>CAMRHE010000294.1:1200000-1800000 GCA_947044405.1 Leptodactylus fallax | reverse complement strand
GGAAGGGGAAAAACAAAGGGGTAAGAAAAAAATATTAGTTATATATAGTGTAAAGTGTAAAAATATATGCGATAGTTGCAAAAAAAGAAAAAGGTTGTGATGGACATGGAGGTGGTGAAGTGAGTGGTATATGTAAATGTGAGATGATGAGATCTGTGCTAATTGGAAGGAAAAGCCTGGGGGAAATAAGGGAAGCTGTATTTATATTCTTATTCAAATAAGGATTTTATGCCTCTGGGTGTTAGAAGCATTTTTGTTAAATAGTATCTATTCCAAAAAGCCTGTAAATCTTAATTCCTCTTTAATGCCTTGCAGGGTGACTGTATTGAGATTGTAAATCTATTTGGATTCAGCTTGTGAGAGCTTCTTTGCATAGTCTCCTGCTCGTTATGTGCCCAGTGATTCTCTGGACCGTCTCTTAAAAGTGTTTCAGCTGCGGGATCGGGCTACCAGCAGTGCAGAGCTTGCTGAGGAATGGCAGCAGGCAGGTGTGAGTGCATCTGCACGCACTGTGAGGCGGAGACTCTTGGAGCAAGGCCTGGTCTCAAGGAGGGCAGCAAAGAAGCCACTTCTCTCCAGAAAAAACATCAGGGACAGACTGATATTCTGCAAAAGGTACAGGGAGTGGGCTGCTGAGGACTGGGGTAAAGTCATTTTCTCTGATGAATCCCCTTTTCGATTGTTTGGAACATCTGGAAAACAGCTTATTCGGAGAAGAAGAGGTGAGCGCTACCACCAGTCTTGTCTCATGCCAACTGTAAAGCATCCTGAAACCATTCATGTGTGGGGTTGCTTCTCAGCTAAGGGAATCGGCTCTCTCACAGTCTTGCCTAAAAACACAGCCATGAATAAAGAATGGTACCAGAATGTCCTCCAAGAGCAACTTCTCCCAACCGTCCAAGAGCAGTTTGGCGCTCAACAATGCCTTTTCCAGCATGATGGAGCACCTTGCCATAAAGCAAAGGTGATAACTAAATGGCTCAGGGAACAAAACATAGAGATTTTGGGTCCATGGCCTGGAAACTCCCCAGATCTTAATCCCATTGAGAACTTGTGGTCAATCATCAAGAGACGGGTGGACAAACAAAAACCAACAAATTCAGACAAAATTAAAGCATTGATTCTGCAAGAATGGACTGCTATCAGTCAGGATTTGGTCCAGAAGTTGATTGAGAGCATGCCAGGGAGAATTGCAGAGGTCCTGAAGAAGAAGGGTCAACACTGCAAATATTGACTTGCTGCATTAACTCATTCTGTCAATATAAGCTTCTGTTACTCATAATATGAATGCAATTATATTTCTGTATGTGATAAAAACATCTTACAAACACACATAAAAACCAGAGGGCAGCAGATCATGTGAAAATATAATATTTGTGTCATTCTCAAAACTTTTGGCCATGACTGTAGACTAATGAACAAGGGCAGACTAGAGCATACACTACATTTTTGGTTTTACAGTTGATGTAATGTCTGACATTATAAACTCTATTATCTCCTGGGTTCTAAAATCTTGGGTTGGATTGGATGAAGGCACAAATGCTACAGTTACCACAGGGAAAAGTTCCTTTCAATGTTGACCCTCTGCCCAAACGAATGCTTGGTCTAATGAAATGACTATGCGTCAATTGATCTCTAAGATTAGGAGCTTTTTTAGCTGTCATTAATGGTCTAGAAGGTAAAAGTGCTTGAATTTTTTCATCTGTTCAGTATCGGCCAGTGTGTATGAGGGATGGTATACAACTCTCGCCATTGATTATTGTAGTTACTTGTAGTAGTGAAACTTACCTCTAAGCCAGTTACATGTAGTTTTGTCTGAAAGACTGTTTCTCGTGGAGTAACTCTAAACTGTTGATACGTTTTTGAGAGCAATTTTTTGGGATATCCTCTGTCCTGAAATCCCTGTGTCAAGTCCAATGCTTGTTTTTTTTAAGTTTATCTCCTCTGAGCAAATTCTCCTGATACGTGAAAATTGTCCTTTGGGAATCCCGTTTCAGGTGAGAAGGATGGAAACTCGGGTGATGTTGTTGGTTTCAGTCTTTGTGTGTGCGCACCGCTATAGCATCATGACAAATGTCACGAGAGTTATGTTGTACCATGCATGCACAATTACTGCACTTTTGCGCTTGCACTATGCACTTCGCATAACACCGGCCATCAGCTGCATTGGGTCCTTAATAATTTCAGGTAACATATAAACAAATCTAACACACAGACTTACAGTGCTGGCCAAAAGTATTGGCACCCCTGCAATTCTGTCAGATAATACTCAATTTTTTCCAGAAAATGATTGCAATCACAAATGCTTTGGTAATAATATCTTCATTTATTTTGCTTGCAATGAAAAAACACAAAAGAGAATGAAAAAAAACATTTTACACAAAACTCCAAAAATGGACCGGACAAAAGTATTGGCACCCTCAGCCTAATACTTGGTAGCACAACCTTTAGACAAAATAACTTCCGGTAACCATCAATGAGTTTCTTACAATGCTCTGCTGGAATTTTAGACCATTCTTCTTTGGCAAATTTCTCCAGGTCCCTGAGATTTGAAGGGTGCCTTCTCCAAACTGCCATTTTGAGATCTCTCCACAGGTGTTCTATGGGATTCAGGTCTGGGCTCATTGCTGGCCACTTTAGAAGTCTCCAGTGGTTTCTCTCAAACCATTTTCTAGTGCTTTTTGAAGTGTGTTTTGGGTCATTGTCCTGCTGGAAGACCCATGACCTCTGAGGGAGACCCAGCTTTCTCACACCGGGCCCTACACTATGCTGCAAAATTTGTTGGTAGTCTTCAGACTTCATAATGCCATGCACACGGTCAAGCAGTCCAGTGCCAGAGGCAGCAAAGCAACCCCAAAACATCAGGGAACCTCCGCCATGTTTGACTGTAGGGACCGTGTTCTTTTCTTTGAAGGCCTCTTTTTTTTTCCTGTAAACTCTATGTTGATGCCTTTTCCAAAAAAGCTCTACTTTTGTCTCATCTGACCAGAGAACATTCTTCCAAAAAGTTTTTGGCTTTCTCAGGTAAGTTTTGGCAAACTCCAGCCTGGCTTTTTTATGTCTCTGGGTCAGAAGTGGGGTCTTCCTGGGTATCCTACCATAGAGTCCCTTTTCATTCAGACGCCGACGGATAGTACGGGTTGACACTGTTGTACCCTCGGACTGCAGGGCAGCTAGAACTTGTTTGGATGTTAGTTGAGGTTCTTTAGCCACCATCCGCACAATCTTTCGTTGAAATCTCTCGTCAATTTTTCTTTTCCGTCCACATCTAGGGAGGTTAGCCACAGTGCCATAGGCTTTAAACTTCTTGATGACACTGCGCACGGTAGACACAGGAACATTCAGGTCTTTGGAGATGGACTTGTAGCCTTGAGATTGCTCATGCTTCCTCACAATTTTGCTTCTCAAGTCCTCAGACAGTTCTTTGGTCTTCTTTCTTTTCTCCATGCTCAATGTGGTACACACAAGGACACAGGACGAGTCAACTTTAATCCATTTCAACTGGCTGCAAGTGTGATTTAGTTATTGTCACCACCTGTTATGTGCCACAGGTAAGTAACAGGTGCTGTTAATTACACAAATTAGAGAAGCATCACCTGATTTTTCAAAGGGTGCCAATACTTTTGTCCACCCCCTTTTTTATGTTTGGTGTGGAATTATATCCAATTGGGCTTTTTGACAATTCTTTTTGTGGTTTTCCATTGACGACAAATTAAATGAAGATATTATTACCAAAGCATTTGTGATTGCAATCATTTTCTGGAAGAAATTGAGTATTATCTGACAGAATTGCAGGGGTGCCAATACTTTTGGCCAGCACTGTATTTACCTCTGAGGAAGCCCATTTGGTGGACGATACGTGTCACATCTTCTAGGTTCTCTTTCTATTTAAACAGGATGATCGCTTATATTCCTTACTCACATATGACATGTATGATGCACTGCTAACATTGAGTAGCTATTATTAGGTGGCATCCATAGCATATCTGAATATGTGCTAGTCCTAATCTATGTGATATTTTAACATATATTTTTTTTTTTCTTCCTTTTTTGTCAAATTATTCACTGTATATTTATAGGGAAAGTTCAGGTAGAGTTTTTGCACTGACAAGCACGTGTCACTTTACACGTTTCTATGTATTTTTCTACATACCTCATTCAACTAAATTTTTCTTCTTTCGAGGCAATAAGGACAGATCACAAAGTATATCTAAGTATAAATTTGTGCCACTCTTTTCAATGTGAATATCACCCAGTCATATTCAACAAATCTTTGAGACCTGGTTTCCTCTCTGTCTTTTAATTGTTTTTACCTACTCACCTGTGTAAAATAAAGACTTTTTTGATACACTTATATTTTTGAGTTGAGCGACTCTTAGGGGGGGGGGGGGGGGAAAAAGGAACCCCAAATTAAAAAAATGATTAAGATAAGGGGGTGCCCAAACTTTTTCATTGTGTTATGTATGCAACTTCGTCTCTTCGTTTCCTTTGGTACTGCTCCAATATAGACTCTGGTGCAGATGTGAATGTATCCTTACAGTGCGCGCTTCCTAATTACTGCATCAGCCATTTCTCCTAACAGGAATTATTCATGCACTGCACATGCTCACTCGGTTAGGATGTCCTATGCATGGTTATGTAGCCCTGATCTAATAAACAGCTGTTGGGAAAAAAAAATAGCTAGTGACATGTACAATGTACTAAATATCACTGTCACCCATTGAAATGTATATGTAATAGGTAAAAAGTAATAAATATTTTATAACAAAGATGATTGCTTATGTGGGAATACCTCTTTAAATAGCCACTAACTTTTCAGACAACTTTGTCTCATTTCAAAGAGCATGTGATTCTATAAAAAAATTTAAAATTTGACCGCTTTCTGCCTGAAAAACCTCTCTAAAGTTTCTGCTACTAGGCATTTCCCTTGTAGCTAATTTGCAGTTCACTACCTGTTACTAGCCAAGGTCCATCCATAGACATGTTAGATAAACAAGACATCTTCACAGTGAGTGGTGGGGGGGGAGGTTATGTTCTGTCTTCACAAAGTGAATAGAAAGAGGAGGGGTTTATTCTCCTCACAGCCTCCACACACACGTCTGAAAATTGTTGCTCTGTGCAATGGACTGGACATTCTTCAAATCTCACAGCCTATAATGTAAGAAGAATCTTCTATGTACTTGTATTTACTTCTGGCTGTTTTTGTGATTACAGATGGGATATTATTCAAAGAAGAATAAAAAGCAGCTTTCTTAACTGTGTTCATAGATTGTTCCTGGCTCCCCCTTATTATGGTTAGTTGGGCTTTTCTCAGCTGTTTGTTTACAATTCTACAGTTATACCTGCCAGAATTACATATGAAGAAACCAGTAGCACCACTTATCAATAGGGGCCGACTGCTCCTTTTTGTATATGCCAACAGCTTCAGAGACAAATGCAAATTGTGCTGCAGCAATAATGTGATTATTAGCATCAGGAAAACTGATAGGACACCCTGCTTAAAGGCTTATACAGGCATAGAACTGACTTCCCAGCAAAACCCTGCATATATTTTAACTTTTCATGAAAAATCAAGTACCCTTGAAGTGAAAGCACCAGTGGCTGTACTGTGAAACACCACAGACCATGGCTGTACTGTGACTAGAACCCGGTGTGCCACCACCATATGACTTTAGAAAAAAAAAAGAAGCCAGTGGTGAGATAAGCTCTGTATATGTAAATACACAATAGAATAAATGCAAGTTTATTGTGATATATTTTTTCATAAAGTAAGCAAATTTACCTAATACTGCATAGCTAATTACTTGAACTGTTATTTTTTTGCATTAGCAAATCTTAAAAACTGAATAGCAATAAATGTATTTTATGTTTTTTTGTTCAATTCCTTCTTCTTAATTTCAATTTCCAGCTTCATGTTCTCTATCTGCAGGTAAAGGTACTGAACTTGCAGATACTTAATCCATTCTTCTGGAGTTGAAGTACATTTCCGAGCTTCTTCTTGCAATTCCCAGATGTGATCACACACAGGTTCTGTGAAATAGAAATACCAATCGTATCAGTCTGCAATATACATTCTGGCTTGTTTCCATAAAAGCAAAGCATTTTCATTTAATGTAATAAGCTATGAATTTTCAGCTAACCATTAAGGAAATCCTTCACCACCTTCGCCAACTGCAGTTCCAGCTCCATTCCATGACCTACATATTGGTAACTTATCCTTCAGATCAGCTGGTTGAATAGTAAGTACCATTTGGATCAACAATGTATCTTCACTGAATACCAAGTATAAGGGCTGTGCTTGAAATTGCAGCTCAGCCCCATTCACTGGGATTGAGCTGCTGCTGTACCATTTCATCAATGAGAATAATGTCATCAGCACCATGAGGCCTCAGTACCTCTTCAAACAGTTGAGCTGTGGGCGTCCTGGGTATCAGATCAGCACTGACTACATATGGATGTATGTAGTCTAAAAACTAAGGTCATCAATGTATAAGTCCTGGAAAGCCCCATTAATAGACGCTGCTCCAAGCCTATTATGGTTCAGATGGATTTTTTTTTTTTTTTTTGCCCTCACTATTCATGAGCAATCAGTGCAGATAGTTTGGGTGCCTGATATGCTAATTCTTCTACCCTACTTCTATTGTCCAGAGGGTGGTTTGGGGCCAAAGGAGACAAGGGACTGTGATTCTGAGTTGTGAAACTGTGGGAATGTCTGACACCACCCACTGGACAGGAGAAAAATTAGCATTTCAAGCACCAAAACTAACTGCAATGATTGCTAAGGGATGACAGAGGCTAGAGAATAAAATTTCAACTGCCCCAGAATGAATGGAGTTGGTGGAGGTGGTGATAGATCCTCTTTAAAGTGTACACTATGTCCATCCTTAAGGCTAGAGATACACAGCAAATTCAGTTGCGACTCCTGTAGCCCTAGCCTTAATACCAGGATGCCCACTGTGATGAAATATGTTGTGAAATGAGTTTTAACTGTTGTGTTCAGTGTTGCTGAGGAATTTGTTTCAGTGGGTTAAAGCAGACTGAAGAGGAAGAATCAGTTCCAGGTGCTAATTCAATTATAGTCGATCTAATTAGCAAGCCAACCAAAAAAGAAAAAAATTACATCACAGGTGGGAGGTTGCAGGAAGTAGCTTGGAGGTCAGAGATAAATAGAAATGAGATGAGGCTCATGATTTCAGTGGTCAGATTCTTGGAATCACAAAATAGTCCCTGTATTCCTGCTTCGGAAGTCTACCATCAGACCTAAAGAAGTCTGTATTTTTATTCTCCTTTTATTTTACATTGTTTGCATGTATTTGTCTTTGTGTTATTTCATCTTATTATTTTAATGCACTGTACCTTTTTTACATATTTATTACATCTAAAATTTAATTCCTTTGGCTCTCATGTTCCCTCACTTCACAAGAATGTATATCTCTAGCCGTGTTACCCTGTTGTGTGCTAGTTGTTCATGGTGTCTCGTTGTATCATAAGTGGCAGCTTTGCGTGGATGCATGAATGTAAAATGGCTCTTCACTCCTGTGTAGCCTGGTGTGATAGGTGAGTTGGAAGGGAATATGGAAGCAGGGTAACCCTTTTATGATTGCATCTGGGTCAAATGTGTGTGTGCGGTGAGTATGATGAATGGATAACCCCCAGAATTGGTATACAGTGAATGGTTATATCTGTGGGTGCCGCTGATCCCTGACACCCACCCTTAACCCTTTCCTGACATCCGCGGCAGACAGTACAGCCGATACCGGGTCTTTAAAGATGGCGGCCTCTCTGCTGCGGCGTGGCTGCCATAGCTACCGGGTCTACAGCGGAGACCTGCTGCTAATGCCCATGATCAGAGTTCACTTTGATCGCGGGCAGCGCAGGCCAGGATCCCCCCATTAAAAAAAATGGCCTCCGGGACTGGTTCCCACCAGCCCCGTACCTTTATTATTGCAGGCCGGCTCCCATGTGGCGAGATCGCGGGAGTCAACTTGTTCCTCTGACAGCTGGAAGCCTTATGAAGGCTCTCAGTCTTGTCATTGCATTATAGCTATTGAGGCTGGTCTATGGGACTTGCAATCAAATGATTGCAGGTTCAAGCACCCAGGGAGGTTAATAAAATAGTAAAAAAAAAAAGTTTAAAAAATATTTTAAAAAAAGTAACAAAACAAACTAAAAGTGTAATTCACACCTCTTTCCCTAGAATACATATAAAAGTAAAACATTACTGTGAAACACATACACATTAGGTATCCTTGTATCTGAAAACGCCCGGTCTACAAAATTATAAAAATATTTTTCCCATATGGTACATTCCTGTACATTTTTTTTCACTGATTCGTCACTGATAAAAATTTGAATAAAAAGTGATCAAAGCAACAGACATTCCCCAAAATGGTATAACTAAAACTTACACCCAGCCCCGCAAAAAAAGACAACCTATTCATCCCAGTACACAGAAATATAAAAAAGTTATGGGTGTCAGAATATGGTGACTTTTAGAGAAAATTTTTTTTTTTTGCAAAGTTTTAGATTTTTGTTAAGGGGTTAAAGTGTAGATAAAACTATATAAATTTGGTATTTCCAGAATTGTACCGAAACAGAATACAGGTGAAATTTGCAAAATGCACTTTTTCTTCAAATCCACCCCATTCTGAATTTTTTTCCAGCCTCCCAGTACATTGTACAGAGTAATAAATATAATAAATCATAAAGCTTCCTTACTGCAAATACCAGTAGTTCTATGAAAAGATAACACTGAATGCTGGGCTGGCTCCAGATTATGGCAGGCCCCTAGGCAACAAAGTCTCAACGGGCCTCATGTCAGTCATGGTAAATGTCACAATCAATAAAATCCAGTGAGTGCTGTGATACCTGTATATACAGAGCATTATATATGCTCTTTCTGAGCGGACAAAGAAAGTTTCCTTCTTTTAAACATTGCAGTGAATGGTGGTGGTTGCAAACAGAGGGGGTGCGCCTCTGCATCTCTTATATCAACAAACTGAAAAGTGTGAACCTACTGTAGCCTTACTCATACAGTACTGTAAGCACTGGTTTTATGTGTAAATCAATACAATTGCCATACATAAACAGTCATGGTTGTAAGTGTTGGCAGCCCTGAAATTTTTCCAGAAAATGAAGTATTTCTCCCAGATAATTATTGCAATTACATGTGATTTGTTATACACGTTTCTTTTCTTTGTGTGTATTGGAACAACACAAAAAATAAACCACAGAAAAAAAGACAAATTGAACATAATTTCACACAAAACTCCAAAAATGGGCCGGACAAAATTGTTGGCACCTTTTCAAAACTGTGGGTAAATAACTTTATTTTAAGTATGTGATGCTCATTGAAACTCACCTGTGGCATGTAAGGCTAAGTTCCCGAACCTGCAAACTGGACTTTTCTCTCCGCATTTTTTGGGCGGAAATCCAGTGTTCTCCATTATAGTGTATGGGGTACATGGGTTTCTGCAGGTAACTGCTTTTTAAGCAGGTTAGCTTTTCGTTTTTCATGATCCCAAGCAGATCCGAAGAACGGAAAGCCGACTCTAGTGTGAACTTAGCGTTACAGGTGTGGGCAATATAAAAAATCATACCTGAAACCAGATAAAAAATGAGAGAAGTTGACTCAATCTTTGCATTGTGTGTCTGTGTGTGTGCCACACTAAGTATGGTGAACGGAAAGAGGAGAAGAGAACTATCTGAGGACATGAGAACAAAATTTGTGGGAAAAAAAAAAAAAAAAAAAATCTCAAGGATTCAAGTCCATCTCCAGAGATCTTGATGTTCCTTTGTCCACTGTGCGCAACATACGGTAATCAAGAAGTTTATAACCCAGGGCACTGTAACTAATCTCCCTGGACGTGTACAAAAGAGAAAAATTGATGAAAGGTTGGAAGTTCGGATGGTGGATAACCAGTTCCAATCAATTTCCAAAGAAATTCAAGCTGTCTTGCAGGCTCAGGGTGCATCAGTCAGCGCAAACTATCCATTCACATTTGAATGAAATAAAAGCTATGGCAGGAGATCCAGGAAGACCCCACTGCTGACACAGAGACATAAAAAATCTAGACTGTAGTTTTCCAAAATGTACGTGATTAAGCCAAAATCCTTCTGGGAAAACGTCTTGTGGACCGATGAGAACAAGATAGAGCCTTTTGGTAAAGCACATCATTATACTGTTTACCAAAAACTGTTTACCTACAAAGAAAAGAACACAGTTCCAACAGCCAAATATGGTGGAGGTTCAAAGATGTTTTGAGGTTGTTATCCTGCCTAAGGCACTGGGTACCTTGACTGTGAGCAAGGCATCATAAAATCTAAAGATTACCAAAGGATTTTGGGTCTCAATGTAGGGTCCAGTGTCAGAAAACTGGATTGGCATCCTAGGTCATGGTTCCAACAGGACAATGACAACCAAACATACCTAAAAATCCACCCAGAAACAGATGGAAACAAAACGCTGGAGAGTTCTCAAGCGGCCAACAATATGTCCAGCTCTAAATCCCATTGAACACCTGTGGAGAGATCTTAAAATTGCTGTTGGGAGAAGGCTCCCTTCAAATATGAGAGACCTGGAACAGTTTGTAAAATTCCAGTTGAGAGGTGTAAGAAGCTTGTTGATGTCTATAGGAAGCGATTGATTTCAGTTATTTTATTCAAAGTGTGCAACCAAATATTAAGTTGAGGGTGCCAGTAATTTTGTCCAATTTTGGAGTTTTCGTGAAATTATATCATTTTTGGCTTTTTTTACTGTTTTATTTCTGTGTTATTTCATTACACACAAAGGAAATAAACATGTGTACAACAAAACGTGTAACTGCAATAAATGGCCATGGCTGTAAATCATTCATAGCCTCAAGACAATATCTTTACCCAACAGTTCTCATTGACTTACAATGTGGTTTGTTGACACGAATATTAGACAGCTTTGTAATAAGGGTGACGTAATACAAGTCCCAGGGCAGAAAAAAATTGCACAGTGAATTGAATTATAAATTTTAGCAAATTAGCTATGCAGGGAAAGTTTTAATGATGTTATCACTTATTTGTTGTCACTCACATACCAGCTGTAGAGTGTCTGTATAGGTCAGTTACAGAAGTATGTCACTTGAAGACGGTAACAACTATAGAGTGGTCAGAGAGGAGAAAAACGGGCTGGCAGGGATTTGTGGATGGACAACAGCAAGTTGTTAACAAAACAGTTTTCAGTTCTCAACTGAGCAGTGAGCCCCCTTGAGCCCAGTGGACCCTGGGATTTGCCAGGTGCTGATGCCAGCTCTGTTTGAATGCCTGTAGCTCTAAATTGAGAGAAGTGAGGCGCTTACTTCATCCAGTTTACACAATGAACTCAGTAATGACACACAGTATGCAGTGAGCTTTTAAGTTTCATCTAGGTCCTGCAACTGCAGGGGATCTAAAGCTCTCACGGCAAAAGCAGAACTCCAACACAATATAAATATAGATAGATATGTATTAATTAAAGAATTTACTTTAAAGCGTACCTCTAGAGGACAGGGGATAAGTGTCCATTCGCTGGGGACCCAATTGCAGGGTTTCCCAGTGATCAGGATGACGGGGGACCAAAAGTCCCCTAAGGCCTCTTTCTGAATGGAGCATCAGTACGCCTGCACGACCAACACTTTATTCAATTTTATGGGGCTGTGGGCACATTGCAGTCGAGGGAGCCCCATAGCAGTGAATGGAGTGTGCTTGCATGACTGGCGCTCCATTTACAAGGAAGCCTTAGCATCAGACAGTTATTGCCTGTCCTGTAAATAGGGGATAAGTGTCTATATCAGGACAACCCCTTTAAAGAGATGGTTAAAAACCACCTTAAGGACGCAACCCCATTTTTCAAAAATGAAGTGTTACTTTATGTGGCAATAACATTGACATGCTTTAACTTACCCAAGTGTTTTTGAGATTGTTTTTTCATGAGAAATTGAACTTCATAGTGGTAAACAGTGATAGAGGGCAGGGGGCCCCTGGAGATGGCTGGGGCCCCACAGCACTATGATAGCTATCGGGGAAAGCCTCATTCCCTGAATTTCCACTATAGACCTCCAGCGATCAACACTCATCTCTGCTGAATGTGGACAGCGCCACTAATGGAAAGGGGCCTGGCGTCATATGATGTAGATTCCTGCCCAGAGGAGGTGAGTTAAAAAAATAAACACGGTATACACACACCAATGTCCGATGTTTCCCAGCAGCCTCTTCCAGCCTTTGGCAGACTTCACATGCTGGGGGTCACCTCTGAGGCCTGTGGTTTGGCCCACCCCGAAACAAATTGGAAGGCCGAACCTCACAAATATTCAGCAAAATTAATATTATGGGCTTCGCCTGAAGCAGCTCGTGCTTCCAGAGCATATTATGTGAGGCAACTGTGGGGAGCATATCCTGAACACGGCAATACTTCATTTGTGGTCTTAAACTGCTGTATGGGTACATGGTGGGGCTTAGAATGGAAAGAGCACTATTTGGCTTTTGGAGGGCAGATTTTGCTGGAATTGTTTTCAAGTCACATGTCACATTTGCAGAGACCCTGAAGAACCAGTACAATGAAACCCTAAAAGGGGCCACATTTTGGAAACTACACCCCTCATAGAATTTATCAATGGGTATAATTTTGACCCAAGAGATGGTTTCCAAAAAGAAATGTGCAGAGGATGATGCAAAATGAAAATTGACATGTTCCCAGATATATACTATTTCAGTGCCCAATATGTCATGCCCAGCTTGTGGCACTGTGAAAAGTCAGCTCTCAGTTTCCTGATTTTGCAAACACCCTAGGTGTGGCCCTGATTTTTGCCTGGAAATACGACAGGGTTCATAAGGGAAAGAGCACCATGTGCATTTGAGGCCTAATTTGGACATTTGTGCTACATTGGCGGGCATTGCAGAGGTAAATGGGGTCATATTTTGGGGGTGAATTATTTTATTTTTTAGAAACTACATCTCACATGGATTTTCTCAAAGGGTAGTATTATGATTTTGAGCCAATGAGTGCTTACCAAAAATTATTGTGCAAAGTGAAAAATTAATATGTTATGACCACAGAGACACACTCTTAAGACTTTTAAGCTGGTTATCATAAGTTAATGCAAGACCTGGGGGTTAAAAATATTCACTGCAACTCTGGATAAATTCCTTCAGGGGTGTAGTTTCTAGACTGGTGTCATGTTTCAGGGGATTCCACTTTACCGGAATTTAGAAACTTTGCAAAAGTGGCATGACTCCACAAACCAAACTGTCTAAATCTGTGCTCCAAAAACCAAATAGCACTCCTTCTGTTCTGTGCCCGGCTGTGTGCCCAAACAGCAGTTTATATTCACATATAACATTGTAAAGTATGTTATTCTGGGTACAACAGTATGATACATGTGGGCATAAACTGTTGCAAGGTGCAGATGTAAAGGAGCACTATGTTACTTTTGGAGTGTAGATTTAGATTGTTTGGTCTTTGAACCCTATGTCAAATTTTCAGAGCCGCTAAAGTGACAATAAAGTGGAATTCCCTAGGGGGTGACCCCATTTTGATAACTACACCCCCTCAAAAAATTTATCAAGGGGTGTAGTGAGCATTATTTGAGTTTTTTGTTGCCGTATTACACAATACAACTAGCTTTTTTGTTGTTGTTGTTGTTGATGTAGCCATATGAGGGCTTGTTTCTTGCAGGATGATATGCATTTTCGAATTACATCATTTTGGGGTATCTATTACTTATTGACTAAATTTCCTTAACTCTTACTGGGGGGACTGAAAAAAAAAAACATCAATTCTGGCATTGTATTTGAAACTTTTTAAATTTTTGCCGTACTTAAGAAGGACGTTCCACATTATTAAGCAGTCCAAAGGTTTCAAGCAATATGGAAAAGAAAAGCATCAAATAGTGAAATGCCTTGGACATTAAGGGTGATCATCATACTGTGAAGAGATTTGTGACAGATTCAGAGCACAGACAGGTTTGTGCAGATTGTGCATAATGAGGGGGGATTTTGATAGACACATTCGTTGGATTAAGAAAGCAGCTAGAGATGAGCGAATTTCGCAAAAGTTCAATTCGGCAGTTTGATTCGAAGTTCCAAAAAAATTTGCTTCAATCCGAATTACTTCACGGCGAATAAACAGCTATTTCCGGGCTACAGAGAGTCAGGGTGGGCGGCAAAATGCCGGAAGCCCTTGGATGCCGCAGTCATGTTTCTGTCTCTCTCTCTCTTCAGCACGGACAACTTTTATTCATGTGGAAGGATCTGCTAACAAGCAAAGACACGACTACCCAATCACATCACTAGAGAATATCTTGTGACTGTCCGATGTCACAAAGGTCCTTACTAAATATTCGTTACCACGAAGCATCAGGAAATCCGGAATCGTGGAGAATCGAAGATTTTCTGAAATTCAGATCGAATTCCACTTCTGCAGAATCGATTCGCAGAAATTTTTAAACTGCTCTTTCCAACCTATTAAATGTTTAGAAACTCTGTTGTGCACAATAACTTGGAACAGTGGATTTTTATTTTTTAAATTTGTGAAAAAAAAAAACGTTATCATTGGGAGGTTTGTTCCATAAAGTCTGATTTATACTCTAACGGTTGAAGATTTGAACATTATACTGACTATCAAAATCAGAGAATGAGAAAAATATCATCTGCATAATAATTTGTAACACAGTGTATTAAAACAAACTATAGGCCCCCCAACATGATTGTCATACCAAAGGATGGAGGCTGGTGTTTCTGTGAGAAACTACAACAGCATTTATTATCTTGCCACTAGTTTTTAACATCTAACACACCCTCTTATTTGTTTACTTCTTAAATGTCATTATTGGTACTTTACCTTTGCATACTGGGTGTTTACCACTCCAAGTCCCATCTGCTTGACATACTCTGTAATTTATTTTTGATACCATTGTATATCTTAAATACAAAATAACAATAAGAGAAAGTGATATTAATGAAACATTTCATTTATTTAAAAAACCTTTCATATGTAGAGAAGATGCTAATGAATATTGCGGCTTAACGGATCACAAACGGACACAAACTGACACAAATGGTCAGTTTTTTTGAACGGACACCCATTGACTATCTGTCTAAAAAGACGGATTCGGGTATCCGCTGTGTAACTGTTTGTAATCCTTTTTGTACCAAACTGTTTCTTTTTAAAACGGTTTGCAAGCGGACGGATACCAGGCGCAAGTGTGAACCTAGCGTAAGCATAAGGGAGAAGTATAAGAGCTTCCAATAAATTTGCCATTCCTTTTGTAACCACTTCTGGGTTTGTCTCAAAAAACTATAGCTTTTCCGCAACGTGGGACCTCAGCCTAAAGCTGGATTCACACTGTATAGTTCTGTTGTGTTTTTGTTGCATGTAGTTTTTAATTGAAGCGATGAGTAGCACATGTTACGCTAGGTTCACACTAGCGTTCGGCATTCTGTTCTTCGGGTCCGCTTGGGGACCTGAAGAATGGAAACCTAATCCGCTTAAAAAGCAGTTACAAACATAGACTATAATGGGGTCTGCCGGGTTTCCGACAAAAATTATATTGATATTCAGTGAAGAGGCCGCAGCAGTTATCTAAATGCAACCTCTTCAACAAGCTGATATTTGAGTCCTGAGTATCTGACCCTGACCAGTCATAAATTGATGTCTTCTCTTACAAATAGATCATCAATATGAGCCTCGAAAACCCCTTCAGGCTAAGGTCCCACGCATTGCATTTCGTTTATTTCCGCAGCGGTTTCCTCTGCGGACTTTCTGCTTCAATTACACCTATAGGGAAACCGCCGGCATTTCAGTAGGTATAATTGACATGCTGCAATTTCCAAAATCGCAACAGTTTTGTCAATCGCAGTGTGTCCGCTGCACGTATTTTCCCGCAATGTGTGGATGGGATTAGCTTTTTTTGCGACGTTTACGCCATGTGGGGCCCCAGTCTTAAAAGGGCTTTACCAAATTTTCAACTTATTACCAGTGTTCATGAGACTGGGGGTCACGTGTTCCCTATATGAACAGAAAGGCAGGTCATGCGTGCTGCAGCTCCATTCATGACTGAGGGGCTGGAGAAGATAGTTGACAGCTGAAGTTTTCTGGGCCCACCCTTCAACAACAACAAAGCTACTCAAATGTACAATATATTCCATATTGGACACATGATGCATATATGCCACTGATACAATAGAAGCATGATGTATACACAACACTTGCACATAACACACATCCCACATACAGGCCACTCACATGTTTGACACATGATGCACAAACTCACTGAACTATGTCGAGATAATTTACTATAAAATATGTATGCCATAAAACTCACACAGTAATGGTGCTGCTTTGGTGCATGAGACCTGACTTAGCCCAAAGAGGCATTACTTTCTCCTGTTTATGCCCCAAGTCCCACTTGCTAAGACAGTTCATGGAGTAGGGTGGGGATCAAGGTGGACCAAAACCGGGATGTCTCAGACCATCAAATTTTCTATTACTGATGGCAGAAACTGGCTTGAGTTGTAGCTGAAATCTACTGTATGCCAGCCCCTGTTTGGTGTAGATTTCAATTCTGATGTATGGGACATCCTGTGATGCACTAGAATTATTAAGAGGCTGGAGTTTCTTAATAACTCTGGCATATCTTACGCAAGTAGAGGAATGCATTAAGACTGGTGGAGGAAACTGCAGTTTTAATAAAGTCCCTGTGTATTTAATATACACATGCATGCATGGCACACATCATATGTATACTACATGAATACAGCACGCTTCACTCATATTCTGCATGTGTACAGAACACGCCACTCACATACTAGATGCATACAACACAGTTCTCATATATTTCGTACATATAGCACACGTCAGTCACATATCACGTACATATGTCACATGTCACTCAAATACTACAAGCACGCAGCAAAACTCACTCATATTTCATGCATACAGCACATGTCACTCAAATTGCATGCATCTCACCCTGTTTCTCCAAAAACCCCTACCACAAAAATAAGCTCTAGCTTGATTTTGCAGGGTTTTTGGAGTAGGCTTGAAATATAAGCCCTAATACAAAAATAAGTCCTCGTTACATTCAGCGCCTCCAGTGCTAGGTTATGTCATGTGACGTCACTGAGATGGAGAATAGGCATATAGTAGCTCCCAACTGTCCTGGACAAGTGCCCCGCTATCTCCCACCATGGCAGGGCAAAATCTGCTCACCCGCTCCCAAGTCCTGTCTCCCGAGTCTGCCTTCTAAGTGCAGCCTCCTGGCCACTACTATGCTGTTGGCTTGGCTACCTACATGACCACACGTCAGATGCCACCCCTGCTCGCTCCAACAGATGCAGCCACTCCACTACAGCATCTCCCCCTTAGCATAATGGTGAGCGTAAAGGAGAGGAGATAGAGAGGACATGGTGCCTCTGCCACACAAAGTGTTTAGAGAGAGAGAGTGCCAGTAAGTTTGTTAAAGACCCACTGACACTGAACCATCAATTGCGAATGCAAGTTAAGGTTAGGGTTACCAACCCTAATCATTTTTCAAGATTAATCCAGAGCGAATCAGAAAAGATCATGATTTGCTCCAGTGCCTGAAAAACAAGACCTACCCCAAAAATAATCCCTAGCCCTTTTTTGGAGAAAAAAAAAATAATATAAGACCCTATCTTATTTTCAGAGAAACATGGGGTACATGCATACTGCAAATGTCACTCAAATATTACACCATACTGCATACATCACGTCCCTCACATATTATATGCATACAGCACACACATCAAAGTGCATATTTTAGTCACTTATTTGCTAGACACATACATTGGTAGCACTATGCACACATCACTCAGCATATACATCACCTAAACACCTCACATACAACACGTGCTCACATTCACCTGCTCTCCCTCTTGACAGAACGGATCACAAGAACCCCTGACCCTTGTTGGTTAAGCCCCACCCCATCTTGGCGTTAAGCCCCGACCCTCCTGTAGTAAGTGACAAATAGATTAAGTTAATGTACTCCTCTGGTGTGCCTGATAGTGAGCTGCTGCTCTCCTGCTTGTTCAGGCCCCCTCCTCCACCTGGGACCCTGTGCAGCCAGTTCAACTTGACTCATCTTTAGCATTTCTATAGAGATGAATGGACCGGCAATGTGCATGCTTGACCTGCAGCACCATTCATATAGGAAACATGTAATCCCCCATTCTCATGCATTTATCACTTAGTCTGCACATTGCAGAGCAGTTTATGATAAATTAACTCAAAAGAGATCTTTTAATATCTCATGGAAATTTGCATAGGATCTTAAAACATTAAAAAAAGAGTAGCCAACCAATCTCATTTGCCATAGATCAACACTTTCCGGGCCCAGGAAATCACATGCAGTAAATACTGTAATTTGCGGGACCACTGTAAGAATGTAGATGGTTTACAGTACATTTTCATGTAATATTTTTGAGCATATTAGCTTTTACCATACAGTGCATAATTTAGTAGAAATGACTAATGTGCTATTCCAAATACTGGTGAAACCATTTGTGTAAAAAGTGATGCGTTGTAATTTGTCAATCTATTTTTCCACGCAAATTAGCAATTATAGATTTTAACCTATCCCAGATACACAATAATGAATTGACTATCAATTGTCTCCTGGCATGAATATTTTAAAGACATTTTATAACACATTCTGAAACACACTTACCCTAGATTACAAGTATAGTTGACTCTTGAACCGAAAGTCAAATTGTCAAATTCCACCTTTCCATGATCTATATTTTCTGGTTTACCACATGATATGGCTGCAATTACATAAATTATTATTTATGCTTTGACTGTATTGTTGCAGAACTTTAACTTAGAAAACATTCAAAATGTACATCTAGGGAGTATTGGTCGGGAGCACCACTCCTGGCGAATACTGCAGCTTAGTCCCATTAAAGTTACCCTTATACAGTCCCTTTAACAACAAAGGATGGAGAGTCTCCTTCCAACATAGTCTGCATATCTGGATTTTAACAATTTCATTATGTAGGGAAAAGAACTGAATATAAAATAAATCCATATATTTTATTATATAGTTAATGCATCAATTAGAAATGTGGTAAAATAGACTTACGTGTGCAAAATAACTCATGCTGTGACCATCTGCGGTCATTGAGACATTTTAGTGTATTACTCTTGCCAGTGACACGAACAAAACCTGGACGACATCTATACTGCACGTTTATTCCAATGCCAAAGAACTCCAGGTGCTTGAACTCTTCCCCCAAGACTGCAAAGTCAAGTTCAGGTGGAACTGTGCAGGCAGCTGTGAAAGAAGTATCAAAATTTCATTCACCACTGTATTAAAACCTCAGTATGTTTAGGGTAGGAAAACATGGGGTGGCTGAAAACCACTCATTTGTACAAGGCTCCTTAGTTTCCAAGCAGATTGTTATCAATTGATTGTCAGTGGATTGTTTTTTGTCATTGTATGTTTTGACAGACCCCGGGTTTTGATTTTTTGATGGACCCGGGGGTTTCCAGAAGCATTCGGCTCCCTGGATTGCTCCACCCCCTGGGTCATTCCACTCATTCTTTCCCCCCCCCCCCCGATCTCAATGTAGTCAGCCAGCCCCCACAGCCAAATGGTGCCTCTAATCTTAGACCCCCCCCTCTCTGTCCCCTCCTCCCCCAATATCACAGGTAATTAATTACCTGTGCTATGGGGCTGACCAGCCTTACTATAGTCAGCCAACCCCCACAGCACAAGTAGTTGATTACCTGTAAGATCAGGGAAAGAGAGGGGTCCATCATCAGCGATCCCTGGGATCTGTTAACTAATTATTATGCCCTGGATAACCATTTTAAATAAAGGGGTAAAGAAAAAGACTGGAGCAAATCATGGGCAACATAGTGGCTCATTGGTTAGTGCTGTTGCCTTACAGCACTAGACTCCTGGCTTTGATATTGACCAAAGGCAATATCTGCATGGAGTTTGCATATTCTCCCTGTGCTCATATGGAAAACTGACCCTAGTGGGTGTAGGGGATGAGTGTTGGTATGGCAGCCACTAATTTCCATTCTCAACAACTCTCCCTGTACTTTGAGTCCTTTGTATGAGAAAAGTGCATTAGAAATATTGTATGGATAGATACAGTGGGGAAAAAAAGTATTTAGCCAGCCACCAATTGGGCAAGTTCTCCCACTTAAAAGGATGAGGCCGGCCTGTAATTGTCATCATACGTAGACCTCAACTATGAGAGACAAAATGAGAAAACAAATCCAGAAAATCACATTGTCTGATTTTTTAAGAATCTATTTGCAAACTATGGTGGAAAATAAGTATTTGGTCACCTACAAACAAGCAAGATTTCTGGCTCTAACAGACCTGTAACTTCTTCTTTAAGAGGCTCCTCTGCCCTCCACTCATTACCTGTAGTAATGGCACCTGTTTGAAATTGTTATCAGTATAAAAGACACCTGTCCACAACCTGAAACAGTCACACTCCAAACTCCACTATGGTGAAGACCAAAGAGCTGTGGAAGGACACCAGAAACACAATTGTAGCCTTGAACCAGGCTGGGAAGACTGAATCTGCAATAGGCAAGCAGCTTGGTGTGAAGAAATCAACTGTGGGACCAATAATTAGAAAATGGAAGACATACAAGACCACTGATAATCTCCCTTGATCAGGGGCTCCACGCAAGATCTCACCCCGTGGGGTCAAGATGATCACAAGAACTGTGAGCAAAAATCCCAGAACCACACGGGGGGACCTAGTGAATGACCTGCAGAAAGCTGGGACTAATGTAACAAAGGCTACCGTCAGTAACACACTACGCCGCCAGGGACTCAGATCCTGCAGTGCCAGACGTGTCCCCCTGCTTAAACCAGTACATATCCGGGCCCGTCTGAAGTTTGCTAGAGAGCATTTGGATGTTCCAGAAGAGTATTGGGAGAATGTCATATGGTCAAATGAAACCAAAGTAGAACTGTTTGGTAGTAACACAACTCGTCGTGTTTGGAGGAGAGTGAATGCTGAGTTGCAACCAAAGAACACCATACCTACTGTGAAGCATGGGGCGGGAAACATCATGCTTTGGGGCTGTTTCTCTGCAAAGGGACCAGGACGACTGATCTGTGTACATGAAAGAATGAATGGGGCCATGTATCATGAGATTTTGAGTGCAAACCTCCTTCCATCAGCAAGGGCATTGAAGATGAAACGTGGCTGGGTCTTTCAGCATGACAATGATCCCAAGCACACCACCAGGGCAATGAAGGAGCGGCTTCGTAAGAAGCATTTCAAGGTCCTGGAGTGGCCTAGCCAGTCTCCAGATCTCAACCCCATAGAAAACCTTTGGAGGGAGTTGAAAGTCCATGTTGACCAGCGACAGCCCCAAAACATCCCTGCTCTAGAGGAGATCTGCATGGAGGAATGGGCCAATATACCAGCAACAGTGTGTGCCAACCTTGTGAAGACTTACAGAAAGCGTTTGACCTCTGTCATTGCCAACAAAGGATATAGAACAAAATATTGAGATGAACTTTTGTTATTGACCAAATACTTATTTTCCACCGTAATTTGCAAATAAATTATTTAAAAATCAGACAATGTGATTTTCTGGATTTGTTTTCTCATTTTGTCTCTCATAGTTGAGGTCTACCTATGATGACAATTACAGGCCGGCCTCATCTTTTTAAGTGGGAGAACTTGCACAATTGGTGGCTGACTAAATACTTTTTTTCCCCACTGTACATACAGAGGTGTATAGATAGATATTAGATAACAAGATACATACATACAGTCAGATACATAAATAGATATTTGATAAACAGAGACATTCAGATAGATAAATATATATAAATATAGATACATACATAGAATGTTTCCCTATGTTTGCCTGCTTCTCAGGGACACTGACATCTATCAGGCTGTGGGGACAATGGAGAGAGAGTATAAAATGGGATTTTTTTGTACTCACTGTAAAATCCTTTTCTCGTTGTATTCACTGGGGGACACAGCACCATGGGTATAGACCTGGTCACTAGGAGACAAGACACTAGGGAAAAGAAAGCTGTTGGCTCCGCCTCCACCCGCCTATACCCTGCCACAGCCACTGTGCATGAATCAGTTTGTACCGTAGCAGTAGGAGAGCGAGACACAAAGGAACATGGAACCAACAACCACCAACAATGCCTGAACCCAAAAAGGAACCAACACAGTTCGGGCAGGAACACTGAAAAACAAGGGAGGGATCTGTGTCCCCCAGTGAATACAACGAGAAAAGGATTTTACGGTGAGTACAAAAAAATCCCATTTTCTCGCTTATTTCACTGGGGGACACAGCACCATGGGATGTCCTAAAGCAGTCCCAGAGGGTGGGAATAACACGGCCATGCAAACCTGTAACACTCAACCACTTCCAGAAACTTACAACCCAAACTGGCATCGGCAGAGGCCACAGAATGGATCTGGCGAAACTTAGAGAAAGAGGATGGAGGCCCAGTGGGATACTTACAGACCTGGGAAGCAGAAGCCTGATGCCGGAGGCCCAGGGAACTCCAACAGCTCTAGAGGAGAGAGCCGTCACACGGAAAGGCAGAGCCTTACTCTTAAACCGATAGGTCTCCCTAATCTCAGACCAAAGCCATCGGAAGATGGGAGCTCTGGAAGCAGGCAGGCCCTGGCAAGGGCACTCAGGGAGAACGAGCAAAGCGTCCGAACAACAGAAAGGATCTGTGAGGGACAGTATACACGCAAATCGCCCGGGCAACAACCGGCAGGGAAGAGCAAGCACTACATGGATGCCTGAGGACCGAGCAGAAAGAGGGCAAGACCAAGTCCTTGATGTGGAAGCAGGAAAAACACCCTAAGAAAAAAAGACTGTGGCAGACGGAGGAAAACCTTATCCTTGTGGAGGACCAAAAAGGGAGGCTGCCGAAAAAAAAAAAAAAAAAAAAAAAAGGGGCAGCCAATTCGGGACCCCTGCGGATGGAGGTAATGGCCACCAGAAACTCATTCTACCAGGACAGAAGGCAAAAAAAGGGATATCAAAGGCTCGAAGGGGGGAACCTGAAGCACCTTAAAGACGAGGTTAAGATCCCACGGATCCAAGGGTTCCAAAGGAGCACAGAGTGGCACTCCTGTAGGAAAGTCTTTAAAAAGGAAAGAAGACTAAGACCTTGATCCAGACCAGAATGGGGAAGATCCGATGAGAATCGTTACTCTTCCAAAGATGGACGTAAGCCTTCCACGTTTGATGGCAGATCAAAGCTATCTGGAATTTCCGGGCCTTGAGTATGTTAGGATAACAAACTCCGAAAAAACCACAACGCCTCAGACCTTGGATTCAACAGCCACGCCGTGAACGCAGCTGAGTAAAGGTGGGGTGGAACAGCAGTCCTTGAGACAGAAGGTCGACCAGCAGAGGAAGAGGCCAAGGAGCATCCGCCAACAGGAATATGAGATCCATATACCAGACCCGGCAGGGCCAATCTGGTGCCACCAGGATAGCTTGAACCCCCTTGGTCTTGAGATTCTGGAGGACCCAAGGGAGAAGAGGAAGTGAAAAACCGAACTCACAAGAGCGCCAGTGGTGATGGTTCGAGGATCCAGAGACCTGGCAATTTAGCCGAGGACCTTGTGGTTCCGGCGGAGGCAAAAAAAAAAGGTCAACGTTTGTCACGCTACAGCGGGAGCACAGTGGAAGGAAGATCTGCAGATAAAGCGACCCTCACCCGGAGCAATATTTTCTCGACTCAAGTAGTCTGCCACCCAGTGGTCCACGCCAGAAAAAAGGTTGACCACCGAAAGAGCTGGAACGAGGGCTCCACCCAAGGAAGAAAAAGTGAGGCTTCTACTAAGGCTGCACGGCTCCTGCACGTGCCCCGCTGAGGGTTCAAGTTGGCGACCATGGAGGAGAGGTCAGTCTGGACTGTGACAGATGTCTATGGAGAAGAGAGGTCCAAGGAGAAAGGGCAAATAAGATAGTCCTGGGTTCCGGCAGGTTGAACCAGAGGGAGGAATCGGCCCTGGACCACAGGTCCTGAACAGTCAAAGCATTGAGGACCACTCCCCAGCCAGGGAGGTTGGCGGCAGTGGAAATCACCTACCAACAGAGGGGAAGAAGGACTTTCCTTGAGAAATTCCTGGGGAGGAGATACACTAAAGAATCTCTCAGTGAATCAAGGTGGAAAGAGAACCAGGCAGATGAGGCTGTCCGGAGATTTGTCCCAGCAGGCCGTAATCGTCAAGTAGAGAGGACAACAGAGTAAGTGAATGAAAGGTACAGATTAGAAGGTTGAGGCGATCGTGCGCAAGACCCACATGTCGATTCAAAGAGAGCAAGGAGAGTACCTCAGAAGGTGGGACTCTCAGGATCTTGGCCTCCGGAGGGAGAATCACACCCTGGAGCGAGCAGAGGATCATGTCCCGGATTCCATGTGCTTAGAGGGCACGAGACATCCTCATTGATGAGCCACAAGCTGGTCAGATTGTCTGACCTGGAGGGGCTTCACCAGGAGGTCATCCAAGTCTGGAAACACGGCAACACCTCTGACGCGGAGGATGGCCATGAGAGACGCCATCACTGAGGAAAAAAACCCCAGGTGGCAGAGGCCAGCCTGAAGGGGAGAGAGGCAACTGGAAAGGTCAAGGATCCACCGCAAAACGAAGAAACCACTGACAGCACAGCGCGATGATGTAGATGGACGAAGAATTCGCCCATCTCCAGGGATGCCACCACAGACTGCATAGACTACAACGGAGCCTGCAGACATGGAAGAACCTGTGGAGCCCTTTAAGGTCCATGATGGGACGAAGGAAGCCGTCCTTCTAGGCGAATGGAGAACAGGTAGGAATAGTAACCCAGGATACCCTCTGAAGCGGGAACGAGGACGCTGACTCCCTGCCGCTGGAGATTGGAGACAGCCTGGATTGTCCGACGTAGGGAAGGCAAAGAGACTCCAGCGAAAGCTGGAGTAGCCGGACGACACCGCCTCTCAGGCCCAGGCCCCAGACGTCCCGCCATTTCAGATGCCCAGAGAGGGGGAAAAACTTCATGCCGAGGAGGCTAGGAAGAGGAAGACCTGGACGACTTGGTGTAGAACTGCCAGGGAGGCCTGGACTTGAAAGAAGCTTTCTGGAACAGGAGAACGGATGACACATAGGACGCCTCTGAGGGAGGAAGAATCTATTCCCCCGTGGCCTCAGGGATAAGCTTCTCGACGCCCTTAACAAAAATTTGGCCCAGGTTGACCTGGAAAGGGAGAAGGGCTGCGTTTGCCTTCTTGGAGGCGGACTCAGTATTCCACAACGAATCCAAACGGTATGGCGGATAGTCACTGCATTGGCGGCCACCTTGGCAGATTTGGGAGGCATCTCCAGTTATTTGGAAGCATTCAGGATCTCAGAGACGAGCGGCTGGAGGGAAACTGCATCAGGGACTGAAGCTATTTGGCCCAGGAAAAGAAGGCCTTGATGACCCAAGAGGCAGCGAAGGAGAGCCGCAGGGAGAAACCAACCACTACGAAGGCCACCCCGGCGAGGGAAGCCACCTTCTTGCAGTAATACAATAGCCAGCATTTAGGACAATGCAATGTATCAGTTCTGCATTGCAAACAATACAACAGAAGCGATCCGATCTCACTCTGAGGGATCACTGATGTAGGCAAAGTCCGCAGAAGGCAGACTAGAAGCCTTGGAGAGCCTAGCTATCATGGGATCCACCGTGGGAGGCTCTCAGTGAAAGGAAGGGACACATGGGGCGGCTCGCTGACAAGATGTCAAGACAGGCCTGCTTGCGCTCACTAGTTACTGATATATAAGTTCCGTGCGCTAACTGATTGCATCACTGGAGCAACCTGCTTCCTTTACCTCAGATGTTCATCACTGCCAGCCAGGGAGAGCTAGAGACATGTGTCACAGCATAGCCTGGCAGAACTGCCTGAGCTCACCTTCCACTTGAAGACACACAGGTCAAGGGAAGGGATGTCCGACTTCCTAGTCGAAGACAGAGAATGGTCCAGGGAGAAGTCACTGTGCCCTCAAGATATGATCAAACACCCAGTGGCAGAAGGAGATGTCCACTTGAGAGGATGAGTCCGAGTCCTCAGAGATCTGTAGGGTCTCTATCGCATAGATGACTCCTGCGTAGCAGCAGATATAGATGAGCCTAGCTGAAGCTCCGAGTCGGAGTCAGAGGCGTCCCCAGTTAAGTAGACCGAGCAGAGGGAAGGAGGTATCCGCCTGTCGGAGTGGAGCCATGAGCTGAGTCCCTATCTGGGGAGTACCCAGAGGAAGGGTTGACGGACCGTGAACCGTAGGAAGACTTCCTGCTCCTTTTGAGGCTCCTGGAGCTGCGACGGGAACTATGAGGGTGTCCAGGGAGATCCCTAGAAGCAGCCGACTGAGCGGCGATCTGGGAAAGCAGCCATTCCAAGTTTCCAGCACTGACTAGTTAAGTCTGGTAAGGACACCATGGCCAAGGTTAGGAAGGCCGCCCAATCCGGGGATGGAAGAACCGGAGAGGAGCCAGGAGGTTCCTGACTGGCTGAGGCGGAAGGCAGAGAGAGCACATGGGCTCAGGCTATCCGCATGGCAACTGTTTTTGATACAGCGGGTGCACGTATAAAAACGTGACGGAACCAGAGGGGCCGGAGGGTGAGAGAAGGAGCCCATGGAAAATTAGGGGTAACCCAGGGGGTTAGCCTACCAGACTGCAAAAGATGGCCGCTCACAAACTGCTGCAGCAAAGGTTCCACAGGAGAAATGTCTCCCAGGGAACTGTGAGGAGAGTAAAAATCCCTGCTGTCCCAGCAAACCAAAAAATAAATAAATAAATAAAAGAGATTATGAGGAGAGCAAAGCTCTTCCCCTGGTAAATAGAGGCTCAGTAGCTACTGGGCAGGCTGTATGGCTTGCCAGGACAGCCCCCTGGCCAATGGAAGGCCCTTGGCGGAGTCTGGGTACCAGGAAAGCCCGGAAAGGGACGGGCCCGTTGCGGCCTAGTTCCCGGCCAGGCCTCGGACTCGCGTAGAACGCGGCCGACCGCGAGGTACCATGGGCGGTGCGGCGCGGCCGCGAACTCCCGGAGGATCTGCGGAGGCCTGGGAAAAGGTACCGGGGGGCCAGGAAAGGGGGGGTCCCCACACGAGGGGGGAGGACAGGGTGCCCACCCCGAGGGGGGCCGCTCAGTAAGAGCGACCAGAAAGCCCAGAAACGCCCCAGAAAAAAGTGGCTTATTTACTAAAATTTAAGGCCCAGCTCTGGGGGACCCTGTGATGCCCCCCTAAACAGGACCCATGTTATTGTTGGCACTGAGGGGCTGAGTGGGGCCTGAAGGGGAGGTGGAGAGGGCCTGAAGGGGAGATGGAGAGGGGCTGAGATAACTTTCATACTCACCTGCCTTCTATTCTTCTCATACTCACCTGTCTGGCGTCTTCAGGTGCCGCAGGGTCACCCCCTCAGTAGGACCTCGCAAGTGGGAGTGGGGTCACCGGTACTCCGGCCGCCGGTGCAGCGAGTGGTGAGTGGGGACTGGGTGACCGGCGAGGCTGCTCTTTTGCAGAGCGCTGCGCCCGCAGGAGGGTACGACTAGTGTGGCGTACACGCTGATGACCCCCTGCACCTGAAAGAAAGGTAAAAATAAAAACGATGCAAGACAGAAGACCTGAGTCAGGTCATGTCTGCCTCCTATGACACTAGGTTTCAAACTGATTCATGCACAGTGGTTGTGGCAGGGTATAGCCTGGAGGCGGAGCCAACAGCTTTCTTTTCCCTAGTGTCTTGTCTCCTAGTGACCAGGGCTATACCCATGGTGCTGTGTCCCCCAGTGAAATAAGCGAGAAAAAATGTTCTTCCTTTTCTCTTCGGCCCCCACCGCAAGATATCCATTCATGAAACTTATGTGAACAAGGCATGGATCCACTGCAGACCATTGATGAAGTGAGCAGGATCAATTCAGCACATTTTTTTCCTCAGCAGTGCCAGCTATAGATGTAGTCTGCTTGCCTTCGATTGGTGGAGAAGCAGTCAAGTATGCTGCTCCACCAATCAGAATGATATAACAAACTACATGCTGTCTGTAGCTGGTGTTGCTGGGCAATCCTCCCCCCCTCAGACAACCCCTTATGGTGAATGGGGGAACCAACTATGCACTAAAGGTTAAAAAAAAACAAAAAAACTCAGCCTTCACCCCCTCCCAACTTGGACATCTTACCTGCAGGTTCTTGTGGCAAATATGGCCCCAGCCTGTTAATGAGTCATAAACATACATACATATTATAAGCTATTTTCCTGACAGACAAGTAAAGGTAAATGTCTAACCTCTACACTGTGGTGTATCAGATGACCATTTTCCTCCATCTATACAGGACACTGAAGCTTTTCCGACAAGTGATAATGTATTACACTTGTATTTCACAGTTTCGCTGTAAGTGTACTCATCTTTCTTAGGGCTATATGATCCAAATTTAAGATCCTCAGGTGGTAAACACTTTTGTACTGAGAAATAAACCAGAAAAACTTTGTTATATTCGGTAAAAATAAATACAACAAATTGCAAAGATATGTTTGATCTTAGAATATGCAATGTATTGTAAAATGGACATTTAAAAAATATGGTATGTTAATAAGATCTCTTTCCAAATAAGTTAGGAAGGTTGTGTACATAGTATCACCTGTTGCAAGGTAGCTATCCTATAAGCCTATGCCATTCCTTTCAACAGACCAGAATCATATTGATAAGGCCTGATAAATAGTTGGACACTGACTTATCAAATAGTGGTCTTCCAACAGAAGGAGTTGGAAGCACAGCTTTCCTTAAAGGAGAGCTATTTTGTATACTTTTTTCCCCAGAGAAGCATTGCAAAGGCTATAAGGCTTACGTCTTACTTCGCACTCTCCCCATGAAGAAACAGTGCTACCAGATCTCCATAAAATTATGATTAAAAAATTTGTCACATGATAAAATATTAACTTTCTAGAGTCTTTCACAGTCCCACGGAGGGTTTTAAGTGGATTCAGCTTCGACATGCTTTTATAGCTCAATTCCCTCCTTCATCCCTACCTATCTCAGCCTATCCCCTCATTGGGATCCACACAGTTTGGTCTCTAGTATATATACTCAAATAATGTCAACTATTCCTCCCCTGGACGCATAGCGTGGATTGCAGATCCGCCACTTCGTACAATCTCTCCCCCTCCCATGGAATACAGAACAGAGTATATGTCTCTAGAACAGTTGTGTGTGGATGCCGGACCCCTACGGCACTCCTTAGCTACTATTTACAACCTCCTGATAGAACCCCCGCCTAATGATGTCCCTCATTTCATGTTGAAGTGGGAGACTGACCTTAACTTGTCTCTCACTCATGCCCAAAGAGAGCGCATATTCTGTCTCACACATGAAACATTGATCAGCTCGCGTTATCAGGAGGCCAGTTTTAAACTCATGTCCCGGTGGTATCGTGTCCCCTCGAGATTGCATGCTCTTATCTCGCAGGTCCCATCAATATGCTGGAGGTGTGGGGTGGAAGAGGGCACCATGTTACACATTTTTTGGTCTGGTAGCACTTTATCCCCCTTCTGGGACGGGGTCAAAAGGATTGTTTCTCAAGTAACTGTGAATTCCCACCATTTGGGCCCTGCGCTGTTCCTCCTCCATCATTGCGAGTCCCCGATGCATATCTATAAGCGCTCCTTGCTTCCATTTTTAGTCCTCGAGGCTCGGACATGTATCCCGCAGTTTTGGAAGTGAACTGAACCCCCCCCCCCCTCTGGGTTTTGAAGGTCAATGAGATTATGCGTATGGAGAACCTTACCTCTTTCCTGCATGACACTGTTGAAATTTTTAACAAAACCTGGTTCTAAAGGATGGAATTCCAATGTACCAGTGATTATCAGATACTTCTCGGGCCTGTGCCGCTGTGCCTCCCCCATAGACCTACAGTGGGATGCCCTGGCTTTTACAGTTAACTGATGGGTTACCTGTTTAGGACCATTCTTGACCCTCTGGCTTTGTTCCTTGTGGAGTTTTACTGCTCTTTCTGATGAAGAATTTTCGATTGCTTGCACCCCTGGGGTCCTCTTCTTGACCCGGATACCTTTACTGTATAGTTCCCCCCCCCCCCCCCCCCCCCCACACACTCTTTTTTTTTTTCTCTTCTCTTCTTTCTTCCCTCTCATTCTGTGTTTTCTTTTGTTGTCTCACCACTCCTTCCCTTCCTCCTCCTTTCTTCTCTCCTTCCCCTCCTCTTCTTGTCTTTTGGCCTCTACTCGGGGATCTCCCTGTTCTCTACAGTATAAAATGTTGCTGTTGCCATTGCAGCTATCTGTTTTCACTGTATTTTATGCCTTTTTGAAAATCAATAAACTTTGAATTAAAAAAAAAAAATAATGTCAACTAAACTGAATAATATATCCTTGTCGGTGAAGACTATATGGAGAACCCTTATCCCCTTGATCTCTGAGTAGGGATGGGTAAACCAATTAGTTTAGAGCTGGATTTAACTCAAAATTTCAAAAGTTTTGGGTTCACCCGAACATGAAACTTTTGGGGTTTGTCATCAACCAAACACTATTATACTTTCCTTAGACCCCAGAGTAAAATAAGTGGAGGCCCGGGGAAAGTGAGTAAAAATAAAGACTAATACTCACCTTGCCTCATCTCTTGTCAGCATCCAGCATCCTCTTCAGGCCCCTTACTGATGTCACATGCACCGGGGTCACTGCTGAGGCCTGTGATTGGGCCTAAGGATCATGTGGGGCGTGTCAACGTCACAACGCTAGGTCTTAGCATTGTGACATCTCCTGTAGCTAACAATAAATTCATACAACTCTCTCTCATTCATTACTGCTACATCACTCCAGTTAGGCTGCATCATATTGGAAAATCTTCATCAGACTGCTGCCATAGATGCTCAGCTGAACATGTGGATTTTCTTTACCTGCTGTGGTTGTGTCCCACTGGATCCTCCTTCTGAGGTGAGGTGCTGGACCTTCTTCAGAAAAACACAATAAACAGGTCTTTCTTACGCTAGGGCTTTGCCTTCTCTGCCTCTTCCCAGAGGAGGATCGGACATATGAACATATACTCCTGAGGGGGTATCTCTTCCTTGTCCACAAAGCAGTTGCCTTTCATTGAATGGCAGAGGACATCCTTCACTATCCCAATGGCGTAAGTTAATTAATAAAAAATACCTTATGTAAATATTGTATACCATAACCGCAGCTGCCCTGACAACTTCCAGAAGGTGTGGGGTGCATATTGCTCCTCTCCACTGTTGCTGTGTATAATGTCTGGGGGCTCCAGGGCTCCCTTTAGGAAGCTATTTGAGATTTGTATTTCCTAAATATATTTGTGGGTATGCTACCTTTGTCTGCCTGCAGGAAAACAGTGTTCTGTATCCCCCCCTACACAGAATATTAGTTATATCTTGGTTTTTTTCTCTATTTTTGTTTCTATGTTTGATCTTACTGTTGTGTTGAGTATTTTTCTTGTTTTATTCATTCTCAATAAAGAGAATTAAAAAAATATTAACTTTCCCTGTTAGATTAGGCAAACATAACATTTCAATTTGAGCCATTGATATGGAAAATGTGGTCCTGTATCTAGATAATGCTGTTACATACTTTTTATTGCACCCCTGGTATTCCTTGGATTCTCTTCTCAGAATGTCCACGTGTTTGTTGCTGGTAAGAACAGACACATTCTTATTGTCTGGGTTACACAATAGCAAAAATAATTCCACTGTCTATAGATTTGGACAGTGAGATGTAACTGCTGGGTATGTGCATCCACCAGCATGTCAGGTGTGTCCCGTGGGGTGTGGCATACTAAGAATGTAACATCTAAAATCTAGACACATGAGAATTTTTCTTTTAAAGTTATTCCTAATGGAAACAAAATGTTTTGCCTGCTCTACCAGAGTAATATTACATTTGATCGTAGATAAACCAGTTTAATATTGCAAAAACGGATTGGAAAAAAGTGTAAAGTTGCAGTTCTGCATTCAGCTACAGACATAAGTAATTTGAGACAAGTTTTAAGGCTCATGCTATCTGACAGCTCTACTGAAAAGGCTGTGGTTGTTAGACAGTGTATCCCTAGCAACCAGATTGTCACACATTAATCTGTCTATGTCTCAATATTGGATTATCACAAGGCATTATGGGAAAAGGAGCTGGGAAGCTCATGTGCCCTCTGTTGGATGTAACAGATCCTCAATTTGCTTTTGACTCACTGAATCTTGAGACAGCAAATGGGATTTTAGCCAAGCCAATTTCACTCATCTGCATACAGAGCTGTTTCGGGATTTTTGTCCCTCATCAGTGCAGAGCAGAGTGAATTGTCTGGCTTTGTGGGAGGCAATGAGTGGCTCAGGGAAGGGAATCTCTCTCCTTGGGGAGAGCACCAGCGAAGGTGTATAGAGTTTTGAATTGCCTTTTGCCCTCTACTAAGCATCTACATATCACAATTGGGGTCTCCTCAGACCCTAGAGTATAATAACGGGAGGTGAGTAAAAATAAACAGTTATACTAACCTCTCATGGGCATCTGTTTGAGGTGAATATAACTGTTTGTTGTTTCTAGTCACCTCCCCTGGTGCTGCACAAGTTCACTGGCTATGTATTGGAATATTCCAACTGGTGGCAGCCTAAGTTTTACTCACCAATCTCAACTCCTGTAGTGTCTGGCCTTCACTACTGCCTCTAGGGGGCGGATGCTGAAGAATGCTCTAGTGCCCTCTGGAGGAAGAGGTGGAAGCTAGACTGGACAGGAGCTGGGATTGGTGAGTAAAATATCGTTCACTACCTGTTGGAATAATCTAATAGGTAGCAGCTAATTAAAAAAATGCTGCCCTCAGTTTATGCCAGGGGTTGTCGCCTGAGGCCCCTGCTACATTGCCACCATTTTAGTGAATATGGGGGTACCAATAGATAGGTCCCCAGCAATCTTTCATTTATAAACTATCCTTTGGATCTGTGGGAAAATACTTTAAACCCTAAAACAAAATATTTTGTCAGTTAAAAATACATTTTTAAAAAAAAATTAATGGTGAAGTTACTCTAGTGCCACTAGCATTGACACAGACAACTAAAGTCAGTCCGCAAGAAGGAATGAAACCGTAGTTGTCAATGTTTTTGACTCTTACAACACAAAACAGATTATTGGGAATAACTGGAGTTAAACTTGAACCTGGTTTCTTATACTATCTTTAATTAAATAGTCTACATTTTGCTGTATTGGACTACTGGACAACTATCACTGTTGTTCAGTAGTCTTAATAGAGTTTTCATTGTAAAATGTTTCTTTTGATGGCCACTTGATAGTGTAGGCCATTAACATCTGATCATGCAGTGTATGGAAGCAGAAGATGGTTCTATATATTTATAGTGGCTGAGCCGCACTATTATACCTCAGCTTCAATGGGAGCAAAGTTGAAATAATGATGCATGGTCACTATGCAGTGTATGAAGGGTATTAGATTTTTGTAGATGAGAAGTTGATCCACAGCTTTATACTGATACTGCCGTATTTGCAGTTGAGATGAAATAATTTCCCCCAACATGGCAATTGGCATCAGCCTCATGAGGTTTCTTGCCTTCCTCTTTATCAACACTGTAGGGTTAAGAGTTTGACTTGATCTGTGTCTTCTTTTAAACTCGTCTACTTTCATACTATTAAGCTATCACTTTCACCTCCATGCACTGTCTAGTGCTGGGTCCAGCAGCTGTCCCAAACAGTGGATTGGTGTGGGGGCCGTGCGTCGGTGACAGGAATCTCAGTTCTGCTGTTGCTTTAAGGTTGCCATGCCGAATTGAAAAGCTTCTGCAATGTCAGACTTCTCTGGGCTTGTCCAATTCGCAGCTGAGGAGGCATATTTAAACTCCCTTTCTCCTCAGCCAGGTGCCTGCAATTATTTACCTTGTTTGCCTTTCATACCTGAGTCTGTGTGTAACACAACTTCACAGTGATCTTTAGGAAACTGAGCCTTGGCTTGTGACTGGAATAACTCTTGTCTTCTGATTCTGACGTGACCTCTACATTCTTAGCTATTTTAACTGTAATCACACTGTACGAAAGCACTAATTCATTTATAGGCTTTGCTTTTAAACTTTATCAATAAACGTTAGTTTTTATGGGATAGTTACTATTCTATATGTTGTAATTGATTCCTAGCAATTGCCAAGCACTAGGGGAACCTTGGTTAGTAACCAAACAATTTTGTATATTTAATATTTTACCTTCACAAGTAGGCACACTACCATTCCATTTCTTATTTGATCCACATTTCAGAGGTTCGTTTTGGGTGATCATTTTATATCTAGAATTAAACAAATATTTGTATATAGTTTATTTTTTTGTAGACTCATCGTTCAAAATCACTTTAAATGCATATGTATTTACTATACCATTGCCCAACTATGCTGCTTAAAATTAAAATTTGTTCTATTCCTTATGCTTCTTTGATGTACATATTTAAGTGAATGCCCACCCTTAAACACAATTTTTCTTAAATCTACTGTATATACTGTAGGTGCTAGTTAAAGGGGTTTTCCCCATCTCCCTCTCTAATCAGCTGTTGCCTGCTATGTCTACTTCTCACTTCCTATATTGTTCAAAAAGCTGGAGGGCAGACTTTGACTGTTTTATGGAGAGGACACTATGAAGAACCTCAGTAGATATAGACATTGTCTTTACCATGAGATATTATTTATTATAATTATTAGAAAGCTAATACAAATGCATATAAAACAATATGAACAGTAAGTATATATTACTTTACATTATATATTTATTACAGATTTGGAAAGAAAAAAAAAAACATATACATGCTCCCAGGACTGACAACAGACTTGCAGTTAACTCAGTGTTATCATTGTGTTTATATAGAGAGATAACAGACACTGTTTGGGCCTTTCACAGCAAACTGCAATTAGCTGGCCTGATTGCCTGGACTGAAGAGCGGAAGATAACAGCTCTGAAAGTAATCCAGAGAACTCAGCCCCCCTCCCCTCCAGAGAACAATAAGTCACTTCATCCATCATGGATCAGATAACAGACTGGGTACCTTGACAACCATGTGCAAAAAGTGGAAGTTCATTTTAAAATTCATATGCAAATTGATGATTGTTTGTTGTACATTTTGAATGAAAAATGTACCAAATACAGTACTTAAAATGACAGAAATTAGAAAGGGTTCTGCTACTATACGCAGACTTGGACTGACCCACAGGTGAAACTACCTAGTTTATTTTTATAAACTGTAGATGTGGCTGAGATGACATTTGGGTACAGAGTCAGACCAATCAGTATTCTTCCTCCCTGTGTCTTATCTTTTCAGTCACACTGCATGGGCACCAATAACCAGTTATTTCATAGTGTATTGCTGCTGCCATGTAGCTGTATAGTGGGCCCCCTGAATGAATTTTACTGTGGCCACTAGACACCCCAGTCCAACACTGACTATACAGTTGTATATAAGTCATGCCAGTCTTAGCCTAATCAGTGTTGACCATAAAATTCATTCTGGGGGCCTACTATATAGCTACACTCATATATTACCTGACACTTATTCGCAAATTCCTAAAACGTCACCAACATAGCTTACTGCTAGCAATTGCTTCTGACTGTCTCTGTCCTAGGTTCCTGTTAGTAGTCTGCTGCTTGACTCTTGAACTAGGACCTTCTTAGGTCTGTGAGTCAGTGATATTTGTGCAAACAGCAGCAGATCCCAGGTACCTGCAATAAACTGCAAAATGATTGGTTATTGGGGCCCCTGCAGAGTGATTGAGAAGATGGTGCCCAGGGAGGAAGGATACTGGTTTACCTGACTCTGCACCTAGATGTCATCCCAGCTGCCCAGTGGGTCTACAGTATATAACGATAAACTGGGTATTTTCTTATTTAATCTACCAAGTATATTATACTGTTGCATAGCCTAGCTGAGATGTTGTATGTTAGGTATCTGCATGAAGTACAACAAGCGTATTGTGGCATGCCAGGGTTACCTAGGGGTCCACCTGGCTAAGGGGCCCACTCATGATTCACCTGTGGATATTGAGAGGGGTACTTTAATATTTATAATAAACACTTAAGCTGCTGATGAATCTCCACGATCGCAAGCATTAAAAACAATTTTGATCAGTGGGTAAGAAAATAGTATTTGTTAATATATGTAATTGACCTGAGGGTAACCCCTTCTCATCTGCATAACCTCTTCAATGAACTGAATTATTGATAGATTTTTAGAAGAGTTCCACTTCCATATCCCAAATACCATGCTGTAGGAGACTCCTAGTACTGTACCTTATATTACACACAACATTTGTTACACTGATCAGAGGAATATGAAGTATTACATCATTACACAAATGCCACTCACAGACAATGGCCAAGTTGGAAAATAAATCCATCTGTTTTCTCATTTCCTAGTTCTGATAAATATTTAGCAACCAAAATAATTTGGAATGAAAGTTGTATCAAAAATGTAAAGAACTCACCCCTTTTCACATTTATATATCGCTTCAGATTCAAATAAATAGTCTTTTACTTCAATTAAGGCGTTCTCTACAGTTTGAGGACGTCCACAAGACTTGCCTATTAATGATAATACAGATATTAGTTTGTCATTTCAGAACAATTTCCTATTTATGACTAAATCTAAATCATAGCAAGCATCATCAGAAGTCTCCTAACTGCTGGGTACTTCCATAAGCATCTGGAGAATGACAGGCTCATTTCAACACTGGCTAAAATGACATGTCTGTCTGCTTAATCCAACAAATGTGCCAATATCCAACAAGGCCACTAAGCTATCTTTGCTATAGCTAAATTAAGTGATAATTTACTATACCAGGTGCTGGGTGTTGGGCCCCCACTGATCTGATATCGATGCTCTATCCTAAGGATAGGTCATCAATATCAAATTCCTGGAAAATCCCTTCAAAAGGAATCTATCACATGAAAAAATGATGTTCATGCAGCAGAAGGTGCTGAACAGATTTATGTATAGGTATGTGGGAAGTATAATTTGTTTTCCTGTGTTGAGAAGTCAATGAGGTGATTCAATCATTATTGACAGCCTCCACTGACTATGCATAAAGACACAGCTGTCTGTTACTGATTATTAATTCATTAAAGGGAATCTTATCATAAAAAAAAACACTTTTAAGCTAATGGCACGTTGGAAAGGCCATTCTTCTCCTACCTTTCATTGTTGTCTTCTCCCAGCCGTTTCTGTAAAAATCCGTTTCTTCAGTTATGGAAATGATCCTCACAGAGCACCAAGGGCGTTCCTCCTTGGCAGTGAGCACCCACCGCGTCATCATTAATCTGTTGTCGTGACTCCCATCTTGGTCTTCTCTTCTACTTCCTCTGACACAGCGCTGGACTGCAGCTACTGCGCATGACAGTCTGCCATTTTCCGGTGGTCCGTACTGCGTTTCTTGGGAAAGACCACTGGAAAATGGCGGCGGTCCAGCGCTGTGTCAGAGGAAGTAGAAGAAAGAAGATACAGAGAAGACCAAGATGGGAGTCACCACAACAGACTAATAGGCGGTGATAAGCGGTGATAAGCGATGACGCGGTGAGTGCTCGCTACCAAGGAGGAACGCCCCGGGTGCTCTGTGAGGATCATTTCCATAATTGAAGAAACGGATTTTTAGAGAAACGGCTGGGAGAAGACAACAATGAAAGGTAGGAGAAGAATGGCCTTTTTTAATGATATACTCCCTTTAAATTGGGAAATTAGTATTTATTAGGGGACTATTATTTATAAGGGAGGAACTATTATTTATAAGGGTGGGCAATTACTGATAGGGGAACCATTTATATGTTTTTTTTTTTTTGGTTTTTTTTACAGATAATAGAGACTATTATTCATAAGGGGGACTACTATTTAGAAGGGGACTTTTTATTGTTAAGGTGGGACAATTACTGATAAGGAGGACCTGTTATTTCTAAGCATGACTATTTATAAGGGAACACTATTATTTATAAGGGGAGCTATTACCGATAAAGGGGATTATTATTTATATGGAAGACTATTACAGATAACGGAGACTATTATTTATAAGAGGGAACTTTTTATAAAGGGACTATTATTGTTAAGAAGGGACTTATTATTCATAAGGGGGACTTTTATGATCGGAACTATTTATAAGGGAGTACTATCATTCATAAGGGGAAACTATTACTGATAAGTGCGGGAATATTATTGGGGGGGCTAATACAGATATTGGGGACTATTATTTATAATGGGGACTATTATTTATAATGTAGAATCCCAGTGAGCACTGCTTAAATGTTTTGTTTTGTATTTTGCAAGTGCCACTGTAATATATTATATGTTATGCAGCTTCCCAATGTTATTTCCCCCCCTGTTATGGACCAATCAACTGTGGAATATCAAACCCCCACCTTGGCTTAGAGTCTAAGGGAAGGAGGCTTAGAGTCTAAGGGAAGCGTGGTGGGCTCTTTTCAGAGCCACTAGCCAAACTTCACTACTACTACAGCCCTGAGCCAGGTAATAATTGCTGTCAGCCCCTGAGAGGAAAGAGACGTGTCAAGTTGGAGGAGAGGTTAAAGGGGTTGGCCATTTTCAGACCAATATTGAAAGACCAATGTTATTATTTATATAATAAAAAGTTGTACAATTTTACAATATACATTCTATATCAATTCTTCATGATTTTCTAGATTTCTGCCATTCATTCTGCTTACTCCCAGTGGATAAAAATCAGTCCACGGTCATGTGATATACAGTGCATCTGTGTCTGCATCACATGACCATGGACTGAATACATAACTCCCAACTTTCAAAGGACAGAAAGAGGGACAAAATATACTACGCTATGCGTGCCGCTGCAAATTTAGCTCCACCCACTTCTATGTTGACTCCACCCATTCTCATCTATTTTTCCATGTGCCCCCACACAATATAATGCTCCTACAGTCACCCTAACATTATATGCCCCCACATTATAATGATCCCCTTCAATTGCCCCACAGTATTAAGTCCCTCTCCCCGTGCCCCAGTTTAAACTGGCGGAAACTACTGTAGAGGGGGACATTAAACTGGGGCAGCTGGAGGGTGACATTAAACAGTGGGGGTAGTTGGAGGGGGAAACTAGAGTTAGACATGTCCCCCTCCAGCTACCCCCACTGTTTAATGTCACCCTCCAACTACCCCTCATGGTATAAGGCCCTCCTCCAGTTGCACCCAGTTTAATGTTACCCTCCATCTGCCCCCCCAGTTTAATGTCCCCCTTTATCTGCCACCATCTTAAATGTCCCCCTTCATCTGCCACCAGCTTAATGTCCCCCCTTTATCTGCCACCAATTTTAATGTCTTCCCTTCATCTGTCACCAGCTTAATGCCCCCTTCTTCTGCCCCCAGTTTAATGTCCCCCTTTATCTGCCACCAATTTAATGTCCTCCTTTATCTGCCACCAGTTTAATTGTCCCCTTAATCTGCTTTCAGTTTAATTGCCCGTTCCTCTGCTCCCAGTTTAGTTGCCCCCTTTATCTGCCACCAGTTTAATTGCCCCCTTAATCTGCCTTCAGTTTAATTGCCCGTTCATCTTCCCCGATTTTAATTGCCTCCTTCATCTGCCTTCAGTTTAACTGCCCCCTACATCTACCCCCAGTTCCCCCCTCTTGCTCACACATGCTGTCTCTTCGATCACTCTCGATCCCAGCTTTCTGTGTAACAACACAGTCTGTCCCGCAGTATCCAGAATAGCTCTGCCCACTCGAGTCTGATCACATGGTCATGACGTCATAAAAGGTCCTTTAACCCACTAGGATTTAGCATCTACCTTTTAGCCTTTACCCTACCCTAATAAAGTTTGTTAACAGCAAAACACTTCAGGGGCATAGCGGGACAAACTGTAAGTTATGCGGGACCACGGGACAGCAGTGTGAAATCGGGACTGTCCCGCCAGATGCGGGACGGTTGGGAGCTATGTGAATATCACATGACCAATGACCGTTGTATTCTATAGCGCAGGCCCAGAGGTTCCCCCCCCAAAGTAAAAAAAAAATAGCCTCCGGGGCCGGTCCCTACCAGCCCCGTACCTTTACTGTTGCAGGCCAGCTCCCACACAGCGAGATCGATGGGAGACGACCTGTTCTTCTGACAGCCGGTAGCCGTCTGAAGGCTCCCAGGCTTGTCATAGCAATATAACTATTACGGCTGGTCTATGACCTCAATAGAAACATTGCAAATCTCCCATAGACTGCAATGCAGTCTAATAAAATAGACTAATAAAATAGTAAAAGAAAAATAATATTTCCCTAGAATACATACACACGTGGAGAAAATTGTTGGTACCCCTCGTTTAATGAAAGAAAAACCCACAATGGTCACAGAAATAACTTGAATCTTACAAAAGTAATAATATATAAAAATTCTATGAAAATGAACAAATGAAAGTCAGACTTTGCTTTTCAACCATGCTTCAACAGAATTTTTAAAAAAAGAAAACTCATGAAACAGGCCTGGACAGAAATGATGGTACCCTTAACTTAATATTTTGTTGCACAACCTTTTGAGGCAATCACTGCAATCAAACGATTCCTGTAACTGTCAGTGAGACTTCTGCACCTCTCAACAGGTATTTTGGCCCACTCCTCATGAGCAAACTGCTCAGTTGTCTTGAGTTTGAAAGGTGCCTTTTCCAGACGGCATGTTTCAGCTCCTTCCAAAGATGCTCAATAGGATTTAGGTCAGAGCTCATAGAAGGCCACTTCAAAATAGTCCAGTGTTTTCCTCTTAGCCATTCTTGGGTGTTTTTAGCTGTGTGTTTTGGGTCATTATCCTGTTGCAAGACCCATGACCTGCGACTGAGACCAAGCTTTCTGACACTGGGCAGCACATTTCTCTCTTGAATCCCTTGATAGTCTTGAGATTTCATTGTACCCTGCACAGATTCAAGACACCCAGTGCCAGATGCAGCAAAGCAGCCCCAGAACATAACAGAGCCTCCTCCATGTTTCACAGAAGGGACAGTGTTCTTTGCAAGATATGCTTCATATTTCCGTCTGTGAACATAGAGCTGATGTGTCTTGCCAAAAATTTCGATTTTTGTCTCATCTGTCCATAGGACATTCTCCCAGAAACTTTGTGGCTTGTCAACATGTAGTTTATATATTATTACTTTTGTCAGATTCAAGTTATTTCCGTGACCATTGTGGTTTTTCTTTCATTAAACGAGGGGTACCAACAATTTTGTCCATGTGTGTATAAAAGTAAAATATTACCGTGAAACACATACACATATACATATACATATACATATATACATATACATATATACACATATACATATACATATACATATCCCTGTGTCCGAAAACACCCGGTCTACAAATTTCTAAAAATATTTTTCCCTTACTGTAAACGCCATAGTGGGAAAAAAAAAAATCAAAAGTGGCAAACTGCCATTTTTTCGCTGTTATGATAAAAATTTGAATAAAAATTGATCGAAGCAATAGACATTCCCCAAAATGGTATAACTAAAAAGTACATCTGGCCTTGCAAAAAAAGACGCCCTATATATCCCTGTATACGGAAATATAAAAAAATTACAGGTGTCAGAATATGGCAACTTTTAGAAAAAAAAATTTTTTGCAAAGTTTTAGATTTTTGTTAATGGATTAAAATGTGAATAAAATAATATCAATTTGGTATCCCCGGAATTTTACCGAAACATTTTTTCTTCAAATCCACCCCATTCTGAATTTTTTTCCAGCTTCCCAGTACATTGTACAGAATAATAAATGGTAGCATCATGAAGAACAATTTGTCCCGCAAACATTAAGCCCTCATATGGCTCTGAGAATGGAAAAATAAAAAAAGTTATGGGGTTTGGAAGGTGGTAAGTCAAAAACAAAAAATGTCACCAGCGGGAAGTGGTTAAACTCACCTCTCCTGGGCTCCTGACAGTCATGGGGCTCTTTCGGCCTTTGACTGGGGTCATGTGCCCCAGGGGTCACTGCTGGGGCGTCAGCGGTCACGTGGGGAACGCCGGTGTAATGACGTCAGTGACCTCTGGGGCGTGTCACCTCAGTCCCAGTCAGAAGAGCACTGAAGAGGATGCTGGAGAGAGCCAGATGGAGCGAGGATGCCCAGGAGAGGTGAGGCAAGGTGAGTATGTGTTTATTATTTTTATCACCTCTCCTTGACCTCTGCTTGCTATACTCTGGTATCTGCGGAGACTCTAGAGTATAATAATAGCCCTGAAACAATCCGGAGGGCTGTACATCACAACTATTCGTCGAATTTCATGGGGTTCACCTGAAGCGGCTCAAGAGCCACTGTGGGAAGCATATTATACTGTGTGGGGGGCCACTGAGGAACATATTATACTATGTGGGGGCCACTGTAGAGCATTATACTGTGTGGGGGCCACTGTGAAGCATATTATTCTGTGTGGGGGTGCCACTGTGGAGCATATTATATTGTGTGGGGGCACCACTGTAGAGAATATTATACTGTGTGGGGGCCACTGTGAAGCACATTATACTGTGTGGGGCCAATAAGGAGCATATTACAGTATACTGTTTGGGGCCACTGTCGAGCATATTATACTGTATGGGGGCTCTGGGGAATATATTACACTGTGTGGGGCCCCTTCACTATTCACATCACACACCATCTGTTTTATAGCTGTGCACTATTATTACAAGCTGTAATCACATTGCATGGTGATTATAAAACAGATTGTGTGTGGTATACATAGTGAAGGCACTCTCAAAAGCAACACAGTACCTTCAAACAGTTGATCAGCAGGAGCCCCGAGTGTTAGACCCCAACTGATCTCTTAGACTGTTAGGACCCCTGCAGATCAGATGTTTCCTCAAGCACGTATCTCCCAGTATTGTTTACATGCCCAGTCTGCGCTGCACATTTACCGTATTCATGATAACCACAGTTGTGGGAACTAAAGTTGTATCCCTTTCAAGTAACTGAGATACCTCTGCAGCACCCCCAACTGTCATTAAGACTACGCTGTAGGGAGGGGGCCCCAGACAAAGTTTGCACTGGAGCCCACAAGACTTTAGCTACGCCACTGGGAAGTAGTGTACTATCTGCCAATCATCTATACGAAAAGTGTAGGTGTGCCTAATGAGCTTAGATATTCAGTCACTATATATGGATAACTCCAATATAACTTATACCCATGACAAACCTTGTGTTCCAAGATAGAATGTATATCTCAGAAGTTGTATATAGTTAACTCTATGTGTCCCATTCACATGAATATAATAATCCATGATATTTAACCCAATCCCCACAAATTTGGACATGTCCCAGGTGGGAAAAGAGGTTGTGGCTTACAAAACCCTGCCCCTGCCATGGGATGGGCTGTTGGTAAGTATTAAAACATAGAAAATATAATATTCACACCTCTACTCCCTATGACTGAAGTATGCAAATGATTGCATACAGGTACAGTTAGGTCCATAAATATTTGGACAGAGACAACATTTTTCTAATTTTGGTTCTGTACATAACCACAATGAATTTTGAACAAAACAATTCAGATGCAGTTGAAGTTCAGACTTTCAGCTTTAATTCATTGGGTTGAACAAAATGATTGCATAAAAATGTGAGCAACTAAAGCATTTTTTGAAAAAAAATTTAAACACACAATCCCTTCATTTCAGGGGTTCAAAAGTAATTGGACAAATTAAATAATTGTAAATAAAATGTTATAATAAATATAGCAAATGTGTAAAAAACTATAAAACATAACTTTTAATATAAATATCTCATAAAAAGGCACATCAATAATGACATGTCTATAAATGAAAAGACTAACAGATAAATATTTGTGCGATCAGGGATTATATCAATCCAATACAATGCAGATGTAAATCACACAAATCAACAAAAAATAAAGAGTGAATGTTAAAACTCTAAATCACAGACTTCCAAATATATGAAATGGTAAGAAAAATCAGATCGATCTCACCAAATCACAGGTCATGTGTCTGATAATTCATGATCCATCATTAGCTCTGTGGGAATCGCCATCCTGGTCATTAAGTTCTGACCCTATATCTCAAAAATGGCCCTGTTATCCCCAAAGAGCTCCTGCCCTTACAAGGGCAGTCCACATCTGACCCTTAATTAAATAGTCACCTTTCCCTACGCGTTACATCATGAGTAGCCATGATTCATCAGAGAATCCAAAACATCGTCAGGTACATCACAAGGCATTATGGGAAAAGGAGCTGGGAGACTAGACAGACCAGGTCTCTATGTGGGAGAGATAAGAATAGTTTGTGATTGTACCTGACCATGTTTTGGATCCCCTGATGAGTCATGGCTACTCATGATGTAACGCGTAAGGACAGGTGACTAATTAATTAAGGGTCAGATGTGGACTGCCCTTGAAAGGGCAGGAGCTCTTTGGGGATAACAGGGAGATATAGGGTCAGAACTTAATGACCAGGATGGCGATTCCCACAGAGCTAATGATGGATCATGAATTATCAGACGCATGACTGGTGATTTGGTGAGATCTATCTGATTTTTCTTACCTTTTCATATATTTGGAAGTCTGTGATTTAGCGTTTTAACATTTACCCTTTTTTATTTTTTTTTTTATTTTTGTGATTTATATCTGCATTGTATTGGATTGATATAATCCCTGATCGCACAAATATTTATCTGTTAGTCTTTTCATTTATAGACATGTCATTATTGATGTGTCTTTTTATGAGATATTTATATTAAAAGTTATGTTTTATAGTTTTTTCCACATTTGCCGTATTTATTCTCTTCTAAGTGGAAATTCCTGCCCTAGTTCGTATTTTTTGCTGAAGTGTGTAAATAAAATGTTAATTTCTAATACTTGGTTGAAAACCCTTTGTTGGCAATGACTGCCTGAAGTCTTGAACTCATGGACATCACCAGACGCTGTGTTTCCTCCTTCTTCAGTTGCTGTTTGTTTGTGGGCCTTTCTGTCTGAAGTTTAGTCTTTAACAAGTGAAATGCATGCTCATTTGGGTTGAGATCATGTGACTGACTTGGCCATTCAAGAATATTCCACTTTATTGCTTTAATAAACTCCTGGGTTGCTTTGGCTTTATGTTTTGGGTCATTGTCCATCCGTATTATGAAACACCAACCAATCTGTCTGCATTTGGCTGGATCTGAGCACACAGTATGTCTCTGAATACCTCAGAATTCATCCGGCTGCTTCTGTCCTGTGTTACATCATCAATAAACACTAGTGGTAGCCATGCATGCCCAAGCCATCACACTGCCTCCGCCGTGTTTTACAGATGATGTTGCATGCTTTGGATCATGAGCTGTACCACGCCTTCGCCACACTTTTTTCTTTTCATCATTCTGGTAGAGGTTGATCTTGGTTTCATCTGTCCAAAGAATGTTCTTCCAGAACTGTGCTGGCTTTTTTAGATTTTTTTTTTTAGCAAAGTCCAATCTAGCCTCCTTATTCTTGAGGCTTATGAGTGGCTTGCACCGTACAGTGAACCCTCTGTATTTACTTTCATGCAGTCTTCTCTTTATGGTAGATTTAGATATTGATACGCCTACATCCTGGAGAGTGTTGTGCACTTGGTTGGCTGTTGTGAAGGGGTTTCTCTTCACCATGGAAATTATTCTGCGATCATCTACCACCTTTGTCCTCCGTGGGCGAGCAGGTCTTTTCGCATTGATGAGTTCACCAGTGCTTTCTTTCTTTATTTCTTTCTTTCTCACAATGTACCAAACTGTACATTTTGCCACTCCTAATATTGTAGCAATTTATCAGATGGATTTTTTCTGTTTTCACAGCTTAAGGATGGCTTGTTTCACCTGTATGGAGAGCTCCTTTGACCGCATGTTTTCTTCACAGCAAAATCTTTCAAATGCAAGCACCACACCTCAAATCAACTCCAGGCCTTTTATCTACTTAATTGAGAATGACATAACGAAGGAATTGCCCACACCTGCCCATGAAACAGCCTTTGATTCAATTGTCCAATTACTTTTGGTCCCTTTAAAAAGGGTGGCACACGCTAAGGAGCTGAAACTTCTAAACCCTTCATCCAATTTTAATGTGGATACCCTCAAGTGAAAGCTGAAAGTCTGGACTTTATGTCCATGTCCATTATATAACTATAACTTGAATATGTTTCAGTAAACAGCTAAAAAAAACAAAATTTGTGTCAGTGTCCAAATATATATGGACCTAACTGTATGTATGTCAAACAGAGAAATATTGAAGACTGGATCAACAACTGAAAATATCAGATCTGATCTTCTTTTGGCAGAAAAAAAGTCTGCTGTCAAGTTGACGTTAGCAGTTAACGACTGAAATTGGTTATTTCAGACAATGAATGTCTGATATATATTGCCAGCTTTAGAAAGACAATTTAAAATACCTTTTTACAACTTTATACAAGCCTATTAGAAAAATTTTGGTACTTACGAATGCAGAACTCAGGAATTATTGACCATGTTAAGTTTTTCAAACAAGATATTGTACTACTTATGCCATTCGAAAAATATCCACGTTTACAGTTGTATTGCACTTTGTCGCCAACAAAGAAGGTCTGTATGTGTTGAAATCCGGAATGCAGCTCAGCATAATGAAATGTAGGTGGTTTATCACAAATGCCTTCAAAGGAAAAACAGAATTGCTCATTAAATGAATGTAAAATAAACCACTTCTTGAATCAATTCATGCAGACTGCATTACTTAGGTCATACATTGTGACATAGAAGACCTGATGAACTAACCAGGGAGCCCCCTCCCTCTGTCAAATCACTTAGTTACCGTGGTCACTATTGACTGTCACATCTAAGGGGTTAAATGAGGGGGATCAAAATGATCTCAGTTCCTGGCTGATGCAGCATGATATTTGATGTTAGCTACAGCAGCATCTACATGGAAAGAAATAAACACAACTTTTCACCCTTTAGCAGAACTATTACCATTACTTGCTTGTTTTCAACATATAAATACAATATATACAAATTCATCAACCTAAGGAGTGTCTGACTACTAATCCTTTTACTAAACAAACAATTAAGTGTTTCTTTAATATTATTGCAATCCTTCAACTGCCAAGAGTACATAAAATCAAATCTTGGATTATAGAAAAATTCGATGTTTTATTCACTGCTTCAATAAGTCTTCATTGAGCATATATATTTTTACATAATATAGTTGATGTGTGATGAAGAACTGAAATATGTTATCCAAAAAAACAAGAATGCAGTTCTGTTGAAAATACCTTCTTTTTACTGCTAGTACATCTTTGCATCAGATTGCAACATGTTATAAAAACTGAATAAAAATTCAAGTTTGGGCCCAAAAGACCCAAGCAGAGGAGAAAATACACACTAAATACACTAAAGATAAAAATACAAGATAGGCATAAATGACATATACGAGCTCTGCACATGTCCATATGCACAAATCAACACATGTTTACCAGAACCGAGCAGACTGAAAATCTCTACAATGCAGAGATGGCGTCAACAAAGTAATACTATTTATACATCTTTATTTACATAGTGCCAACATTTGCAGCAGTTTACAAATTATAGGGTTCATGGGGAAAAATATCAAGACAATGTGTCTTAAAATCAATACATAGATGCTCCATAAAGTTTTCTGTTAGATGTTCTCCATCCCTCAAGGTGTAGGGGATGCTGAAGCAGGGAGCACAGTAACCTATCACCTACACCAAGGGTAGGCAACCTTTTTAATACGACATGCCAATTTAAATAAAAAAAGTCAAGGACGAGGTACTCTGCGTGCCACACTATAATTAATGTCGTCGACTCCCACATAAAAGTCACTATAACGGGATTTCAGCTGTATCACAGAGATTAGATTATTACACCCGTGTGAACTTGGCCAAATCTGTGTTCATATTTGCATTGGATGCTCTGTTAAAAGCCACCATAGGGTTCAGGTTAGGGTTCAGGTGCCACTCTTGGCACATGTGCCAGGGGTTGCCAACCCTTGCCCTACACCGTGTGGTTTTCAATTGTGTTATCATAGGTTAGATAAGTTGGGGAAACACGTTGGACGTTGTTATAATCAAGATGGTGTTACTGTGGCAACATATGGTATATGATTTTGAGATATTGGTTTAGTTTTATTCTGCTATGTGCAATAATGTCATGATGGCCCATGGATCGTATTGATACCATACAATTTGAAGACTTTTGTGCCCCTCATTGACATTTTTTCTGTCTTGTCATTATTTTGATATTCATATGGTTTGGTAAACCTTAGTTTTTTAGTATATTTATTAAAAGTTATAGTTTATATTATTCTTTTTCTGTGAGTAGAGTAATAAATCAATTCACACAATAGGAGTTAGAACCCTACTTGTGAAAGCTTAGAATCTGTGAGGTAGAAGGGGGTGACACAAGAGGTACAGTGGGAAAAAAAAAGTATTTAGTCAGCCACCAATTGTGCAAGTTCTCCCACTTAAAAAGATGAGAGAGGCCTGTAATTGTCATCATAGGTAGACCTCAACTATGAGAGACAAAATGAGAAAACAAATCCAGAAAATCACATTTTCTGATTTTTAAAGAATTTATTTGCAAATTATGGTGGAAAATAAGTATTTGGTCAATAACAAAAGTTCATCTCAATACTTTGTTATATATCCTTTGTTGGCAATGACAGAGGTCAAACGTTTTCTGTAAGTCTTCACAAGGTTGGCACACACTGTTGCTGGTACGTTGGCCAATTCCTCCATGCAGATCTCCTCTAGAGCAGTGATGTTTTGGGGCTGTCGCTGGGCAACACGGACTTTCAACTCCCTCCAAAGGTTTTCTGTGGGGTTGAGATCTGGAGACTGGCTAAGCCACTCCAGGACCTTGAAATGCTTCTTACCAAGCCACTCCTTCGTTGTTCTGGCGGTGTGCTTGGGATCATTGTCATACTGAAAGACCCAGCCACATTTCATCTTCAATGCCCTTGCTGATGGAAGGAGGTTTGCACTCAAAATCTCCCGATACATGGCCCCATTCATTCTTTCATGTACACGGATCAGTAGTCCTGGTCCCTTTGCAGAGAAACAGCCCCAAAGCATGATGTTGCCACCCCCATGCTTCACAGTAGGTATGGTGTTCTTTGGATGCAACTCAGCATTCACTCTCCTCCAAACACGACGAGTTGTGTTTCTACCAAACAGTTCTACTTTGGTTTCATCTGACCATATGACATTCTCCCAATACTCTTCTGGAACATCCAAATGCTCTCTAGCAAACTTCAGACGGGCCCGGATATGTACTGGCTTAAGCAGGGGGACACGTCTGGCACTGCCGGATTTGAGTCCCTGAGTCAATCACTAGGTCCCCATGTGTGGTTCTGGGATTTTTGCTCACCGTTCTTGTGAACATTTTGACCCCATGGGGTGAGATCTTGCGTGGAGCCCCTGATCCGTGGTCTTGTATGTCTTCCATTTTCTAATTATTGCTCCCACAGTTGATTTCTTCACACCAAGCTGCTTGCCTATTGCAGATTCAGTCTTCCCAGCCTGATGCAGGTCTACAATTTTGTTTCTGGTGTCCTTCCACAGCTCTTTGGTCTTCACCATAGTGGAGTTTGGAGTGTGACTGTTTGAGGTTGTGGACAGGTGTCTTTTATACTGATAACAATGTCAAACAGGTGCCATTACTACAGGTAATGAGTGGGGGACAGAGGAGCCTCTTAAAGAAGAAGTTACAGGTCTGTGAGAGCCAGAAATCTTGCTTGTTTGTAGGTGACCAAATACTTATTTTCCACCATAATTTGTAAATAAATTCTTAAAAAAATCAAACAATGTGATTTTCTGGATATTGTTTTCTTATTTTGTCTCTCATAGTTGAGGTCTACCTATGATGTGAATTACAAGCCTCTCTCATCTTTTTAAGTGGGAGAACTTGCACAATTGGTGGCTGACTACTTTTTTTTCCCCACTGTACATCTCGTTAGTACTCTTTTTGCACCTTTGCATTTTTGAAATATCACTCTGGGTAACATCTTTATCTTTCCCAGACAATTCTCAACTATTCTCCCTATTATTGATTGCTGTTGGGTTGTGGGATATATATCTTCACCATGTCTACAACCACCTTATTTACTTAATTTTTTCCTTCTCCCCCTTTCTGATTAAGCACATATACACTATTGGATTTACATATTATATATTTTATATCATAGATTTTTTTGCTGTATTTTAACAAAAATAAAAGATTATGTTTTATTTGAGCAAAACTGTATTTCCCTACAGACCTAATACTTTGAGCCTTGATTTTCAGTATGTGTTAATGCGTTTTTGCTGAAATTACTTTATGTGCTAAGAGAAGTATTGCCTATCTCTGTTTGGGCGTTAGAGTAAGGTAAAGATCTTGCTCCCCTTTTCAGAAGGAAGGTGGTGTGTAACAACTGATAAAGGCGGGTGAGTGAATGTTTAGTGTAGTCTGAGTCTGTACATAATGTTTCGAAAGGTGTTATGGCACAGTCGTACGTACTCAAGGAGCGCACAGGGGTCAAGTACTGTTGAAATTGTGGTGTCTGCCATTGTGTAGAACAAGGGAGGTCTGGGACAAATCTAGATTTGGGTCCAACAGTCTTGGCTCAAAATCAGGGTTTCCCAAAATGAGGCACTTATATGAAGGACTATATAAAGTCATGGGAAAGTCCTATACACCCCCTGAACACAGAATGTGGGATGAATAATGAAATGAGCCCATAGCTTGGTCCACCACCTTGCGCCAATCCATGGCAAGTATAATAATGGCACTTTTGTGAAGCGCTGTTCCACTGAGACCCATCCTTTATAATTTGTTAGCCTACAGTTTATACAAACCCCAAGTTTAACCACACACTGCACTGACAATCACTTTTACGCATTTAACGTTTAAAACGCTCCAAAAATGACCCTTTTTTTGGGGGGAAAAGGTGCTTGCCTGTGGTTTTTTAGACACATGTGTTGGTTATATTGCAATAACCAATGGTTTTGTAGAAAACTTAGCACATTTTGATGGCTTGTAAGTGCTATAGGGACTTATTATTAATTGTTATTTAGGAGACAAATTTGTGACTGTGAGAAACTTGTAAAGTGATGTAAAAAAAAAGCCATTAAATATTATACCGTGACTGGAGCAAAAGTGAAATAAAAATAGTTTTTTTTTTTTCCAACACTGTGACACCAACGGTGTGCTATAGTGCAATGTGATGTTGGACCAGACTGCAGGACATGTTTGGCTGACTGGTAGCAGTGGTGGTAGGCACTAGGCCACTTTTTCAAATGGTACCTCTATAATTAGATATCAGCGAATTTTTAAAAAATTCGAACTGACCGATTCTCCGAAGTTTTCAAAACATTTCGATTCGATCCGAATTAATATGTGGCAAATCGCGATAACTCCTTCCCGACATCCATCCTAATAGTAAGGTGCTGCCAGGAAGGACTTCCCGCAAACCACGGCGGAAGCATGGTGCACACACAGAAACTGTGTGCGCAACCTGCTTTGTGGGTGTCAGCTGTATGTAACAGCTGACACTGTCCTCTAACACCCCCGGTTGGAGCCGAGCCCCGATCGAGGGTGTTAACCCCTGAGATGCCGCGATCAAACATGACCGTGGCATCTCAGGGGTTTTATTATATATTGGAGTCCCGACGTTTTTGGGGGGGTGCCGCTGCTCCTATTCGGCAGTACAGGGTGTGACCAGTGACCCTGGGTCTGCCCCATTGCTGTCCCTCCGCATACCTGGTTGATCCTGCCTTGAATGGAGACTGTCAGCCTATGCGTCTGCACGGGCTGACAACCTCCTATACACTGCAATACACGTGTATTGCAGCGTATACCTATTGAAGCAATGATCAGAATATCGCTGCTTCAATCCCCTATGGGGACAAAAAGAAAAAAAAATTATACTCTGGGGTCCCCTCAGACCCCACAGTATAATAATCAGATGCCCAGGGAAAGTGATTAAAAATAACAAACACTTACACTCACCTTAACCTAACCTTTCCTGGGAATCTGGCTTTCTGAGCGTCATCCTTGCTTCTCTTCTTCCTTGCGAATGAAGTCTTGCTCCCCAGACGTCACTGCTGGGGCCTGTGATTGGGCCTCAGCGGTCACGTGGGGGTGTGATGACGTCAATACGCCGGCGCGCTCCACGTGACCGCTGGGGCCCAATCAGAGGCCAAAGCAGTGAAGCCTGGGAAGCAGGACCTCAGTCACCGGCTCCGGAGTTATTGTGAAGCCCAGGACAGGTGAGTATCAGTATTTTTTTATTTTTAATCACTGCGGGGGGTGCAGAGAGTGACAGATAGCATGGTGGAACCCCTTGGATGCCACGGTCATGTTTGACCGTGGCATCCAAGGGGTTAAACCCCCGCTCGGAGCTGTGCGATTCGATACATCGAAGCTCGAGGAAATCCGGAATTGATGCGAATCAAAGATTTCCTGAAATTAGGATCGAATTCCACTTCAACAGCTTCGATTCGCTCATTTCTATCTATAATAGGTAGAGGTACCAAAGGGCTTCTAAAGTGCGACACAGGAGCAGTAGGTTGACACTTTGGGCAGGAGTGACAATACTCCTGAACTCACTTATCAATTCCTGGCCAATTGAAACACTGTAGAATGTGCTCTTTGGTCTTTTCATACCCCAGGTGTCCGCCTAACATGTGCTTATGTGCCAAATCTAAATCAAATCTTTAATACTGTATGGCTGGGGCACTACTAATTTTTCAACAGTTTCTCCCCATATTTTGTTTACCCTATTCAATAGTTCCTGGTTCACAGACATATAGGGAAACTCATTGTCAGCCCCTGGATACTGGGGTTCACCATTTATCACTTTTATATTTTCTCTGGCATGAGACAAATTAGGATCTCTAATTTGAGCAGTCGTAAAATTGTCACGGGACACCTCGAGCTCAGGCATCTCGGGAACTCCCTCCTGACCTTCAGCATCACCAGCTAATACAGACAGGGGAAAACTATTATTACCATCTTTGGTCACCCCTACAGCTGGTACTTCACTGTCAGGATCAAAAGGTTCAGGGTTAACCTTAGGTAACACATTACAGTCATCAAAATTTTTAGGACATGATACCTTCTGTCTTTTCCACATGTCCCAAAACAGAGGAAAGTCTCTTCCAAGTATCACACTGTGGAACAGTGATTTAACCACGCCCACCTTGTGACACGCTGCACCACAGGTAGTTTTTATGGTGACCTCAGCAATAGGGTACTCTCTAGTTTCTCCATATATGCACAAGACCGCCAACAGTTTGTCCACTATATAGTGCAGGATCTGGTAAATCATGATGCACGAGCGTTACCAGGCTTCCGGAGTATAGGAGAGCAACTACAGCATGCCCCCCTATGTTTACCGTACACATTTGCGGCTCAAGCACAACCACAATTCCTGCAGAACAAGTGGGTTTGGCAAACAGGGATACCCGCCTAGAAGTGCTGCAGTCCATTGCTGCAGTCATCCAGGGACAGTAAGCAGGAACATATCCAAGTTCATGACACCGCCAACATCGGATGCAGTTTTGGTCTCCATTTTGAGACCTGAGTTTAAAATTCACATTACCTGCTGCCTGTTTCCCCTCTTAGCTTCCTCCCATCACAACCTTCCTCACCCCCCTAGTGGTTGGTACAGTCTTATCTGTCTTAGGGGCAGCAGGTCTGGGAGATATCTGCAGTAGCTACTTGGTGGTTTGGTATAAATGTGACCCCTCGTGACCAATGACGTACAGGTATGCCACTGGCTGTTAAGAAGTTAATGGACATCCTTCGGATGCAAAATGGTCGTGAAAAATTTACATTTTTCATGTCTGTTTTCACCCATGGTCATGTGAATGTAGGCTAAGTGATTACTAAAGGAGGAGTGGGGAAGTTGTGATCGATTACAAGGTGGGATAGGGAGGGCGAGGGGTGATTGAGAATGGTGAAATGGTGATGCTTTGGATGTAATGAAGGAGTAAGGATGACATTGAATGTGATCTATGGAGGTCTGATTAATTTAGGAATCTGCTGTCTGACATTATTTTAAGGTGTCTGACATCTGAATTTATTTAGGTGTGCCCATTTGCTGCATTATTTGTAGGGTCTGACAGCTGAATTAATTCTGCTGTATGGGGTCTGAATCAATTTTGCTGTCTGGAGTCTAAAGTGATTTTGGGGTTTAGCATTTAAATTAATAGTAGGGTCTGATATCCGGAGTCTGCATTCATTTTGCTATATGAGGTCTGAATTAATTTTGCTTTGTCCTGCGTATTATTTATTTATAGCTTTATAAAAAACATTATGTAATTAGACCAGGTCTAGAATCAGTGTATTTGCTGCAAATTTGCTTTGTGCATTTTCTGCAGCATTGTTGTTGATTATTTTACCCTTTGCAATAAAATGATAAAATCACCAGCAAGATACACAACAAAATCTTCATACAACACACCGAATCGCGGGGAATCCATGACAGAAATAGGTGGGGGTCCCTTAAGACAATTTTTTTTTAATCAGGGGTTCTACAGTGCAAAACAGATTGAGAACCACTGGTTTAGACTAAGGCCCCACGTAGCGAGCCGCAGCCAAAAGCACTGCGCAAAAGCGCATCACGTTTATTTCGGCAAAGCTTTTCACAGAAAGTCAGCAGAGTTTTCCTCTGAGGATTTTCAGTCCCTATTATACCTATATGGAAACCGCCAACATTTCCGTAGGTATACTGTAAATGACATGCATGCGGTTTACAAAAACTAACTGTTTTTCGAAATCACAGCATTTCCGCTGCTGATTTTTTCTGAAATGTGTGAATGGGATTAGCTAGTATCCCATCCGCTTTGCAGGTACTGTAATAAATGGGGTTTTTTCGGCAGCGTTTCCACCAAGGCCAAAACACCGCTTATTCGCAACATGGGGCCCCGGCCTTAGAGACAAGGATAGGATTTGATCAAGTCCTTTGATGTCAGGAAAGCAGTTTACCTTTGCACTCTGGTATTTTGTTCTTCCATGTCCCATTTTCGTGGCAAGTAACTGAAGCTTGGCCCACAAGTTGATATTGTTCATGACATCCATATGTTACAGTATCATTAAAAAGGTATTTTTCCATTTCTGGCTCATACCACCCATCCATTATATCTCTAGGGCTTGCACATGTTTGAACTGAAATATATAAAAAAATGGATAAAAAAGTAAACATATTTTATGACAATGTTTTATTTCTTTGAAATAGATCTCAGGTTCAGTATAGTCTCTGCCTAATTTGAGATATGCATGAAGGGGGCATTAACTATGTGTAAGTAAAATTTAGGCCTAGGCCACTATGTCTGCCAATTTTGCCAACCACATACTATATATCTGGAATTTATGTAGATTATATATATGTCCTCAAAGACATTTTTTGTCAAGATGTATTGACCAAAAGAGGTTCTTTTTAATGGTATTTAGATACTACTAAAAATCTAGCCTAACTATTCATAATAATAATAATAATAATAATAATAACTCACTCAAAATAAGAACATAGAAAATAGTTAAAGGGAGACAAACCTACTTTAAAAAAGCTACTGTACCTTATGGTGCAGGGCCATGAGCACAGTGCTTTACTTTGGAGGCAGAATCTCCACTTCATTGTGTTGTAATTCCCATTATTATTATTATTATGCAGATGAGGCAAGAGTGAATGGGGGGTGGGGGTGTTTACAGCAGCTGAGCATCACTCCTACATCATACACTAGCTCACACTCCCTCCCATCTAGAATGGTGTCACAGAGCTTACCCACCTGCTTCTGAACCTCCAAGTCTCCTGAAGTGTGAAGCACACTGTATTGTGCATGCGCTCCTCTTATGGAAGAGAAGCCCTTTACCCCTGCAACTTTAAGAGCCAGCGTGCAAACCTGAGATCCTTCCACAGGCAATTTCTGTCAGTCTGTATATACAAAAGTCTGCATAATCAGCCTCACCTTGCCTGAGCAATATCAATGCACCTGCCTGCTCATCTTGATCATACCTGATACCTGTTACTGCCTCCTTGGCCTGTATCTAACCACATTTTGCCTAACTATTTGGAACTGCTCACTGATATCTCTCTGGCTTTTGGCCAGATGCCATCTACACTGGGAGCACTCTGAGAGGAAGCGACCTGGAGGTCTCCCCACAGTGAAGTCCATCTCCCTGTATGGGGGGTAAAGGGTGAATACCAGGGAGGCTATTTAGACACCACCCTTAGGGATGGTCAAAAACCAAACTGGTTAGGTGGCACAGTGGGTCCACAACTGGCTGCCTGTTATAGTTTGCTCAAGCCATGGACCACTGGAAATTGTAAGCCTACTGTTCAGGTCCTCTATGACACCATCATGAATCTGCATAAACATCAAGATATGATGCTGCAATTCATGAACACTATTGCTGCATGACAGTCTGCCATTCAGTTTCCTAGATCTTCAGCACTTCAGTCTGTGCAACATCTTGCACCCTGTTCATACTACAGCAGTTCTGCTATCTAGTTTCTTCTCTCTCCTTGTTATGATGGTAACTCCAAAACATACCAAAGTTTCTTGAACCAGTGCATAATACAATTTGATCTTCATGCACTTTTCTTTCCTAAAGTGCTAAAGTGGTTTTCATTGTATCTTTGCTGTCTTGGACTGGGTTAACTTCTTGTTGGAATGTAATTATCCAGGAACCACAAACTTGCAGACCATTCTCACCAACTTTTGTGCCATCTTTGTAACCTGTATGTGTTTTTGCCAGGCTCAGCCTAGGTCAGGGGAAGAAGTCTGTTGGCCAGTACGCCATACAGTTCCACACATTACCGTCTGAAGTGGCCTGAAACAATAAACCCTGGGGAGGGCCTGTATGGCGTATCAAAGATGAACTCACTGAAAGATACCAGTCTAGATGTTTTAATCTCCATGGCTAACTATATTGATCAGCGTTTCAGGGAATGCCTAAAAGATGACCTATGAAAGAAGAATGCCATAGGTGGTATCTTCATTCCAAGACTCATTTTTGGTCTCGGCTCCTGCAATCCCTGAGGAACCCATGTGGGTTGAATGTCTGAAACTCTTCTCTGATGAACACCAGCATAGAGTAGGTGTCTCCATTGCAGTACCAAAGAAAACAATGTCTGTAATTGTTCCCTGAAACAGAAATCCAGTCAGCCTGGGGGTAGTAGGAGTCTCTACCTTAGGTAAAGATTCTCTTTTTTTTCTTTTCTCTCTCTCTTTCCCTCTCTCTGGTTTCTGGTGAAAGTCATACACAATAAAAAAGCTTTTCTGGATTACGGTTGTGCTGGCAGTTTCATTCATCAAGCTCTAGTTGATCATCACCTAATGAAACCTTTGCAGGTGGGTTTTGTCAATAGACAACCTTTTCATGAACCTATTTACCATTGTGCCTCTACACTGTAGAGGCCTCACTTTTGGCTAAGATCTCCCTGTACGTCCTGCCTGATTCCATTTACCCTTGTAGTTAACCTGGGTTCTCTTACTAACTCCACGGGTTGATTAGGATTTGGTGACGTCATCACTGCGCCGCCGGCCTGGCCCATGTGACTGTGCGCAATTGAACAGGGCCGAAAGCTGCAGGGAGTGCACCGGAGCCCAGGATAGGTAAGCAACACTGGTTTTTATGTTTGTCACCACCTGGGTCTGAAAAGACCCCAGAGTATAATAATAGTTCATTGGTGGTCCACAATGGGGCATAATACTGTGTGCAGGGGTCACTGTGGGGCATAATATCGTGTGCAGGGGCCACTGTGGAGCATAATACCGTGTGCAGGGGCCGCTGTGGGGCATAAACCGTGTGCAGGGGTCGCTGTGGAGCATAATACCGTGTGCAGGGGCCGCTGCAAGACAAAATACCATGTGCAGAGCCGCTGCGGGGCACAATATCGTGTGCAGGGGCCGCTGTGGGGCATAATACCGTGTACAGGGGCCACTGCGGGCCATAATATTGTGTGCAGGGGCCACTATGGGCCATAATACTGTGTGCAGAGGTCGCTGCGGGCCATAATACCATGTGCAGGGGCTGCTGCGGGCCATATTATCGTGTGCAGGGGCGGCTGCGGGCCATAATACCGTGTAATACTGTGTGCAGGGGCCGCTGTGGGCCATAATACCAAGTAATACTGTGTGCAGGGGCTGCTGTGGAACATTATAGTGTGTGTAAATGGGGCATTATACTGTGTGAGGGACAGGAAAGGGAGTGCTATGCTGTGGGGGTGGGGGGATCCAGTCTTTGCTAGTTACTCCCCTGATAAGGGTTCGTTAGGAAGGGGAATATTATATAAGGGGGCTTTATGAACTTAAGAGGTGTTATTTATATAAAGGCTTTATTAATACAATGGAGGTTATTTATATAAGTGGCCATTAGGGAGCATTTATAAGGGGGTGGTCATTTATAAAAGCGTTCATTAGGGGACATCAATTATATAAGGGGTCATTATGAATAGAAGGGGGCGTCATTTATGTAAAGGGTCATTAGGGGAAAAGTGTTTATGTAAGGGGCAATCAGGAATCATAACATAAGGGGGCAATTAATTAAAGGGCTTGACCTGGGTAATCACTTTCTTAATATGAGACTGGGGAAAGCGATTTAAAAAAAAAAAAAAAAAAAAAAAACTCACCTGTCCCTTGTGCTCCAATGTCTCCCACCACAGTCTGGTTCTGCTGCTCCAGTGTTTTCTTCTGGCGGAAGTCCCCACTGCACATGACCACTGAGGTCGCTGACATGGGACGTCACAGTGCTGTGGGGACTTCTGCTGGAAGAAAATACCAGAGCAGCTGGACTGGAACACGCTGGGAGACACCGGAGCACCTTCCCCAGCCTCGTATTAAAAAAGTGGTTATCCTGGACAACCCCTTTAAGGAGGCACTTGGGCTTTATTAAAGGGGATTTCCAGCTCATTTTTATTGATTATCTATCCTTAGGACAGATCATCAATAAGATCAGTGGACCCCGCCCTCTGATCAGCTGTATGAAGGGGCTATTGCGCCTGTTTATATCACACGCTGTCTGTTTATAGTGACCATGTGATGTAATTACAGTCTTGTCACATAGACATGTATAGGACGAGGCTGTAGTTACATGACATGGCCACTATGAAATGAATGACACTATGCAAACAGAGAAGCGGTCACGGCGCTTACACAAGTACCACGGTTCATTCACACAGCTGATCAGTAGGGGTCCAGGGTTTTTGAGCCCCACTGATTAGTTTATTAATGACCTGGAAAACCTTTTAATTAGGAAACACCTAGGCCATTGATGAGGGGCACTATTTATACATGGTACACATGGGGCAATATTAATAAGGGGCACTATTTATGGGGGTATACAGGGGCATTGATAAGGGGCACTATTTATACAGGGTACACACGAACATTATTAATATAAAGATGCACTTGGGGATATTATTCATTCTATGGGGTTATATCATATATTTTATAATTGAGGTAGCAGCAGGATGGGGGCTTTGTGTAGGTGAGGACAATGTGGGTTGGATGCCTGGAAAAGTGAGGAGCCAAAGATGTCTGTGTTGCAAACTTTACAGAGACAAGTCACAGCTGGAAGAAGTGGTCATGGCAGTCCAGAGGGAAGAGAAAGGAAATGTGAAGGATTAGTCAGAGGCACGTGGCATTCAGGATAGACCTCCTTTTATTGAATAGTGACATACAATATTGTAATGAATGGAGTTTTCATATCATGTTCGGGCGATCTTTTGTCTTGTCCTCTGTTTATCAGGAAAGTTAACATTTCCATAGGTACATTTTTTATTCTTGCATATTTTTCGATTCAATCCTCTTTATTAACTTGAAGGGGCATCCCCATCTCAAAGATCCGATCTAAACTGCTAGTTTATATAAATTCATGAGTTTTCCTAAGTACATTACTTTAGCAATGCTGCTTTGTTTGCCTGCTATGTTAGATTATTCCTCCCATTGTTTACACAGTGTTTCCTTGGTCCCAGTCCTGTCCTGTGATAACAGGTCGGAAGGATGAATCACTGCTCTCTGTGGGGGTTCTCTTGCTTCTCTGTGGTCAGGACAATCAGTTCAGCTAATTGTAGTTTGCTGATAAAGGCTTGGACCATATGGATAACACAGATTTTACTGCAAGTCCATTCTTTGTAGAAGCATGGTAAGTGTTCTATATAAACCTTTGTAATGTAATATACATTTATTGTGCATTTTATGCTTGCTGAAAAATACAGGAAGTGAGAAGAAGAGACAGCAGGCAAAGCTGCTGAGAGAGATAGATGGGGAAAACCCCTTTAAAAAATTAAAGAGAGTGGATCTCCTGAATGTGATATGAAACGATACAAAAAATATTGTAATTTATTTTTTTTCTAATATACTTTTTTTTTTTGGTGTAAAACTACTCGCTAAATTCCAAATTTTATATATATATATATGTACAGCTGGGGTGTGGCTCTGCTTGCAGGAGCACAAAATCTCATCATTCATCACTACCAACCCCTAACACAAGAAATTAATTTCCTCAGCTGGAACCAGCATCATAGCTCCCTGACTAAAATAGTGTGTATTTGTCAATTGCCCAACAGCCAGGACATGCAAAGTACTGCCTATGCTCTCCACCATTGCATCCACTACATTTTCTATGTGACAGGTCACTCACTTTAACCACTTTATGACTGTGCCATTTTCCCTGGTTCATGACCAGACACATTTTTATTTTTCTTGGTAAATCAGTTCTTGAGTTTTATCTTTATGCAGATTTGAACTATCAGAAAAAAACAAAGCTTCAACATTACACACATCTGTAAGCTCTAAATGATGGATCTAAAGATGGAAATACGGTATACTTTAAGAATTTCTGTTTCTCTTATCACACCATAACAAGATCATAGATTTAGTACTGTACCTTCACATTCAGGAATGGGCAAACTCCAAGTCTGATTTGACAGACAGCGTCTATAGTAGATGTCTTTAATCTTGTACCTAAAATAATAAAAGATAATGGTCTATCACTTGACTCTTTACTAGCAAACTATTGGTAGAAACTGTAACATTAACTGTCACCTGAAGAAACAAGTACAATACATGAATATCATAGCAAGAGTCCCATAATGGGAGATGTCCCTGCATGATCACTTTATTTTGGACTCCTGTGATTAACATATCCCCAAAGCACTACAAGTGCACACTGATTAGGGGTCTGACAAATTGAATTTCAAATGCAGGTCCATGCAACAAAATTGAAGATTATTGGGGCATACAGGAAAACAACATATCTCAAGTAAGAAGACAGCTCACTACTGCTGTTCCAGGATGTTGCAGCAAAAAAAGAAAGCTTCTCTCTAGTTTTCAAGCTACTTCACAAATAGAACATTTGCTTTACTCTTCTCTATTGGCCACCACACCCACCACACTTGGAGTATCACCAACAATGTTATGGATCTCATTAAATAAATTGAGATGGCACCAATTCTTGTTTAAAATTGACAAGAAGTTACAAAATGAGAGGATGCGGATACATAATCTAAAGAGTTTATCTCCTCTTGGCTATCATAATGAATTGAAATTTGAATTTTTTTTATGAGTAATATAGTTCTAGATCCTGACTATAAATTTAAAGCATGTTATAGAGCCGCCAACATTGTATATATTCTTTATTTTTTGATATTTGTATTTGCAATACTGTGTTTTTGTTTATTTTTTTCTAGATGTACAAGTTAAAATGGGCATTTGTAATACTGTAATTGCATATAACTATTAAGAATTTTTGTTATGTTGCCGCTTTAAGATTGCCCCTTTAAAAGAGTTCGGCCTGACTACGCTTGTGCAGAGACACCTTGATTAAGTTCTTGTCTTATTGACCACAATTTATTTTTTGTTGGTAGTGTTTAACCTTGTATTTTTTTTTTTGTTTCCTAGATATAGTACTATGCCTTATGCCTACCACATATTATCTTTGGTTATTTTTGATGCCATTGTAACACCCTTTACAAATCAATGTTTCTTCTTAACTGTTTTGTTTCCTTGCAGTGCACCCCACATACCATTGTCCAGCTTGGAAGGAGAAACTGCTCGCTGGGAAGGGTGGGCAACTCCATGTCTACTTTTATATTCTTTCATCTTTTGGTCACTTAGAGGTATAAGTTAAAATGGATTTGGGGTTTTCCGGAGGGCGCTGAGGGTGATGACATCCGATCCACTGTTACCACAATTTTTAACAAGATATTAGGCGACCCACCCGATACCCTGACTGAACTGAATAGAGTACATCGAGCACTGGGACCCCACTCACCAAACCTAGGGACACTGTTTGCTGAATTCACTATTATGTCCTCAAAGAGACACGTATGAGGAAGGCTAGAACACTGGGACTGGTGGTTCATAACGGGACTAAACTATCGCTTCTACCTGACCTCTCCTCTCAGACCCTACAGATGAGAGGCACAATGCGCCCCCTCTTCGATAAAAACAGAGATGGTGAAACAACATATGTCTGGGGCTACACCTTCCATCTACTGGTCAGGAAACAGGGCCGCTCATTCCTAGTTCATTCACCTAATGACCTCCTGGCCTTATTTGAATTCTTGGGGACACCCCCCTGCGAAGTCTGAGACTGGATACATTGTCACTCCTCCAGAAAGCTGAACGAAGAATGCGCCCTCCAGGCCCTCTACCTCCCCCTTCTCGTCGAGCTGGACCCAGGCGCCCAGCGATACCAGATGTCTGACCGACACAACCTGCTGCCTGATGGCGAACATTCCAGTTAGCTTATTCCCCAATGCCCTTTGCTGGCTGTTCACATGTTCTCAGCATGGAGATACTGTGACTACTTCATCCCATGAAGACATTTGCACTACACCCCTCCAGATGCTACTTCACTTGTTGGACTAAGGGTTGAGAGTTCGCTGACCCTTTGTGTGCCTTACTACTTCCCCCATTAGGGTTTCCCTAGTGACCACTGGTCTGGTGCCTGGTCACCTTATAACAATTGATTCATAGCTTCTACCCCTCTTTCCTTCCACTCGTCTTACCCCTGCACCTACTTCTCCCCCATTCCACTCTCTACTCAACCTCACCACACTCTTACACTCTATAAACAACCCCCCCTTCCTCCCCTGCCCCCCCTCTTTTATTCTTGTTTTTTTCTTCTCTGTTTTTTTTTTTATTTCCTCTTCTCTGTTTCAGGGCCTGATGCGTATCCCCGTGATGACCACTGATGTGCGCATACTCTCCTACAATGTGAGTCTTCACACCCCAGAGAAGCGTACCATACTCCTACGTGATCTTTGGTGACTCCGTGATCAGAAAGTGTTTCTTCAAGAGATGAACTTTAGGAAAGACTCAATTCAGAAGTTATCCAATCACGATTTCCATTGTGTTATCATGGTTGCTGGGAAGACTCCACGTCTAAAGGTGTGAGTATGCTATTGACAAATTCAATCCCTGGACCTTTGCGGCATCCATGGCTGATCCGAATGGTAAGTTTTTATTTGTAAAGGGAACTGTTTACTTCCAGAAGGTGACATTTGCTAATTTGTATCTCCCTAATTCAGGTCAGCAGAGGGCTTTGTCTGACTACTTGGAGTGGCTTCAGAGGTTCCGGGAGGGCTTGCTGATCTTTGGAGGTAACTTTAACACCTGACTTTGACACCTCCACTAGACGTTCACAGGTCCCCTCCTCCCAGCTCCAGGCTATTACAAATAACCTACATTCACACCAACTCATAGATATCTGGAGAAACTTGTACCCAAGCTCCCATCTCGGAGCTTGGGTACATCCACTCCTCCCCCCTCTCAGACCACTCACCCATCTCGTTGACACTATGTTTGGAAACTCAATAATACCCTGTTACAAGACCCCTCAGTCTGTGAAGAGGTGGACCGAGAACTAGGGCAGTTCTTTGCCTCAAACACTGGCACAGTTTCTAACCCACTCACGCTGTGGGAATCCCATAAGTGTTAAACTAGAGGCACACTTATTAAGTTCGGCACACAGACCAAAAGGGAGGGGACAAAAAAGGGGACCAAGCTGTTAAATCGTATTAAGGAAACAGGGGACAAACACTCAGACCCCAGAACCTTACTGATCTCACTACAAGATGAGCATCGCAATCTGTATCTTTTCTTGTCAAGTTTCTCTGCTCCCTTTCTAGTGGCCTATAACGCGTTAAGCTCAGGGGCAATGCTCCCTCTGACACCCTTTGGGTACTCATCATGGTTATCCGCAAAGAAGGTAAGGATCTGATGCAATGTGCCAGTTACTGGCCTATACCCCTCTTAAATGTAGATTTAAAATTATTTTCAAAGATTCTGGTGAATAGATTGTCACCCTTACTATTGTGACTGATCGACTCGGGAGGCAAGAGACAACACCACCAACCTTAATGTTATTCACTGAGTCAATTTTTACGGCCACCCCTATGGTGGTCTTGTCTGTAGATGCTAAAAAAGTATTTGACAGGGCAGGCAGAAATGCAGTGTATATATGGCAACATGTTATGGAAGAATTCAAGAAATCAAGAAGTTTTCTATGATCCGATACACTAAAACGGAATTTGCGGAAGTACAAGTGTGTGCTGTTATTTAGCTCGTATCATGTGAATAGAAACATCGAATTCAAAGTGTTCTCAAAACAGACGTGTGACGGACGTTTCAAAAACAGCCATCACATGTCCGTAAAAACTGCTGTGAGAATAAGCCCTTACATAGTCACATAATCTTTTATACCTTTAGATAGAAGAAAAAGTTAATTGCAATAACTGGCTCTTTACTAGCAGATCTTACTCAGTCATACACAGATTTAAAAACTCTAGTAATGCCAGAGGCAAAAGATCATGGTGTAGCAGCAAAAAACAGAATTATACTTACCAGTAATTGTTTTTCTGGAACCGATGACAGCAATCCTGTGATTAGGACCACCCACCAGGGACAGAAAACCAGATGAGATAAAAGCTTTACACTCCCACCACACCTAACCCCCCGAAGGAGTGAAAAAGAAAAGAACAACAAACATACAAAAAAAGGAAATAGAAGGAAGGGACCCAATCCATAAAATTTTGTCTCTATCCTGATTAAGCTTAATTCCTTTCCCGAGAAAATAAGAAAAATGAGTCGGGAAAATCTTAGGTGCTGTCATGGGCTCCAGAAAAACATTTACCAATAAGTGTAATTCTAGTTTTATCAACGCCCATGAGACCACCCTTGTGGGACTAAACTAGTAGAACAACTCTAGGGAGGGACCACTGCCTGCAGAACTTATCTGCCAAAGGCCGCATCTGAATTTAAATTTAACTGGTAATAAAAGGTATGCTGCTCTACAGATTTGGGAAGAGAAGCGTCTGTTCTAGTGGAGTGTGCTCCAAAACCTTCAGGAGTGGACAGAGACTGGAAGAATAAGATGAAGAAAAGGCTAATTTTATCCAACTAGCAATGGAAGATGAAGAAGCTTTGAGGTCTTTCCTGTTTACCCTAAAATTGTAAAAGTAAATTTTCATCCTTTCTCCACTTAGATGTAACTTTCATGTACGGAATTAAGCACCTTCTGACATCCATAGAGTAGAACTTTTCCTCCACCAGGGTACTGGGGTTAGGACAGAAGGATGGAAGGACTACAACCTGATCCCTATGGAAGTCAGAAACTGCCTTGGGCAGAAAGAATGTTAAAGGGGTATTCCCATGAACATATTCATATCTATATTTGCAGATAATTAAAAGTTAAACATTTTGGCAAATATAAGTAGCTAAAAATTTTGCAGAGTTTTAAAAATTTTCAACTGATCAAGACAACAACTTGTGACCACAAGATATTTATAGAAAATCTTTAAAATTCTGCAAAATGTTTAATGACTTATATTTGCAAAAATGTTTAACTTTTAATTATCTACAAATTTAAAAATGGTTATGTTCTTGGGAATACCCCTTTAAGGTCTTGATTGTGACTTTGTCTTCTGCAATTACCGTGTAGGGGGTTTGAGAGGAGAAAGGCTGAATCTCAGAGAATCTTCTGGCTGATGCTATTGCCAGAAGGAAGGACAACTTGATGGTTAGAAGTTTAATAGATCCTCTATGGGTTTGAAGGGAGATTGTGAAAGAGCCTTCAACACAATATTAAGGTCCCAGGGGAGAACTGAGCCTCTGCTGGAAGATTTAAGATGACTAGCTGCCACAATAAACCTTTTAACCCATGGATGATCAGCCAGTCTATAGTCAAAGAACGTACTTAAGGCCGCAATTTGCACTGTCCTAGGTATAAGATATTTATCAAGACCTGCCTGTAAAAAAAAATCTAAAATAAGAGGGACATAAGAAGGAGACAGGGTTCTGCTCAGTAATTGCAAAACTACAGAAAGTGCTCTAGATTCTCCAATAGATGTTAGAAGTAATTATTTTTTTACTGGCCAGATGGGTATTAACAACTTTCTGAGATAAATCCCTCTTAGACAGAATAATCCCCTCATATTTCAGGGTGTCAGTTGGAGATTTTAGACTCTCAGGTGAAGTAGAGGACCCTGATGGATGAGGTCTTTCCTCCAAGGAAGGGGCCGCATAGGGAAAATTGACAAGTTTAGGAGCCAAGGATATCAAGTTCTTCGGGGAAATTACATCGGCCATAAAGTCCACTGCTTTCATAAAAGAGGTGAGGCCAGCAGTTGATCTCTGGGAATTTCTAATGTGAGATTCTAATTGGACTAACCACACTTTCATGGACCTAGCAATGCAAGTAGCAGTTATGCTAGGTCTCAAATCACCTATCTAGAATCAATACTCATCATATTCACAAAAAATTAACTACAAAGTAATGTCAATATTTATACATAAATTTTATTAATCCAAAATTATGTTAAAAACATATAAAAAGCGCCAAAGAAAAGAAAAAAAAGATGGAGGTCGTGGTGTCATCCAGGGAGCCACAATTCAGTTCTATTTCATGAAATTCATACAGACAAACATCAATGCATACATTTAAATAAAAGTGACTAGTGCATTGTCATAAATTAAGCTGTAAAGTTGCAGCACAACAAACAAATGTGCAAATTAGCACATAATATTAGCTAGGGTAGTTTAGCATCAAAGGTAGGAGCTTCCTGGACTTTACAGAGGTGTTTGTGGTGCTGGGTGCCAAATAAACCGCAGAGCAGGTAACAGCAATCCAAAAGAAATGGCTTTATTCAGCTTATAAAAGTAAACAGGAACAAAAATTATAAAACAGCCTAGCCTGCATACAGGGCAATACCTCACTACGTGAACCCTGACTAACTTCTAAGCCAAGCTTTACTGAGGTTTCTTCTTAGTGGTCTGGCTCACACTAAGCTTAACCAGTCCCTTCTGGAACCCAGTCCTTTTGGGACAGACCACCTATCCGTCTCCAGCTGGTTCCACAAACCACCTGCTCCCTGCAGGTTACCAGCAGCACTCTCCTGCTGTGTGCACTCTCTTCTGGAGTGAAGCCCCTAGATATGGGTGTGGTCAAGGTCCTTTTCAACTCTCTTTTTTTTTGGTCGCTCTCCAGCGCCCTCTAGGTTCACACCCTCACAATATACATAAATACAAAGTGACCAGGGCATATAAAGCAATAATCTATCGTTATCATCTATAACGTTAAGGTAAACTAGCATAGGTCAATATATCAGTATACTGCATGTCCCCTGACGAAGCGAAAGGGGCGAAACGCGCGTAGGGGCTCAAGGTGGAGGCCGGAGAGCCTTTCTGATAGCTATATTTATGTACTTTTGTATGTATGACTTTATGGGACATGTGGTATACTGATATATTGACCTATGGTAGTTTACCTCAACGTTATAGATGATAATAATGATGATGGATTATTGATTTATATGCACTGGTCACTTTGTATTTATATATATGTATAATATTATGTGCCTAATTCTGCGAACGTTTGTTTGCTAGTCGCTTCAGGATTGTACAGCATAATTTACTGACAATGCACTGAGGCACTTAGTATTTAAATGTATGAATTGATGTTTGTCTTTATGAATTTCATGAAATAGAACTGAATTGTGAGCTCCCTGGATGCACAAACAGACGCCTGAGGTATGCAAAAGCACCTTTGGACAAGCCAGCTTATTTTGGGGGTCTTTTGGGGAAGGGGTGGTTTGGACACAAAGGGGTTTCCGCCCCCCCAAAAACACCCCTCCCAGAAAACACTTTCTACTTTGTAGTTTTTTATATGTTTTTAACATCATGCTTTGGGGCTGTGTGGCCAATGTCGGCACCCGGGTCTTTTTTTAATTTGGGGGTCGCTGGTTCCTCGTATCAGCAGATTCTTGGAATAATGTACAAGAATCAGTGACGTACTTTGAAGTTACGCCGGGGATGGATATTTCAGCAAGACAATGATCCAAAACACAGCTCCAAATCTACTCAGGCATTCATGCAGAGGAACAATTACAATGTTCTGGAATGGCCATCCCAGTCCCCAGACCTGAATATCATTGAACATCTGTGGGATAATTTGAAGCGGGCTGTCCATGCTCGGCAACCATCAAACTTAACTGAACTGGAATTGTTTTGTAAAGAGGAATGGTCAAAAATACCTTCATCCAGGATCCAGGAACTGATTAAAAGCTACAGGAAGCGACTAGAGGCTGTTATTTTTGCAAAAGGAGGATCTACTAAATATTAATGTCACTTTTCTGTTGAGGTGCCCATACTTTTGCACCGGTCAAATTTTGGTTTAATGCATATTGCACGTTTTCTGTTAGTACAATAAACCTCATTTACCTGAAATATTACTGTGTCCATCAGTTATTAGATCTATCAGATTGAAATGGCTGTTGCAAACACCCAAATATTTAGAACTAAAAATGATTAAGATTAATAGGGGTGCCCAAACTTTTTCATATGACTGTATATGTATAATATTATGTGCTAATTTGCACGTTTGTTTGCTGTGCTTCAATTGTACGCATACTTTATGCAATGCACTAGGCAGATTCCCAAAAGGACGTCCATCGTTTTTTCTTTTCTTTTTTTCTTTGTGGTTTTTATATGTTTTTAACATCATTGTGGATTAATAAAATTTATGTATAAATATTGTCTTTTTTGTTTTTTTTTTTTTGTGTATGTGGTGTGTTTTTTTGGTGGGGGGTTTGTTTGTGTTTTGGGGGTGTGGGGTTGTGGGGGGCGGAGGTTTTTGGGGGTTTGGGGGGGGCCCCGGCCCCCCCCGCGTCCCCAAAACGCCCGGCAAAGTCTTCTTTTCTATCCAGAGGATCTTCAGGACAGCATAAGTCTTCAAAAGGTAGCGCCTCCTTCTTAGAAACTTAAGCTAACGGGCATTGACGCTTGGGCTTTGTCCCAATACATAGTATCCTTTTCATCAAACAGATATTTCTTCTTAAGCGCAGATGATATAGAGAATCTCTTATCAGGTTTTTCCATTCTTTTAAAACAAGATAATTTGATGTGCTCATGAACAGGGAAAACTTTCTTCCTTCTAGGATCTAATCCTTCAAACATTACATCAGAAACAGATCGTAATTCCCTAGAACTCCTATCTGGAAACAGGAAACCTGAACTGACGAACAAAAGGGTAACAATATTTTGAATTTTTGACTTTCAGGCTCCATATCTCACCATCCACTACAGCTTCGAGTGTGAGACTACCATCATTTTCATAGACAATCTTCTTGGCTATCTCAAATATAAATTTGACTTGTAACTATTTAGCATATGATTAGTTATGCAGATTCTTGTGATGCACATGTAACTGCATTGTTACTGTTTTGCTCCTGGTGGTGGAAAAATGTTTTTCTTCTTGTATACTACAAATTACAACATGTTCTCACATTCCCTAATAGCTCAGTGTGTTATTATATTGATTCCCAAGCGAAAGGTCACTGGTTCAAATCGAGGATCAGCCATGAATAAGATTTACCAAGAAAAGAGAAACAGCATCATCGAGCTCATCGATAGCGGTCTCTTGGCCAAGAAAATTGCCAAACTGCATCATGTGAGTGGCATGACAGTTGGAAGAATATGAAATGAAGTCCGTACATCCATTTAAAAGCCAAGAGGTGGACGTCCAGGCAAAATATCGGAGTCAGCTCATCACAAAGTCTATCAGATCTGGGCGACAAACAGCAGTGGAGGTGGCTCGCATCCTTCATAATAGTGAGATCACAGACATCCATGCAAGCAGTGTACAACACACAAGTCTGGAATGGTGGACCAAAAAAGGTGAAGATGCCTTGACTTCAACATTGTCATAAGATGCATCAGCTTGAGTTTGCAAAAAAAGTATGAAAAGTGTACAGTAGAAGATTGGAAACAGGTGATTTGGAGCATTGAGACAAAAGTCAATAGACTGGGCTCTGATGGGTGCAAATGGGTCTGGAAGAAATAAGTGAAAAGGGGATTAACGGATTAAGAAATTGAAAGAACTGTCAAATTTGGAGGCGGAAGCCTGAAGATATGCAGTTGTTTCAGAGTCAAAGGTGTTGGATACTTGACCAGGATTGATGGTGGTCTCATTGTTGAGCTATATGTGAGTATCCTACAAGACGAGCTACTTCGTATACTTGAGTACTATAGGTATGAAAAGGACGACATTGTTCCAGCAGGACAACGACCTGAAGCAAACATTGAGATTAGCAAAGAAATTGTTCAATGACAATGAAGTAGAGGTGCTGGATTGGCCCCCACAGTCCCCAGACCTCAACCTAATCAAACACTTGTGGGTAGAGTTGAAGAAAAAGCTGTATTTGTACCCAGGTCAACCAGTATGCACCAACATTGGGAACGTGTAGAAGAGACCTGGGATCAAATTTTGGTCAAGACACGCTTGAATCTGATAGAGAGCATGCCCAGAAGGATTCAGGCAGTGTTGAAAGCCAAAAGGTGGATTTACAAAATACTAACAAAATAATAAAAACTAAAAATTAGATTTTTAGGAATAAAACAGTAACCAAGCAATTATATGACACGAATCTGCATAACTAATTGTATGCTAAATAGTTGCATGTCAAATTTATATACAGTTGTGCTAAAAAGTTTGCATACCCAGGCAGATTTTTTGGTCATTTGACCTTTTTTCAGAAAATATGAATGATAACACAAAAAACTTTTTCTCCACTCATGATTAGTGGTTGATTGAAGCCATTTATTGTCAAACGTCTGTGTTTTCTCTTTTTAAATCATAATGACAACCAAAAACATCAAAATGACTCTGTTCAAAAGGTCACATACCCTGGTGATTTTGGCCTGATAACATGCCCAGAAGTTGATACAAAGGGGTTTGAATGGCTACTAAAGGTAACATCCTCAACTATGACCTGTTTTCTTGTAATCAGTGTGTGTGCATAAAAGCTGAGTGAGTTTCTGGGATCCAGACAGACTGTTGCATCTTTCCTCCAGCCACTGACATTTCTGGATTGAGAGTCACGGGGAAAGCAAAAGAATTGTCCAAGGATCTACGGGAAAAAGGTAGTTGAACTGTATAAAACAGGAAAGGGATACAAAAAGATATCCAAGGAATTGATAATGCCAGTCAGCAGTGTTCAAACTGTGATTAACAAATAGAAACTCAGGGGCTCTGTAAAAACCAAACTACGGTCAGGTAGACCAACCAAAATTTCGGCCACAACTGCCCGGAAAATTGTTGCGGGATGCAAAGAAAAACCCACACATAACATCAGCTGAAATATAGGACTCTCTGAAAACTATTGGTGTGGCTGTTTCAAGATGCACAATAAGGAGGCACTTGAAGAAAAATGGGCTGCATGATCGAGTTGCCAGAAAAAAGTCATTACTGCGCAAATGCCACAAAGAATCTCGCCTTCAGTATGCCAAACAGCACAGAGACAAGCCTCAAAACTTCTGGAACAAGGTAATTTGGAGTGATGAGACAAAAATCGACCTTTTTGGCCACAACCATTACATTACATTTGGAGAGGTGTCAACAAGGCCTATAATGAAAGGAACACCATTCCTACTGTAAAGCACGGAGGTGGATCACTGATGATGTGGGGATGTGTGAGCTTCAAAGACACAGGAAACTTGGTCAAAATTGAAGGAAAGATGAATGCAGCACGCTATCAGCAAATACTGGAGGCAAATTTGTACTCATCAGCCAGGAAGCTGCGTATGGGACGTACTTGGACATTCCAACATGACAATGATCCAAAACACAAGGCCAAGTCGACCTGTCAGCAGAAGAAAGTGAAGGTTCTGGAGTGGACATCTCAGTCTCCTGACCTCAATATCATTGAGCCACTCTGGGGAGATCTCAAGCACGCAGTACATGCAAGACAGCCCAGGAATTTACAGGAACTGGAGACTTTTTGCCAAGAAGAATGGGCAGTTTTACCATCTGAGAAAATAAAGAGCCTCATCCACAACTACCACAAAAGACTTCAAGCTGTCATTAATGTTAGAGGGGGCAAAACACGGTATTAAGAACTGGGGTATGTGACCTTTTGAACAGGGTAATTTTGATGTTTTTGGTTGTCAACCAACCACTAACCATGAGTGGAGAAAAAGTTTGTGTGTTATCATTCATATTCTCTGAAAAAAGGACAAAAAACCAATAAATCTGCCGGGGTATGTAAACTTTTTAGCACAACTGTATGAGATAGCCAAGATGATTGTCTATAAAATGATGGTTGTCTCATGCTCTAAGCTGTAGTGGATGGTGAGATATGGACATTTTTATGTATGACTTGTATGATCTGGTATACACGGCATAATAAATGTTCCCCAACATGTTTTTGCTGTGGTCATAACCTGTTCCCCTCATTTCCTCCCACCTGTCTTTTCTTTGCTACACTCCCCTCATAAAAATACAGTTAAAAAAAAATCATGTTAGTCAAATCAAGTCATGTTAGTGCAAATTATGCCAGAATGTAACATTTTGCTAAGTAAGGGCCCATGCACACGACCATGTGTTAGGTCAGTGTGCTATCCGGATTTTTCCCGGATAGCACACTGTCCCATTCATTTTAATCGGCCCTTGCACACGACTTTGATTTCTACAGCTCTGTGTACGGGCCGACAGCCCGTGCCGCAAAACTCAGGACAGGTCCTATTCTTGTCCGGTTTTGCAGCCGTACTCGCTGGCCCCAATGAATGGGGCTGCAGAAACATGCCTGTGCCTAAATCTTCCCCACTGTTTTTACCATTTTATTTTTCCTAACTTCACTAATCATCATACATACTTTGCACTATTTATTGAATGGGTTATTTCATGCTGTACAAAATTATATATACAGTATATGTATATATATATATATATATATATAAATGAGTTTCTGTCTGTCTGTTTGTTCTTTATGCGCGACCAAACGACTGGACCAATCCTCACTAAAAGTCGCTTGGTGACTTTTTTTTTACTCAGTGTCAGGTGAGTAATATTGTTTTTTTCTTTTCTTTTTGTTTTGGGGGGGGGGGGGGGGGTTATTAAGGGCCAGTAACTAGAGATGAGCGAAGTATTCAAAAATTCGATTTGGCAACTTTGCCGAATTTCACAATATGAATCTATTCGATCCGAATTAATTTGCGGTGAATAAACAGCTATTTCCTGTCTGTAGAGAGCCGGGGTGGGCGGCAAAATGGCGGAAGCCCTTGGATGCCCCGGTCATGTCTCTCTCTCTCTCTCTCTCTCTCTCTCTCTCCCTGCACGGACAACTTTTATTCATGTGGAAGGATTTGCTAACAAGCAAAGACACGCCTACCCAATCACATCACTAGAGAATATCATGTAACCGTCTGTTGTCACAAAGGTCCTTACTAAATATTCGTTACCGCGAAGCATCAGGAAATCCTGATTCCATGTGAATCGAATATCTCCTGAAATTCGGATCGAATTTCACTTCTGCAGCTTCGATTCGCTCATCTCTACCAGTAACCATATAAGGGACTAGCAGGGGCATTATTAATATAAGTGGGCTATTGGGAGGCAATATTTATGCAAGGGTGTAAGAAGATAAAAACCTCTGGTGTATTGGGTTATACTAATTTAAGGTGGGCATTATTGATTTAAAGGGGCTGCCCAGGAATTACAGTACTTGGGCAGGAGGCGGGGGAAGGTAAAACAACACCAGTGTGAGTGACGTCCCGGGTCCTTTCCTGTGACCACTGAGGCCACTGATTGGTCTCAGCCTTCATGTGCAGTGCAGGTCTTCCGCCAGAACGAGCCCCTGGGAGCTGCTGGACCAGACAACCTCTTTAAAGGGGTGTACAGGAGTATTATTAATTAGGGGGCATAGGGGGCATTATTTATTGAGGCATACAGGAGTATCATTAGGGGAGACACAGGAGGATATTATTGATTTGAGGGGGCATTCAAGAGTAATATTAATTAGGAGGGGCACAGGGGCATTATTAATTGAGCAGCACTATTAATTTGAAATGGGGTTGTCCTATCATAAATTTTAAAGCAGGCAGCAGGTGAGCGATATAATGTATATTCATTTCCAATGCAGGGGGGCATTTCCTAATGCAGCTGTCCATCTTAACCTAAGTGCATATTAAACAAGTGCTCTTATACATGGCATGATTCTGACCATCACTCTTCTTCTCATCATACAGGTAACTTCATCTTCCATTCAACTCACCTCTGCTTGCTGTGCAACTACCTTCAACTCATCCTATAAATATGAATAGTAACGTCATCTTCTATTACACCCAAGTCTTACTGCTTACTGAACTCTATCTTAGCCTTTCATGAAGTCTGTATTTTCGCAATTCCATGTGTTATCTGTAATAGTGTCAGTCTTTTAATGCTCTGTGATTTTATAGGAGTTTCCTGGTCAGTGTATTTGCAACTACATAGGCCAGTCTCCTCATGTGCCACAGTTTGTTGATTAATTGGTTAACGACTTAAATTCGTGCTAGTTTTGTATCTCTACTCCCCTATATAAGTAGATACAGCTCATGGGGGAAGCATTTTCAATGTAGGGGGGCATTTCCTAATGCAGCTGTCCATCTTAACCTAAGTGCATATTAAACAAAGTGCACTTACACATGGCACTGAGACAGGGAACGAGACAGGCAAACCATGGAAGAACACCAGGTAAACTTAAACCCAAAACAACAAGCTTTACCTCATGTTATGAAAGAGCTGCACTGTCACTTACTATGTTAGCAATTGTCTTCCTGCAGACCTCCCCTCCATCTCTACCACCAGTGCACACTATCCATATCAGTCCTTCTCTTCTTCCTTTTCCCATGTACAGCTCTCACACACTTTTCACTCTCTTTAACCACCCTAATCCCTATACTGCTTTTAGCTGTGAAACCAAACATAAGAGTCCACATAAATCACTGAACCACCTTCTGTCTCTGTCCTTTTTGCTCCTCCTAGATGCTGGGGACATCTCTCCAAACCCTGGCCCTCCTTCTTTCCCTACTTTTTTTTCTCTTCCTGCACCCATAGAAATCCTACAAACCTCATCAATATTTACTGTGTTCCCTCTCCTTATCATTCCCCTGTCTCTTTTAACTGTTATCTCTGGAACGTCCACTCGGTGTGTAACAAACTAGAATATATTAATGACTTATTGTTCAGTAAATCTCTTAACCTGCTCGCCCTTACTGAAACCTGGATCCAGCAGTCTGATACAGCATCCCCTACTGCTCTGTCTCACGGTGGCCTACAATTCTCACACACTCCTAGGCCTGACAACAGGAAGGGTGGAGGGGTAGGGGTACTTCTGTCACCACAGTGCACTTTTCAGGCCATCCCACTGGTGCCCTCACTCACATTCCCCTCATTTGAAGTCCATGCTATCAGACTTTTCTGCTCACTCTCCTTACGTGTAGCTGTGATCTACCGTCCACCTGGCTCACCCTACCAATTTCTGGATCACTTCGCTTCTTGACTTCCCCTCTTTTTATCCAATGAAATTCCTACCCTCTTCATGGGTGACTTTAACATCCCCACTGACACCCCTGTCTCCCCAGCTGCCTCACAGTTTCTCTCAATAACCACTTCTTTTGGTCTTTCATAATTTTCCTCTTCCGCCACATATGTAGATGGCAACACCATTGATCTTGTCTTCCATCAACTCCTCACAGTTTCTAAATTTACTAACTCTTCTCTGCCACTCTCTGACCATAACCTTCTGTCTCTCACCATCATTGCTTTCTCTCCTTCACAGGACACACCTACTCATCATACATATAGGAATTTACATGCTATTAACACCCAGCATCTCTCAGATACTCTGCAGTCTTCTCTGACCCCCATCTCTTCACTCTTCTGCCCAAATCTGGCCACCAGTCACTATAATGAAACCCTTAAGAGTGCATTGGATGAGGCGGTTCCCCCTCCACTCGAAAAGTTAGATGCAGGAGGCAGCAACACTGGCACATGCTCAGCGGTGCTCTAGGTGTGCTGAACTTCTGTGGAGAAAATCACGTACACCTGCAGACTTTCTCCACTTCAAATTTATGCTTAAAACCTATAGCTTTGCCCTTTACCTTGCCAAACAAGCCTATTTCACCACTTTCATCTCTTCTCTCTCCTGTAACCCTAAAAGGCTCTTTGAAACTTTTCACTCCTTACTCAACCCCAAGGTGCAGGTGTCATTCACAAACCATAGCGCAGATGACCTGGTCACTTATCCATGACAAAATTGATAAGATCCGTCAGGAAATAACTGCCCAATCCCCAGGTGGCATTGATCCCCTCACCAATTGCACTTCAGACTGTTCATTCTCATCTTTTGAACCTGTTACAGAAGAGGAAGTATCTCAGCTACTTTCTTTTTCTTGCCCTACGACCTGCAGTAGTGACCCTTTCCCCTCACACCTTCTCCAGTCTCTGTCTCCTGCTGTTACGACTTACCTTACTAAAATATTTAACCTCTCTCTCTTTTCTGGAATTTTCCCATCCTCTTTCAAACATGCTGTCATAACCCCGCTACTGAAGAAATCCTCCCTTGACCCATCCTGTGCTGCTAACTATCGACCTGTCTCTAACCTCCCCTTCATCTCCAAAATCTTGGAATGCTAACTCTCTTCTTAACCCCTTACAATCTGGCTTCCGCACTCTGCACTCTACTGAAACGGCCCTCACAAAAGTCTCCAATGATCTCCTGACTGCTAAATCCAAAGGTGACTTCTCTCTTCTAATTCTTCTAGATCACTCAGCAGCATTTGACACTATTGACCATTAACTCCTCATCACTATGCTCCGCTCTGTCGGCCTCACGGACACCGCGCTCTCCTGGTTCTCCTCTTATCTCTCTGACCACACTTTCTGTGTATCATTTGCGGGCTCTGTTTCCTCCCCTCTTCCTCTTGCTGTTGGGGTTCTTCAGGGCTCGGTCCTAGTCCCCCTGCTCTTCTCCCTCTATATGGCCCCCATTGGACAAACCATCACCAAATTTGTCTTCCAGTACCATCTTTATGCTGATGACACCCAATTATAAACGTCATCCCCTGAAATTACCCCTGCACTAATACAGAACACCAGTGACTGCCTCTCTGCTGTCTCAAAAATCATGTCTTCATGATTCACTCTCGCCTTGACTACTGTAACTCCTTACTAATCGGTCTTCCCCTTACTAAACTCTCCTCTCTACAATCTATTCTGAATGCAGCTGCCAGGCTCATCTATCAGTCTAGATGCCTCCGTTCTGTGTCGGTCGCTACATTGGCTGCCTATTCAATGCAGAATACAATATAAACCATCACCCTCATCCACAAGGCTCTCCATAATGCTGCACCCCCCTACATTTCCTCCATCATCTGTGTATCACCCAACCCGTGCTCTCCGTTCACTCAGTGACCTAAGACTAACATCCCCTACTATCAGAACCTCCCACTCTTGTATACAAGACTTCTCCCAAGTTGCACCACTTCTCTTTAATGCTCTATCAGAGATTAACCCCCAATTTCTACAGCTTCAAGCGCAAACTAAAGACATATCTTTTCAGACAGGACTATCACAACTCCTAATGTAAACCCTTCCGTAGTTAGAATCCCTAAAAGTTCCCTCCTGTGTTCACACTCCCACATTACCTCACAGGATATGATGCCATATCAAACTAACTTTATATGTCCAGGCACCACCTGCACGTTAAAGGACACGACTGGTGACGGCTCATACAGCTTTATATATGTGTAACGACAGTAACCTCTATAACAAAATTGTCTGACCATTGTATAAGCAATGCTACCTCCGATGCCGTCCCTGCTACCTCTTGTGTCACCCCCTCTACCTCATAGATTGTAAGCTCTTTCGAGCAGGGCCTTCAGTCCTATTGTGTGAATTGACTATTTCTTTGTAATGTATCTTTTTTGTCTGAACTTGAATCCTACAAATTGTACAGTGCTGCGGAATATGTTGGCGCTATATAAATAAAATGTATTATTATATTATTATATTTCCCCATTTCCCTGCACTGGGCTGTCTGACACCTTTGCTTGCATGCAGAGCAGTTGCAGCAAGATGTCACAACAGCGGAAATTTGGCAGCCCAACACTATATATTGCTGTACTGTTGAAAGAGGTGACTGGCTACAGCAGTCTCGTCAACATGACATCACTGCTACAGCCGCTCCAAATATAAGTAATGCAGTGAAGGTGATGGCTAGCCCAGTGCAGAAACAGAGGGGATAATGCAGGTAAGTCAGTGCATTTTTATTTATAACCTTGTCCTGCTGCGGGCACACTGAAGGTATTAATTAAGGGGGCACAAAGGGGCATTGTAAATTTAAAGATACATATGGGGGCATCATTAATTTACAGCTGATTTTTATATCATGTATTTTATAATTGGGGTAGCAGCAGGATGGGGACTTTGTATAGGTGAGAAAAATGTAGGTCAGGTATCTGGAAAAGTGAGGAGCCAAAGATGTCTGTGTTACAAACGTTACAGAGAAGTCACAGCTGGAAGAAGTGGTGGTGGTCCAGATGGAAGAGACAAGAAATGTAAAAGATTATAGTCAGAGACATCACCTGTAAGTCACAACATTTTTCCTGTACTGTATTTACTTAAACTGTCTGCAGCGCTCTGTGTACAGCTGGTATTTACCACTATACGGTCACTGTAAAGTGATAATATTGGATGGGGGTCCAATTGGATGTGTTTGCCCCCCCTTGTGCTGAACCCTTAGCTACGTCTCTGGTTCTCACATCATACAATACAAAAAATACCAAAAAATGACTACATATTGGATTTTTTTAAAAAAAAGCAATCTAAAACAATTAATTTTACTCACCCAATGTTACAGCTATACGTTATAACGTCCCCATATGAGAATGAACTAGAATTTGTGTTTCCGTGAGGCACAGTTTCTGGTTGCTTACATGTCTTTCCTGAGGAAGAGAAAAAAGTTCAAAAACAAAGTATTGTACAATATTTCCTAGAACAAAATTCCACAATGATTAAGTTGTACTTATTTAAGGGCTCATGCTCCTTGTATACCACGATATTCTCTCCTAGTAGCAATGTAATAATACAGCTGCAACTGTAGCAACATGAAATATCCATTCACAAAACACCAGGGTTTGCTTCAATCAGATATACTCAAAGCGTAACAGTTCATGCAACAATATATTATTTTACCTTACTGATCAGTTTTACAGATAATTATATAATGCATTATCAAAGCTCAATGGCCACTATACAACCTCACAATTTTTTTTGTGGAAAAGAAATGACCACCATGTTGACAACAACTCCCTTGCTCAAGTACAATGAATCACATCAAGAATGTACTTAAATAAGTCAATTTGGCCTGAATAAATTTGGTACGAATTGAAAGTGTCCACAATTGATCAGAAAATGTGTATGACGCCCTGAGCTCTTCTAGGACTGTATTTAACCCCTTTCAAGCTCTTTAACCCTTTAAGGACTCAGGGTAGTTTGTATGTTAATGCTTGTCAACTATATTTAAGATTTTCCTTCCCTACCTTCCAAAATTCATAACTTTTTTATTTTTCAGTCGACATATTTCAGTTTGTCTTTTTTAATAAATTTGAAAAAATATCTACATTTCTGTTTTTTTTTTTCTGTCAAGATGGGGTGCTGAGTGTACATTAATGAGAAATAAAATTAACTTTTTTTGCTTTTAGCAAATGGCTGCAATGAAACAAAGAGTGAAAAATTTAAGGGGTCTGAATACTTTCCGTACCCACTGTAGCTAAGTGGGGGCTTATTCTTTGTGTGACGAGTTGTACTTTCATTTTGTACCAGTTTGTGGTACATATAATATTTTTAATTATCTTTTATTAAAAACCCCACAGTTCTATTGTAATTTTTTGCATTTTGTTTTTACAGCGTTCACTCTGCATTAAAATGACATGGCAGCTTTGTTCAGTGGGTCATTACGATTACATTGATACCATAGTTACATTGGTTTTATTATGTTTTTCCACTTTTACAAATAAAACACCACTTTTTGAAAATGAAGGATTTTTATGTGGTCACCGTATTCTGACACCTATAACTGTTTTGTTGACAGAGATATGTAAAGGTTCTTTATTTGTGAAGCAAGTTGTACTTTGTTTTGGTACCAATGTTTGCTATGTATGACTTTTTGATCACTTTTTATTGCTATTTTTGGGGAAAGTGAGGTGACAAAATATGTTAATTTTTGCATTGCAGAATACTGTACATTTTTTTATGGTGTTCACATACAGGTTAAATAACACTATTTTTGGATAGTGGGGATTTGTATGCACATGAGGATACCTAACATGTTTGTTTATTTTTTTGTTTATGTTATGCATTTTTTAAATTAAAAGCTGTTTTTTTAAAACTTTTTAATTATTATTATTATTTTTTTTTATATTTTATTCTGAACTCACTATATGTAATGGGCATAGGGGCCTTTGCTCCTGGCTGCCATGGCAACCCCTTGGACCCTGCAATCTTATCGTGGAGGATCAAAGGGGTGGGGGGGGCAATTAATGAGGACAGATAGAAAAAGTTTTCCATTTATATCCGTCAATCAGAGAACCTATAATGTCCATTGGTCTGATTCTCTGATAGATCAGAACAAAGGACTCATTGCGCTTGTGTGAATCTAGCATTACACTCATGTCAGTGAAGCAGATGAACATGATGAAATGAAGCAGGGATCCTGACACTCTTTTTCTGGTCAATGTTTATGTTTGGGTTGCAGGACTCAGCGTGAGAAGACAGAGAGACTTAGAATTATGTGAATATCAGGATGAATTAGTAAAAAGAAGGATATGGATGTCTGTAACAAATTCTTGTGGGCAGATTTGCCCAGAATTTTATATGGTTAAAGGTGCTGTCTGAGACTCAGTAAAATTGAATACTGTGATGAACTATTCATACTATAGGTCATTACTCATCAGTATCAAATTGGTTGGTGTCTGACAAATTAATCCCACGCCAATCAGCTGTTTCAGCGACGGTAAGACGTATACAAGGTATACAGTACATACAGGAAGCTACAGTGCCTTGCGAAAGTATTTGGCCCCCTTGAACTTTTCAACCTTTTGCCACATTTCAAGCTTCAAACATAAAGATATAAAATTTTAATTTTTTGGTGAAGAATCAACAACAAGTGGGACACAATTGTGAAGTGGAACGAAATTTATTGGTTATTTTAAACTTTTGTAAAAAATAAAAAACTGAAAAGTGGGGCGTGCAATATTATTCGGTCCCTTTACTTTCAGTGCATCAAAATCACTCCAGAAGTTCAGTGAGGATCTCTGAATGATCCGATGTTGTCCTAAATGACTGATGCTGATAAATATAATCCACCTGTGTGTAATCAAGTCTCTGTATAAATGCACCTGCTCTGTGATAGTCTCAGGGTTCTGTTTAAAGCGCAGAGAGCATCATGAAGACCAAGGAACACTCCAGGCAGGTCTGTGATACTGTTGTGGAGAAGTTTAAAGCCGGATTTGGATACAAAAAGATTTCCCAAACTTTAAACATCCCAAGGAGCACTGTGCAAGCGATCATATTGAAATGGAAGGAGTATCAGACCACTGCAAATCTACCAAGACCCGGTCATCCCTCTAAACTTTCATCTCAAACAAGGAGAAGGCTGATCAGAGATGCAGCCAAGAAGCCCTTGATCACTCTGGATGAACTGCAGAGATCTATAGCTGAGGTGGGAGAGTCTGTCCATAGGACAACAATCAGTCGTACACTGCACAATCTGGCCTTTATGGAAGAGTGGCAAGAAGAAAGCCATTTCTCAAAGATATCCATAAAAATTCTCGTTTAAAGTTTGCCACACGCCACCTGGGAGACACACCAAACATGTCAAAGAAGGTGCTCTGGTCAGATGAAACCAAAATCGAACTTTTTGGCCACAATGCAAAACGATATGTTTGGCGTAAAAGCAACAAAGCTCATCACCCTGAACACACCATCCCCACTGTCAAACATGGTGGTGGCAGCATCAGGGTTTGGGCCTGCTTTTCTTCAGCAGGGACAGGGAAGATGGCTAAAATTGATGGGAAGATGGATGGAGACAAATACAGGACCATTCTGGAAGAAAACCTGTTGGAGTCTGCAAAAGACCTGAGACTGGGACAGAGATTTATCTTCCAACAAGACAATGATCCCAAACATAAAGCAAAATCTACAATGGAATGGTTCACAAATAAATGTATCCAGGTGTCAAAGTCCAGACCTGAATCCAATCGAGAATCTGTGGAAAGAGCTGAAAACTGCTGTTCACAAACGCTCTCCATCCAACCTCACTGAGCTCGAGATGTTTTCCAAGGAAGAATGGGCAAGAATTTCAGTCTCTCGATGTGCAAAACTGATAGAGACATACCCCAAGCGACTTGCAGCTGTAATCGCAGCAAAAGGTGGCACTACAAAGTATTAACTTAAGGGGGCCAAATAATTTTGCACGCCCTACTTTTCGGTTTTTTATTTTTTACAAAAATTTAAAATATCCACTTCATGATTGTGTCCCACTTGTTGTTGATTCTTCACCAAAAAATTAAAATTTTATATCCTTATGTTTGAAGCCTGAAATGTGGCAAAAGGTTGAAAAGTTCAAGGGGGCCGAATACTTTCGCAAGGCACTGTACTGTATATGCAGTGTTGAGAGTTTCATACACTGTCATGGTGGCCTCAAGAAACTGCAGCTCTGCTACCATTCACATGAATAGGAGCAGAGCCATGTATATGGATTCTGGTGACCAAAACAGCTGATCGGCGCAGGGTCCAGATGTCGGACTCTGACCGATCTGCTTCTGATGACCTATGGATAGGTGTGGATAGGTCCAATAGGTTTAAAATAGTAATAATACATGCATAAATAAATAAACATTAATTTCTGCATCATAGTCAGTAGCAGTGGGTCTTCATTTTACTGCAACTACTGTGCTCTTGTGTCAGTGTGGTCCGGTCCTGCTGCTCCTGTGTTTTCTTCCAGTGGAAGTCCCAACAGCACTGTGACATCTTATGTCAGTGGCCTCAGCAGCAGAACCAGACCGCGGTGGGAAACATCGAAGCACAAGGGACAGGAGACTAGGGTTTTTTAAATTTTTTTTTTCACCTTCCCCGGTCTCATATTAAAAAAGTGGTTATCCTGGACAACCCATTTAATAAAATTAATTGCCCCCTAACATTATGCCCCTGATTCCCCCTGACGTAAATACTGCTCCTCTAATGACCCTTTATGATAAATAACACCTCTTAAGTTCATAAAGCCCCGTTATATAAAATGCCCCCTCCTAACAACCCCTTATACAATTAAAATACCCACATCTGCGCTAAAAAAAAAAAATAAAAGTTATACTCACCTACCTGTGATCCCTTGATGGAGCTGTCGCCTCCTCTTCTTGACCTGCGCATAGAACGTCTGCATCTCAGTGCAGGAGGTGTGATGCTGTGATGTCATCGCGTCCGCCTGCACCGAGAAGCAGAAGTCTTCTGTCTGTGTTCTTGGTGTCTTGTAAACCACAGCCCTGAAGTGGAGTCAGTTACAGCATAAGTTTTACAGCATTAGTTTTACCTAGATCGGCGTCTTGCAGATGCCAATCTAGTTGAAAGTAAAGCATGTATTAATGGCGGCCCCGGGGTGGGCCCCATAGAGGTCCCTTTGGAGCATGGAGCCCTGGGCAATTGCCCAGTTTGGCCGCCCAACGTCAGCCCCGAGTCCAACAACCATGCCTGCCAGTGTTTGTGAATATATATATACGCACATACACACACACACACACACAGTGGTATCAGCTCACAATGTATCCCTTGGTTCCCAACAGCAGCACAGTATGAAACATATTGGATAAAGAAATGCGTGCCTGTGTAGGGGTAGTAGTAGCAGCAGCGGTGGTGGTAGTATTTCTACAATCAAGATCAGTAAAGTTTCAGTTTCAGTAAATGTGCTTGGGTGGTTCTTTCTGATATAGGTGGTTCTTTCTCACATGACAACACTACATCACCACCACTTCTGTTCATGGGTACAGTCAGTATTATTTCGGTTTGTATGTATATTACAGCTTGGCTTTGGTGTGCTACACCCTCTCTGACAGTACAGCAATGGCAAAGAGGGCTAGTTCCTGCCACTGGTCCAATTAGCTGAGGGTATCCATTTGCTTATGTTGCCAGTTGCCACAGTTGTCATGTTCAGCAAGCTGAATTGTCTGGTACTGTTGCTTTTGCTACTTGTAAAGATAGCACTGGTAGAGGCAGTGGAGCAGTGACTCAACAGAAAGGGGAGCAGGTGCCTGCACAACAAAAGTTGTAGCCAGTTGGGAACAGAGTGGATCATGTTAATATGCCAGTTTTGCCTCCCTTATAGAAGTAGGTATAAAATCCTTCCTTTTTGTTTTTATAGCGAGGGTCTAAAACTATGTCTATTCAATAGTTATTCCTTTGTTTGAGGCTAATGATACACTTGTCAGCATGTAAGCCATGCTGCCAGCATGTTCAAGGAACCAGTTGTGTCATTCTCTGCCCCACAGTGCAATGGTTGGTCACAGTTAACATTATAGTCGTTATCATCACCATCAACATTGTGCCTGTGAAAACTCCATGTCCCCTTCCACCTCCAGCTCTTCCTCATCCTCCTCAGGTCCTAGCTTCTCATCTTCCTCCACTTTCACCTGCATATGACTTTGTCCATGCAGATCCCCAAGAGCTACAGGGTGGCAAGCAAGATGTGGAAGCTGTTCTTCTTCCTCATTGCTTGTTGCATTAGTGTGAGCAATTGCGCCAATAAAAAATATCAGGGGGACTGTTCTGTCACTGCAAATCCAGAAGGGCATTCTTAGACACATCTCAGACACAGCTTCAAGCCACAATATGTTTTTAAAAAATGTTGTGCTCAATCACACGCCTCACCAGTGACCTGGTCGCATGACATCACAGAGGAGACCGAGAGAGCGCCAAATGTTGCTAGGAGTCCCAATAGAGGTGAGGGAAGGTGAGTATAAATGTTTCTTATTTTTTTTTACACTTCCCCTGGGCCCAGAGTATAATAATATCAGTATCCGAACTTGTTCAACCTGAAACAAATCAGAGACATGAGCCACTTGAAACGAACCGAATCTTGGGAGTTTCGCTCATCTCAACAGGATACTTATGTTATATTTTTCAAATACAGCGTATCCACAATGTTCTGTCACTTAGTAGATTGCCCAGCTGTAGTTGTCAGAGAGATATCCATTATATGATGATGTGGACTGTGTTGATTGTACCTGTGGCCTGGCTACTAGAATATTGATGGGAGGAGGACAGTCATGCCCACATTGCTGATCAGTTTGATTTTTCCACATGAGCAGGTAATACTGATTCATATGGTGAATGAGAGCTGTGGTTCTTCTATTTGTGCCACAGCTTATTCCTTGCCTGCTGAGCTAACACACTGCAATGGCGTCAGTCAGCAATGAGGAGAAATATTCCCACATGGGAGATGTGTGCACAAAACTACCACCAGCAACGCTGGCAACATTTCTGCCACCACCACCAGCACCCAAGCTTGCCCTAGGTCTGACAGCTTTTCAGCCTACACCAACAGCCATGTCACCTGCTCCCAAGCTGTCTGCAGTTGCTATGATTCAAGATCTATAGTTGGCCTGAGTGCTACTATCACCACCAAGGATACCAGTGCCACTTCTAACACCACCACTCAGCTATTCATTTCAATTGCTTCCCTCACTTCCAGTTCATGATGTTTCGATAACCTCATCTCTATATTTAACCGCTCACTTCCAGCATATGAAATCCCATTCTGGGATAGGGTACAGAGATATGCAGATTCTATTTCAGCATCCAAATTAGCATTTTAGTATTAAAGATTAAACCAAACTGTATACTCAACAGCAGATAACACAAGTATCTATTAAACTGTTAAAGGAATATGGAAGGGCACCATTTCAGATGAGACGTTTTGGCGAAAAAAAAAAAAAGGAAAGGTATGGACCATGCTTCCCAATAATATACATTGATCTATGCTTTTCAGCAAAATCTACAAAAATGAGCATGAGGTTATTGATCAAGGTGTATAAGCTCACTAGCCACTTCCCAGCAACCTCTGTATAGTGGGTCCCTACTCTTAAGGGTGCGGCACTGCAAGGTAGCTACAACCAAAGCATTTCAGCACCAGCAGGGGGAGCAATCCAGCAGCCCAACAATCACACCTGCCGCCAGGTTAAGCCCCCAGGCTCTGGGTTACACCATCACAACAGCAGGTGCCACGCAGAAGTACATGTGAACATGGTAAGGTCAACTTTTTCATATATCTTCACACAGTGCACTCCTGCAAGGTGTCATTGCTGTGGTATTGTTTCTGTGAGGTGGTGTGGCCCAAAGCTTGGGGGCTTAACCTGGCAGCAGGTGTGATTGTTGGGCTGCTGGGTGTTCTGTCCCCACATGAAGACGATTGAAGGTGTAACTGATAGCGGCTGTGTGACTTCTCCTACCTTCGTATCCAAGCAGTGGAGCAGACCGGACCGGCAGGAGGTCAGGTTAGATGACATGATGATATGAATCAACGTGGGTTTATTTGACCCAAGAACAGCGACAAGCGATGATACAATACTGTAATGGCTTTGGTAGTAGTGGTATGATGCTGTCATTTTGGTGTCTTTCCTGAGGCTAACTGCTGGTCAAAAACTGATGCCTTCACAAGCCCAAAGTGTTTGTAAGTGCAGTCACACAGCTAAACAAAACTAAAATGAATGCAGGAAGTGACATGGACCAAGGCTGCCCAAAACCACGCCCAGAGAGAAAAACTTTAATTATAAGAACAAAGGCGTGCGGCATGCAAATTCTGGCCAGCAGATGGCAAGAACCAACAATGGGTAGAAACAACATGAGACGGAATAGGTAATACAGGACATTTAACTAACAGATATGAGGAGAACAGCACACTGGGTCACTCCCCCTGCTGGTGCTGAGCTGCTTTGGTTGTAGCTGCCCTGCAGCACCGCACCCATTAGAGTAGCCACTATATAGAGGTTGTCATTAAGTGGCTAGTGGGCTCATACACCTTGATCGAAATGTACAGTGGAAAAAAAGTATTTAGTCAACCACCAATTGTGCAAGTTCTCCCACTTAAAAAGATGAGAGAGGCCTGTAATTGACATCATAGGTAGACCTCCACTATGAGAGACAAAATGAGAAAACATATCTAGAAAATCACATTGTCTGATTTTTTAAGAATTTATTTGCAAATTATGGTGGAAAATAAGTATTTGGTCATCTACAAACAAGCAATATTTCTGACTGTCGCAGACCTGTAACTTCTTCTTTAAGAGGATCCTCTGTCCTCCACTCATTACCTGTAGTAATGGCACCTGTTTAACATTGTTATCAGTATAAAAGACACTTGTCCACAACCTCAAACAGTCACACTCCAAACTCCACATATATAATAAAGTATTGAGATGAACTTTTGTTATTGACCAAATATTTATTTTCCACCATAATTTGCAAATAAATTCTTACAAAATCAGACAATGTGATTTTCTGGATTTGTTTTCTCATTTTGTCTCTCATAGTTGAGTTCTACCTATGATGACAATTACAGGCCGGCCTCATCTTTTTAAGTGGGAGAACTTGCACAATTGGTGGCTGACTAAATACTTTTTTTTCCCCACTGTATACTAAGAACCTTGTGTTCATTTTGTAGATTTTGCTGAGAAGCATATCTCAATGTATAATACTGGGATGTGAAATCCACGTCTTTTTTTTTTTTTTTTTTTTAAATGTTGATGCACCATTTTAGATGGGAGTCAGAGTAGGAATAGGTGCCACTAGTAAACAGCTATTTTTGTCACAGGAAGTTGAAGGCACCCAGGCATTTTCCCCGCAGTGGGCACTTCAATTAGAAGAAGGGCTATTTGATGAAACACTCATGTCTATCACAATGAGAGCTGCTGCTACAGAAGGACTCTTCATCCTGGCTCACAAAGGGGAGTCCAACATGTAAGATCCCATATGCACAAAGGTTGTCCCTTATTCTAAATAAATTAATTACAGTACTGATCCTGTACCACCAGCTATGTATTAGCCCAAAGCTCAGTTTATTGTTCTGAAGGCTAAGACCTGAAATTTTCAAAACTGTCAAAATATTTTACATGCAGACAGCCTGTTAACTTGCTAGTAATACATAATAGGCCTAAGTTCTCAGAGCACGAGATGCTTCTGACGCTAGGTTCACAATAGCGGTAAGGTTTCCAACATTTGGGTCCACATTGCAACCTGAAAGACTGAGAACCTGTTTGCTTAAAAAGCAGTTACCCGCGGACCCCATAGACTTATCTCTCCAACGATTTTAAGCGGAATCCTATGGAGACTCCAACGCAGATGTGAATCCAGGCTTAGCTGAGACTCTTTGTTCTGACTCTTTGAGCAGACACCTCTGCATGGCGTCTAATATGCACTAGCAGGTCAAATAGACAGAGTTTGTCTTGGGATTTTTTTTGTCCCCGTATTTCTGCACAGGCATCACAGTGATTCAGAGACAGAGTCAACACTGACAAACCTGTTGGGCAGCCGGGCGTACTATTGGAGCACAGAGAGCCATTAGCTCCACCCTCTTTCACTGACAATCATAGACCACAGACTGGTCTGTGGCCTTTAAGTTGGAGGGACACTGATCACATGAGGTCAGCATTTCTGTGCAGACATTGTGGGTCAGTTGATGATGTCATGTCACTGCACCCTGCTACCTGCTAAGTCAGTCAGATGTGAAGAGGACTGATGAGGATTTCCTTTGGGAATGGGGTTAGGTGAGTGTATGTTTTTTTTTTCCTAAGAAAACGTTGGGGCATTATTATATAGGAGGTCATGGGGCATTTTTATATATAAGGGTTGCATGAGGGCATTATTATACATAAGGGGCACATGTGGGCATTATTATATAATAGGCAACATTAAATGGGGCGTTTGAGGGGGCATTTCAGTAAGTAGGAAAGTATTTTTAGTAAGTGGGGGCATTATTATTAAAGAGTTGGGGCTCATGAGGGGATATACATAGTGAGTGGAGCACATAAGGGGCAGTATTACTAAGAAGGGGTGCAATGCTGCATTTCTATTGAATGGGTACATTATTACTGAGTGGTGGTGCAGTTGGGAGTATTATTACTGAATGGTGGTTCATTGGGGTTATTATTGTAGAGCTGCAATACACTGGGAGCCTTATTACTGAGTGGTGTTGCATTGAGAGTCTTAATATTGAGTGGCAGTGTAGTTGGGGCATTATTACTGAGTGGTGGCTTAATGAGATCATTATTACTGAATAGAGAACAAAGGGGGCATCAGTACTGAGTAGAGTACCAAATGTTGGCATTAGTGGGGCCTAAAAAAAGGCCTTAACACTGAGTGAGGCAGTGTCGGATTACGATGTCTAGGGCCCACCAGTGGAATTGTTTCTAGGGGCCCACCAACAAGACCCCTGCAGATCAGCTTTATGGACACAGCGTAGGTAATAACAATGCCATGCTGCCCACCCGCCATACGATATGCACCACTGCACTACCTATGTATGACAAACGAGTAGCGTTGCTCTTGGAATTGTTAACATTAACATGGCCCATACAACTATAGTACCCACAACTGCGGTTATCAAGAATATGGTGAGTGAGCAGCGCAGCGCCCGGCATGGAAACAATACTGGGATCTGCATGTTCTGGTAAACATCTGATCTGTGGGATCCTAACAGTCTAAGAGATCTAAATGATCAGTGGGGATCCAACACCCGGGGTCAATTGTTTGAAGGAACCGTGGTACTTTTAAGAGTGCCCCCACCCCTTCATTATTTATATCGCACAGATCTGTTTTATAGTGATCGTGTAATGTAATTACAGTCTGTGATAATATCACATGTCTGCTATAAAATAGATGGGGTGTGATGTAAATAATAAAGGGGCCCCACACAGTGTAATATGCCTCACCGTGGCCCCCACAAACTATAATATGCTCCCCAGTGGCCCCCACACAGTATAATGCTCCACAGTGGCCCCCACACAGTATAATATGCTCCACAATGGCCCACACACAGTACAATATGCTGCAAAGTGGCCCCCGCACAGTATAATATGCTCCACAGTGGCCCCCACACAGTATAATATGCTCCACAATGGTCCACATACAGTATAATATGCTGCACAGTGGCCCCCACACAGAATAATATGCTCCACAGTGGCCCTCACACAGTATATGCTCCACAATGGCCCACATACAGTATAATATGCTGCACAGTGGCCCCCACACAGTATAATATGTTTCACAGTGGCCCACACACAGTACAATATGCTCCACAGTGGCCCCCCACACAGAATAATATGTTTCACAGTGGCCCAAACACAGTACAATATGCTCCACAGTGGCCCCCATACAGTATAATGTGTTCCACAGTGGCCCCCACACAAAATATTCTCCACAGTGGACTCCACAAAGTATAATATGCTCCACAGTGGACTCCACACAGTATAATATGCTCTACAGTGGCACCACACAGTATAATATGCTGCCCACAGCGGTCCCAAACAGTATACAATGCTCCCAAGAGTCCCCCTTAAGCCGCTTCAGGTGAACCCCGCAAAATTCGATGAATATTCGTGAGGGGTGGCACTCTGATTAGTTTTAGTGCTATTATTATACACTGGGGTTGCCTCAGACCCCAGAGTATAATAATTGGCGGCCCAGGGGAGGTGAAGGAAAATAAACACTTGTACTTACCTTACCTCACCTCTCCTGGGCATCCTCGCTCCATCCGGTTGTCTTCAGCATCCTGTTCTGTCCTCTTCTTCCTGCGACTGAGGTCACATGCCCCAGACATCACTGCAGACATCATTACGCTGGTGCGCCACACTTGACTGCTAGGGCCCAATCACAGGCTCCAGCAGTGATGTCTGGGGCATGTGACCTCAGTCACAGGCTGGAAGAGCCTGAAGAAGATGCTGGGAGCCATCATAGATGCAGGAGAGGTGAGTATAAGTATTTGTTATATTTAATCACCTCCCCTGGGACGGCTAATATTTCCATTCCCTCTTTCCATTAACAATATGTATAGCGGTCAGAGAACCAGGCTTTCCCTGATCACAATAACAGTCCTGGGGGGCCCTGGCCATCTCCAGCGGGCCCCCGTACCACTGCGACCACGATCGTTACATCGCCCATTACCAGGTCTCCACTGCCTATTAACAAAAGCAGTGGGGGCCTGGTAGGGTCCAATTAAGGCATGGGGCCCACCGGTGGATTTGCTGGTACCCCGGTGGGCCAGTCTGACCCTGGAGTGAAGTTACTAAGAGGAGCTACTATTGCTGTATGGGGGGCACTAGAAATGTCACTTAGAATCTAAAGGGAACACTGTGAGGACAGTGAAAAGTGGCACTTATTGTGCAGAATTTATAGGGGGCACAAAAGGACATTTGAGTACAGGGGCAAATAGGTGTGGGATGTCATAGGAAAGAGAGGAGCCAAAATATGTCTATGTGTCAAATTCTGCAGAAACAAGTCATGGTTGGTAAAAGTCATCATGAAGTCATCTGAAGGACTACAATCAGAAGACACCAGTAAGTCATTGCATGTAACTGTTGTCATTTACAATGTCTGCAGAAGAAGTCTGTGTAGAACAGGTATCTACCACTATATGATCATTGTATGGTGGTAATGCTGTCAGGGTACAGTGAGGTTAATTCAGTATAATGGTAAAGTTCAGTAACTATGTGGTAGTGTTATGTGTTCAAGGTCTTTCAGTATTATTTGGCCTTTATGTAGTGCTATTATTTGTAATGTAGGTTTTGGTATAGTGTCTTTTATTCAGCATGTTGGTAATATTCAGTAACTATGTAGTATTGTTATGTGTTTAAGGTCTGGCAGTATTATTTGGCTTTTATTTAGTGTGGTATTATTGGTAATGTGGTTCTTGATGTGAGTTTTATTCAGCAACAGCATGATGGTAATATGTATGATTATGTAAATAATGTTTGCTCCTTGTACAGTGGTGTTATTTGTTGACTATATATTGGTGGAATATGTTTTATAAATGAATGGGGGCCCACAATAATCTGGAGCCAGCTCTGATATACAGTGCCGTCCCTCTTCATTATATTATAGCACTGTCCATCATTATGTACAGCGCTGTCCCTCTTCACTATATACAATGTCCTCATTATCATTATATAGTGTCAACTTTGTCATATATAATGTTTCCTTATTATATACATTGTTTTCCTTATTATATACAGTGGCATGTCTTATAATGTACAGTGTCCTCTTATTATACACAGTGTCCTCATATACAGTGGCATGTTATATAATGTATAGTGTCCTTCGATATCATTACATAAAGGATTGTAGGTTTTGTCTGTATTACTTTTGGGATGTTCTAAATGAGTTATGTACTATTTATGAATCACATGTGGTAGTTTGTGGCTGTAACTGGTAAAAAATGGGGGGGGGGTGTAACCAAAAATTTGTGCAACGCTGCGCCTTTTCCTACCCTATTTATTGTCAGTCCTTCTTATAAGTGACCACACCCCCAGAGAGGTCCCAGCCCGTCCCCTCCCCCGACACCTGGTTCGACTGCCCTCAGGTACAATTCCTGGTTGCGCTCCTGTTGGAAGTACAGAAAATGGGTAACTATGAAATATTGCAGGCACCCAAAAAATTAGGAGCAAACTATTTGGGACACTAAACCACTGGTCTATAAAGACCTGTGGATGGTTTATTGTCCCAAATAGCCCTGACAGTTTCCCTTTAAGAATGCCACAGACCAGGGGTGTAACTACCGGGGTAGCATCGGTAGCGGCTGCCACAGGGCCCGGGACATTCAGGAGCCTGGAGGGTCGATGCTTTTTTTTTTTTTTTTTTTTTTTTTAATAGGCTGTTACCTGCTGAAAAGACCCCAGAGTATAATAATTGTTCATGGGTTGTTCCCCATGGGGCATAATACTGTGTGCAGGGGCCACTATGGGGCATAATACTGTGCGCAGGGGCCACTATGGGACATAATACTGTGTGCAGGGGCCATTATGGGGCACAATACTGTGTGCAGGGGCCACTATGGGGCATAATACTGTGTGTAAGGGCCACTATGGGGCATAATAGTGTGCGCAGGAATGCGGTTTGTGCAGGGGGGGTTGGGGGCGGCGGTTCGGGGAGGGGGGGGGGCCATGCCAAATGTTCACCTTGGGGCCCAGCCATTCCTAGTTACGCCTCTGCCACAGACTATAAATCTATTGTATTCTATGTTTGGATATTATAAATTTATAGCCCAGCAGACCTGTCACCATAATACACTAAATTATATATACTAAATTATGGTGACCAAACCACTTTAAGCTTAAATTACTTTTTAAAATGTTTACATAGAAAGTAATAGTTAAAAGTATACATACGTTTACAGAAGTTAAATTCAGACCAGTGCATGTCTACACATGTGACCGTATTCACTTCACCAGCAACAGGTTCAAAGCCTTCTTTACATTTCAATTTCAACGTAGTACCTTCAAGGAAACTTATTTCAGTAGTAGGTTCCTCTAATTCAGCACTTGTGAATTTCGGAACTGAACGGCAAACACCTTAAAAAGAAGTAATAATTAACATGTAACTACATCAATAAGCATTGCTAAACTAGGATAGATCCAATAACAATGATGGCTGCTACATGGATACTTTGAAAGTGAACACTTACCTAGACACTTTGGCAGCTCAGGTTCCCATTTATTACTTTGATTACATTTTACGGTACTAGATCCAATCAATCTATATTGTGACCAGCACTGAAATCTCACCGCTGAATTCAAATAGTATGGGCCTGTAAATCCTGACATTTTTGATGCTCTTTCCACATGTGGAGTAGGACAACTAATATCTACAAATGAATAGGAAGACATAAGCAAAACTTGAAAAACAATGCACAACTAAAATCATCATATGTACAGTCCGACCATATCAACACACCTGGGGGTGTTTCATTCAGAACATCTCAGGAGAAGCTGCCAGGTGGAGAGCAGATTTCCCGCCTGGACTCCATGGACAAAAAGGTAACAGGCATTGACTTCATCCCTGAGGTGACCCCCCCCCCCCCATTCATTACCATATAGAGCCAAATTCCATATAACCCCCCCATACACACTTCTGAGGAGACCCTGCAATATATCATATTAACCCCCTTCCCTTCCCCATTCATTACCATATAGTGACCCAACATACATCTCTGATGTGACTCCCATAACATATAATGTAGAGACTCCCATATTATATATATATTTTACAGAGGAACCTCAACATGCTTAATCCTAAATTAATTTAACCCCCTTATTTTCCACCATAATTTGCAAATAAATTCTTTAAAAATCAGACAATGTGATTTTCTGGATTTGTTTTCTCATTTTGTCTCTCATAGTTGAGATCTACCTATGATGACAATTACAGGCCGGCCTCATCTTTTTAAGTGGGAGAACTTGCACAATTGGTTGCTGACTAAATACTTTTTTTCCCCATTGTAATTGTAATTTATGATCCTGACCGTATCTATTGCATCTATTGTTTAAGGATGAAGAGACTTCAACCTGGGACAGCCCTTTACAGGGTAATTCATGAACAACAAATCACAGCAAAAAAGGGAGTGGCCCCTTCAAGGGGCGTGTACTTTATAAAAGTGGTTAGCTACATATATTCAGACCCCATATAATAGTAGACCCCAAATAAAATAAACAATCACACCATTTTTATTTATGCCATTGAGTGATCAATATGTTAAATATTGTATTAATTTTACTGTGTGATTCATATTAGTTACAGTGATACCAAATATGTGTATGTTACTTACTATGTTTTGTGAAGGCTATTTAATAAAGTGTATTACTGAAATAGGTTAATTGGAATTTACTTTTAAAGTGATCGAGTGAGGGGACCTGAAAACCAGGAAAGCGGGGGGAGTTGACATGTCTGAGGACGTTATTAATTTTTTATATTATTATTATAATTATTATCATTATTTATTTTTATTTATATTGCACCATTAATTCCATGGTGTTGTACATTTCAGGGTTTACATACAGTACACAAAATATACAAAACAAATACCAAACTAACAGCGACCAACTGCCACAGTGGGATTGAGGGCCCTGCCTGCTTATCTGTTACATATGTCATAACTTTTAGATATCAATAAGAATTCATGGTTTTATGATAGTACATGCTCCAGATGGTTTTACTACAGATCTTTTGTAGCAAGTGGTCCTTCATATCATTGCGCATTCTCTCATAGCTCATCTGGCGGACAGTCCCGATTTTACACTGCTGTCCCGCATAGCTTACAGTTTGTCCTGCTATGCCCCTGAAGTGTTTTGCTGTTAACAAACTTTATTAGGGTAGGGTAAAGGTTAAATGGTAGATGTGAAATCCTAGTGGCTAAAGGACCTTTGATGACGTCAAGACTATGTGCTCAAACTCTTTTGTGGGCGGAGCTATTCTGGATACTGCGGGACAGTGTGATGTTACACAAGAAGCTGCTGGGAATGAGAGTGATCGACGATGAGGAGAGGAGAGACAGCATGTGTGAGCAAGAGGGGGGAACTGGGGGCAGATGTAGGGGGCAGTTAAACTGAAGGCAGATGAAGGGGGCAATTAAACTGGTAGCAGATAAAGGAGGACATTAAATTGGTGGTAGATGGAGGGGGCAATTAAACTGGGGGCAGATGAAGGGGGCATTAAGCTGGTGACAGATGAAGGGGGGACATTAAATTGGTGGCAGATGAAGGGGGGACATTAAGATGGTGTCAGATGAAGGGGGGGCATTAAGATGGTGGCAGATAAATGGGGACATTAAACTTGGGGCAGATGGAGGGGGGACATTAAACTGGGGGCAACTGAAGGAGGACATTAAACCGTGGGGGGGTAACTGGAGGGGGACATGTCTGCCTCTAGTTGCCCCCCAGTTTAATGTCCCCCTCCAACTACCCCCACTGTTTAATGTCACCCTCCAACTGCACCATAGTTTAATGTCACCCTCCAACTACCCCCACTGTTTAATGTCATTCTCCAGCTGCCCCATAGTTTAATGTCCCCCTCCAACTAACCCCACTGTTTAATGTTCCCCTCTAGTTTCCGCCAGTTTAAACTGGGGCACGAGGAGAGGGACTTAATACTGTGGGGCAATCGGAGGGAAACATTATGTGGGGGCATATAATGTTAGGGTGACTGTAGGAGCATTATACTGTGTGGGGGCACATGGTAAAATAGATAAGAATGGGCGGAGTCAACATAGAAGTGGGTGGAGCTAAATTTGCCACGGCGCACATAGCGCACTGCATATTTTGTCCCTCTTTCTGTCCTTTGAAAATTGGGAGGTATGCGTTTTCTCTCTTCAAATGTATTCACTCATGGTTCAACTCTCGCTCCATCAAGTTGCTGCAGAACTCTGTGTCTGCTGTCATTTTACAAACTTTGCTCTGTTGTTCTGTATTGCATATGGGTCTGGTCTGTCTGGGTGTGTACCATATTTTGGGATGTAGTTATTTTGAAGTCTATAGTTTTTTTAGGGTTTGTATTTACTGTACAGTATGATCTGCAGTCTCTGTTTTGAGGTGCATTTTCTCTGAATGTATTTTTTTGTATTTATTATGGGTCTGTATTTATTTTATGGTCTGGGTTTGTATTTTAGAGTGCAATCTGGAGCTATTTTGAGGTATGCATTTATTTTGTACTTTTTCTAGTTCTGTATTATAAGGTGTAGTCTGGATTTATATTTTGAGGTCTGTAGCTTATTTTGGGGTCTGTTTATTCTGTGGTTTGGTCGGACTTTATATTAATTTTGAGATGTGATGAAGGATGCACTACTTGTAATTGGGACACAGTAGGTTAGCATCTCTTTGATGGTACTTATCACAGTATAATGGCTCTGTTAGTGTTCCACACAATATAATAGCCCTTGTGGCCCCCGCACAGCATAATGTCCCTGTGATTATATAGTTTTACAACCTCCAATAACACGACTGTCTACACACTACCACCTGAACAGCCTCTATCCCCATCTTCTGTCTCTAATCCTCTTCCCTCATAGATTGTAAGCCCTTGCGGGCAGGGCCCTGTATCCCACTGTGCCAGGTGGTCACTGTTCGTAGTATTATCTGTTTTGTATATCTTGTGTACCGTATGGAAACCCTCAAATGTAAAGCACCATGGAATTAATGGTGCTATATATATAAATAAACAATAATAATAATAATAATAATAATAATAATAATAATAGTTTATATCATACAGTACAAATTAAGTATTTGTCTTTGTTTTTATTCCATCTTTTTATTGTTATTGCACTATACCTTTTTATGCATATCAAATCTAAAATTTAATAAGATTGTCCTTTGGTTCTAATGTTTCCCACATTTTTGGAGACAGAAAATATCGCTCAGCCATGTTACCTCTTTTGTGTGCTATTTATGGCATTTGGAGTGAGCATACTGGTGCCTCTTCTTACCATAAAGTGGCGAGTGGTGGCAGTTTTGTGTGGATCCATGAGTGTAAGAGGGTGTTTCACTCCTGTGTAGCCCAGTGTGACAGTAAGCGTGAAGGGGGTGTGGAAGCAGAGTCCCTTAACGCAGTGGTTCTCAACCTGTGGGTCGCTACCCCTTTGGGGGTCGAACGACCCTTTCACAGGGGTCACCTAAGACCATCGGAAAACACATATTTGTGATGGTCTTAGGAACCAAGACACCGCTTCTCTATCATACCTCCCAACCGTCCCGGATTGTGGGTCTTGTCCCACGGTCCCGGTCGGCGGGAGGTATGCCCCGATTTCAAATCATCTGCGTTTGGAGTACGCAGATGAGTTGAATACAATGAGTTGAATACAATACACGGGAGGTGTAGGCGCGATGTGATGACATCACTCACATTGTGCCTGCAGACAGAGCAGCAGGGGAGAGAGGAGAGGTGAGTATCAGTGTTTTTTATGTTAAACTATGCGTGCAAATTGAGGGGGAATATGAAACTAGGGGCAGATGCAGGGGAACATGAAACTGGTGCCAGATGAAGGGGGAACATTAAACTGGGGGAAGACGAAGAGAGGACATTAAACTGAGGGCAGATGAAGGGGGGACATTAAACTGGTGGCAGATGAGGGGGGCATTAAACTGGTGGCAGATGGAGGGGGACATTAAACAATAGGGGTCACTGGACGCAGTCATTAAGCTGGGGCCAACTGGAGGAGGACATTAAACGATGGGAGTAGCTGGAGGGGGACATGTCCGCCTCTAGTTGCCCCCAGTTTAACGTCCAATTGGAGGGGAACATTATAATGTGGGGGCATATAATGTTAGGATGACTGTAGGAGCATAATACTGTGTGGGGGCACAAAGAAAAATGTATGAGAATGGGCGGAGTCAATATAGAGTGGGTGTAGCTAAATTTGCAGTGGCGCACAGAGCACATTTTGTCCCTCTTTCTGTTCTTTGATAGTTGGGAGATATGCCTCTATCTGTCTCCAGGCGGGTCTGCCCACATGCAGGTTATAAGTCAGTACTATTCCAGTAAACATTATCCATACTGCATTGTGAAAACATATCTAACCTTTGCACTCCGGGGCGTTAGAACTCCACTCTCCTTCTCCTGTACAAGAAATAGTCTGTTCACCTATAAGCGCTAGCCTTCCACGGCATACATATGTAACAGAATCAAGATAATTATAATCTTCTTTTTCTGGATAATAATGTCCATTTTCAATATTTGGTGGTGAGGTACATGACACCACTAAAAGGAATAAATAATAAAAAAAATAAATATGTGGAACTCTTGGTTTAGTACAAAAAAAAAAATCCTCAGTTCAACGCTTGAGAGAATGTATTTTTTTCTATGCTGTGTACATTTCTGTAAATGGTAAAAAAAATTAATTAAAGAGATACATCTTAACCTGTAGTTGCTTTATGATGCCGGTCAATATTATATTAACAATCTCTTTAACCCTTTGAAGACCAATTTCTCCAATGCCTAAATGTCCAGAACAGAATTTAATGCCACAAAGGTAAATATCTTTTTTAATTTCACTACTTTGGTTATTTATGGGCTTCAATATGGTACCAAGGCAGAACTGGTATAGTGGTATATTTAAATGAAATGTTTTAATGTTTATTTAGCATGTATGGGAAATACGAAGGGATATAAATTTGCTTGAGTTTCTTTTTGTAATTTAAACAGTTATTCCCTATTTGGCAAATCGATGCCAAGATTGTAATAACTGCTCCATAGTCCTAATGCTGCTCTATACAAAGTTGTGTTCACCATGCCTGTGTGGATGCACACAGAGTACCCATGGTTCTGTACTACAGTGTCAGAGGTACTGTGCGGTACTGTATAGTACCTATTTATGACATCATATTATACAGTACATATATTCTCCCCTAGAAGTGCTGCTTTAAATTCCATAATACCATTTTTTTCTGTCAATAAACTGAATAAATTGAAAAAAACCCTTTACCAAAATTGGAGGCATACAGAGGTAAAGTAGTCATGGCTGTAGACTGTTACGGCTGCTATATTACAGCTCTGTATATCTCAGAAGTTGGGGAAAGGATATGGTAAGATTAAAAAAAATGTATTTCATAAAAATCTCTATACTGTGTTAGTATTAGGTTGATAAGCATATTATAGGTATGCCTACCATTTTAAAAATACTACCTTTCACCGTCAAGACCCTCTGCTCTGACTGCTTGATGGACTGGACCAATTTCTATTTTAGTTTTCTTACATTATTTCTTACTTGTTTTCTTGATCAAAAATAGTGGAGCTATTTTTTACAGATTACCTGTACATACAGGGAGTTCATTACTCCATTTCCCATCTGCCTGACAATCTCTGTAATTCCTTCTTGATATCATCCTATATCTGAAATAGAAAATACATATTTACCCAAATATCCAAAAGTAGTAAAAATATGCATGGCATGAACCTAAAAATAATCAGGTTTAAAAAAATTCTCTTAGGGTAATTTCACATCAGCTTAAAGTAAGTACCTTTCTTTGATCCATAACAGGATCAGAACAATGGAATGAAAAACTAATATAATGGTGGATGCAAACACTCCATCTGTCAACATTCACTGTAAAAACAAGACGGAGGCTTTCTTTTGTTGTGTTTGCTTTTCAGACCCGGCATTCTTCAGCGTCATGACGTCAGTGTAGCGCCGCCTAAATGAGGCAGTGGAGGGCGGCCAGGACAGGAGCGTGGACAGCTGAGTAAAAGTATTGACAGCTGCTTATTGCAATAACACAATATGTAGCTGCCAATGCGTGTCACCCAAAATGTCTTGGCGTGTCACCAGTGATACACGTGTCATAGGTTTGCCATCACTGGTCTAAACAGAGCAGCCAGAAGCAGGTTGGGGCTGGTCCTGATCACCAGACGAGCCAGCACCAGCTTCACACATCTAGATGATCACATCAGTGATTAGAGGCAACTGCATCAGCAAGGACAGGTAGACAAACACAATTTTTATTTATTTTGTTTTAATAATTCAAGCCTTTCCCCTGATCCCATCAATCATTACATCATGTCCTGTGGACTCAAGCAGAGAGGGACCATCCATGCACAGTTCAAAAAAGTCTACATCTCTGATGGTATGGGGTTGTATTAGTGCCTATGACATGGGTAACTTAGCACCTTTCAAGATGTGTATCAGTGCTAAGCAGCATATAGAGGTTTTAGAACAATATATGCAGTGGCGTAACTAGAGAAAATTCTTGATATTGGCGGTTACGGGTACTGCAGCGATATCTCTGATACTTGAAAAGCATACAGCTTTAGTACCCACAACTGCAGTTATCAATAATACAGTGAGTTAGCAGGGCAGCGCACGGCATATGAACAATACTGGGACAGTATTAAAGTGCTCCACAGTGGCCCCCACACAGTATTATGTGCTCCACAGTGGCCCCCGCACAGTATTATGAGCTCCCAAGAGCCCTCTGGTCCTAGAGAAGGTGCTATTATTATACTTCGGGGTCACCTCAGACCCCAGAGTATAATAAGTGGAGGCCCAGGAAAAGTGATAATAAATAAATAACACTTATACTTATCTTACATCACCTCTCCTGGGAATCCTCGCCCTGTCCGTGTGTCTTTAGCATCTTCCTGCATCCTCTTCTATCTGGCGACTGAGGTCTCGCACTCCAGACGTCACTGCTGGGGCCTGTGATTGGGCCTCAGCAGTCATGTGGGGCGCAATAACGTCATTACGCCGTCATGACCTCAGTTACCGGCCGGAAGAGCCCCGGAGTGGATGCTGAGTCCATGACAGTTGAGTATAAGTAATTTTTTTTATTTTTAGTCATCTCCCCTGGGCTGTCATCAAAGGGCTGGGCCCCTTCCATTAACCATACAGCATGTATCGGGGAACCAGGCTTTCCCCAACCACTATCATGGTGGCCCAGATGGCCGCGGGCCCCGTACCCCTCCGGGCATCCCCTGTGGCCACGATCGTTACGCAACTAAACATATGCTTCCATACAGATGTCTCCTTCAGGGAAGGCCTTCTATATTTTAGTGTAGATGATGCTACCCCAAACACTGCATCCATTATAACAGCATGGCTTTGCAGGAGTCCAGATGCTGAACTGGCCTACCTGCAGTCCAAACTATTCACCAGTAGAAAACATTTGGCACATTATAAAATGCCAAATCCAGCAAAGTACTACTTAAGGGACCAGCATTTAATAGAGGGAATATTAAAATTTAGTCAATAAGTTATATGCACCCCAAAATGGCGTCATTACAAAATGTATCTCATCCTACAGAAAACCCTCATATAAGCCCTCATATGGCTACATTAACATAAAAATATCACAAAAATGTAGCTTGTATAATGTGACAAAACTGGCTGCAACAGGAAGGAAATGTATAAGCTGTGCGAGTGCATATCAGGGTACATACTGCAGACACCGATCTAGTTAAAACGTAACCTGCAACTTAACAGTATTGTAAACCGCAAACCAATACAGGCTTGCGGTTTACAAGACGCCGAGACCACAGACGATGTCTGCTTCTCAGCACGGGCGGCGCGATGACGTCACAACAACGTGCCGCCCGCGCTCAGACACAGACGTCCTTTGCGTGGACAGGAAGGCAGCATCGGCGGCTCCGTTCATCATCATCGCAGGTGAGTATGACTTTTGTTTTTGTTTTTTTAGCCTAGTTGTGGGTATATTAAAAGTATAAGGGGTGGTTAGGAGGGGGAAATATAACTATAAGGGAGGATTCATTAGGGGGCATTATGATGATGGGGGGTCATTTATATAAGGGTTATTAGGAGGTATTATTAATACAAGGGGGAGGTTATTTATATAAGGGGCCATTAGGGGGCATCATTTATATTAGGAGGCATTATGAACATAAGGGGGTGGTTTTTCTCGCAGCGCTTTTCACAGAATGTCCGCAGAGGTTTCCCCTGTGGACTTTCTGATTTCAATACACCTATATGGAAACCGCCAGTGTTTCTGTAGGTATAATTGAAATGTTTCAATTTCCAAAACCGCAACGGTTTTGGAAAACACAGTGCATCTGCTGCACGTATTTTTCCGCAATGTGTGGATGGGATTTGTTAGATGTAAAATTCCGGGTTTGTTTCTGTGGGTTTTCGCCACATGTGGCCCCCATCCCCACTTTGCAGTAAAATATGCGCAGCGGATACGCTGCGATTTCCAAAACAGACGCAGTTTTGGAAATCGCAGAATGTCAATTATACCTACGGAAATGCTGGCGGTTTTCCTGTAGATGTAATTGAAGCAGAAAGTCCGCAGAGGAAACCTCTGCGAACTTTCTGTGCAAAATGCTGCAGGAAAAACCACGATGCGTCGCCGCTGCGGTTTTTCCCGCAGATCTTTTTTGAGGCAGGACACCAAGTGGGGCCTTAGCCTTAAAGAGGACCTTTCACGTCCTCATGTATATGCTGTTTTACATACCACTAGAAAGCCAACAGCACGCTGAATTCAGCACACTGCCGGCTTTCCCGGTATGTGCCCCGGGGCTGGAGATATCGGGGGTCTTAGTTTTACGGTTTACTGTCAGAAGGACGTTCTTGACAGTCTAGCTGCGCTGTGAGGAACGCCCTCCCTGACAGTTCTCATTCATAGACTTGTACTGGGGGGCGTTCCTCTCAGCTCAGCGTCATCGCTGGGGGGGTGTTCCTTACTGCCCCGCTATCCCAATAATTTTTTTTTCCCTTTTTTTCCTTTTTAATTAGGAAACATCTGGGGCATTATTTAAAGGGGTGCACAGGGAAGTTATTAACTTAAAGATACACTTGGGGGTATTATTCATTATAGGGGGTTATATTATATATTTTATAATTGGGGTAGCAGCAGGATGGGGGCTTTGTGCAGGTGAGGACAATGTGGGTCAGGTGCCTGGAAAAGTGAGGAGCCAAAGATGTCCGTGTTGCAAATTTTACAGAGACTGGAAGAAGTGGTCATGGCTGTCCAGATGAAAGAGATGGGAAATGTGAAGGATTAGTCAGAGACGTCACCGGTAAGTCACTAAATGCTACTGCCCTGTATTCACCTAAATCGGACATGTTCTCCCCCCTTGTGCTGAACCCCTAGCTACGCCTCTGGTTTCAGGTCAACATTTAGAAGGGAGATGGGAAAAAAGCTTGCACATAGTGTGGGATTCTTGTCCTCTTGGTGGATCTTGGTGAAATGAGAGCCCCATTCATGTCTGGGGGAAGGTATGCACCCCCACTCAATGAGTTAAAGGCATGAACTATATGGCTAATCAAGACTTCAAAATAATCCTTATAGTAGGAGGCAGGGAGTCAATCTTGGCTCAGGGCTTTGTGGGATCGCATTGACTGAAGGGCAAGGGCCACCTCCTTGGTTGGTTGTTGACGGTGTCCTCCATCGATATGGTTGAAATTTTAGAGTCTTTCAGGTACTGTGAGACAGCATCTTGTAACCATGTGGGGTTAGGAAACATAGGGTCTTTGGGGAGGGGTATATGCCCCAGTAATAGTTGGCAGATTCCGAGGCTATACGATTAGGGTCCGTGACTTTCAGTCCACATCCTGAGGAAACTTGCAGTGCAAAATTATGGGCTCATTGCTCCCTCAAAGATCTGGCCAGGACTCGACTGCATTTGTTACAATATTCATAAATGAATGCACAGTGAAAATGGCCAAACATCATTTCAGTGTGCAATATGTTTTGCCTAGCTTGTATAAGAGATGAATGCTCCAAAGCTGTTGTGCCCGGGATAACCACTTAACAACATTTGGAGTGTGTGTCTCTGTTAATATGGGTGCAGCATATTGGGCACTGAACAGTGTATATCAGGTAAAATTGCAATTCACTTTTTTCACTTTTCACTATTTTTCACTTTTGCTATCAGCTGCACATTCATTTCTGGAAACTAAATTAATGTAACACTCAAGGGTTAAAAATTATCACTACGCCGCTTGATAAATCCCTTGAGGGGTATAGTTTCCAAAATGGGATCACATGCCTGCAGATTTCATTTTACTGGCTCTGTAAAATTGGCATGATATATTAAAATCCAACTGTGCTTGAAAAACCAAATAGCGCTCTTTCCCTTCTGAGTCCTGCTGTGTGCACAAATAGCAGTTTATGTCCACATATAGAACTTTTTTGTACCAGAGATAACCCATGTTTAGGACTACATGTCTCATCTTGACACAAAGTGGGCACATATTGGGCATTGAAATGACATATTTCTTTAAAATTTCTCATGTTTACTTTGCACATTTACGGTGTTTTCCGGGTAAAAATTAATTTTCAAATGAAGGTCTGTTAGTGCTATTAATAGGTTAATAAATGCACCCAAATACATTTAGCAGTGTTTTAAGTGATTTCTAGGTTCTCTGGGAGCACCTGGCATCCTCTGCAGTTGTTTACATTGGCATCTTTCTGTTCTGTGATTTCCTACAACTCACATGATTCCTTGGTCTGCACTTACCTCCCTCTCTCACTCACTCCCACTTCCTGTTTCTCTATGTTGCTCGCCCACTACACCCTCAGCAGCCATCTTTAGAATCCTAGTTCTCACTCAATAACCTTCTCCTTTGTCACACAGAGAAAGATTCAGGACAACAATGAATTCTTGAGATTTTTTTTTGGCATTTGGTAAATATATACAGTCATATGAAAAAGTTTGGGCACCCCTATTAATCTTAATCATTTTTAGTTCTAAATATTTGGGTGTTTGCAACAGCCATTTCAATTTGATATATCTAATAACTGATGGACACAGTAATATTTCAGGATTGAAATGAGGTTTATTGTACTAACAGAAAATGTGCAATATGCATTAAACCAAAATTTGACCAGTGCAAAAATTTGGGTACCCTTATCATTTTATTGATTTAAATACTCCTAACTACTTTTTACTGACTTACTGAAGCACAAAATTGGTTTTGTAACCTCACTGAGCTTTGCACTTCATAGCCAGGTGTATCCAATCATGAGAAAAGGTATTTAAGGTGGCCAATTGCAAGTTGTTCTCCTATTTGAATCTCCTCTGAAGAGTGGCATCATGGGCTCCTCAAAACAACTCTCAAATGATCTGAAAAGAAAGATTGTTCAACATAGTTGTTCAGGGGAAGGATACAAAAAGTTGTCTCAGAGATTTAACCTGTCAGTTTCCACTGTGAGGAACATAGTAAGGAAATGGAAGACCACAGGGACAGTTCTTGTTAAGCCCAGAAGTGGCAGGCCAAGAAAAATATCAGAAAGGCAGAGAAGAAGAATGGTGAGAACAGTCAAGGACAATCCACAGACCACCTCCAAAGAGCTGCAGCATCATCTTGCTGCAGATGGTGTCACTGTGCATCGGTCAACAATACAGCACACTTTGCACAAGGAGAAGCTGTATGGGAGAGTGATGCGAAAGAAGCCGTTTCTGAAAGCACGCCACAAACAGAGTCGCCTGAGGTATGCAAAAGCACATTTGGACAAGCCAGCTTCATTTTGGAAGAAGGTCCTGTGGACTGATGAAACAAAGATTGAGTTGTTTGGTCATACAAAAAGGCGTTATGCATGGCGTCAAAAAAACACAGCATTCCAAGAAAAACACTTGCTACCCACTGTAAAATTTGGTGGAGGTTCCATCATGCTTTGGGGCTGTGTGGCCAATGCCGGCATCGGGAATCTTGTTAAAGTTGAGGGTCGCATGAATTCAACTCAGTATCAGCAGATTCTTGAGAATAATGTACAAGAATCAGTGACGAATTTGAAGTTACGCCGGGGATGGATATTTCAGCAAGACAATGATCCAAAACACAGCTCCAAATCTACTCAGGTATTCATGCAGAGGAACAATTACAATGTTCTGGAATGGCCATCCCAGTCCCCAGACCTGAATATCATTGAACATCTGTGGGATAATTTGAAGCGGGCTGTCCATGCTCGGCGACCATCAAACTCAACTGAACTGGAATTGTTTTGTAAAGAGGAATGGTCAAAAATACCTTCATCCAGGATCCAGGAACTGATTAAAAGCTACAGGAAGCGACTAGAGGCTGTTATTTTTGCAAAAGGAGGATCTACTAAATATTAATGTCACTTTTCTGTTGAGGTGCCCATACTTTTGCACCGGTCAAATTTTGGTTTAATGCATATTGCACATTTTCTGTTAGTACAATAAACCTCATTTCAATCCTGAAATATTACTGTGTCCATCAGTTATTAGATATATCAAATTGAAATGGCTGTTGCAAACACCCAAATATTTAGAACTAAAAATGATTAAGATTAATAGGGGTTCCCAAACTTTTTCATATGACTGTATATATATATATATATATATATATATATATATATATATATATGGCCCCATATATGGCCCCGCACAGTATAATATTCTCCACAGTGGCCACCGCACAGTAGAATATGCTCCCCAGTGGCCACCGCACAATATAATATGCTCCACAGTGGCCCCTGCAGAGTATACTATGCTCTACATTGACCCCTGCTCAGTATAATATGCTCCACAGTGGCCCCTGCACAGTAAAATGCTCCATAGCAGCCACTGCACAGTAAAATGCTCCACAGTGGCCATGGCACAGTATAATATGATCCACAGTGGCCCCTGCACAGTATAATGCTCCACAGTGGCCCCTTCACAGTATAATGCTCCACAGTGGCCCCTGCACAGTATAATATGCTCCACATGGGCCCTGCACAGTATGATATGCTCCACAGTGGCCCCTTCACAGTATAATGCTCCACAGTGGCCCCTGCACAGTATAATATGCTCCACAGTGGTCTCAGCATGGTATAATGCTCCACAGAGGCCTCTGCACAGTATAATGCTCCATAGTGGCTCCTGCACAGTATAATATGCTCCACAGTGGCCCCTGAATGGTATGATGCTCCATAGTGGCCACAGCATGGTATAATGCTCCACAGAGGACACTGCTGTAACATCTTTGCCTGTTCAGTTCTCTATGCCATCCTCCGCTCGCAAGCTGCAGCGCAGGAGGCATGTTCAGTTTGATTCCTTGTTTAGGGTTCTTGTTGCTCTGTCTGAACATGGCTCTACTACCTCTTCTCTGTTACTGAATTTCAGCCACACCGAATTTGCAAAAAACTCTGTGTAAACATACCCTTGGGGGGCTTGAACCCAAAATCGTTTGATTGCTAGTCCCATAGACTGCAATACAACTGTATTGCAGTTTGTGGGCGATTTGCTACATTACTATTGAGGCACGTCACAGACCAGCCTCAATAGTAATATTCCTACAACAGGCCTGGGAGCCCTCAGAAGGCCATCTCCTGCAATCTCGCCATGCTGCAGCCAGCCTGCAACGTTAAAGGAGGCCAATTTTTTTTACTTTTTGGAGGGTCCTGGCTTTCAATGCCAGTGATCAGAGTGAACTCTGATAGGGGGTATTAGCTCCAAGTCTCCGCTGTAGTGTAGCTATGGCGGTCGCTCTGCAGCATCTTTAAAGACCCGGCATCCAGAGTAATATTTCGGCAGATGTCGGGAAGAGATTAAACAGCTGTGGGATCAAAATGCTCACTATAACCCTTGATAAATTCTGTCAGGGGTGTAGTTTCCAAAATGGGATCACTTTTTGGGGGTTTCCAATGTATTGGTACTCTAGGGCCTCTGCAAATGCAACATGGCACCTGAAAACTATTCCAGCAAAATCTGCCCTACAAAAGTCAATAGCACATGTACCCATACAGCATTTTAAGACCACATATGGAGTATTGTCGTGTTCACTAGCAATGGTTTAATGAACTGTGGGATTCTTTTTTTCCTTTAATCTCTTGTGAAAATAAAAACTTTGGGGCTAAAATGACGTTTTAGTAATTTTTCATTTTCACATCCCAGGGTTAATAAAATCTGTGAAACAGCTGTGGAGTCATAATCCTCATTACCCCTTTGTAAACTCGAGGGGTGTAGTTTAAAAAAAATGGGGTTACTTTTGGAGAGTTAACATTATGCTGGTACTTTAAGGGGCTCTGCAAATGAGACAGCGCTGCCGTGTGCCCAAACATTAGTTTACATCCACATGTGGGGTATATCCATGCTTGAGAGAAATTGCACACAAGCCATACCTTACAAGTGCCCCTCAGACAGTAATTCTGTCCCATTTGTGCAACTTTAAGCATTGAAGGGTTAATTTAATCCTATTTGACAGTTAAAAGTCGTCATCCCCTGTCACCTCCACAACATCATCTGAATACACCAGAGAGAAGGAGAGAAAGTTTTATGATAGCTGACAGCTAACAAAGGAAATCATAAAGGATATTAAACAAAGCACAGACAGCCTTACGCTAGGTTCACACTTCGCTATTTACATCGCACTAGATCTGTGCGATGTAAATAGCGAAGGGGTGAGGGAACCTGCAAAAGCACCATGGTCCATTCAAACAGCTGATTAGCAGGGGCCCTGGGTGCTAGACTTCCACTAATCTCTTAGATCTCTTAGACTGTTAGGACCCCTCAGATCAGATGTTTACCAAAACATGCAGCTCCCAGTATTATTTTCATGCTGGGCGCTGCTCACTCACCATATTCTTGATAACTGCAGTTGTGGGTACTATGGTTGTATGGGCCATGTTAATGTTAACAATTCCAGGATGGTGGGTGACCAGCATGGCATTGTTATTACCTGTAGCCTTGCTATGTCAGTACAGCTGATCTGCAAGGGTCTTGGCGGTGGGCCCCTAGAAACAATTCCACTGGTGGGCCCTAGACATCCCAGTCTGACACTGCCCAGCGATCAGAAGATACTTACGTCCTGTGGATAGGAGATAAATGTCCATAATGGCACAACCCCTTTAATGTCTCTTTGAAATTCTATACTGGGGTGGCATATTCTTACATTACCCTCAGCCTTATTAGTAGGACCATCATTGATTCCAGTGGTATTTCACACAGATTCCAGTGTTATTTTTTATTGTAATCCAGTGCTCCAAAGCTGAGAAATTCATCCTTTATAAATATGCAAATAAGATCCCAAGTGCTCCTAGGGTCATTCCCTCAGATTCAGGTGTCCATTCCAATGATACCTTTTTTTGTTGTGATCTGCTGCTCCACATGCCCTTGAATGAGGGAAAGCCCCAAGTAGCACTTGGGGACTCATTTGGATATGTATATCAAAAAAAAGCTGTATTTCTCAGTGTTGGAGCATCTGATGAAAATAAAAAAAAATGGTAGCAATGGAATCTGTGTGAGCTGTCCTACAGTATTATGTTGGTGCAAACAGTCTCCCTGCAAACTTAATGTAAATTGTTAGCTGAATATAAAACTTACCCAGAATTACAACGATATGTTACTCTGGAGCCAAAGTCAAAACTCTCAGCCAGCATTACACCATTATCCACATCTCCAGGGTTACCACAGGATTTACCTATGTGAAAATAAGGTAATATTCAAAATAAAGTGTATACATTTTCACTATTCAGGACTTCAGGACTATAAGTATTCTGGTATCATTTTCAATTTCAGGTTCTTTCTTCTAATGAAGAGCCTTTAATCCCATGTCCCTATACACACTCCAACACTTTTACATGCAAAATTTTGTGCAGTTTAACATAAATCTCAACAGGCTATTTTTAACTTGACCAGCCCTATGTGGTCCTTAACCTTTTAGTGACTGGACTTCATGACCAAACCACATACCGAGCTATAGCTTTTTTATTTTTCCGTCACTGTATGAGAGGATGTATGTTTTTTTTTTTTTTTGTGGGACAAGTGCTAATGTTTAATGGCACTATTTTGGGGTAAATATATCTCACTGATTAACTTTTATTAACCCTTTGTGAGAAGTACACAAAGTAAATTACAGTAAAAAACAAATTTTGCCATTTCCTTTTTAGGCTATAAATTTTGCTCCATTCACTGCGGAGCTTAAATAACCTGATAAAAGTATTCACTGGGTCGATACTATTACATTGACACCAACAATTTGTATAGTTTTTGTACGTTTTACTACTTTTAAGGCCCCACGTAGCGAGCCGCAGCCAAAAAGCGCTACGGAAAAGATTGCGGCAGAAATGCATTGCATTTCTTTCCACAGCACTTTTCAGAGAAAGTCCGCAGAGTTTTTCGCTGTGGACTTTATGTCCCTATTATACCTGAATGGAAAATGCCAGCATTTCCGTAGGTATAATTGACATGCTTTGATTTACATAAACGCTCGCGTTTTTGAAATCGTAGTTTCCGCCACAACCAAATCACGGTATTTGCGCTGCATGGGACCCTACAAAGTAGAAACCATTTTTGTAATAACCATTTTTTTTTTCCATTGCCATTTTGCAAGACCCATAACTTAATTATTTTTTGTATTAAAAGAATTGTGCAATGGGTTATTTTTTGAGAGAAGACTTTACTTTTTTACTGAGGTCATTTTGGGGAAACCTATCACTTTTTCATTGCTTTATATAACACTTATTCGGAGGCCAACAGACAAAAGAAAACCCCAGCAATTCATCATATTTAAAGATTTTTTTTATAGATACAACTATAAATGCAGGAACTTTCTATGGTTTGGTACTTGTCAGAAACACAGCCATGATTTCAATATTCTGGCCAGGCTATCTTCTTATACATGTGTCCCTGCTTGATAATCTGTCTATAATAAGAAAATCATGGTTGGGTTTCTGATAAGTCTCAGACCATAGAATGTTCCTGCATTCATAGCTGTATCCATTGGCCATATGGTTATGTTTGTGGAAAAACCTCTTTACCGACCAGCTTATTTTTTTGTTTTAGTATTTCTGCATTTTAGCAGCCATAATGTTTTTTACATTTCATACATGGCTGGATGAGGACTTGTTTTATACTGTAAAAAATACTGTAAAAAATTACAGTTATTTCAGCACTGATTGGTTGAACATATAAATTAATGTGTATTATGTAAATTTGTTTGAAGCATAAATATAGAACAAAAATATATTTTCTGTTATCACTACAGTTCCAGTGCTACATAGTATCGACAGGAAGTTGTATGCAGTATAGAAATCTCTGTAATTTATATAGTTTTTGTTACATTTTAAATACTGTTAAAGGAGTAGTCTAGAAACACGTGTGGACGTCGTGGGAAATATGAAATATTAAAAATAAGCATACTCACCTGTCCTTGTCTCCCTGTGTCTGTTGTCTGCCACTGGCAACTGCTCGGTCTTTTGCCGATGCACGCCAGAAATCCTTAGCCTTATGTGATTGCTGAGTCCAATAAGTGGCCACTGATGAGAGACTGTTGAAGTCAATTGCATATGTCACTGGTTTGTTGAGAGTGACTGCTGAAGCCACTGATTGGTATCATCAGCAGTCATGTTAGGTGGAGGACTTCTGGCATTGATGCATTGGCACAAGACCAGATGGACGCTGGAAGCGGACAACGGAGCACCCGAGACAGGGAAGTATGCTTTATTTCCTTACTTTAAACCTCCCCCGACCAGTGTCAGACTGGAATACCAAGTGCCCACCAAAGGAAGACATTCTTGGGGCCCACCTTTCAGCTAAATATACAGATTGCAAGGCCTATTCCTATGTAGGTCCTATTTCTGTCTCTTTTTATCCATCCATTCATTTTTATCCATCCACTCTATTCATTAAAGTGTATGGGTCAGTGAAAAACATGGATGGCATACAAATGTCAATCCGTATGCCATCCTTTACATTTCTACAGACCTGTACTCTAGACATGGTCAGCCTAACCTGTATATCAGTGCTCTAGAAAGGCAGCAGCTTCTGCTGGAATATTGCCACTGTGATATGATTGCACTGCAATAACGGCATTCCTATGGGCTTATGTACATGTCCATTTTTGATAGACCATGTGAACAGCAAAAAAAAAAAGTAAGACGTACCATTTTTGTCCCTTTCCTTGGATCACTGAATAGACAGACATGAGTCTATCAGGAATCGGGTGCTGCAAGGATGCAAAATAGCCATGAAAAAAGCACCATTTCACCCATTTTTCAAGGCTGATCTACATCTTTGCAAATAAGACCTTACTAAGGAACTCCCTACCCTACCACTCATACATTTTTATTGAGTGACCTTATCCTCCCCACAATGCCCATACTTAAAGAGGTTACACCGCACAAAATATGGATAGAGGGTAAATCGCCGATTGGTAAGGGTCTGAGAGCTAAGGTCTGCACAATCCTGAGAATGGGGGCGTGTTTTACCCCTGTTGTGAATGCAGCCAGGGTGAACGCAACTAAAACCCTGATGGATGCAGACATCCCCCACTTCAATTCACTACAATGGGAGCGCCAGAGATAGCCAAAGTACAGCTATCTCTGGTACTCACACCTAAGTGGGGATGCATCTGTGTCTATCAGGGGTTCACTGTTATTTTTATTGTTTATTTTATTATTATTGTTTATTTATATAGCACCATTTATTCCATGGTGCTTTACATTTGCGGCTGCATTCACAAAAGGGGGTTGAGCGATCTCCATTCTCAGGACTGGTGGTAGCCTCATTGGTCTGACCCCCACCCAGGAGATAGCTGAAGTACAGTGCTCATCTTTCTCTGGAGCTCCCACTGAAATTAATGGGAGCACATCCATCACCAGTCATGTCCACATTCATCTTGGCTGTGCTCAGTTTGAATGTGGAGCAAGAGAAAGGTCCTGCTGATTTTACTTTTGCATTTTCCTGGTCGGCTGATTTCAGGTAAGTATTCCTGTACTAAGGAGCCCACCAAAATGTAGATAACCTGATAAAAGTCAGCGCCAAGACTGGGGCTCACCAGTGGAATCCTCTGGTGGGCCAACCCAAAGCAGCCCCTGACCTCAGCACTGGTTGCTCCAATTCCTGGACAACCCCTTTAGCCACTTCCGGACCATTGGGTTTTTACGTCCGGAGAGTGGACCATTACGTCCTTGCCGATTTAAGCAGCTGCACAAGTCATGCAGCTGCAGAAAGGGGGGAGCTGGCTGTAACTACAGCCAGAGCTCCCCTAGAGAAGGCAGGGAAGGTTTATTACCGCCCCCGCCTTTCCGATCTGTATAGCTCTGTATAGATAGCTATGGGCGCTGCCATGATTCGTCTCCCTTCTGACCCGGCGGTCACGTGATCCGCCGGGATCAGAGTCTGTTAGAGCTGCTAGGACCCAGATCAGCTCTGTAGTTATGGGCAGGAGGCTGTATTCCTTCAGCAACTGGGCCTGTATGTACAGTGCTGGCCAAAAGTATTGGCACCCCTGCAATTCTGTCAGATAATACTCAATTTCTTACAGAAAATGATTGCAATCACAAATGCTTTGGTAATAATATCTTCATTTATTTTGCTTGCAATGAAAAAACACAAAAGAGAATGAAAAAAAAAAGTCAAATCATTGATCATTTTACACAAAACTCCAAAAATGGGCCGGACAAAAGTATTGGCACCCTCAGCCTAATACTTGGTAGCACAACCTTTAGACAAAATAGCTGCAAACAATCGCTTCCGGTAACCATCAATGAGTTTCTTACAATGCTCTGCTGGAATTTAGACCATTCTTCTTTGGCAAATTTCTCCAGGACCCTGAGATTTGAAGGGTGCCTTCACCAAACTGCCATTTTGAGATCTCTCCACAGGTGTTCTATGGCATTCAGGTCTGGACTCATTGCTGGCCACGTTAGAAGTCTCCAGTGCTTTCTCTCAAACCATTTTCTAGTGCTTTTTGAAGTGTGTTTTGGGTCATTGTCCTGCTGGAAGACCCATGACCTCTGAGGGAGACCCAGCTTTCTCACACTGGGCCCTACATTATGCTGCAAAATTTGTTGGTAGTCTTCAGACTTCATAATGCCATGCACACGGTCAAGCAGTCCAGTGCCAGAGGCAGCAAAGCAACCCTAAAACATCAGGGAACCTCCGCCATGTTTGACTGTAGGGACCGTGTTCTTTTCTTTGAAGGCCTCTTTTTTTTTTTTCCTGTAAACTCTATGTTGATGCCTTTTCCCAAAAAGCTCTACTTTTGTCTCATCTGACCAGAGAACATTCTTCCAAAAAGTTTTTGGCTTTCTCAGGTAAGTTTTGACAAACTCCAGCCTGGCTTTTTTATGCCTCTGGGTCAGAAGTGGGGTCTTCCTGGGTATCCTACCATAGAGTCCCTATTTATTCAGACGCCGACGGATAGTACGGGTTGACACTGTTGTACCCTCGGACTGCAGGGCAGCTAGAACTTGTTTGGATGTTAGTCGAGGTTCTTTAGCCACCATCCGCACAATCTTTCGTTGAAATCTCTCGTCAATTTTTCTTTTCCGTCCACATCTAGGGAGGTTAGCCACAGTGCCATGGGCTTTAAACTTCTTGATGACACTGCGCATGGTAGACACAGGAACATTCAGGTCTTTGGAGATGGACTTGTAGCCTTGAGATTGCTCATGCTTCCTCACAATTTTGCTTCTCAAGTCCTCAGACAGTTCTATGGTCTTCTTTCTTTTCTCCATGCTCAATGTGGTACACACAAGGACACAGGACAGAGGTTGAGTCAATTTTAATCCATTTCAACTGGCTGCAAGTGTGATTTAGTTATTGCCACCACCTGTTATGTGCCACAGGTAAGTAACAGGTGCTGTTAATTACACAAATTAGAGAAGCATCACCTGATTTTTCAAAGGGTGCCAATACTTTTGTCCACCCTCTTTTTTATGTTTGGTGTGGAATTATATCCAATTTGGCTTTTTGACAATTCTTTTTGTGGTTTTCCATTGAAGACAAATTAAATGAAGATATTATTACCAAAGCATTTGTGATTGCAATCATTTTCTGGAAGAAATTGAGTATTATCTGACAGAATTGCAGGGGTGCCAATACTTTTGGCCAGCACTGTATCAACCCCAATTACAGGGGAAATCACCCACAAAAAAAAAAAGTGATCAGATGACCCCAAAGGACTATTATGACCTTATGGGGACACAATGTAAAAAAATAAATAAATAAAATGAACAGAAAAGTAAAAAAAAAAAAAAAAAATTAAGGTAAAATAATAATAATAAAAAAAAAAAATACAACAATAACATGCCCTTATTACAGGTTTTAGCCCCACCCCTGACGACACAATTAGAGATGAGTGAATCGAAGCTGATGAAGTGGAATTCGATCCAAATTTCAGGAAATATTCAATCTGTATCGAATCCGGATTTCCTCACACTTCGGGGTAATGAATCGCACAGCTCTGACCGAGGGTTTTAACCCCGTGGATGCCACGGTCATGTCTGACAGTTGCCATTCTACATGTCCCCCTCGGCACCCCCCGCGGCGAGAATGGGGGGTGCCGACAGAGCCGGCACCTGGCGTACCCGGGCAACTGCCAGGGCCCCAAGATAGCAGTCGGGGAAAGCCTGGTTCCCCGACCGCTATACATACTGCTAATGGAGAGGGGCTGCGCCCCTTTTCATTAGTGCCAGGCCAGGGAAGGTGATTAAAAATAAAAAAATACTAATACTCACCTGTCCTGGGCTCATACACTCTGGAGCTCTTCGGGCCGGTGACTGAGGTCCTGCTCCCCAGGCCTCACTGCTGGGGCCTGTGATTGGACCCCAGTGGTCACGTGGAGTGCGCCGGAGTAATGACATAATCGCGCTCCACATGACCACTGAGGCCCAATCACAGGCCCCAGCAGTGACGTCTGGGGAGCAGGACTTCAGTCACAAGGAAGAAGAGGAGCGAGGAGGACGCTGCAGACTGCTGGATACCCAGAAGAGGTGAGGTAAGGTGAGTATAAGTGTTTGTTATTTTTAATCACTTCCCATGGGCCTCTGATTATTATACTCTGGGGTCTGAGTATGTTTTTTTTACATTTTTTTTTTTTTTCCCAAATAGGAGCAGCAGCACCCCCAGAAAACGTTGCGGGGGGGGCTGATCGGGACCCCAATATATAATAAAACCTCAGCTCAGCTCCGACCAGGGGTGTTAGAGGACAGTGTCAACCGTTACATATGGCTGACACCCGCAAAGCAGGGTGCGCACACATTTTGTGAGTGCATCATGCTTCCGCTGTGGTTTGCGGGAAGTCCTTCATGGCAGCGCCGTACTATTAGGGCGGATGTCAAGAAGGGGTTATTGCGATTTGCTGAAAATTAATTTGGATCGAATCGAATCGTTACGGAAAATTCGGCGAATAAGCGGAATCGAAATTTTGAAAAATTTGCTCATCTCTAGACACAATACAAAATAAAAATTACAGTAATGGAGAGGAAAAACTATTTAAATAAGGTTTTTTAGTAGCACTTTGTGCTATTAAATAAAAAAAATGAAAAGTGAAAAACAGACACATTTTCCCTCATCTTTTGTTTATATTTTCCCAGATATAAAAAAAAAAAATTAAAAAACATGCAAAAATAAAAACATTAAAATAAAGCCCTATGTGTCACCGAAAAAAGACACAGAAATTAGTTGAATAACGCAAATGATAAAAATGTTATAGCCCTCAAAACCGCACATACAAAAAAACCGAAAATGTGTCTGGTCCTGGACCAGAAATTGGCCCGGTACTGAAGTGGTTAAAAACACTTAAATTTAATTTTGAAAGAAAACTAAAATTTCTTTCTGTCGCCATATTCTGACATAGCTTTTTTATACTTTCATGTACAGTATGTAGCTGTGTAAGTTTTTTGTGGGGCATGTTGAAGTTTTTATTTACACCATTTTGGTGTCTGATGTGTTGATCACTTTTTATGACATTTAGTTTTTGAGGAAAACAGCAAAAAAAAAAATAAAAAGTATATGGCCATTTTAAATCTTTTTCCTGCTACGGCATTCACCCTTCTTCCATTCAGACCTCTGTTGCTATCGGTCTGACTTTCTGTCTGTGCGGTGCAATTCCAAAGCCAAGTTGTTAGCCACTGGGCAATCACTGTGTGCGCTATGGAACGGTCGTTGTCATGACACAAGAAGTCTTCCTGTCAATTATATTGTTAATGTTGTTCCTGAATCCTAACTGTTCCTAATTGTTCAGCAAATTACATTAACCTTCACTGTGCCAAACTTCATCTACCTCATTAAACACTGGTGACAACCATAGTAATCCTTAGTTGGCATAGTAGTATAATGTTGTATCGTGTTAACCATAGAAAGTAGTGGAAGAGTGAAGAAATCTGGCAATACCTTTTAGAGGCTATCTGAGTATATTTGATAGTAAGCTTTCGAAAGTACTAGCTAGCACTCTCGAAAGCTTACTATCAAATATACTCAGTTAGCCTCTAAAAGGTATCGCCTGATTTCTTCACTCTTCCACTACTTTCAATGGCTAACACGGTCCAACATTATACTACTATTAGTTGGCATAGTCAGAGTAGTCTGCGGGTCCCTGGCCCAAGCAACAACACTAGAGACTCTTTTCTATGATACAATATGCATAGAGTAGTGTACGTTATCCATGTATTTGGATTCTGTGCTCCTAGACACTTTGGTTTAGTGTTCCCTAGCCAGTTGTTTGGGAATCACATGTAACTTTTGGGCTTCGTGAATTTTGTTCCCCAGCTACTTGCAACTACAAATATTATTGTATCCTAGTGGCAACAGGCATATCGTAGCCTTACTAGAACTTGGTACCAGTGTCAAAAACATATTATGTGCAAGTTAACACTAAAGCAAGAGTAATATCTTGCTTATATGTTCAATAAGTGTTTTAGCTTTTAGTACTCAGTTTAGTACTTTTAATACCACCTGTTGTATTTGATAGTGTCTCACAACAGATCCTGTAGAAGGTTAAGGACCTCTGGTTTAGTTTAACAACTGTTTCCAATTGTATAAAGTAAACTAGATTATTAGCATTGTTGCAGTGGGTATACGCATATTGTGCATGGGAGAGCATTTAAAAATATTGTTTCTTATGTAGAAAAAGTACAGAAGTCGAAACTAATATTTAGGTGTTAAAACTTATTATATAACCTCTTTGAACCAACAACCCAAAATTGAAGTAACAAATTGGTGTTCTAGAGAGGCCAGTATATATAGGATATACAAGAACTGAAAATATACCATAGCAGACCTGACCATGTTAACACAGTGTCTGAAGAACAGAGCTAGTACTCTCGAAAGCTCACTATCAAATATACTCAGTTAGCCTCTAAAAGGTATCGCCTGATTTCTTCACCCTTCCACTACTTTCTATGGCTAACACGGTACAACATTATACTACTAGCATCTTAAACTATAGCAGATTTTCCAAAGTGTCTAATGCTGTTTGAAAATCTGACATACTTTTAGACTGTCTTGTCTAACTTTACACCACTCGTTTCAGACAACATTTTGCTGCATTGTCCAAAATTTTGGTGCAGTATCTGGTGCACAGTTTAGCATATTAAGCTCCACCTAGTTTTCAACAAGCCCTGGCCACATGGCAGATAAGGTGCAGTACTGTTAGTGTCTAAAACACATAGAAAATTAGGTGTAAAGCATGCATGCCAGTTTTTTAAAGCTAATTATGACAGAATTTTTGTCCATTTATATTAGACTTTTGCCCAAATGTTTGTAAATCAGATATACTGTAGTGTTCTAATATTGGTCAAAAAGCTCTAACATTTGCATCATCATTATCTGAAACTCTAGCTGTTAGCAAACAGTACAACTCACGCTTGCAGAATGTACTTGGCATTAACCAGTTGGTATTATCCATGCATGTTGCAACTGATCTACTGTAAGGAACGCGAATAAAACCAGGTCGGCATATGAAAGAAATCTTTGAACCAACAGGAAATGTAGCTGTTTCCAAATATTCTTCTTTGGGTTGTCCATATTCAAGACGTGGTGGAGAGCCACATAAATTTGCTAAAGTGATATGAATTACAAATGAATAAGTAATATGTTTTGTACTATCAAACCGGTCTTGGCTTCTAAATGACAGAACATTGTAGTGATTTTGCTTATGATATCGGTCTGCTCAGAACGAAATCACTATCTATATATACAGATGTTGCACAGTTAACCGAACCTCTGCCTCTGGTTAAACTGCTGCAGTATGATATCTTATTACAGAAGACAACAAAAAACAATGAAAATTCATTGGAAAACACTTTGCAATGACTTTTCATTACTTTTTTTGTTGACATCTGTGATAAAATTTCATGCTGCAGCAGTATCCAATTGCATAAGTTCGGGTTAACTCTGCTACATCTGTATATTAATATTACACTTGGCATAAAGTCAAAATAGTACAAACTCTTTCCTTGTCATGGGACATCATGTAGAATATTTTTCACATGCACCTTTTTCATTCCCAGCCACTACAATTCTCTTATAACAGTGCTAGATAAAGTGCTCCACTAGCCACAGACTCTAGGCAGTGTCGTCATAACTGAGGGTTGGTTCACACTTGTGCCCGCAGTCCATCCGCCGGGAATCCAACATACAGTGGGGAAAAAAAGTATTTAGTCAATCACCAATTGTGCAAGTTCTCCCACTTAAAAAGATGAGAGAGTCCTGTAATTGTCATCATAAGTAGACCTCAACTATGAGAGACAAAATGAGAAAACATATCTAAAAATCACATTGTCTGATTTTTTAAGAATTTATTTGCAAATTATGGTGGAAAATAAGTATTTGGTCACCTACAAACAAGCAAGATTTCTGGCTCTCACAGACCTGTAACTTCTTCTATAAGAGGCTCCTCTGTCCTCCACTCATTACCTGTAGTAATGGCACCTGTTTGACATTGTTATCAGTATAAAAGACACCTGTCCACAACCTCAAACAGTCACACTCCAAACTCCACTATGGTGAAGACCAAAGAGCTGTGGAAGTTCACAAGAAACAAAATTGTAGACCTGCACCAGGCTGGGAAGACTGAATCTGCAATAGGCAAGCAGCTTGGTGTGAAGAAATCAACTGTGGGAGCAATAATTAGAAAATGGAAGACATACAAGACCACTGATAATCTCCCTCGATCAGGGGCTCCACACAAGATCTCACCCCGTGGGGTCAAAATGATCACAAGAACGTTGAGCAAAAGTCCCAGAACCACACGGGGGGACCTAGTGAATGACTTGCAGAAAGCTGGGACTAACATAACAAAGGCTACCGTCAGTAACACACTACGCTGCCAGGGACTCAGATCCTGCAGTGCCAGACGAGTCCCTCTGCTTAAGCCAGTACATATCCGGGCCCGTCTGAAGTTTGCTAGAGAGCATTTGGATGTTCCAGAAGAGGATTGGAAGAATGTCATATGGTCAGATGAAACCAAAGTAGAACTGTTTGGTAGAAACATAACTCGTCATGTTTGGAGGAGAGTGAATGCTGAGTTGAATCCAAAGAACACCATACCTACTGTGAAGCATGGGGGTGGCAACATCATGCTTTGGGGCTGTTTCTCTGCAAAGGGACCAGGATGACTGATCCGTGTACATGAAAGAATGAATGGGGCCATGTATCGTGAGTGCAAACCTCCTTCCATCAGCAAGGGCATTGAAGATGAAACGTGGCTGGGTCTTTCAGCATGACAATGATCCCAAGCACACTGCCAGGGCAACGAAGGAGTGGCATCGTAAGAAGCATTTCAAAGTCCTGAAGTGACCTAGCCAGTCTGCAGATCTCAACCCCACAGAAAACCTTTAGAGGGAGTTGAAAGTCTGTGTTGCACAGCGACAGCCCCATAACATCACTGCTCTAGAGGAGATCTGCATGGAGGAATGGGCCAACATACCAGCAACAGTGTGTGCCAACCTTGTGAAGACTTACAGAAAGCGTTTGACCTCTGTCATTGCCAACAAAGGATATATAACAAAGTATTGAGATGAACTTTTGTTATTGGCCAAATAATTATTTTCCACCATAATTTGCAAATAAATTCTTTAAAAATCAGACAATGTGATTTTCTCATATTTTTAAGTGGGAGTACTTGCACAATTGGCGGCTGACTAAATACTTTTTTCCCCACTGTAAATATCAGAAAAAAGGATAGGGAAAGGTTTGCAAGAGGTTTGTTTAAAAACCCATTCACTTCAATGGGTTTTTAAAGCAACCCGCAGGTGTCCGATTGCAGCCTCTGTGCCGCGAAGCCGCTTTTTTTTGGTCGGAAACAAAGTCGGACATGAAGGACACCTTTAAAAACACCTTTAAAGAGGACCTTTCACAACATTTTAACACGTTTAGCTCTTTGCATCATTTACAGTGGCTTGGAAAAGTATTTGCACCCCTTGAATTTTTTCACATTTTGTCACCTTACAACCACCAACTTAAATGTATTTTATGTTTAATCAAATTTTATTAAAAAATTTTCAAAGAAAAACAAGGGAGCTCAAGAACACAACTGACAAATAAGCAGGCTGGGGGCATGCTAGGTCGCGCATATAAATGAAGTGAGGGAGGACACACGGTGGAAGAGCAAGAAAGGAGAAAGGAGAAGAGCTAGAAGGTGGGGGGCGACCAGCCCATCAAGGAAGGGGGTAAGACATTTCCATGTCAGGTAAAGAAAGAGGAAAACTTAAATGTAGTTTAATGAGATTTTAAGTGATAGATCAACTCAAAGTATCACATAATTGTGAAGTGGAACAAAAATGATACATGGTTTTCAAAATGTTATTTAAATAAAAATCTAAAAAGTGTGACGTACAAGAGTATTCAGCCCCCTGTACTCTGATACCCCTAAATAAAAACTAGTGCAATTAATTGCCTTCAGAAGTCACTTAATTCGTTAATAGAGTCCAACTGCGTGTAATTTATTCTCAGTATAAATACACCTGTTCTGTGAAGGCCTTAGTGATTTGTTAGAGAACACTAGTGAACAAACAGCATCATGAAGCCCAAGGAACTCACCAGACAGGTCAGAAATAATGTTGTGGAGAAGTTTAAAGCAGGGTTAGGTTATAAAAACATATCCCAAGCCTTGAGAATCCCAAGGAGCACTGTTTAATCCATCATCCAAAAATGGAAAAAGTATTCTACAACTGCAAACCTACCAAGACATGGACACCCACCTAAACTAACAGATTAAGCAAGGAGAGCACTGGTCAGAGAAGCAGCCAAGAGGCCCATGGTCACTCTGGAGGAGCTGCAGAAATCCATAGCTCAGGTGGGAGAATCTGTCCACAGAACAACTATAAGTCGTGCACTCCACAAATCTGGCCTTTATGGAAGAGTGGCAAGAAGAAAACCATTGTTGAAAGAAAGACATAAGAAGTGCCGTTTGCAGTTTGCCACAAGCCATATAGGGGACACAACAAACATGTGGACGAAGGTGCTCTGGGCAGATGGGACTAAAGTTGGACTTTTTGGCCTAAATGCAAAGCGCTATGTGTGGCGGAAAAGTAACACTGCTTATCACCCTGAACTTACCATCTCGACCGTGAAACATGGTGATGGTAGCATCATGGTGTGGGGATGCTTTTCTTAAGCAGGAACAGGGAAGCTGGTCAGAGTTGATGGGAAGATGGAGATAAATACAGGGCAATCCTGGAAGAAAACCTGGGAAGGAGATTCACCATCCTGCAAGACAATGACCCTAAACATACAGCCAGACCTACAGTGGAATGGTTTAGATCAAATAATATTCATGTGTTGGAATGGCCCCGTCAAAGTCCAGACCTAAGTCCCACTGAGCACTTGTGGCAAGACATGAAAATTGCTGTTCACATACGCTTTCCTTACAATCTGGAGGAGCTTGAGCTATTTTGCAAAGAAGAATGGGCAAAAATCTCAGTCTCCAGATGTGCAAAGCTGGTAGAGACATACCCCAAAAGACTTGCAGCTGTAATTGCAGTGAAAGGTGGCTCTACTATATAAGTATTGATATAGGGGGGCTGAATACTTTTGCATGTCACACTTTTCAGATTTTCATTTGATAAAAATTTTGAAAACCATGTATCATTTTCATTCCACTTTTATCACAATTTATTTGTCAACAATTATCTACTACTTTGTGTTGGGCTATCACTAAAAAAGTTAATAAAATACATTTAAGTTTGTTGTTGTAACGTGACAAAATGTGAAAAAGTTCAAGGGGTATGAATACTTTTGCAAGCCACTTTATATCAATAAATGACAAGCATACTGAATTTTTTCCCATAAAAATCAATCTGCCTAGGTTCTTTTGCTCTCTAACATGCAGCCAACAATTTTAATTTGACAGCATTTTTCATGCGACAGGTTCCCTTTAACTTGCAGGTGCACATACAGGCAGACTTGAGAGTCAAAAAAGGTTAGAATGGTAATTTTTTTATGTCATCTCCTGTCCTGGGATGGGGAATCTTCTAAAAATGTAGATATATTTATGCATATATTTATGTAGGGTATGTACACATTTTTCTTTATAACACGATACATATCAAAGTTAGGATACAGTTGCTCATCCCTCTATTAATAACCAGCATAATGTTGTACAGTGACTTTTCTCAAAGACACAGCTAAACTTACATTTGCAGAATGTATCAGGAGAAGACCATGTTCCATTATCCATACACATTACAGTGTTTTTAGCTCCAGATACATATGCATAGCCAGTTTGACATTCATAACTGATGATGTCACCTTCAGTGAAAACATTTTTTTCCAAGAAATCATCTTTGAGTATTGCAAATGTAATAAGTGGGGGAGAACTGCAAAGGCCTGTGAAATACACAAAATTCCTGTGAAACCTTAAAAAGTAATACATTTGTACGCTATATTTTAAAGGGAGTCTATCATTCGCAAAAACACTATTAAGCTAATGGCACGTTGGAATGGCCTTTAAAAAGGCAATTTTTCTCCTACCATTCCTTGTTTTCTTCTCCCAGGTGATTCCAAGATAATTTGTTTCTTCATGTATGTAAATGAGCACCACAGAGCACCCGGGGCGTTCCTTCTATTCTGCGAGCACCCAGCGCGTCAACACTTCTTACCTCTCCTTCGTCCGTTGCAGTGACTCCCCTCTTGGTCTTCTTTCTTCTCAGTTCTCGCTGGCAGCGAATTCTCGCGACTGCGCATGCGGAATTGGCTCTGCCACACTCTTGTGACAGACCACCAGAAAATGGCGGCCCGATTGTGCAGTCGCAATAATTCGCTGCCAGCGAGAACAGAGAAGAAAGAAGATCAAGAGGGGAGTCACCGCAACGGATGAAGGGGCGGTGAGAAGCGATGACGCGATGGTTGTTCGCAGACGAGAAGGAATGCCCCGGGTGCTCCGTGGTGCTCATTTACATACATGAAGAAACAAATTATCTTGTAATCGGCTGGGAGAAGAAAACAAGGAAAGGTAGGAGAAGAATGGCTTTTTTAAAGGCCATTCCAATGTGCCATTAGCTTAAAAGTGTATAAATAGATTACATGAGATACACTTGAATAGTCTATGAAAATACCTAGCTTCTTGAACAATTAAAAAAACTGGCATCTAAGCAGTTAGACAGAGGGAGGGTGTTACCACCAACAATGTAGTTCCCATGTTGGTGCATTTATTACACCCTGCTCCAGACAACACACAATAACCTGCATAAAAAAATCAATTTTTAAAAGTTAAAATCCACCTTTTTCCCACTGTACATTTAACAAAAAGGTAAACTATGAAAAATAAACATAATAGGTATTGCTGCATCCAAAAATGTACAAACTATTATAACATACAATTATTTGTGTCCCATGGTAAATGCAGTAATGGAAATAGAAATCAGTATGCCCTACTCTTCCCAAAAACTAGAATAAAAAGTGATGAAAAAGTCATATATACAAAATGGTACCAATAAAAAATACAGATTGCCCTACAAAAAATAAACTTTCACACAACTCCATGGATGGGAACAGCCGCACAGTGTTATTCTAGACCACTCCCTTAAGCCCATAGAGGAAAATTGGAGCTATAGAAACAGCATAACAATAGCTAAATTCCACTGTTTCAGTAACTTCGGAGTTATAGAAACAGCATAACTAAATTAATAACAGATATGTAAAACATAACAATAACCTTATAAATTGTATTGCCATAAAGCACTCAAAAAAGTTATGCCATTTTTACAGCACGTTAACACCATAAAACAAGCCATACTTGCTCAGTCTTTATCTAATTGTACTGTCATGAACTTGAACATTTAACATGTTAAATAAGGCCTGTAGAGTCTGAGATGCAGCTCTTGGGTTTTTGCAATTTCTCTGAGCACGGTCTGACCTTGGGGTTAATTTACTAGGACATCCACTCATTGGAAGTAGTAAAATAGGACATCCACTTCATAGTAGTCTGATGGAGTTCAGATTGTTTGGAAATGGCCTTATAAACATTCTCAGATTGATGGGCAACAACAATTGCTTTACTGAGATTATAGTTGACATCATCCTGTTTGCATTGTGTTAAAGCGTTTGTGCAGGACTTCGAAAACATGGCTGCTTCCTTCTTCTCAGCAAGAGACTTTACGTCTGTTGGTCACTCGGCCATGCTGCAGCTCAGTCCCTTTCATTTTAATGGGATGAAGATGTGGCATTGTGTTAAAGGGGTTGTGCAGGACTTCGAAAATATTGCTGCTTCCTTGAAGTTGTGGCATTGCCAATGACCAATGGAAATTATATAACTTCCTGAGAAGAAGAAAGTGGCCATATTTTCAAGTCCTGCACAACCACTTTACCATACAGCAGAAGGCCTAAGACCAGTAAACTTCCAATACTTCTGCTTTTATAAAGCTGATGACCAAACAATCAATGGTATATGTTCAGCAGCACCAGAAAGCACACTTCCAATTTAGAAACAACTTTCATAAATGAATAGAACGTAAATGGTAAATAATAGAGAATATTTCTATTGTAGGTTTCAGCCAAACTTTGTCAGTGTTCTTTACCCTATGTCAGTTAACAACATATGCTTACATACTGATATAGTAAAGTGCCTATTTGTATACGGTTCAGAAGCATTTCATTAGCTGTAGCTCTATGTATGTATGTTCTTTGTTGAGACAAGTTTCTATTCTTTGTAATGACCCATGTCTTATTGTCCGAGAAAAAGTACTTATCAACTATTGCACAAGTTTGTAAAAAGTGCGGTCCCACTGCTTTTTTGGTATAAATAAAGAGAGTTGGGGACTTTCACTCTGGACATGACATACACACCTTTGTGACTGTGTATTGTTCTTGTCACTATTGGACAGTTAAAACTATTCTCAAAACTAGGATAAAACTGAAATAACTATAACTCACAAGTTCCCCTTAGCTTGCAGTTAAACATACAGGCAGGCTAGAAATCAGTGAATAGGGTATATACACATTCATTTTCTTTATAATATGATACATATAAAAGTTAGGGTAAAGTTGCCCATCACAATGTTGTACACTGATTTTACTCTAAGACAGGTGAACTTACGTTTACAAAATGTATCAGGAGAAGACCATGCTCCATTATCCATACACGTTCTAGTTATTTTAGCTACATTTGCATAGCCAGTTTCGCATTCATAGCTGACGATGTCACCTTCAATGAAAATCTTTTTTTCCAAGAAATCTTCTTGGAGCTTTGCAAATGGAATATATGGGGGAGAACTGCAAAAGCCTGTGAAATACAGAAAATTCTTGTGAAATTTTTAAAACTGGTAAATTTGTGGGAATTTTTACACTATACAGTGCCTTGCGAAAGTATTTGGCCCCCTTGAACTTTTCAACCTTTTGCCACATTTGAGGCTTCAAACATAAAGATATCAAATTTTAATTTTTTGGTGAAGAATCAACAACAAGTGGGACATAATTGTGAAGCGGAACACGAAATTTATTGGTTATTTTAAACTTTTGTAAAAAATAAAAAACTGAAAAGTGGGCCGTGCAATATTATTCGGCCCCTTTACTTTCAGTGCAGCAAACTCACTCCAGAAGTTCAGTGAGGATCTCTGAATGATCCAATGTTGTCCTAAATGACTGATGATGATAAATATAATCCACCTGTGTGTAATCAAGTCTCCGTATAAATGCACCTGCTCTGTGATAGCCTCAGAGTTCTGTTTAAAGCGCAGAGAGCATCATGAAGACCAAGGAACACACCAGGCAGGTCCGTGATACTGTTGTGGAGAAGTTTAAAGCCGGATTTGGATACAAAAAGATTTCCCAAACTTTAAACATCTCAAGGAGCACTGTGCAAGCAATCATATTGAAATGGAAGGAGTATCAGACCACTGCAAATCTACCAAGACCCGGCCGTCCCTCTAAACTTTCATCTCAAACAAAGAGAAGACTGATCAGAGATGCAGCCAAGAGGCCCATGATCACTCTGGATGAACTGCAGAGATCTACAGCTGAGGTGGGAGAGTCTGTCCATAGGACAACAATCGTCGTACACTGCACAAATCTGGCCTTTATTGAAGAGTGGCAAGAAGAAAGCCATTTCTCAAAGATATCCATAAAAAGTCTCGTTTAAAGTTTGCCACAAGCCACCTGGGAGACACACCAAACATGTGGAAGAAGGTGCTCTGGTCAGATGAAACCAAAATCGATCTTTTTGGCCACAATGCAAAACGATATGTTTGACATAAAAGCAACACAGCTCATCACCCTGAACACACCATCCCCACTGTCAAACATGGTGGTGGCAGCATCATGGTTTGGGCCTGCTTTTCTTCAGCAGGGAGAGGGGAGATGGTTAAAATTGATGGGAAGATGGATGGAGCCAAATACAGGACCATTCTGGAAGAAAACCTGTTGGAGTCTGCAAAAGACCCGAGACTGGGACGGAGATTTATCTTCCAACAAGACAATGATCCCAAACATAAAGCAAAATCTACAATGGAATGGTTCACAAATAAACATATCCAGGTGTTAGAATGGCCAAGTCAAAGTCCAGACCTGAATCCAATGGAGAATCTGTGGAAAGAGCTGAAAACTGCTGTTCACAAACGCTCTCCATCCAACCTCACTGAGCTCGAGCTGTTTTCCAAGGAAGAATGGGCAAGAATTTCAGTCTCTCGATGTGCAAAACTGATAGAGACATACCCCAAGCGACTTGCAAAAGGTGGCACTACAAAGTATTAACTTAAGGGGGCCGAATAATTTGGCACGCCCCACTTTTCAGTTTTTTACAAAAGTTTAAAATATCCAATAAATTTCATTCCACTTCACGATTGTGACCCACTTGTTGTTGATTCTTCACCAAAAAATTTAAATTTTATATCCTTATGTTTGAAGCCTGAAATGTGGCAAAAGGTTGAAAAGTTCAAGGGGGCCAAATACTTTCGCAAGGCACTGTAGAGTTTATGCAAGTGTCATCAGTATATTACATTGGTATATGTGTAATCAGGTAATGTCGGGGGGGGGGGGTTCAGAGTTGACACTGTCCACCTCTGATTGGAGCTCTGAATCACGCCACTCCACATCCGACTGCTCCTGTCTGACACTGCCCAATTAACAGTACAGTCCTTAAAGGGGTATTGCCATTAACAGAACCATATCCATATTTGTAGATAATTAAAAGTTAAAACTTTTTGCGACCACCCAGGGAGAACCATGCAGGAAGCTGGACTGTCACGGTGACCTTATATTCACCAGAACTCCCAGGAGAGGGGCATAGGGTAATAGGGAGAGTCAGTTAGAAGTGACGCCAGTTAGAGTAAGGGGACACCCGCAGGTCCCTGGGCTGAGATGGTGAGTGGGTGTCAGTACTTCTCTCCAACGAGGAGCTGGAGCCCAGGGGATAGCTGTAAGGAAGGCAAAGCAGCCTGTAGCTGGCTGAAACCTCCCCATGAATTAGCAGAGAGTCTCAAATGTCTGCAGGTCCAGCTTCTGGTCCACTGCAGAAGTTCAGGTAAGTTGTAGAGGTAGGTGCAGGCTGCTAGGGTTGTAGGTCTGCTCAGCCTGATATAATCCTGTCCTCTTACTGATAGTAAGGGCACACAGCTTCTCTCTCCTGCTGCTGTGGCACTTCCTCCCAGCACACAGTGTCTGAAACACAAAATGGCTACAGCCACACTACTTGCTTGCTTCTTCCCTGGCTGTATGCAAACAGAATACTATTTCCTTTCTCTGCTATGACTATTTCCTGTTGCGGCTACAGATCCGCCCACTATACTGTGTGGTGTTATTTAATCTTATGGGAACCACAGCTCACCAGGAAAAGAGATACCAGAGAACAATAGCTTGAAAACATTTCACAAATGAATACAGTATGAACATGACAACATATACTAACAATCATAACATGTAAGGCACTTTTATTGCCAAATAACCATTAGTAACTCCTGTGAGGTGGTTATATAAGTAGTTAAAAATTCTGCAGAGTTTTAAAGATTTTCTCTAACCATCTTAGTGCTGACAGTCTGTTGTCTAGATCCGTTGCTAATGGATACGACCACAAATGCAGAAATTTTCTATGGTCTGGGACTTATCATGGCTGGGTTTTTGACATCCTTATTGTAGCTGGGTTAGCAGGCAGGAACACTACATGTATGAAAAGATATCCTGGCCACAATAAGGAAATCATGGCTGAACTTTGAAAGATCCTGCATTCATGGTCATATCCAATGGCAACCGATCTAGACAACAGACTGTCACCTCAAGATTTTTACAGAAAATCTTTAAAACTCTGCAAATTTTTTAATTACTTATATTTGCAAAAATGTTTAACTTTTAACCCCTTAAGGACCCATCCCAAAAGTGTGTTAAGGACAAGGCCTCGTTTTTCAAAACTGACATGTGTCACTTTATATGGCAATAACTTTGAGACGCTTTAACTTACAAAAGTGATTTTTAGATTGTTTTTTCTTGACACATTGTACTTCACTAATGAATATTTTTGTATTTATAAAAAAATAGGAAATTTGATGGAAATTTGAAAAAAAAAAAAAATCGCAATTTTCAAAATGTGAAATGCTCTGCTTTTCAGACAGATAGTCATACCACCCAAATACATTAATAAATATCTACCATATCTCTGCTTTATATTGGCATCATCTTTTAATCGTCCTGTAATTTATTTTGGATGTTAGATGGCTTACAAGTGTAACTGCGATTTTGAGGATTTACAAGAAAATTTCCCAAACTAATTTTTTAGGGACCACTTCAGTTCTGAAAGGGATTATAAAGGCCTATATATTAGAAACCCCCATAAATCACCCCATTTTCAAAACTGCACAGCTCAAATAATTCAAAATAGCATTTGGGAAGTTTGTTAACCCTTTAAGCATTTCAGAAGAATTAAAACAATATGGAGGTGAAATTTAGATATTTCTTTTTTTTCCACTAATCCCTTAATTTAGCCATAAAATTAACACATTTACAAAGGGTTAAAGGAGAAAATGCATCTCACAGTTTGTTATGCAATTGCACAGAAATACCCCACATGTGGGTGTAAACTGATGTTTTGGCACACGGAAGCACACGGAAGGGAAGGAACGACACTGGACGTTTGAAAAGCAGATTTTGCTGGAATAGTTTTCAGGTGCCATGTCTCATTTGCAAAAGTGACCCCATTTTGGAAACTACACCCCTCACAGAATTCATCAAGGGGTATAGTGAGCATTTTGACCCCCACAGCCCTTTCACAGAATTTATCCCCATTGGGTGTTAATAAAAATTACTAAACGTCCTTTTCCCCAAGTTTTCTTTTCCGGGGTTGGGGCTTCCAGCCGTTTGTTACACAATTGCTCCTGATCACCCCCCCTTTTGTGGTCGTTCTGCTGTTGGGTACATTGGCGATGTTTAGAATGGAATGAACACTATTTGCCCCCGTCCAATACGTGGGCCCCCCCCTGTTACCCCTTTTGGAACTACACCCCTCAGAACTTCGGGGTGTGCATTTGCTCAGCTGTTTCACGATTTTTTCATGGGCTTTGTTCTTTTCTTCCGCTAAACCGTCAATTTAGCCCCAAATTTTTCATTTTCACAAGAGGACAAAGGAGAAAAAGCACCCAAAAGTTCGTTACACAATTTCTGCTGAACACAGAAATGCCCCATATGTGGTTGTAATCTGCTGTATGTGTACATGGCAGGGCTCAGAATGGAAAGAGCGCTATTTGGCTGTTGGAGGGCAGATTTTGCTGGAATAGTTTTCGGGTGCCATGTCGCATTTGCAGAGTCCCTAAAGTACCAGTACAATGGAAACCCCCTAAAAGTGAACCCATTTTGGAAACTACACCCATCATAGAATTTATCTAGGGGTATAGTGAGCATTTTGACCTCACAGCTGTTTCACAGATTTTATTAACATTGGGACATTAAAATGAAAAATTACTTTTTTTTTCCAATAAACCGTACATTTAACAACATATTTTTAATTTTAAGTGGTTAAAGAAGAAAAAACACCCCACAGTTTGTTACACAATTTGTTCTGAATACAGAAATGCCCCATATGTGGTTGTAATCTGCTGTATGGGAACATGGTGGGGCTCAGAATGGAAAGACCGCTATTTGGTTTTGGCAGGGCAGATGTAGCTGGAATAGTTATCGGGTGCCATGTTGCATTTGCAGAGCCCCTAAAGTACCAATACAATGGAAACCCCTTAAAAGTGACCCCATTTTAGAAACTACACAACTCAAAGAATGTATCAATGGGTATTATCATTTTGAGCCTAAAAATGCTTTCCAAAAATTAATGTAGAAAGTGAAAACTGAGGTTTTTAAAGAAATATCCAATTTCAGTGTGTATTATGTTGCAGCTACTTTGGGGCATCAGAGACATGCAATCCTGAAACTATTAAGTGGGCTATCCCGGGGACAAAAAAAATTATATATGTGGGTGTGCACTGCTGCTTGGGCACACAGCAGGGCTCAGAAGGGAAGGAGCACTGTGTTTTTTGAGCTTTTGGAGTATAGATTTAGAGGGACTTTACGGACGCCATGTTGTTTTTGCAGAGCCCTAGAGGTGCCAATAAACTGGAATTCCCCAAGAAGTAACCCCTTTTTGTAGGGGCAATTTTAGGGTCTCTGCAACTGTGGCATGGCGTGCAAAAACCAACAATCTAAATAAGTGCTCCAAAAGCACATAGTGCTCCTTCACATCTGCGCCCTGCTGTGTGCCCAGATGGCAGTTTATGCCCACATGTATGACACTGTTGTACCCAGGATAACGTACTTAATATCATATGTGGGTATAAACTGCTGTTTGGGCACAGAAGAGAAGGAGCGATATTTTGGTTTTTGGAGCACAGTTTGGTTTTTGGACACCATGCCACTTTTGCAGAGCCCCTGAATTGCCAGTAAAGTGGAATCCGCAGACATGTCGCCTCATTTTTGAAACTACACCCTTCAAGGGATTTATCTAGTGGGGTAGCGAGCATTATTAACCCTTAAGTGTTGCATTCTTTTAATTTCCAGAAATGAATGCGCAGCTGATAATGAAAAGTTAAAAATTAAATTTTTCCATAGATATGTCATTTCAGTGCCCGATATGTTGTGCCCAGCTTATGTCTGCAGAGAGACACAGACTCCAAAAACTGTTAAGCGGGGATCCCAGGCACAACAGCTTTTGGAGCGTTCATCTCTGATACAATCTGGGCACAACATATTACACACTGAAATGTCGTATTCCTGGAAAAATTGTCATTTGCACCTTTCACAATCAGCTGCGAATTCATTTATGGATAATAAATTATAGCAACACTTGGGGGTTAAAAATGCTCACTATACCCCTGGATAAATTACTTCAGGGGTGTAGTTTACAAAATGGGGTCACATGTCAGGGGATTCCACTTTACTGGTGTTTCAGCAACTCTGCAAAAGTGTCATGGCAACCAAAAACCAAACCGTCCAAGTGCTCCAAAAACCAAATAGCGCTCCTTCCCTTCTGTGCTGGCTGTGCCCAAACTGCAGTTTATACCCTCATAAGACATGAAGTACGTTACCCTGGGTACACCAGTGTCATACATGTGGGCATAAACTGCAGTTTGGACACACAGCAAGGCACAGAACAGAAGGAGCGTTATGTGGCTTTTGGAGTGCAGATTTAGATGTTTGGTATCTGGATGCCATGTCATGTTTGCAGAGCCTCTAAGGTACCAGGAAAGTGGAATCCCCTAGGGAATGACCCCATTTTGAAAAGTGCACCCCTCAAAGAATTTATCAAAGGGTGTAGTGAGCATTAGTATCCCAGACGTGAATGCACAGCGGATGGCGAAGAGTGAATATGTAAGCTGAGTGGAGTGCATTGGGTACACTATTATTTCCCCAGTAGTTCCTATTATTGGGGAGGTCACTCTGGGGGTCACTTCTGATTTATTATCCCTCGTAAGGTCTAAATCTGGTTTGTACCCTGATATACGATCGCACAGCTACGGTCTCTTACTGCCACAGCCAGTTATGTTCTAATGATTTAGCGATTTTTGAGGTTTTTGTCTTCACATTGTGCAAGCTGTATTTTCTTTATTTTTCTAGTGATGTAGCCATATGAGGGCTTGTTGTTTGTGGTATGAGAATTATTTTGTAATGACAACATTTCTGGGTGCCTATAACTTATAGAATACATTTTAATAACACTTTCTCGGTGGATTTAAAAAAAAACCCATCAATTCTGACATTGCGTTTTACCTTTTAAATTTTACGCCATGCAGCATACAGTGTAAGTAATATGTTACCGTTATGCTGCGGGTCGGTATGATTACGGTGATTTTATATTGTTTTTTTTATGCGATACTAATTTTGCAGTACAAAAAACCATTTGGGGACATAAATCAATTATTTTTGCATCGCCATCTTCTGAGATGCGTAACATTTTTATTTTTACAGTTTACAGAGTTTTTTGAGAACTTATTTTTGCGGAACAACCTGTGCTTTTTATTGGTACTGTTTTGAGGTAGATATGACTTTTTGATCATTTTTTATGGCAGATTTTGTAAGGTGATGTGGCAAAAAATCATTACTTCCGGCAGTTTTTTTTCGTTTTTTTTTTCCCCAATGCTCACCGTATACGTTAAATATTGTTTCAGTTTTATTGTACAGGTTGTTACGGACATGGCAATACCAAATATGTATTGTTTTTATTAATTTTTAGGGTTTTTTAATATAATTAATTTTATATGGGAAAAGGGGATTTTGGGGGCTTTATTCTTATATTAATTTTTTTCACTTATTTTTACTTTTTCATGTGTCCCTTTAGGACACCAGAACCATTGATGCTTTGATCACTTGTTCAGTATTATAGAATGAAAGACAGGAGAATGGAAGTGTCTTGCAGTTTATAGAGGAATAGCCTGACTTACGGAGGTCCTGGCAAGATCAACCAGTTACTGGGGGCTCCAGGCAGCCTGGGGTCACTGGCCAGACCCCGGGCTGCAGATTATAGATATCGGCACCCTCCCCCCCGATCTCGCCGCGGGGGTTGCCGGAGGGGGGGGGGAGCAACATGGTGGAACCCCTTGGATGCTCCAGCATCCAAGGGGTTAAAACCTCAGATCGGAAATTCCGACAGGAGGTTATGGAGCAGGGTGTTAGCTATCTACGCCGGCCGGCCTCGGGCATAGTATTATGCCCTGGTGCGTGACGTACCTAGCGCCCAGGATGTACATCCAAGGTCGTTAAGTTAAATCTACAAAGTCGTCAAATCTACAAATTTATAAATAGTTATGTTCGTGGGATTACCACTTTAACCACTTCCATATCAGATGCTTTACCCCCCTTCCAGACAAGACACATTTTCGTGTTTTTTGTACGTGTGGTTTTGAGGGCTATAACATTTTTATCATTTGCGTTATTCAACTAATTTCTGCATCTTTTTTCGTTGACACATAGGGCTTTATTTTTATGTTGTTTTTATTTTTGCATATGTTTTCATTTTTTTTATATCCGGAAAAATATAAACAAAAGAGGAGGGAAACGTGTCCGTTTTTCACTTTTCATTTATTTTTTTTTATTTAATAACACAAAGTGCTACTAAAAAACTGGGTGGGGCTATAACCTGTAATAAGGGCATGTTATTTGCGTATTATTTTATTTACATTTTTTTTTTTTTTTTTTTTACATTGTGTCCCCATAAGGTCATAATAGACCTTTGGGGACATCTGATCGCTGTTTTTTTTTTTGTTGGGGGAGGCTGATTTCCCTGTAACTGGGGCTGGTACGTTTAGCCCCAGTTGCAGGAGGAATACAGCCTCCTGCACGTTACTTACACAATACTATAGAGCTGATCTGGGTCCTGTAGGACCCAGCAGCTGTTGCAGACGCTGCACCCGGCGGATCACATGACCACTGGGTCAGAGGGCGGCCACAAGATGGCAGCGCCCATAGCCATATACACAGCGATTGGGGAAGGCAGGGAAGGTAATAAACCTTCCCTGCCTTCTCTCTGGGAGCTCCGGCTGAAGTTACTGCCAGCTCCCCGTTTCAGTAGCTGCACGATCTCGTGCAGCTGCTGATTTATGCTTGGACGTACCAGTACGTCCTTGCAGAAATAGACAACCACCACTTGGACATATATACTCTATTTGCGGTACAGAAGTGGTTAAGTAGCATATCAGCTCAGGAATGGTGGAGGTTAGAGAAAAAAATTCCACCAGTGCCAGAATCAGTGGAGCTGCACCTATTAAATGATGCAAAGATCTGGACTTGGTGGAGGTGGTGAAAGGTCCTTTTTAAAACATAATTTTTCTGACCTTTTATGAGATGTGTAGAAAAGCTTATAGGAATATCACAAGAAAAGACACCATACCCAAAGAGATGCCAAAAACACACCGCTAAAGAACTCAATATGTAGTGCTTTTTGTATTGCACTATATACTTTAATAAATAACATTTAGCTGCATTAAAAACCCTTGCGAAAAATTTCATTGAAAATATCTGAAAAAACCTAAAAGTACAATAAATGTAGCTACATAACTATCATATATATGTGCAATAACTTCAGCAAGGGTTTTCCAGCCCAAAATCGATTTTTTTTTTTTCATACTGATTATCCACTTATGGGTGCCAGAAGCTGTTAGTGGATGGACAGCGTATGGAGCAGTGCTCCTATTCAGGTAATAGGAGGAGCACTACAATTCCCTGGAACCACCTCTATACAGTGGGATAGGGCTGTTGTGCCGCACCTATAACTTGATTAGGAACAGTGCTGCAAGCACTGCCCGTCCACTTATACCTTGTAGCACCCAGAATCGATTTGGAGCCAGAGAACCCCTAAGAAGAGTGAATGATTAAGAAGAATGATTCTTATTATGCAAATATGGCTCTTCATAGCTCCATTAGAATGACATGAACAAACCTATACATTTTGACCACTAAGGGTGCTTTTACAAGCAGATAATTGTGTTAATGTTTATGCAAGTAAACTTTTTTCAAAAAACAACAATACTTTACAAAGTTTACAGCTTACATATCCCCATTTATATTGATGGCACAACCCTTTAACCCTTTCGTAGGAGTCTGTCACCACAGCCCAGCATATCAAACCAGCTCCAGAGATAGATAGGTTTTTTCCCCTAGGTGTTTTTCCTTTTGGAGCAATTAGAACGATGCTGCTTCTACAAAGAGGTAAGGAGCAATGCCTCCATTGTTCCAAAGATCTGGGTTTTTATACTGCATTCTGGTGACAAACTCCCTTTAAGGGTGCAGTCAATTTATTCTTATGTGCATTAACACATTAGTCCCATCTTGGTAAAGTCGCTGACAAGATGGGAATAATTTCTCCCTGGTCCCAGCCCCTAGGGCAGGACTTATGGGAACATCCGAGCAGAGATGCTCTACATTTTTCCAGCAGCTTGCATAGAAAAGAGCTACAGAAACAGCTATGCTGTTTCGATAACTGAGAAGCTAAAATCAGCATAGTTCAGCTTTGCTATGTTGTTTCTGGGACTCACAGAGCAGAGTGTACCACTGGTCATGCAGTTGCACTAAGCATAAAGGGGAACTTTTGGATCCCCATTCTCCTGATTGCGGGGGCACCCAGTGGTTGGACCCACAGCAATCTGACAGACCCTGTGGATAGGGGATAAGAGTGTTTAGTGGCACCAACACTTTAGTTAGTCTGAGATGCCTTATAGCCAACCATGTAGCCATTAAGGCAGGCAATTAAAACTCATAATAATTTAGAGGAAATAATAAATGACTAGACTAAAACACAAAACTAGAAGAGAATTGAGCACCTTTAAACTGGTTGTCGGAATTGGACTGTTGTGTCTGTTCTACACCAAGGAAATCATCTGTAATGGACAGAGAAATTAAGACAATATTAATAATTCTTTAATAAACAGCAACAACAAATTAATATTCTTTTGTACAATATTATGTGGTATAATATTAAGAAACTCTATGCTAGCTATCTTCTAAATATTTTTCATTTTTACCACTAAAGACAGTGCAGGGAATTTATTAAGACTGCTGATTCGTATGCCAGTCAACAAATTCCCCTTGTGGCACAAGATGCGCCTGAAATATTAAAAGGCTACGGCCTCTTATTTAAGGGGTTTTCCAGGCACAAAATGAATTATTAAAAAAGGTCTGTTAGTGCTATTAATAGGTTAATAAGTTCACCGAAATACCTTTAGCAGTGTTTTGAGTGATTTCTGGGTTCTCTGGGAGCTCCTGGCATCCTCTGCATTTGTTTACATCTGCATCTTCCTGTTGTGGGTCTTTACTACAACTCCCACATGATTCCTTGGACTGCACTCAGAACTGACTCACTTCCCCTTCCTTTCTCACTCATCCCCCCTCTCTGTTTACCTAGCTAGCCTGCCCACTACACCCTCAGCAGCCATCTTCAGACTCCTAATTCTAACTTTTACTCTCAATAACCTTCCCCTTTGGCTGTAATATTGTAATCACTTCAATATAAAAAAATATATATATATATATATATATATATATATATATATATATATACAGTGCTGGCCAAAAGTATTGGCACCCCTGTAATTCTGTAAGCTAATACTCAATTTCTTCCAGAAAATGATTGCAATCACAAATGCTTTGGTAATAATATCTTCATTTAATTTGCCGTCAATGGAAAACCACAAAAAGAATTGTCAAAAAGCCAAATTGGATATAATTCCACACCAAACATAAAAAAGGGGGTGGACAAAAGTATCGACACCCTTTGAAAAATCATGTGATGCTTCTCTAATTTGTGTAATTAACAGCACCTGTTACTTACCTGTGGCACATAACAGGTGGTGGCAATAACTAAATCACACTTGCAGCCAGTTGAAATGGATTAAAGTTGACTCAACCTCTGTCCTGTGTCCTTGTGTGTACCACATTGAGCATGGAGAAAAGAAAGAAGACCAAAGAACTGTCTGAGGACTTGAGAAGCAAAATTGTGAGGAAGCATGAGCAATCTCAAGGCTACAAGTCCATCTCCAAAGACCTGAATGTTCCTGTGTCTACCGTGCGCAGTGTCATCAAGAAGTTTAAAGCCCATGGCACTGTGGCTAACCTCCCTAGATGTGGACGGAAAAGAAAAATTGATGAGAGATTTCAACGAAAGATTGTGCGGATGGTGGCTAAAGAACCTCGACTAACATCCAAACAAGTTCTAGCTGCCCTGCAGTCCGAGGGTACAATAGTGTCAACCCGTACTATCCGTCGGCGTCTGAATGAAAAGGGACTCTATGGTAGGATACCCAGGAAGACCCCACTTCTGACCCAGAGACATGAAAAAGCCAGGCTGGAGTTTGCCAAAACTTAACTGAGAAAGCCAAAAACTTTTTGGAAGAATGTTCTCTGGTCAGATGAGACAAAAGTAGAGCTTTTTGGGAAAAGGCATCAACATAGAGTTTACAGGGAAAAAAAAGAGGCCTTCAAAGAAAAGAACACGGTCCTTACAGTCAAACATGGCGGAGGTTCCCTGATGTTTTGTGGTTGCTTTGCTGCCTCTGGCACTGGACTGCTTGACCGTGTGCACGGCATTATGAAGTCTGAAGACTACCAACAACATGGGTCTTCCAGCAGGACAATGACCCAAAACACACTTCAAAAAGCACTAGAAAATGGTTTGAGAGAAAGCACTGGAGACTTCTAAAGTGGCCAGCAATGAGTCCAGACCTGAATTCCATAGAACACCTGTGGAGAGATCTCAAAATGGCAGTTTGGAGAAGGCACCCTTCAAATCTCAGGGACCTGGGGAAATTTGCCAAAGAAGAATGGTCTAAAATTCCAGCAGAGCATTGTAAGAAACTCATTGATGGTTACCGGAAGTGGTTGTTCGCAGTTATTTTGTCTAAAGGTTGTGCTACCAAGTATTAGGCTGAGGGTGCCAATACTTTTGTCCGGCCCATTTTTGGAGTTTTGTGTAAAATGATCAATGATTTGACTTTTTTTTCATTCTCTTTTGTGTTTTTTCATTGCAAGCAAAATAAATGAAGATATTATTACCAAAGCATTTGTGATTGCAATCATTTTCTGGAAGAAATTGAGTATTATCTGACAGAATTGCAGGGGTGCCAATACTTTTGGCCAGCACTGTATATATATATATACACACACACACACACACACACACACACACACACACACAGGTGACCTCCTATATTTTATAGATTCTTTACACACAGAGTGTTCTATTTCAAGTGTTTTATTTCTGTAAATGTTGATTATGGATTACAGGTAATGAAAACCAAAATCGAAGAAAATTTGAATATTGTAAAAAAGTTCGGTATTGTAAATTCATTGTGTGTCACCTGCCAAGGTTTCCTCAGCCTTTAAATGGTCCCGCAGTCTAGTTCAGTAGGACACACAATCATGGAAGACGCTGATTATGAACTGAATTACTGAAATGAATGAATGTTTCAAAAATATTCTAATTTATTGAGATACACCTGTAATTAAAAAAAAAAAAACTTTTTAAAAATTAATTTCCGCCCAAGCAACTGTAGGTCCTTGACCCATGTAAAGAGATCAAATGATGAAGTTGGCACATATGATACCCCTTTTGACAGAACATCCATCTCATTTACTGACAATTTTCATCTAGTATATTATCTATATGGTGGCATGCAAAAGTTTGGACACCCCTGGTCAAAATGACTGTTATTGTGAACAGTTAAGCAACTTGAAGATGAAATGATCTTCAAAAAGCATAACATTAAAGATGACACATTCCCAATATATTTTTTGGAAAAAAAAAATATTTTCATATGTTACATTTTCAAAATAGCAAAAAATGAAAATGTCCCAACGCAAAAATTTGGGCACCCTACATGGTTAGTACCTAGTAGCACCCCCTTTGTCAAGTATCACAGCTTGTAAATGCTTTTTGTAGCCAGCCAAGAGTCTTTCAATTCTTGTTTGAGGGATTTTCATCCATTCTTTCTTGGCTCTTTTGAGGTCTAGCTACAGATTTTCAATGATTTTCAGATCAGGGGACTGTGAGGGCCACGGTAAAACCTTCATCTTGCACCTTTTTAGTTAGTCTATGGTGGATTTTGATGTGTGTTTAGGATCATTATCCATTTGTAGAAGCCATACTCTTTTCAATTTCAGCTTTTTTACAGATGGTGTTATGTTTGCTTCAAGAATTTGCTGAAATTTCATTGAATCCATTCTTCCCTCTATTCGTGAAATGTTCCCCATGCCATTGGCTGCAACACAAACCCAAAGCATGACTGATCCACACCCATGCTTAATGGTTGGAGAGATGTTCTTTTCCTGAAATTCTGTGCCCTTTTTTTCTCCAAACATTCCTTTGATCATTGTGGCCAAAGAGTTCTATTTTATCCTCATCGGTCCACAGGACTTGTTTCCAAAATTCATCAGTCTTGTTTAGATGTTTCTTTGCAAACCTGTGATGCTGAATTTTATGAAGGCCATATTTGTGCAGGTATCGCTGAACATTAGAACAATGTACCACAGCTCCAGTGTCTGCTAAATCTTCCTGAAGGTCTTTTGCAGTCAAGCGGGGGTTCTGATTTGCCAATTTGGCAATCCTACGAGCAGCTGTATCTGAAATTTTTCTTGGTCTTCCAGACCTTATCTCGACCTCCACTGTTCCTGGTAACTGCCATTTCTTAATTACATTTCAAACTTCTCCTGTTTTGTGGGCTCCATCTTTCTCATCTTCGGAGTGCTAGGCAGATGCTTAGAAGAACCCATGGCTGCTGTTTTTTGGCACAAGGTTAGAGGAGGCTGGGTATTTATAAAGCTGTAAAATTTGCATATTTGGCCTTTCCTAATGATGATAGTGAACAAGCCATAACCCTAACTGGCTAATGAAGGTCTGAGACTTTGGTCAAAGTTATCTTAGCACACAAATCTATAAGGGTTCCCAAACTTTTGCAAGGTACTCCTTTCCCTTTTACGCTCTAAAATTGTACTCAAACATAATAATACACTGATATTGCTTAAAACTATAGACAAGTGTGTTTAGTCTTTAACTTTATGCCTTTTAAAGATCATTTCATCTTCAACTTGTTTAACTGTTCACAATAACAGTCATTTTGACCAGGGGTGTCCAAACTTTTGCATGCCACTATATATCATCTTTCCCTGAGGTATATCTTGACTCTCTCGTAGCAGATAGATCTGAGGTACTTGGGCTAAAAAAAAAAATCCTTGAATTGGGGTTGCCTCATCCTCTTAATTCTCCCTCTATATTGAAATGAAGACTGGGTGGGCTGTATTTTATTCACGACTCTCCCTCTTCTGCCACTCGTATGGGATGTTTCAGAACATCAGTTTCCGTTTTTCACAACAGGCAGCAGACAACAAATTAGTTAAAATGGAGACACCTAGGAATTTTTCAATGAAGTAATTTGCAGTTTTTGATGGTGGTCACTTGACTGTCCTATGAACACATGTAAAATGAAACAGTGGCCATTTAAATAAAAATGAACAGCTTGAACTGAATTTAGTTTGCAATTGCTTTTTTGGGTTTTTTTTTTGTTTTTTTTTTATAGGGGATCCATTTGAACATCCCAGATTACAAGCTTTGTAGTGATTGGCCGAAATAAAATGACATATTGCACATCATAAAAGGTTGTTACTGTTCCAAATGTTGTTGTGCAGGAGAAACACAATTTGGCTTCTCAAACACTTTCTTGACAGGAAGGCAGATTTTATCACTATGCATTCAATGTAATGCTCTTTCGCCTTTTCCTTCAATCAGTCTATAGATTAACTCCTTTAAATGGTCACTAAAGTTTCAGACAACTTAGTCTCATTTAATAGAGCACACGGTTCTGGGCCATAATGTAATGAACTTTATTTTAAAATGTAGATATTTTCTGCCTATAAAACATCTCTAAAAGTTGCTGCCACTAAGTGTCTTCTTTCTTCCTAATTTCCTAATACACTGATATTGCTTAAAATTATAGAAAAGTGTGTTTAATCTTTAACTTTATGCCTTTTAAAGATCATTTCATCTTCAACTTGTTTAACTGTTCACAATAACAGTCATTTTGACCAGGGGTGTCCAAACTATTGCATGCCACTATATATCATCTTTCCCTGAGGTACAGTGCCTTGCGAAAGTATTTGACCCCCTTGAACTTTTCAACCTTTTGCCACATTTCAGGCTTCAAACATAAGGATATAAAATTTTAATTTTTTGGTGAAGAATCAACAACAAGTGGGACACAATCGTGAAGTGGAACGAAATTTATTGGATATTTTAAACTTTTCTAAAAAATAAAAAACTGAAAAGTGGGGCATGCCAAATTATTCGGCCCCCTTAAGTTAATACTTTGTAGCGCCACCTTTTGCTGCGATTACAGCTGCAAGTCGCTTGGGGTATGTCTCTATCAGTTTTGCACATCGAGAGACTGAAATTCTTGCCCATTCTTCCTTGGGGAGGGTGAGGCTGGATGGAGAGCGTTTGTGAACAGCAGTTTTCAGCTCTTTCCACAGATTCTCCATTGGATTCAGGTCTGGACTTTGACTTGGCCATTCTAACACCTGGATACGTTTATTTGTGAACCATTCCATTGTAGATTTTGCTTTATGTTTGGGATCATTGTCTTGTTGGAAGATAAATCTCCGTCCCAGTCTCAGGTCTTTTGCAGACTCCAACAGGTTTTCTTCCAGAATGGTCCTGTATTTGGCTCTATCCATCTTCCCATCAATTTTAACCATCTTCCCTGTCCCTGCTGAAGAAAAGCAGGCCCAAACCATGATGCTGCCACCACCATGTTTGACAGTGGGGATGGTGTGTTCAGGGTGATGAGCTGTATTGCTTTTACGCCAAACATATTGTTTTGCATTGTGGCCAAAAAGTTTGATTTTGGTTTCAACTGACCAGAGCACCTTCTTCCACATGTTTGGTGTGGCTTGTGGCAAACTTTAAACGAGACTTTTTATGGATATCTTTGAGAAATGGCTTTCTTCTTGCCACTCTTGTTGATTGTTGTCCTATGGACAGACTCTCCCACCTCAGCTGTAGATCTCTGCAGTTCATCCAGAGTGATCATGAGCCTCTTGGCTGCATCTCTGATCAGTCTTCTCCTTGTTTGAGATGAAAGTTTTGAGGGCTGGCCGGGTCTTGGTAGATTTGCAGTGGTCTGATACTCCTTCCATTTCAATATGATCGCTTGCACAGTGCTCCTTGAGATGTTTAAAGTTTGGGAAATCTTTTTGTATCCAAATCCGGCTTTAAACTTCTCCACCACAGTATCACGGACCTGCCTGGTGTGTTCCTTGGTCTTCATGATGCTCTCTGCGCTTTAAACAGAACCCTGAGACTATCACAGAGCAGGTGCAATTATACGGAGATTTGATTACACACAGGTGGATTATATTTATCATCATCAGTCATTTAGGACAACATTGGATCATTCAGAGATCCTCACTGAACTTCTGGAGTGAGTTTACTGCACTGAAAGTAAAGGGGCCGAATAATATTGCACGCCCCACTTTTCAGTTTTTTATTTTTTACAAAAGTTTAAAATAACCAATACATTTTGATCCACTTCACAAGTGTGTCCCACTTGTTGATTCTTCACCAAAAAATTAAAATTTTATATCTTTATGTTTGAAGCCTGAAATGTGGCAAAAAGTTGAAAAGTTCAAGGGGGCCGAATACTTTTGCAAGGCACTGTATATATACAGTTATATATATATATATATATATATATATATATATATATATATATAAAAATATATATATATTGTGGGGAACCGCTCAGGTAGATGCTTGGTAGCAGTGCAGGAAACAGGGACACAGAGACTGGATCACACTCAAGTTCAGAGTTTATTCACTTGCAAGTGAATTAACAGGTTTTGCCTTTACAAAGGCACAAACAAAGAAAAACAAAACCTTCTCGGCTGAGAAATAACTAATACAAGAAGACAAACCCTCTCTATACAAGAGCCTGGCTGCCAGACTCTCGCTCTGGTTACATTAGACAGGTGGCACAGATTTACCTTCATGCAGGTTCAGCTATACAGCTCACACTGTTCCTCAGTGTAGTACCACACCTCCTATTCCTGACACACACCCTATATCAGGCCTTAATTAGTCAGCTGACCTCCCTGCTCTGGGCTTCTACCAGATACCCTTTAACTGCCTGGCTGGAACATACCTGTTCTCCCAAACCACACCCTTCACTTTCTCACAACATATATCTCTTTTATATATATATATATATATATATATATATATATATATATATAAAAATGACTTTCTGTCTGTCTGTCTGTCTGTTCTTTATGCGCGACCAAACGACTGGACCCATCCTCACCAAATTTGGCATACATGTACAGTCATATGAAAAAGTTTGGGCACCCCTATTAATCTTAATCATTTTTAGTTCTAAATATTTGGGTGTTTGCAACAGCCATTTCAATTTGATATATCTAATAACTGATGGACACAGTAATATTTCAGGATTGAAATGAGGTTTATTGTACTAACAGAAAATGTGCAATATGCATTAAACCAAAATTTGACCGGTGCAAAAATTTGGGTACCCTTATCATTTTATTGATTTGAATACTCCTAACTACTTTTTACTGACTTACTGAAGCACAAAATTGGTTTTGTAACCTCACTGAGCTTTGAACTTCATAGCCAGGTGTATCCAATCATGAGAAAAGGTATTTAAGGTGGCCAATTGCAAGTTGTTCTCCTATTTGAATCTCCTCTGAAGAGTGGCATCATGGGCTCCTCAAAACAACTCTCAAATGATCTGAAAACAAAGATTGTTCAACATAGTTGTTCAGGGGAAAGATACAAAAAGTTGTCTCAGAGATTTAACCTGTCAGTTTCCACTGTGAGGAACATAGTAAGGAAATGGAAGACCACAGGGACAGTTCTTGTTAAGCCCAGAAGTGGCAGGCCAAGAAAAATATTAGAAAGGCAGAGAAGAAGAATGGTGAGAACAGTCAAGGACAATCCACAGACCACCTCCAAAGAGCTGCAGCATCATCTTGCTGCAGATGGTGTCACTGTGCATCGGTCAACAATACAGCACACTTTGCACAAGGAGAAGCTGTATGGGAGAGTGATGCGAAAGAAGCCGTTTCTGAAAGCACGCCACAAACAGAGTCGCCTGAGGTATGCAAAAGCACATTTGGACAAGCCAGCTTCATTTTGGAAGAAGGGCCTGTGGACTGATGAAACAAAGATTGAGTTGTTTGGTCATACAAAAAGGCGTTATGCATGGCGTCCAAAAAACACAGCATTCCAAGAAAAACACTTGCTACCCACTGTAAAATTTGGTGGAGGTTCCATCATGCTTTGGGGCTGTGTGGCCAATGCCGGCACCGGGAATCTTGTTAAAGTTGAGGGTTGCATGGATTCAACTCAGTATCAGCGGATTCTTGAGAATAATGTACAAGAATCAGTGACGAATTTGAAGTTACGCCGGGGATGGATATTTCAGCAAGACAATGATCCAAAACACAGCTCCAAATCTACTCAGGCATTCATGCAGAGGAACAATTACAATGTTCTGGAATGGCCATCCCAGTCCCCAGACCTGAATATCATTGAACAGTTATGGAATAATTTGAAGCGGGCTGTCCATGCTCGGCGACCATCAAACTTAACTGAACTGGAATTGTTTTGTAAAGAGGAATGGTCAAAAATACCTTCATCCAGGATCCAGGAACTGATTAAAAGCTACAGGAAGCGACTAGAGGCTGTTATTTTTGCAAAAGGAGGATCTACTAAATATTAATGTCACTTTTCTGTTGAGGTGCCCATACTTTTGCACCGGTCAAATTTTGGTTTAATGCATATTGCACATTTTCTGTTAGTACAATAAACCTCATTTCAATCCTGAAATATTACTGTGTCCATCACTTATTAGATATATCAAATTGAAATGGCTGTTGCAAACACCCAAATATTTAGAACTAAAAATGATTAAGATTAATAGGGGTGCCCAAACTTTTTCATATGACTGTACATCAGGTGTCCAGGAATATTTTAGACTGGGTCTCAGCTCTCTTGGATGTACCGTTCCTGAGATACAGTATTCCCAAAAAATGACCAACATTAGCTAATACAAGCCTGCAAGTCTTTCACTCATATTCCAACTGCCATACTCACGGTCACATGTCTCTTATCAGCCAATAAGAGCTTACAGGTGCTTACTCTCCACAGACACACAGGTTTCCATAGCAACCAAGCTATTTATGATCTGTATTAGTCAATAGCAGATCGCAGGTCCTTAAATATTCAGTCATATCACATGTATCAGCCAATATAAGTTCACATTTAATTTACTAGGTTTCCATAACAACACAGCCATAAATAGACTGTACTTATACTGGACTCAGTGGCGTAACTAGCAATGGCTGGGCCCCAAGGCGAACATTTGACTTAGGACTCCCCCCAGCAACCGCCACCCCCACACAAACTGCATTCCTACACACACTATTATGCCCCATAGTGGCCCGTGAACACACTATTAGGCCCCATAGTGGCCCCTGCACACAGTATCATAGTGGCCTCTTCATATAGTATTATGCGCACTCCCCGCTACCTCTTCAATATTGGACCAGATGTCACTTGAGCCAGGCATGCATCGCGACGCATAATGACGTCGGACTGGCCCACCGACATCTGGGACGTCACCAAGGAGGCCTGAAGCCTGCTGAAAAGACCCCAAAGTATAATGACATCAGTGTTTGTGGGGTTCACAGCCTACAGGCCTTACTTACTGATCCCCGCTCCTGCTCATGGCCGTGAGCAGGAGCAGGGATCGGTAAGTAAATAGGGCTCGTTACCTGCTGGTATTACACCAGCAGGTAACAGCCTATTAAAAAAAAAAAAAAACATAAGGGGCCCGCTGGGACCCCCTACTGTCCCGGGCCCTGTGGCAGCCGCTACCACTGCTACCCCGGTATTTATGCCACTGACTGGACTGCCATACTGGATGTCAGCATTCTTATAAATTGAAACGTTTTTAAACTACTCATGCCCCCTGCAGCAAAATGCATGGCTGCTGCTTGAGCTAATGAAAACTCTCAGCAGACCCAAGCCTGTCTCTAATCTGACAAGGTATGCCACAGACAACAGTGAGCTGCTGAAATAACCCAGCAGACCCAAGCCTGTCTCTAATCTGACAAGGCATTGTCAGCCACATGCACATAGCTGCACTCCATGTTTCCATAACAACCCAGCCATTTTTCTTCACTGCTGTAGGTCAGCTTTAAAGGGGCAGGGCGCTGTGGATGACACTGTTACACAGGATCACATACACACAGCTTTACTCCAGGTTTTCCATAACAAACGATCGCAGGTCTTTCACTGATATCCAAACGGAGATACACATGATGCTTATGGAGCAATGGAAAATTGCAGGTCCTTCAGTCTTGACATACACACAGCTTTACACCAGGTTTCCATAGCAACCAAGCTATTCATGGCCTGTATGAGTCAATATCAGTTCGCAGGTCCTTAAATATTCAGTCATATGACGTGCATCAGCCAATTTAAGTTCACATTTCATTTATCAGGTTTCCATAGCAACACAGCCATAAATAGACTATACCTATACTGGACTGCTATACTGGATGTCAAGTGCAAAACTGGCCAATTCTTATGGGGTCACTACACAAACAAAAAATGAAATATACCTTTTTTGTTCTGCTAGAAATATATATATATATATATATATATATATATATATATATATATACTTTATTTTATGTTTCTCCTAGTCCAGCCTCCTCTGTGTTTAGTCCAATTCCTGAACAACCACTTTAATGTAAAGAGATTATTAACCGGCATTATTAATAAATGGGGGGAATTATTTCTGGGAGTAATTTAGGGGAGTACTATTTATGTAAGAGGGCATCAGGGGTATTAATTATACAAGGAGACGAAAGAGGGTATAATTGATAATAGGGAATTGGTCAATATTAATTTTAGGTGGTATTATTGATATAAGGGGATGCACAGGGCATTATTAATTAGGGGCATTATTCATTGAGGGGCACTATTATTTAAAGGGAGCACATAAGAGCATTATTAATTTAAAAAAGCATATGCGGTATTATTCATTTTCAGGGAATTTTTATATCACATATTTTATAATTGGGGTAGCAGCAGGATTGGGACTTTGTGTAGGTGAGAACAATGTGGGTCAGGTGCCTGGAAAAGTGGTTACAGTGGTTAACCCCTTAACAGCCAATGACATACTACTATGACCTGGCTGTCTGGTACTTGGCACAAATGGACATAACAGTACGTGACCGCTGAGGCCAATAAGCGGCCTCAGTGAAGGACATAGGACGTCACTACCTATGACCCTTCCAGGTCCCTTCCACTGAAGCCACTGAAGGGACGTCACAGCCGGCATTTCAAGAAGACAGCAGAGCAGCAGGCCCGGACTGTGCTGGGAGGCAATGGGGACAGGTGAGCATGATTTTTTTTTTTAATTTTTCACCTCCACTGGGCTATTTAAAAAATAATTTGTTTGCCCGCACAACCTCTTTAACATCAGCATTATTTACTTTTTATCTATAAAACCACTTAGGTGGGATCAACATTGACCGCAGCATATAAGGGGTTAAATAGCAAGTATGCTTTCTGATTGATAATGAAAACAGGTCCATGGCACCCCCTCTCTTGATGTAACAAGGACAGGAGAATAAAAAATACTTCTCCTCTCCCTATACACTGTCAGCTGCACTTATTTTGCACACTGGTTTTAGTAAAACCTGTGAGTACATGCAGATCTGTTTTAACCAGTGATATCTCAAAATCTTGGTGGATGTGAAGGAAATCTCCTTAAACTATGAACTAAGTTACAGAATAAATACTGTGATGTATGAATCTCTACGTGTGCCACAAGTAATTTGAAGATGGTGACTGAAGAAGCGCATGACTTTGCATAAACTAATATGAAATGATAAAGGACACTTACTAAGAAGCCTTATGATAGAATAAGATAAGCTATTATTATTATTATTATATTTTTTTTTATTTACATAGCACCATTAATTCCATGGTGCTTTACATTTGACGATTTACATACGGTACACAAGATGTACAAAACAGATAATACTAACAGTGACCAACTGGCACAGTGGGATAGAGGGCCCTGCCGGAAAGGGCTTACAATCTATGAGGGAAGAGGGATAGAGACAGAAGGTGAGGGGAGAGACTGTACAGGTGGTGGTGTGGTGACAGTAGTGTTATTGGAGGTTGTAGGCCTTCCTGAATCGGTGGGTCTTCAGGGCCTTCTTGAAGCTTTTCATGGTGGGGGACAGTCTTATGTGTCTTGGTAGTGAGTTCCAGAGTATGGGGGATGCACAGGAGAAGTCTTGGAGACGTTTGTGTGAAGAGCGGATAAGAGCAGAGCGGAGTAGGAGATCTTTGGAGGATTGGAGGTTACGTGTGGGCAGGTATCGGGAGATTAGGTCAGAGATATATGGAGGGGACAGGTTGTGGATGGCTTTGTATGTCAGCGTTAGGAGTTTGAACTCTATTTGCTGGGCGATGGGTAGCCAGTAAAGGGATTGGCAGAGAGGAGCAGCCGATGAAGCGAGCAGCACAGTTTAAGGTGGACTGGAGGGGGGCAAGAGTGTTTGCTGGGAGGCCATGGAGAAGGGTGTTACAGTAGTCTAAGCAGGAGATTATGAGGGCGTGAACTAGCATCTTTGTAGTTTCAGGGGTGAGAAAGGAGCTGATTCGGTGGATGTTCTTGAGTTGAAGGCGGCAGGAGGTGTTGAGGGTTTGAATATGCGGCTTGAAGAATAGGTTAGAGTCTAAGGTTATCCCAAGGCAGCGGACCTGTGGGACTGGGGCAAGTGTGGTTCCGCTAACTTTAATAGATGGGTCAGGAAGGGGGGCCGTGCGAGGAGGGGTGAAGATTATGAACTCTGTTTTCTCCATGTTGAGTTTGAGAAAGCAGGAGGAGAGAAAGGAGGCTACGGCTGCTAGACATTCTGGGACTCTGGCTACTCTCATTAGTTCAATTGGCCATTATGAGTTATGTAAAGTGGGATTTGAAATGTAACCAATGAGAATAAGACACAGTGTGTTAATCAATTAAGTGATACTTTGAGAAGTTACACCCTGTTTGTAACTCTATAAATAAATTGACTGGACCCACCCACAGTAGGAATCTTGCTGAGAACCACATCTGTTAGTGGGCTCTGTTATTCCTCCACGTCAACTGGCTACACATGACTCTGGTTTCCCTAAGTGGCAAGGCAGTGGGCTACAAGCATGATCTTGGTCCTGTTTTTAAGCCAAGTTCTCCTGGGCTCTGGAGATAGAGCTGTTTAAAGTAACTTCTTCCTTTCAATGAAGTATCCTGCTTGGGGTAACCTGTAATATGCTTTACTTAAACCCTGAGTCGGATTCATTCAGATCCATAGGGGAAGTTAAGCAACTACACATAAGATCCTCATTCGGACTTGCTGGGTTTATAAGTAGGTATAAAAGTACCCTATGTATTGCATAGCATAATAGGGAAAGAGTACTCTTCACTATTTGGCACACCACACAAGAGATGAGTAGCATAGAGATGTAAAAGTGAGAAGTGGGGCCCCTGGAGTGGTTAAGTCCTCAAGACCTTGGTAGAGGAAGGATACTGCAACCCAGAGAGTCTGCTAGCTACTAGTAGTGGGTACAACTAGGGTAGTTCTGAAGACTACAGGCTGGAGGATTCCATATCCACCTATACAACTACTTGCTAAGACTGAGATTGCCTGAGACTAAGAGACAGGTCTGGTGTCAGTGCCCAGAGTAACCATTGTATAGTAATACCCCCCATTATCAATCAGTACTATGTACAAGTTATGGCCTAGAGTGTGCGAAAAGTTACAAATATGGGCATAGAGCTTGGCAGTATCATTCTCTAATGGTCACACAGCAATTACAGGTTTCTGATTGACACACAGCTTGGCAGCTAAATATTTCTGATGGACATACAGTGTAATTATTGCAGTAACAGTTCAACTCATAGAGCAATAGTAGTATAATGTTGTACCATGTTAGCCATTGAAAGTAGTGGAAGAGTGAAGAAATCAGGAGATACCTTTTAGAGACTAACTGAGGGTGGGTTCACACTTGCGCCCGCCGCAAATCCGACTGAAAATCTCGGGAAACTGTATAGGGACTGGATAGCGAAAGGTTAGCGACGGATTGCTTAAAAACCCATTCATTTGAATGGGTTTTTAAAGCAATGTGCGGGTGTGCGCTTACACCCTCTGCGCTGCAAATCCAGTTTTTTTCGCTGGAAACAAAGTCCTGCATGTCCGACTGCAATGCGTCACTAACCTTTCCCTATCCAGTCCCTATACAGTTTCCGGAGATTTTCAGTCGGATTTGCAGCGGACGGACTCCAGCGCAAGTGTGAACTCACCCTGAGTATACTCAGCCTCTAAAAGGTATTGCCTGATTTCTTCACTCTTTCACAACTCATAGAGCAACTGTGGGTATGGCACTCTCCAGTCATACTTGATCAGGAGTTGCAGAGCTTTCTTTTGCCCTTGGTACACTGCAAGAGTTTTCAGCAGGTGTGATAAAAGTGTCGCAAAAGAATGCTTTCAAATGCTTTTTTTGTCAATTAACAAAATTAAGTGAATGAACAATAGAGAAATCTAAATAAATCAATATTTGGTGTGACCATCCTTTTGAGATGGAGCACAGTAAGTGATGATATCTGTCGTTCTGGGAATGCATGAAGAGACTGAAGGATTTGAGCAAGCTTACATCCACAGGGTCATGCATCTAATTTTAAGACTGGGAAGCCCTAATTGGCAAAGGGCAGGTGTTGCTATATAAAGTGGCCATTTAGTGCATGCTAACTTCACATTTTGGTATAATACAATAACCTGTACTGTATGCCCAGTTACCTTCAGGTCAGAAAATATGGTCCATATATTGGTCATATTTCATAATATCAGGCATTGCGGAATGCTGCAGAAAAAAGTGCAGTGGAAAAGCATCATGTTTTTTCTGCAACGCTTTTCATTCTGATTTTGCTGCATTTTTCTCTGCTCTTTTTCTTCCCTTATTAAATTTATAGGGAAAACGCAACTGATTCCACAGGTAAAATTGCCATGCTCCGAATAGGGGTCAGTTCAAATGCACAACTGAGTGCTATGATTTCTAGTCAGTGGCAGTCTCTGATTTCCATATTCATAAAATCTAAAGCAACTAAGACTTTATGACCAATAAGAATTCTGGAGGACATATTAGATAGTATTCGATTTTAACAATTCTGCTCTTGAAAAATTAAGTAGATGGTTTTATATCATTACTTTATTTTGTTGTCTCAGAGTCAAGAAAATATTTAGACATTTGAGTCATCAGATTTTGTTAAAATTAGGTGATAGCAAACATGGGTGACACTGAAACATTTATAGAGAATGTTGCCTTGCATTTCTTAATTTTTTGTAGGACACTGTAGTACCTGTAATTTGTGTGTTAGTGTCACTAGTAGACTGATGTGCCTGGTATTCACAAGCAACGTCACCTGTAATAAAAAAATAAAATGTGTTAGAATTCTAAGAATAAGACAGATTTAATATAATCAGACAATTCTACTGCATTCGTCAAAGACTATATAGCTCAAAGTAAGTATGCAGTGTATTGGCCCATCTTTGTTCATTAGCTGCTTCATTATACAGTAGCTCCATATAAGATTTCAGTGCAGTATTAGGACCATGTGTATGAGTCCTAATAATTGGATACTACAAGATATACTGTGAGCACCTTGAACAATTTTTCACCTCTTACAAGCTCTCATAAAGCAGTGATATGATCACTAATACAGAGGTCACGATTATTCCTACATGACAATGCTGAGAAGGATTTTGTGACATGGAGTGACAGTTGAGAATGACCGTTTCTTCTCCATGAAACTATGGGAGTTACAGAAACAGATGAATGTATTCTGATACAGTTTCATTAGGCAGTTTACTGTGGAAACGTTTAATCATGTATGAGCACCATACCTTTACATTGTACAGTAGTCTCTATTGTGGGATTGGATTCCATATCCATCAAATCTGAAGCAGCTTGAGCTTTATGAACAATAAGAAATATGACAGACATATTACTCATGGCAGAATTGTAACAATTATGTTCTTGAAAAAACACATGAAATAAATCCTCAAAAAAACAAAAAAAAAATAAAGTTTATGGGCGTTATTGAGCCATTTACTTTCATTAATGACATTATTTTCTCTTGTCAAGTTCCTAAAAATATTTAGCCATTTCACAGTGATCAGATTCTGTGACGTCGGGGGACAGCAAATATTGCTGAAACTGGAGCATTTATTGTTGTTTTGCATTCCTGGAGCCAGGAAAGGGAGATGCCTTATTATATAGGGATATTACATTTTAGTTTAGAATGGCTAATGGTCACTGCTAGAGATAGGCGAACTTCTCAAGTTTCGCTTTGGGTTTGGGTGGCTCGGGTCCCAGATTTGTTTCAGGTCGAAGAAGTTCTGTACCAACCACAACTTAAATTGGCTTAAAACATGTTGTGTAACACTGTCAGAGCTCCTAGGAACCTATCTATCCAAATTCTCTCTATGCGGAACTCAGCCAAAATTATGTCAAAGGGAAAGTGACGTGTACAGTATGTCTATGGAAAAAACAGATAGTACGCAGTGAACACAAATTCCAAGTGGAACCATACACTGCTCGGCCACTTGCTTTTATGCATTTTAACTTTTAAAATGCTCTAAAAATTACCCTTTTTTGAGGGAATGGTTTTGTAGAAAAATTAAGTGTAAGTGCTACAGACTTATTGATATTTGTAAGACAAATTTGTTGCTGTGAGCCTAGTTGAAAAGTGATGAAGAATTCACTTTTCAAAAAAAAAAATAGCCACCAAAAATTATTATTTTTTTTAGGAGAGTAGATATGAATTTAAAATTTTTATATTTTGTTTTTAATGCCAACACTGTGGCAACAACAGTGTGCTATACTGGAATGTGATGGACCAGGCCGCAGGACATGTCTGGCTGAGTGGTGGTTGCTGTGACATCATGAGCGGCACGAAATGATATGATGGACCAGGCAGCAAGACAAGTCTGGCTGAGTGGTGACAGTGATGGTAGCTGTTTAGGAGTAGCAGGTAGCATCAGCAATACAGTAAGTTCAACATCATGGTACAGGGAAACGGTGGCACCACTATTCAGAGGCATCAGCCAGAGGCGTTTGAAAATCCTCACAGATGTATACCTGATTCATTTTGACAAAAGTATTTTTTTCCATGCTAACTGTGGACAGATTCATCCTTTTAAGTGTTACAATGCCTCCAGCAGCCACTGAACACCCTTTTGGCCATTACGCTTGAGTCCAGACTAGATAAAATTTCCATGACAAACTGGGCCAGATACTTCCATTGCTCTAACCTATTGACCCAGAATTCCATGGGGTCACAGTTCATTTCTGGAATATTTGTACAACTGTATATGGTGCAGCCCATGGGTGTCAGTTGCCTGTTGTGGCTCCAGTTGGCGCTGCAACCTGAAAAATGTCTGGTTCATCATATTCCAGATACTGTACTAGTTGCTGATGCTGCTTTTACTCACAATTCTTGTAGATGTGGCAACGGCAGAGGAGGTGTCGAGCGCTGGCTGAGTGAAGTGGACTGGGAGCGGGCAGAGACCACCTGGGTACGTATGCGACTGGCAGTTGCAATGGTCTTCCAAAATGCTGCGCTAAGCTGGGTATACAGCCTATCCTGATAATATTCTAATTTTCTCCCCTTTTGGAGGCAGGGAAGAATTACCCAATTTTGGCTTTATAGCGAGGGTCAAAGAGCATTGCCATCCAGTACTCATCCCTCTGCTTGATGCCAATAAAGAGCTTGGCACTGTGTAAGCAACAAAGCATACAGCCTGCCATGCTCACCAGCGTGTGCCAGACCCAGGGGTCTGCCATGGTTAGTGTTCTTGGCTGGCGTGTTCATCGTCGTCATCATCTTGAAAGAAATAAGGGTCAGCCTCCTCCCCTGGCTGTGCCTGTGAAATATCAGGGGCCCCTCTGCATCCAAAGGAGAGTCTTCCTCCTCCTCTTCCAGTCTAAGAGTCACTGTTCCTGCACCATAATGACCCTGACCTAAATCCTCAACCACCAATCATGACCAGGGAGATGACATTGACTAAGAGGTGGATCTAGCCGTGTTCATTTCATGTATTCCAAATTGTTCAGTTTTTGAAAAAAAAAAAACAAATGGTTATTCACTTTGGATGAACAAAAATGGCCACTCTATAAGAAAATGGCCGCTGCCACGTGTTTGACCAGGAAATACAAAGCAGACATGTGTGTGATGACTCACGCATGTTTGTGATGTGGTAGCAACTTCGGGCAGCGCTCAGCTAGTAGACAGTGGTAGGTGGACCTTATAGTGCTATGGTCATATGGAGTATAAAAGCTTGGACATTTACGATCAGCCATTAGTTGCTATAATGATGGACCTGCAAATAGATCTGTGATCCATCTAACTGCATCATAGGCTATTGGCAGAACAGGTCAGAAAATTCAGGAATTTCAACAATAGTTATAGAACTAGGAGAGCTTACAGAATCAAACAATTATTACAAAGGCAGATTAGTGCTAAAATTCAATAGACATAGATAGGACAGGTTCATAGACAGTGACTGGAACTGTGCTGCTGCTGCTGCTTATACAGACAGTTAACCCTTTTACTGCCAATAATCTAATATTGACAGTATTTGCAATTGAGTAAATTTGTCTCTACACACATTCTTTAAACATATTTTTAAGGACAATGCTGTTAGAGAAACATATTTTGCTAAGGACTTTTTTGGGCAAGAGTTATTTTTTTTTTTCATTAAATACCTAATGCTGTTTTAACAGCAAAATGCTACTGATTTTGCCTGCACATATCTTTAAAAAAAATATTTTGTAATTCATGTTTTTTTTCCACTCTAGTCTGGTTTCTGACCCATACACAGTGTGATGCATTGTTGTTAATCTGAACAAAATATTTTAAGCGTTTCTTTGTATGTGCTTCGCTGAATTTTCCCAAACGATTCAATTTGATCCGAATTCATTTGCAGCAAATTGCGTTAAAAAACTACTATTTCCTGGCTGCAGAGAACCTGTATAGTGGTGTAGCTGCTAAGGACGCCGAGCTACCCAATAGTTTACACATCACCATAGCAACGTGGCCTAGCGCGAAGTATCCAGCCTCGGTATCTCGCTAGATCCCCCACAGTAACACATCTCTCAAAGCTATCAAGCTCGCTATCCCCTACAGTTCGGCCCCACGGTGCCACAGCTTGCCAAATCCACCAAACCTGGACCATAGCTTGCCATCCCCTATAGTTACACAGCTCTAAATCCCCACCCCCACACTAACCCCAAGTTCACCATGAACCCCAAAACTCCCCCCACAGTCCACCGTGCACCCCACATCTCTCCCTCCCAGTCCACTGTGCACCCCACATCTCTTCCTCCCACAGTCCACCGTGCACCCCACAGTCCACTGTGCACCCAACATCTCTCCCCCACACACTACACCCTGCACACCTTCCCAGTCACATAACTAGAGCATGTCATGTGACTGTCTGACATCAGAAGGTCCTTACCAAGTATACCTGTAATATTTAGCCTTTACCACAATGCCATGTGTGCAGCCAATCAGCGCTGGCTGGCTGCTGATTGGCTGCATGCATAGCATTGTGGGTGATCCCACATTCCCAGAGTTCCTTGCCCCATGTCCTAACATGTTCAGCAAGCCATTTTAGGAAAAAATGTGATTCTTTACCATGAATCGTGAGGAAATCCGGATTCAATGCAAATTGAATATTTCCTGAAATTTGGATCAAATTCCACTTCGTCAGCTTTGATTCGCTCATCTCTAGTCACTATGTCTCCCCCAGATTCCTCACTTATGTATGGTAAGTGAGGTTACAACACAGATATCTGTAACAAAACCTCAGCTTTGAGAAAGCTTTTCTGTTAACCACTTCTTGTTCTAATAGGGAGGGGCCTTCAAGCACAGGTGGGAGCTGGGCCTCATTAAAGGCCTATAAAAGGCTGTAAAGAGAGAGGAGGAGCCGAGTTCTGTCCCAACACTGTGAAGACTCCAGTGTGAACTGCTGCCGCTGTTTTTGCCCTGTCTGTTGACCGTGTGGCTGAAGCAAGCCACACGTACAGTCAGGGTGTTTTCTGTGTTAGTAGCTAAGACGAGCAGGTTTTTTTGTTACTGTTTTGCCTGAAAGTTAAAGGGGTATGCCCACGAACATAGCCATTTTTAAATTTGTAGATAATTAAAAGTTAAACATATTTGCAAATATAAGTAATTAAACATTTTGCAGAGTTTTAAAGATTTTCTCTAAATATATTGTGGTCACGAGTTGTTGTCTTGATAGGTTGCCAGTGGATACGACCATGAATGCAGGAACTTTCTAAGGTCAGAAAATCAGCCATGATTTGCCTTATTGTGGCCAGGATATCTTCTGATACATGTAGTGTCCCTGCCTGATAAACTAGCTACAATAAGAAAATCATGGCTGAGTTCCTGACAAGTCCCAGACCATAGAAAGTTTCTGCATATGTTGTTGTATCCTTTGGCAACCGATCAAGACAACAGGCTGTCACCACTAACATGGTTAGAGAAAGTCTCTAAAACTGCAGAATTTTTAGCTACTTATATTTGCAAAAATCTTTCACTTTGCATTATCTACAAATATAAATATGATTATGTTCATGGGAATATCCCTTGCCACTTTTGTAAAATAAACATACAGGGTAAAACTTGTTTGAACCTGAATTTTTGTGTCTGTCTCTGACTGTCTGGGTCTGCTGCTGCTACCACTGAGCCTATCCTCCCACAATAAATATATATACACACGCACGCAGTAGTAGTTCATTTTTCTGTATGTGCAAGTGCGCATATATAAATAAATATATACACATACACACAGTAGTATTGCATCCTCCACTGTAAAAAAAAAAAAAAAAATCTGTTATTTCAGCGTTTTGTTTTGCTTTTGGTTAATAATTAAGCATTGTCTCTGTGCATTAAAAAATGACTGAAAAAAACAGGGTAGGCAACAGACAAAAGAAGGGGGAGGAGGAAATACTTGTGCAAGTACTGTGACTAACAATAAGAATGCTGGTGGCATGAGCAGCACTGCTGATGATTTTGGTGGCACCACCAGTAGCTATAGGATTGTAGTACTTCCTAAGAATGAAGATGAAGTTTTTGATTATTTAGCTGACTCATTTTAGTCACAGGAGAATATTGTATCCGAGAGTGATGTGATGTTGACATAACATGTAAGTTACTGCAGGGCCTTTCTGGTCTGTAAACCCTGTCTCTTTCACATTCTTCACTGACACAGATCCCTGGTAGTGATGTGGCACCTGCTAAGCAATCTATTTCTCCTAGACAGTGCAGTCATCCTCCTTTTTTGATGAGCTGGATGAGAACAGTCAGCATTGTGTGCAAGCAGAGGAGGAAGACATGATGACTGTTGGTGGTGGAAGTAGTAGTGGCAGAGGGTGTGATACTACTATTCCTGGTAGTCGTTCTGATAGGATAACTAGGGGATATCTGGAAGTGGAAATTCTGAGGGTGTGCATGGCCATGATGTGTTAGGAAAAAGCGGAGAAGATGAGGATGGCATTGCTGATGATGATTCTCTTGTGGAAAGGACCTGGCAACCGGGTCAGGGTGAAAAGGTGACATCAGATGAAGATGGTGGTGGCAGTGGTGACGTAACTATTCCAGACATTGTGCAGGTCCAACATCCAAATACCTTGCCTGGGGCAGACCTATGGGAAGCTCGAAGAGTGGGGGTGGTGGTGGTAGTGGCAGACATGTTTCTGCTGTTGCTGGCGGCAGCAACTACACGAGGTCTCCTGTGGGGGAATTTTTTTGTACATTGCCAGACAATAAATCCATGGCAATTGGCAAGATCTTCAAGCAGGAACAAATGTAGGAATGACATCTCTATGCACTCACATGAAAAAGTATCACTCTCTTATCTGGAAAAAATAGGCTTGACAATGGCACTGGCAGGGGAAGTGAGCAAGAATTCTATTCCTCCCCGTGATCTTCCATGTAGGCAGTCTACATCTACACCTAGAACATGGTCATCATCGTTATCATCATCACCAACTGTTTCTCCTACTCTTCCTCTTCCATGCCAACATCAGTCATCCATAAGGGAATGTGTAGCAATATATGCCCAGTCATCCAGCAGTTGTGCAACTTAACACAGACCTAGCCAAACTGTTGTTGGTGAAGTCGCTATCGTACCACTTAATGAATTCCGCTGTTTCACCAACTGATGGCATGCCTCAATGGAGGATACCTAGCCACCATTATTTCTCTAGGAAAGCTGTACCTGCTTTATATCTCCATGTGCCAGGGAACATGGGCCTTTCCTTGGATATGTCAGTCGGTGGAAAGTAGCACACCACTGTCGACACGTGGAGCAGCAATTATGGACAAGGATAATACATGATTTTCACGGCCCACTGGGTCAATGTATTGAGCAGCAGTGGCCACAATCCAGAAATGCAACAATGATTGTGCAGACCCAGTTCACCTCCTCCTTATCCTTCTCTCTGGACCGTTTCCCGCCACTGTCTTCAACAGGCCAAGCTGTTGCTTCCACTCCTCTTCTTTCTCCACCACCCTCATGGTCTGCTGATATTCCAGCATGTTTAAGGTGGAGTTCCACTGACCTGGAACGTCACAAATAAGGTGGTGCAAAGGAACACTATTTTGTTGCTGCAAATTAAGCAGTGTTTAACCCCTACGCACATCAGGACGTACATGTATTTCCTGGTGCACTTGACTAAGTATGGTGGCTGCTCTGAAGCAGAGCGGCTGCACTAGCTGGTGGGTCTGTGCTGTTTCATACAGAAGGGACCTGGAAGCATTGCCCGTGATCAGAAATGACTCTGCTCACAGGCATTTAACCACTCAGGTGCCATGGTCAAAGTGGTTACTTTCACTTTCCCTATTAGACTAGGTAACAGGACGGACCTCTGCAGCGCGATTGAGAGCTGTCTTATTTCCATGGCAGCTGGGAGTCTTGAGAAGAATTAAAAAACTAAAAATTTAAATCACCCCCCTTTCCCTAGATCACATATAAATGTAAACAAATAAAAGTAAACATAAACACATTAGGCATCCCTAAGTCCAAAAATGCCCAAACTATTAAAATATAAAAACATTTGTCCCATACAGTAAACGTCATAGCAGGAAAAAAACCAAAATGGCTGATTTGGCTTTTTTTTGGCAATTTGCCTCCCTAAAAAATGGCATAAAAAGTGACGAAAAATCATACATTCCCCAACATGGTATCAATAAAAACTAATATTGTCCCGCAAAAAAGACAGTTTACACAACTCCATACACTGAAATATAAAAAAATTACAGGTGTCAGAACATAGTGATTCAAAGAAATTTTTTTTTCTTAAAAATTTTGAATTTTTGTAGTTATTAAAACATGAAAAAAATTATATAAATTTGGTATCACTGTGATCGTACTGACCAGGAGAATAAAGCTAACATAGCATTACTGCATTTCCACCTCATTCTGAATTTTTTTTCCCACTTCCTAGTACATTGTACAGAATAATAAATGGTACCATTTTGAAGTGTAACTTGTCACACAAAAATCGAGCCCTCATATCACTATGTAAACGGAAAAATTAGAAAGTTATGGCTTTTTGGAATGCAGGGAGTAAAAAATGAAAACACAAAATTAAAAATGTCAGCGTTGCGTAAGGGTTGAGAATGGCAGAAATGTGCAGAGACTTTTCTGGTTATGAGGAGCACCTCTTTTAAACCACTATACAGTTTAATAAAGTGGTGAACCAGCAGATTTAGCACATGCGCCATACAGGGAAAATGTGCTATTCAACCTAACTGCAGTGCAGCAACTATATTGGTACTATTGACGCTGGCAATGCTGCCCAGTTGGAGTTGGCGAGGAGCCATCCAACAGGATACTTGCTACAGGATACAGTGAAACAGTTCCTCTACTGTGTGGTTCCTCTGATCCAGGCTTCACCACATAGCAATGCTTCACCTAACACCCATGGCAGCACCGTGGTAAAGATGGTGGTGGGAAATAGTCCAGAGAGGAGGATCCAAAGAAGGTGGATGGTCCCTGCATGGTGTTGGAACTGGGCTTGCACAAATGGGTTGGAACTAGCACCTATCCTTGTTGCGTTACTGGACTGTGGCCTCTGCCACTCAAAACATTGATCCAGTGCTAATGCCTTTTCATGGGAGTATGTAGAGATATTGTTCCTACATTTCTTTGCGCATGGTCACGGCTAAGTTTCTGCTTGCAGACCTTGCACATTGTCATTTGGCAATGTGTATAAAAAATTATTACATGGGAGATCGACTGTAGTTGCTACTGCCAATACCAGCAGCAGCAGAAACGTGTCTGCACTCCCACCACCCCTACCCCACGAGGTTCCCCTAGCAACAAAAAAAATGCTTGAGAAACAAATATTTTTTCAGATTAGAGCACTTCATCACACTATGTATTGGGTGAGCAGAGCAGGAAAACCCTTATATAACAGAATTTTTTTAGATTTGTGCAGGCTGCAATACTGTATATATGATAACTGAGGGTTTTTTTACATTAGAGCAGGCTGCAAGACTATATATATATATATATATATATATATATATATATATATATATATATGAGTAACAACAAAAAACACTTAAACAATTATTTTTTAAGATTAACACACTTCATCACACTGTATTGGATGACAGAGCAGAAAAAAAAACCTTAGCACAGGCTATGAGACTGTATATTGGGTGAACAACAATAAAATGCTTAAGTGACAAATTTCTTTTCAGATTAGCACAGGCGGAATCAGCATTTTGCTTTTAGAACAGCAGTTTCTATGTATTCATTAAAAAAAATTAAACTCTTGCTCCCCAAAAAATACTAACAAAAGATTTTTCACTAACAGGATGACAGTCAGTAAAAATTATGGTTAAACACTCTGTATACAAATGGAACAGCTCTATTGTCCAACAGACTTACAGTATTAGTGAAGGTTGCTATTGTCAGGCCCACAACAGCAGCACAGATATTCTCTCTCACTCTTAATATGTATGATTCGATCACTAATTTGCCTGTAATTGATTATAGCTGACTAAACTGTCCTATTCCTAAGATTCTCTAGCTCTATTGGTTGCAATTGTAAGTTTTTCATAACTGAGGGCTCTGTATGGTGCAGTGAGATGAATCATAGATATTTCTATACTTCCATCATTACAGCATCTTATATAGTGTATATCCCAACAGCACTGTAAGGTGTCCACCTACCACTGTCTATTGGCTGAGAGGCTGCCAGCTGATGTCAGGTGGTGCTAGAACATCAAACTGATTAAAAAAACAAGTCTCTTCTGTATTTTTCCTACAGAAAACATGTGGTAGCAGCCATTTTAGTTCATCTGAGATTAATCGGCATTTGTTCAGTTTCGTTAAAAACCGAACAATGTGTAATATTCAGATCTAATCCGGTTCATAACGAATTTGTTCGCTCATCTCTAGTCTCTGCAGGGACTCAATTGTGATAGCAGGAGCTCAGTGTAATAACATGATACCAAATAAAGAAATTACTAATTTGATGTACAACTAAAGTCCTTTATTGCAATGCATCACAATACTGAAGAGACATCTTCATCAGGCAAGGAACAAAACTTTATTAATTAATTATAAACTAATTTATTTGGTATTGTGTTGTTATACTTTTCTGTCTCCTCCAGTTTTTTTGTTTTTCCTTGGTACCAGCAATCCTCCCATTTTTGGCCCAGGTGTTTTTAAATGAAGGGAGTCTTCTACTGGCCCAGTCCTTTGACTAAGCCCATATGGCAAGGTGAATTCTTTGAGACCTGTTCACACGTTGCAGTCCTTTGACTGACACCATATGGTAAGGTGAACTTTTTTGTGATCTGTTCACATGGTGCGGTGCTGTGCAGTGTCTGCCATTGCTGTGGTGCGGTGCCCATGGGGCAGTATGGCCCAGAGCCTGGGTGCTTAGTCTAGCGGCAGGGGTGTTGCTGGGCTGCTGGGTCGCTCGCCTGTGGGCGCTGTATTGTGGTGGTGGTGGTCGCTGTTCAGTGCTGCACCCTGTAGTGTAGGGGCCCACTATAAAGAGGTCGCCGTGAAGTGGCTAGTGGGCTTATACACCTTGATCAATATGTATACTAAGAACCTCATGTTCTGTGTTGTAGATTTTGCTGAGAAGCACATGATCGATGTATAACATTGGGATGTGCGGTCCATGTTTTTTTTTTCTTCTTGGATATTGGTTGTATACCCGTTATGTGCCACTGGGCTGGAGATATCAGTGCCGAAACTAAGACCTTTCATGTCTTCATGCACATGCAGTTTTATATACCACTAGAAAGCCGACAGTGCTCTCAATTCAGTGCACTGTCGGCTTTCTCGTTATGTGCCCCGGGGCTGGAGATATCGGTGCCGAAACTAGTTATATAAAGCCGCATGTGCATGAAGACACAAAAGGTCCTCTTTAATGCTGACACTGAGACACAGAAGGGAGTTGGCATAGCTAAACAATGGAGGCCTACAATCAGCCTTTTGGAAGAAATAACCAACATAAAGGGAGGCTTAGGAATTCTCCTGCCATCGGAGCTGGTGTTGGAACATCACAGCTTACAGCAAAAGTATCATTTGGGGATCATGTGACATTAAGTGAAGTCATGTGATTGAAAATTAAAGTATATTAGGCTGGCTTCACACTGCTGTTGAAGTCTGTTCTGTCAAAGGATCAGAACGCTGGACGCTGGTTCGATGTGTACAAAAAGAGTTTTGGTTTGCATCTATCATTATTGACAGCATTGTTAAAGGGGATTTTTTACACCTCTACCCACTCCAACTCTTTCAATAGGTGCTGCTCTACTGATACCGCCATAGTTCGAATCTTTACTCTAGCCCAACTGTTCCCAAGCAGTCATTTCTGTTAGTTTCAGAACAATTATTATCTTTACTGTGAGGTGGGCAGTCCAAGGATAGCGCAGAAAGACAGGGACTGCCCAACTGAAAGTAGAGAGCATAATTGTGCTGAAACTAACAACGATTGCTCCGAACTATGGTGGCTGTTAGAGAAAAAATTCCAGTAGTGCCAGAATTAGTGGAGCAGCAACTATGGAAGGATGCAGAGGGAGTTGGTGGAGTTAAATAAAATATTTAGCTTTTTTCCGTTTATAAAAAAAAAAAACACAAAAAAACACAAGGTTGATCGAAAGGACTTTCTATTTTTATATTAGCCTTAGTAAATTTCACTTATTTACATTTGACACCCAATTAAGAATTTTTTTTTTGTTGGAGAACACCTTTAATGTAACAATTACTTACCATGGCTTTTAGCTGTGAAGTTTGCCAGAAATAACACCAAGAGGAGTGTGGAACCGCTCTTACTGATTGCCAATAAGTGCATCTTTGAGAGTCCTAAAACAACATGATTAATTTAATTTTTATTTATTTCTTTTACGCAAAGCTTTACAGACAAATTGCCCCTATTTTACTTCTGATGACTTTCACAGTTTCTGATCTTTAATTGTGAAATAAAACTGAATCATTACTATTAAGGGTGGGTTCACACCTGCGCTTCAGTCCGTCCACTTCCAATCCAAGTGAATATCTCGGGGAACGGGATTGGCATCGGATACCGACAGGTTAGCAACGCATTGGTTAAAAACCCATTCATTTGAATGGGTTTTTAAAGCAATGCACGGGTGTGCGTTTACACCCTCTGCGCTGCGAATCCTTTTTCTTTGTCGGAAACAAAGTCGGACATGCAGGACTTCGTGTCCAACAAAAAAAAAACGGCTTCGCAGCGCAGAGGGTGCAATCAGACACCCGCACATTGCTTTAAAAACCCATTCAAATGTCGGTATCTGAAACCAATCCCATTCCCCGAGATTTTCACTCGGATTGGCAGCGGACGGACTGAAGTGCAGGTGTGAACCCACCCTAATTTGAAAAACAAAATTACCCATATATATCATGTAAAATTAAGATATCAAATTAAATAGAAGAGGTGAGGGGAGATGCTTTTGAAATAATTCTCACCAAAAACTAATGGTTATAAAAACGAATGGTTATAAAAACTTTCAAACAGTAAAGCTACATTCGCATGACAGTGAATAATGGCCTTGTCACATCCTTTTTTTTTTTTTTTAATGAACGCACACAGTAGCATTGAATTCAATTAAAGTGAATGAGGTCTATTTATATGACCATTATTTTGATGGTCCATTGTCCTATATGAAAAAGGATCCCCTATACCCGTGGTGTCGAACCTGAGGTGGCACTCAGAGCCCTCTCTGTGGGCACCCATCTGGGGAACAGATTATACTGCGTGGGGGCCACTGTAGAGCAGATTGTACTGTGTGGGGGCCACTGTGGAGCAGATTGTACTGTGTGCGGGTCACTGTAGAGCAGATTGTACTGTGGGCGGCCCCTCATTATTTATTCACATGACCGTATTTTTGCAGGTCCGTAATTGTGGATCCGCACAGTATTAAGGTTAAATTGCTGTGTTAGCACTTTGCAATAAATTATAGGGTTTTGGGTTGCAGTTTGGGCACTCAGTCTCTAAAAGGTTCATCATCACTGCCCTATACATTTGAGTGAACAGGTGCCCCTCGGGTGCAAGATGACCATGAAAAATGAACATTTTTCATGGCCATTTTGAACCTCAGTCGTCTGAATGTAGCCTAAGCATTTTTATCTCCAAACAGTAAAAAACTTGGCTACCATGAAGGTTGCCATCTACTATAATAATTCCAAGGGTGCACAATATCCAAATGAACATCTAAAAAACTGCCGGTTAGTTCAGACTTAACTAAGATGTTCATTGCTCTACAAAAAGTAAGAACTTTGATATAAACTAGATTCATGGTTAGTAGTGAAAATTGTTATTCAACAATAAAATCAATGCTAGTCTCATAAGAAGATGATTCCTAGTAAAAAAAAAAAGAACTCTGGACATCAGAAGTCTATGCTATATATTCAGAGTTCCACAGACAGAGAAAAACTAGCTAGTTCAGAACAGCAAACAATGATAGTCACGGAGGCCAATGCACAGGTGATTTAAATACCAAGCCCACTAGTTGGTGTGCGAGGTTAACTCCTTACGGCTGGACACTAAAGTAGGCTTTTGACAGGGCAGTTGGGCATCCAGACCTTTATATGCACTAAATTTGTCCCAAGGCATACGTGATACTCCATCCACAATACAAAGCCACTCACTCTTATACTTTAACAGTCTCTTTCCTAGACTCACCAACACTATAGCTCTTATAAGTAAATCCTCTGAGGCTTCTTCTATCACTTAGCCACAATCTTCCAGCTCACCTACTTGCTCCTAGGTGGTTCGCTTAGGTTTTTTAGATGTCTATTTTTCAGATCTTTAATTAAATGAAATGTATAACATTTTTTTATTTTACTGTTTTTACTTTTATTTTTAGTCCTCCTAGGCAGTTCTAAGCTGTATAACAAAGCCGGCACCCATAGCATACAACTCCTGAGCCAATTTCATAGTTCTCCAGTGCACATATTCCATACATATATGGCAGATGTCCCCAAAAGATTACTGTTGTTAGATAAGCATACAGTGCCTTGCAACAGTATTCATACCCCTTGAACTTTTTCACATTTTGTCACCTTACAACCACAAACTTAAATGTATTTTATTGAGATTTTAAGTGATAGAGCAACACAAAGTAGCAGATAATTGTGAAGTAGAATGAAAATGATACATGGTTTTCAAAATTTTAATGAAATAAAAATCTGAAAAGTGTGATGTGCAAAAGTATTCAGCCCCCCTATATCAATACTTTGTAGTGCCACCTTTTGCTGCAATTACAGCTGGAAGTCTTTTGGGGTATGTCTCTACCAGCTTTGCACATCTAGAGACTGAGATTTTTGCCCATTCTTCTTTGCAAAATAGCTCAAGCTCAGCCAGATTGGATGGAGAGCGTCTGTGAACAGCAATTTTCATATCCTGCCACAGATGCTCAATGGGATTTGGGTCTGGATTGTCTTGCTGGAAGGTGAATCTCCTTCCCAGTCTCAAGTCTTTTGCAGCCTCCAACAGGTTTTCTTCCAGGATTGCCCTGTATTTAGCGCCATCCCCACAGCATGGTGTGCTCAGGGTGATGAGCAGTGTTACCTTTCTGCCACACATAGTGTTTTGCATTTACACCAAAAAGTTCAACTTTGGTCTCATCTGACCAGAGCACCTCCTTCCTCGATCTGTTAGTTTAGGTGGATGGCCATGTCTTGGTAGGTTTGCAGTTGTAGAATACTTTTCCATTTTTGGATGATGGATGGAACAGTGTTCCTTGGGATGTTCAAAGCTTGGGATATGTTTTTATAACCTAACCCTGCTTTAAACTTCTCCACAACTTTACCTCTGACGTGTCTGGTGAGTTCCTTGGTCTTCATATTAACTAGTGTTCTCTAACAAACCACTGAGGCCTTCACAGAACAGGTGTATTTATACTGAGACTAAATTACACACAGCTGGACTCTCTTAACTAATTAAGTGACTTCTGAAGGTAATTGATTGCACTGGATTTTATTTAGGGGTATTAGAGTACAGGGGGCTGAATACTTTTGCACATCACACTTTTCAGATTTTTATTTGATTAAAATTTTGAAAACCATGTATCATTTTCATTCCACTTCACAATTATGTGCTATTCTGTATTGGTCTATCACTTAAAATCTCAATAAAAAAACATTTAAGTTTGTGGTTGTAAGGTCAGAACTGGCATCAAGTGCCAGGGCACCATGCTCTTGAGGGGCCCACTCGGCTGCCGGGTGCTGAGTGTTACATATACTTTGCCTCTTTGACCTTGCAAGACATGAGTATGCAATTAAAACTGTCCGCATGGGCTGTTATTCCTTCCTGGGGCCGTACTTCTCCAGTCTGCTGCTGCTCTTGCTTTTCCATGGCCCTCCCCCCTGGGTATAAGGCCCTGCCCTCCCGGGTATCTGGCCCCGCCCCCCTGAGATCTGACATGTGATGTGGTGAGAAGAATCATGATGAGAGGAGAAGATGACATGTCATTGACAGCTGCTGAATCCACAATGTCAGGGTGCTGTGCCTGTGTAACAGTAATATGACTGTGAGTACCTGCTACAGGCTGTAAAAAGGTGTAAAGTTTATATGGTGGCATTGGAATCTGAATAAGTTGCTTATAGCCCCTACCCCCAGGGTCAGGAGTGTGGAGAAAACAGATCTCACTGACTGTTCATCGGAGTGAAGAACCTGCTGCCTTCCCTTGCAACTTGAGTGTGGGCTGTGAGGTGAGGAGTGAGTGACTGGCTGCATCATCATCACCATTTTATGCTGCCACTGCCAGTGCTATGTCTCCTCAGTCCTCACAGTGCCTGTGTCTCCTGCTGCTAGTGCACCCCTCCCCCTCTCAGTTCCCTATTTCAAGTGCCCTCCCATCACCTCTGAGACCCATGCCAGTGCACCCCCTTAGAATCCTCCTGATAGTAGTGACCTCCTGTCCTACCCCTCCCTCCTCCCCAGAGTCTAGTTTTGAGTAATTAGAGGGGTTATCCAACCCCATAATGATTTTTCATACTGATGACCTATCCTGTTCATCAGTATATGAATGTCCAACACCTGGACACCACACACATCAGTAAGGGGCCATTCACATCATGTTTTAATCATCAGTCTAAAGGGGTTGTCCGGAATAAAAATAAATTTATATTTTAACATAAACAGCCTCCTCCTCAAGGAATTTCTCAAGGGGTTTTCCTATCATTTTGATCCCAAGAGTGCTTCCCAAAAATTAATGTGAAAATAGAAATTTTTAAAGAAATATGCCATTTCAGTGCCTAATATGTTGTACCCACTTTGCGTCAACAGACAAATGCACTCCTAAAACATTTAAGTGGGTTATTCTGGGAACAAAAAAGTTGTATATGTGGGTGTAAACTGCTGTTTGGGCACACAGAAGGCTCAGAAGGTGAAGGAGCACTGCGCTTTTTAGCTTTTGGAGTATAGATTTAGAGGGACTGGTTTCTGGACATCATGTTGTTTTTTTAGTACCCCAGATGTGCCAGTACATTGAAATTTGTGACTCCATTTTCTAGGAGCAATTTTAGGGTATCTGCAAACCAACAATCTAAATCTGAAACTGCTGTTTGGGCACAAAGTTGAGCTCAAAAGGGAAGGAGTGCAGAAGTTGGAGCACAGTTTGGTTTTTGGCAGAGTCCCTGAATTGCTAGTAAAGTGGAATTTGCATACACTTTACCCCTCAAGGGATTTATCAAGCGGTGTAGCGAGCATTTTTAACCCTTGATTGTTGCATTAATTGAGTTTCCAGAGATTAATGTGAAGTAATTTTTCCAGAGATATGCTATTTCAGTGCCCGATATGTTGCTCCCAGATTGTATCAGCAGAGACACACACTGTTAAGCTGTACAGCAACTTTTGGAGTGTTTGTCTATGACACAAGATGGGCATAACATTATGTGGGCTGAAATACTATACAGTGCCTTGCAAAAGTATTCATACCCCTTGAACATTTTCACATTTTGTCACCTTACAACCACAAACTTAAATGTATTTTCTTGAGATTTTAAGTGGTAGACCAACACATAGTATCAGACAATTGAGAAGCAGAAGGAAAATGATACATGGTTTTCAAAATTTTAATCAAATAAAAACCTGAAAAGTGTAACATGCAAAAGTATTCAGCCCCCCTTTATCAATACTTTGTACAGCCACCTTTTGCTGCAATTCCAGCTGCAGGTCTTTTGGGGTATGTCTCTACCAGATTTGCACATCCAGAGACTGAGATTTTTGCCCATTCTTCATTGCAAAATAGCTCAAGCTCAGCCAGATTGGATGGAGAGAGTCTGTGAACAGCAATTTTCATGTCTTACAACAGATGCACAATGGTATTTAGGTCTGGACTTTGACTGGGCCATTCTAACACATGAATATTCTTTGATCTAAACCATTCCACTGTAACTCTGGCTGTATGTTTAGGATCATTGTCTTGCTGGAAGGTGAATCTCCTTCCCAGTCTCAAGTCTTTTGCAGCCTCCAACAGGTTTTCTTCCAGGATTGCCCTGTATTTAGCTCCATCCATCATCCTATCAAATCTGAGCAGCTTCCCTGTCCCTACTGAAGAAAAGCTTCCCCACAGCATGATGCTGCCACCACCATGTTTCACAGTGGGGATGGTGTTTTCAGAGTGATGAGCAGTGTTACTTTTCTGCCACACATAGCCCTTTGCATTTAGGCCTAAAAGTTCAACTGACCAGATCTGACCAGATCACCTTCTTCCACATGTTTGCTGTGTCCCCTAAATGGCTTATAGCAAACTGCAAACGGCACTTCTTATGTCTTTCTTTCAACAATGGTTTTCTTCTTGCCACTCTTCCATAAAGGCCAGATTTGTAGAGTGCACGACTTATAGTTGTCCTGTGGACAGATTCTCCCACCTGAGCTGTATATTTCTGCAGTTCCTCCAGAGTGACCATGGGCCTCTTGGCTGCTTCTCTGACCAGTGCTCTCCTTGCTTGATCTGTCAGTTTAGATGGACGGTCATGTCTTGGTAGGTTTGCAGTTGTATAATACTTTTTCCATTTTTGGCTGATGGATTGAACAGTACTTCTTGGATGCTCAAAACTTGGGATATGTTTTTATAATCTAACCCTGCTTTAAACTTCTCCACAACTTTATCTCTGACCTTTCTGGTGGGTTCCTTGGTCTTCATGATGCTGTTTGTTCACTAGTGTTCTCTAACAAACCACTGAGGCCTTCACAGAACAGGTGTATTTATACTGGGACTAAATTACACACAGCTGGACTCTGTTGTTTAATTAAGTAACTTCTGAAGGCAATGATTGCACTAGATTTTATTTAGGGGTATCAGAGTACAGGGGGCTGAATACTTTTGCATGTCACACTTTTCAGATTTTTGTTTGATTAAAATTTTGAAAATCATGTATCATTTTTGTTCCACTTAACAATTATCTGCTACTTTGTGTTGGTCTATCACTTAAAATCTCAAGAAAATACATTTAAGTTTGTGGTTGTAAGGTGACAAAATGTCAAAAAGTTCAAGGGGTATGAACACTTTTGAAAGGCACTGTATTTCTTGAAAAATTGCCATTTTCACTTTTCACCATCAGCTGTGCATTAATTTTTGGAAAATAAATTAATGCAACAGTTGGGGGTTAAAAATGTTAACTGTACACCTGGATAAATTTGTAGTTTCCAAAATGGGGTCATGTGTTTAGGGATTCCACTTTGCTGGCATTTTAGGGGCTCAGCAAAGGTGTCAAGGCATACAAAAACCAAATGTATAAATCTATGCTCCCAAAACCAAATAACACTCCTTCCCTTCTGTGCCCTGCTATGTGCCCAAACAGCAGTTTATACCCACATATGACATTGTTAAGTATGTTATTCTGGGTACAACAGTGTCATACATGTAGGCATAAACTGAAGTTTGGGTACACAGCAGTGTGCAGATGTGAAGGAGCACTATGTGGCATTTTAGATGTTTGGTTTTTGCACACCATGTCCAAATACTAAACATCAGCCCCTGAGGTGCCAATAAAGTGGAATCCCCATTTTTAAAACTAAACCCCTCAAAAAATGTATCAGAGGGCATAGTGAGCATTAGTATCCCAAATGTGAATGCATAGCTGATGGGGAAACGTGAATATGTAAGCTGTGCGGAGTATACTGGGAACACAAATTCCCTATTATTTTCTCAGCAACACCTATGATTGGGGGTTTACTCTGGGGGTCACTTCTGATTTCTGATGTATTTTCCCTTGTAAGCTTTAAATTTGGGATGTAGCTTGATATATGCTCACACAGCTTATACGTTTCCCTTCCTGCTGCAGCTACTGTAGTTTTGCCCTAAAAATATGGCGATTTTTGGGGATTTTTGTCACATTATACAAGCTACATTTTATTTTTTTGTTATATTTTTTCTGGTGATGTAGCCATATGAGGGATTGTTTTTGCAGGATGAGATACATTTTGTAATGTTACAATTTTGGGGTGCCTACAACATATTGACTACATTTTATTAACTATTTCTTGGTAGATTAAAGCATCAATTCTTGCATTGATTTTTACCTTTCAAATTTTTTACTGTTCATAGTACATAAGTAAAAAAGTTATCTTTATTCTATGGGTCAGTACAATTATGGCAATACCTAATTTATATATTTTTTTTATGCAATATTAATTTCACAGAACAAAAACTAATTTAGGGAAAGATCAATTGTTTTTGCTTTGCCATCTTCTGAGAGGCATAACAGTTTTATTGGTTGAGGTCTTATTTTTTGCAGCACAAGCTGTGCTTTTTATTGGTACTGTTTTGGTTTACATTTGACATTTGATCACTTTTTATACCATATTTTGTGAGGCAAGATGGCAAAAATCATTACTTTCGGCATTTTTTTTCATAATGTTCACTGTGCAGGTTAAATAATGTTTCAATTTTATTGAACGAGTTGTTACAGATGCGACAGTACCAAATATGTATTTTTTATACATTTTTAGTTTTTTTTACATAATTCATGGATGGTGCATTTTGGCGCTCTATTTTTTTATTTTTTTATAAATTCTTTGTTTACATTTTTGCAAAGAACAAACAAACAAAAGATAGGTACAATGCACCTGATGGTGCCTATAGGCAGATAAGAACAGCAAATGTTTTAAAAACAGCGGTAACAGTAAAAATCCTTTTGACTGATCAGAACAACAGTAGGATACCTTCAAAAACTATAGGCATCCTACAGGTAGGTGCACATCTATGCTCTCATCCCAAAAAGGGAGACAGGAAAAGGAAGGGCTGCAAGGAAAGAAGAAAGAAAAAAGTAGGAGGGGGTGGGCTCACAGGTCAATGGAGGAAGAATAGAGATCCATATCTTCACCAAGGGAGGGGGATCTCCTTCTCAGTTGGCCACCTAGTTCCCCTCAATGTCCCATGTCTCAGCCCTAAAACATAATCCAGGGGGTTCAGTCGGAGATAAAGTTGTTGTTTATCCCAGAGGGAAGCCGTGAGGTCCTCCATTTTTTTTGGATGTGTTCCACTTCGCAAACCCAATGTGTCACTGTGGGAGGAATAGAAGACTTCCAGAAAGTCAGAATGCAGGTTCTAGCCCCGCTTACAAAGTGTTTAGGGAAGATTTATGATAAGCTATCAGAGAGAAGTCACAGACATGCAACAGGAAAAAGGCTGAGGAGTTTGATAAGGATTTCTGAAAGACTATCGTGAGTATACAATGTACTCCGTCCTAGTAGAACTTCAATAGGTGACGTAACCAGAAGATGTGGAGGAGAGTACCCTCTGCGGACCCACACCTCTAGCAGAGAGGGGAGGTATTTGGGAATATATCATGCAGTTTGGAAGGGAAACGGTACCAACAAGTCAGGAGTTTGTAACCTGCTTCCTAATATTTACTGACAATAGAAGATTTATGTGTGAATTGTAAAATCCTACTGCTTTGGCAAGTGGAAAAGGACAAACCAAGGTCCTCTTTCCATTTTCCCACTATGCGGTATGTAGTGATGACCAGGTGTTTTTTTATTTATTTATTTATTTATTTTTTTAACACTTCTCATTTTTTTATGTCTCACTAGGAGACTGTAACCAGTGATCCTCTGATCGATGTTTCAGTAGCATAAACTACAATAGACATGTATTGCAGTGTAAACAGGAAATCAGCCTATGCAGACCCATAGGCTGACTTCCTTTTAAATCAAAAGGATCAACCAGGTATGTGGCTCTGGCAGACTTGGGGTCACTGATCAGACTCAGGGCCATCGAAAATACTTATTGGAACCCACCAAACAAGTCACATGGGGGGCCAGTGGTGGGCAGTATAACAGTCAAAACCTCTTAGATTCTACACGATCGGAGCTCAGCTCTGACCAGGGATGCTGGTGAAGGGTATTAGCTGTTACAGGCTGCAACGTACTATTACATCCAATGTTGCCTAAGGGATAATCTACATTGTAAGATTTTTGTACTGGTTTAGAGGAATAAGGCTACATTCACATGCTATAATGTTTCTATCATATGCTTAGCATAACATATGCTTAGCATAACCATTTTAAAAGATATGCTAAAAATGATGCCAACAGATGGGCATTTGTTGCTATCCATTTTACCTAGATTTCCATGTAAACATGTTAACATGATGGTCTATATAAAACAGCTTGTGGTTTGTAAAATGGTTTTCATTTGTTTTTAAATGTTAAAATGGATCCACTAAGCAGATGACATGACTCTAGTCTATAGGCGACACTTCATTGGTAAGATTGTTTCATTTGTAAGATTGGTAGGGATCAGACAGCTCTAACCGCCACACATTATAAAGTGATAGCATATTCTATTGCCGAATAAGATTATAAAATGTGAATACCCCTTTAACCCCTTTACTATTTATGATGGGGATATCTGTCTCAGGCCAGTGCTAGCTGATGCAAAGTGGTGGATATATAATTCCTGATGATCCTGTTTGTACTGCCACTATATACAATATTGGTATACTGGTGTCAGTTATACAAAGCCCTGGTCTGCTACAGCTTCCAAGACTCGAATCAATGCCAGAATTAGCCTGGCATGGATACTGTTGAGAACCTGTAAGTGTTTACTATAAATGTGATCTACAGTAATAGATGGTGTGCCAGTTACTATGAATTTTTTTTTTTTTTTTGAGAACTAGCCCTTTCCCCAATCAGCAGTTCAGGAGTCAGGATTACTGCTGGACCCGCTACCATACAGTGTGCAGAGCCAGAAGCAGGTGACTCTGTACATTACATAGTGGCCAAACCCCACTATTACATCATAGATCCCACTTCCCTACTTCACTTTAACCCATTCCCGCTGGTGGCATTTTTCGATTTTCATTTTCGACTCCCCGCCTTCCAAACCCCCTAAATTTTTTATTTTTCCATTCAACGAGCCATATGAGGTCTTAATATTTGCTGGATAAATTCTTCTTCGTATTGGTACCATCTGTTATTCTATGCAATGTACAGGGAAGCTATAAAAAATTTAAAATGGGGTGTAATTAGCGCGTGATGTCATCAGGCAGGGAACGCCCTTCGGACGCGCTCCCCAGACCTGGAGCCAACGCAGCCTCAGAAGGTACCAGATGTGATGCAGCCAGCACTTCCGGTGCGTCAAGGGGCGAGACTTCGGGCCTGGGCCGGAAGAGGCCAGTGGTTCTCCTGCTGGGCGGCAGGTGTGTAGCATGCAGGGGGCTGCTTGTCAGGAGCCCTTAGATGGTGTTGGTGGGTCCAGCACTGAAGAAGGGGAGTGCCCCCATGAAGACCAGGATGAGCTGCTGCAGGATGCTGGACCGACAGCTGCTCTGGGACCCCCATGATGCAGCCAGGTGAGGAGCTGAGTTCTCATTCTCTTTCCTCTGGGGGGGGGGGTTTCGGGCAGTGTTTTGGGGTCCGTGGGGCCGGGTGGTGTGTTGGGGTCGCAGTGGGCTTGGTGCATCGGGATCTGAGTGGGATCAGTTGCTGAGGTTGTTGCAGCAGCTCATGGGTGAGAGGTCAGGACTGGGGGTCATGGGGCCTGCAGCAGTTTGGGTCGGCGCAGATGGTGGTGCATCATCCAGGTCCAGTGGGGTGGTTGGTTCGGCGGTTGGAGTGCCTGAGCAGCCGGGCGGGGGGTGGAGCAGGGACTGTAGAACCCCTGTAGAGGTTAGCACTGAGCCGGCGAGAGCTAAGTCTAAGGATAAGGAAAGGAGAAAACAGTGGATATAGTGCGTCAGGATGATCAGGCGAAGGTCAAGGTGTATGTCTGCTTTGAGGGCCTTCTGGGGGCCCATCTGAATCAGGAGGTGCGTGATAAAATTTGGAAACGGGAGTATGTGGAAATATTTTCCTTGCTCCTTTTGGACAAATTTAATCTGGTCAATGTTAAGCCTAGCGACAGTAAGAAGGAGGATGAGGAGAAGCGTCGCTACCGCTTGATAATGAGGACGTTCGTCAGTTGGCTGCTGTCTTTTGCCATTATGGCGAGCGTCATTAGAGAAAAGGAGCTGAAGCACTGCTTGGCCCTTTTCGGTTATATGGATGCAGTTGGGGAAGCTTACTGGGTGTATGTCGGGGTCGCATGGCTCCGTTATGATGAGCAGTTTAGGCAGCGTAAGGTGGGATCACAAGGACTTGTAGATCCGGCTGATGTCGGCACTGGAAGCTCCGTCCTTTCGTGGGGGTGCCGTGGGTTCTGGCTCAGCGGCTGGATCCTCAGTCTCAGCGAAATGGTTACAGCTGGCAATACAACGAAGGGCAGTGTAAGTTCAGTACTTCCTGCCGCTTCAAGCAGGAGTGCTCGGGTTGTGGGGGGAGTCGAGGGCTCCACAAATGTTTCAAGTGCGGAAAAGGGAAGGGCGGAGATATTGTTGAGAAGAGGGAGGACACCGGTGAGGGCCGTAGCAATGCGGCCTTTTGTAAGTAGGTATCCTAATCGGGCGGCAGCACGGTTGTTGGCAGATGGCTTTGGGGAGGGTTTTCGTATCCCGTGTTCCGTCCAGGAAATTTGAAATCAGCTAGGGATCACCCAGAGGTGTTGCGGGCAAGGTTGTTGAAGGAGGTGGAACTTGGGCCTTTTTCTGTCCCGCCGTGACCTCATTTGTGAGTTTCTCTGTTGGGGGTGGTACCCAAGTGCGAGCCCAACAAGTTCCACCTTATTCATCACCTTTCTTTCCCGGCCATGGCATCCGTTAACAACAGCATTGACCCCTCCTTGTCCTTGGTTTCGTACGTGTCTTTTGATCGGGCGGTGGATTTAGTGCGAAGGGCAGTCCCCGGGACTCCTTATGACCACGGATATCGAGGCAGCTTTTAGATTGTTACCTGTTCATCCAGAGAGCTTTCATTTGTTGGGTTGCATGTGGGAGGAGCAGTTTTTCATCGATTGTTGTTTGCCGATGGGGTGTTCTATCTCGTGCACTTACTTTGAAGCCTTTAGCTCTTTTCTAGAGTGGGTGGTCAGCGATGTGTCCAGTTTCCCTTCAGTCATCCATTACTTGGATGATTTTCTTTGTGTTGGTCCTGGGCGTTTGGCGGACTGTTTGGTGTTGCTGTGGACGATGGAACGTGTGGCGGGTTTGTTTGGGGTTCCATTGGGTCCAGACAAAACCGAGGGGCCTGCAACCTGATGAAGTTTTTGGGTATTGAACTCGATTCCGTGCTCATGGAATTGCATTTGCCGGGGGACAAGTTGGAGGATTTGCGGTCAACGATGCGTGTTTTTCAAGGGGTTCGGAAGGCGTGTCTGCGGGTGGTTCAGTCTCTGTTGGGGAAGTTAAACTTCACCTGTCGCATTATGCCGATGGGGCGTGTATTCTGTAGGCATCTGGCCGCGCAAACAGTGGGGGTGTGCGGTTGTCTCATCACTTTGTGCATCTTACGGCAGAAGTGGGGGCAGACCTGGGAGTTTGGGATTCCTTCTTAGGGAGGTTTAATGGGCGTTCACTGTAGCTTCCTTCTGTGGTTTCTAGCGCAACGTTGGATTTCTATACGGATGCAGCTGGGTTGCTCAGTTTTGGGACCTACTTTGGGGGTAAGTGGTGTGCAGGAGCTTGGCCTGCTGCTTGGGTGGAGTCTGGCTTAGTGTTGAATTTGGTGTTATTGTAACGGTTTCCAATTTTGGTGGCGGTTGAGCTGTGAGGCTCAGAGTTTAGGGATCAGCGTGTCTGCTTCCATTGTGATAATAATGCGGTGGTGTTTGTTGTTAATTCTCAGTTGGCTAAGTCTCCTCCTGTGGTGTCATTGTTGCGTCATTTGGTATTGAGTTGTTTGGAGCTGAATATGTCTGTCTGTCTCTGCGCATCTTGTTCCTGGCGTGTAGAATTCTGTGGCTGATTCCCTGTCTCGGTTTCAGTTCAACAGGTTCCGGGAGTTGGCACTTGTCACTTGTGGTTCCTGGTGTCTGTGCCGTGGCGGGGCTTGTGCAGCGATCTGTCTCCATGGTGACGTGGTGACGGTATCAGCAGGTTTGGAATGAGTGGGAGCAGGAGTGCTTGTCGTTTGCCGGGATTCGCTCTGAGGCGGATCAGGTACTCTTGGTGCTGTCATGGATAGGGGTTGCTTTTGCTGAGAGGAGGTCGGCGGCTGTGGTGTTGCAGCGTTTGGCAGGTTTAGCTTTCCGTTTTCGCCTGCAGGGCCTGCAGGATGTCATGAAGGACTTTGTGATACGTCAGGCCATGCAAGGTTTTCGGAGGGGGGTGTTGCTCCGGGATAGGCGCCATCCGGTTTTGTTCGAGTTGTTGGGTCGTCTGATGGAGAGTTTGTGTAGGGTATGTTTCTCTGCATACAAGAGAGGTGTTGTTGTGGTGGTGTTGTTGTGGGAGATGAGTTGTGGGAGATGAGTTTTGTGCTGGTCCGGGGGCGCGCTTCCAGGCTCCTTTTTGTGTCATGAGGGAGAGCTCTGTCGCGTTTTCAGTTTCTGGCGGTCAAGAAAGCTTTGGCTGCGGTGGGGGGAGGCCCCTGGGGATTATGGTTCTCACTCCTTCAGGATCGGTACGGCTACTGAAGCCTCTCATGGGGTCTGGGGGATGACGTGGTGAGGAAGATTGGGCGGTTGGAATCTGATCGTTTTCACCTGTATGTGCGCCCTGATCTGTTGCCGCAATGAGTTTGGGGGTTTTGTTTGTTTAGGGGCAGCGGGGCAGTGGGGTGTGTTTTTTGTTGGTGCTGATGTGTGTGTTTGTCTCTTGTTTCTTAGGTCCCTGCTTGATTTGGATATTAGGTCATTCCTATGTGCTCTGGGGTGCGCTTCGGGTGGACATGAGGCCGGATGGGCGACAGGTGGGTCTCCGTTGGGCTGATGCGGTTGTGCAGTGGATTGGCGTGCGCGATATGACGTGGAGTCGGGTTCTGCCTGAATTTCATTTCTATAGCAGGATGGATCGCCCTCCGCATGTGGTTGTTCTTCATGTTGGGGGCAATGACCTGGGGGTGCATTCTTCCAGCGAACTTATCAGGGACATTAAGTTCAATATTTTACGTCTGCTGACGGAGTTCCCTGGAGTGGTGATCGTGTGGTGGATATTATGGCACAGCTGATGTGGCGTAATGCGCAGTCGGCAGCTCGCCTGGACAAAACTTGTATCAAAGTGAATCGGGCGGCGGGACAGGGTCCATTTAAATGCAATTGGGACAGATATCTGGATGTTGGGTCTGAGGGATGGGGTTAAACGTGCTTTGGCTGAGTGGTGGGACTCTCGGGCATAGGGGTCATGCCCTTAAATCTGTCGCCAGAGGTTAGTGGAGGGTGAGAGGCTTAGCGGTTATTTTGTAGGACCTCATCTGTGTTATGGGGATCCTGGTGGTGAATGTCAAGGCCTGGGAGTCCCATAGTTGGGAGAACAGGCCTGAGCAGTGGCATAACAAAAGTCTTGTGGGCCCCGGTGCAAACTTTTGCTTGGGGCCCCCTACCCCCTCCCTACAGAAAATTCTTGACAGTGATGGTTACGGGTCCTGCAGCGGTATCTCAGATACTTGAAAGGGATACAGCTGTAGTACCCACAACTGCAGTTATCAAGAATATGATGAGTGAGCAGTGCAGCGCCTAGCATATAAAAACAATACTGGGAGCTGCGTGCTTTGGGAAACAGCTGATCTGCAGGGCCCTAACAGTCTAAGATATATAAGAGATCAGTGGGGGCCCAACACCTGGGGCCCCTGCTGATCAATTCTTTGAAGTTACTGTGGTGTTTTTGTGAGCGCCGTGACTCCTTCCGTATTTACATTGCACAGCATCAGTTTTACAATCACCAAACTATGTTATTATAGCCTGTAATAATAGTGCATGGCTTCTATAAAACAGATGATGTGTGATGTGAATAGTGAAGGGGCCCCACACAGTGTTATATGCTCCAGAGTGGCCCCCACAAAGTATTATTCAGTGGGGAAAAAAAGTATTTAGTCAGCCACCAATTGTGCAAGTTCTCCCACTTAAAAAGATGAGGCCGGCCTGTAATTGACATCATAGGTAGACCTCAACTATGAGAGACAAAATGAGAAAACAAATCCAGAAAATCACATTGTCTGATTTTTTAAGAATTTATTTGCAAATTATGGTGGAAAATAAGTATTTGGTCACCTAAAAACAAGCAAGATTTCTGGCTCTCACAGACCTATAACTTCTTCTTTAAGAGACTCCTCTGTCCTCCACTCATTACCTGTAGTAATGGCACCTGTTTGACATTGTTATCAGTATAAAAGACACCTGTCCACAACCTGAAACAGTCACACTCCAAACTCCACTATGGTGAAGACCAAAGAGATGTGGAAGGAGACCATAAACAAAATTGTAGACCTGCATCAGGCTGGGAAGAGTGAATCTGCAATAGGCAAGCAGCTTAGTGTGAAGAAATCAACTGTGGGGGCAATTAGAAAGTGGAAGACATACAAGACCACTGATAATCTCCCTCGAACAGGGGCTCCCCGCAAGAGCTCACCCCGTGGGGTCAAAATGATCACAAGAACGGTGAGCAAAAATCCCAGAACCACACGGGGGGACCTAGTGAATGACCTGCAGAAAGCTGGGACTAACTTAACAAAGGCTGCCGTCAGTAACACACTACACCGCCAGGGACTCAGATCCTGCAGTGCCAGACGTGTCCTCCTGCTTAAGCCAGTACATATCCAGGCCCATCTGAAGTTTGCTAGAGAGCATTTGGATGTTCCAGAAGAATATTGGGAGAATGTCATATGGTCAGATGAAACCAAAGTAGAACTGTTTGGTAGAAACACAACTCGTCATGTTTGGAGGAGAGTGAATGCTGAGTTGCATCCAAAGAACACCATACCTACTGTGAATCATGGGGGTGGCAACATCATGCTTTGGGGCTGTTTCTCTGCAAAGAGACCAGAACAACTGATCCGTGTACATGAAAGAATGAATGGGGCCATGTATCGTGAGATTTTGAGTGCAAATTTTCTTCCATTAGCAAGAGCATTGAAGATGAAACATGGCTGGGTCTTTCAGCATGACAATGATCCCAAGCACACCGCCAGGGCAATGAAGGAGTGGCTTCGTAAGAAGCATTTCAAGGTCCTGGAGTGACCTAGCCAGTCTCCAGATCTCAACCCCATAGGAAACCTTTGGAGGAAGTTGTAAGTCCGTGTTGCCCAGCGACAGCCCCAAAATATCACTGCTCTAGAGGAGATCTGCATGGAGGAATGGGCCAACATACCAGCAACAGTGTGTGCCAACCTTGTGAAGACTTACAGAAAACGTTTGACCTCTGTCATTGCCAACAAAGGATATATAACAAAGTATTGAGATGAACTTTTGTTATTGACCAAATACTTATTTTCCACCATAATTTGCAAATAAATTCTTTAAAAATCAGACAATGTGATTTTCTGGATTTGTTTTCTCATTTTGTCTCTCATAGTTGAGGTCTACCTATGATGTCAATTACAGGCTGGCTTCATCTTTTTAAGTGGGAGAACTTGCACAATTGGTGGCGGACTAAATACTTTTTTTCCCCACTGTATGCTCCACAGTGACGCATCTGGGGAATTTATCAGGGCGACTGTAAGATGTCCCCCGGTCCAGATATTGTCATAAAACCATAATCCCTTTGAAGTAGACCTGGCTCCGGCCGGTCTACAAGCAGTATGCAGATCGTTTCCCCAGCACATCCTTTCTACAGAACTCCCCGCCGGGTTAATGAGTATAGCAGTCTTATGCCAACAAAGGCCTGTGTCAGTGACTCTCTGGGGATCAAAGGGTTGCTGACTACAGATCCTAGGAACCACATCCCCCAAGCCTATAACCAAATTGCTGATTGTTTCAGGGACAGGACAATAGAACTTGGCTATACAGCAGACTGACCGCATTCCAGCTGCCCCACTATTCTTGAGCCTAGGCACCAACCCCCACTGTGTAGGAATATAGACCGGTATTAATACCATAAATCCATATCTGAGCCTCGTATCATCACACCTCCACACAGTATTAGATGCGCCACAATGTCCCCCACACAGTATTATATGCTCCACAGTGACTCCCACACAGAATTATATTCCCAGCAGTGGCCCCCTCACAGTATTATGTGCTCCACAGTGGCCCCCACCCAGTATTATGTGCTCCACAGTGGTCCACACCCAGTATTATGTGCTCCACACTGGCCCCCACCCAGTATTATATGCTCCACACTGGCCCACACCCAGTATTACATGCTCCACACTGGCCCCCGCCCAGTATTACATGCTCCACAGTGGCCCCCACCCAGTATTATATGCTCCACAGTGGCCCCCACACAGTACTACATGCTCCCAAAAGCTCCCCTCCGCTACGGTGCTATTATTATATTCTGAGGTCTCCTCAGACCCCAGAGTATAACAATCAGAGGCCCAGGGAAGGTGAATAAAAATAACAAACACTGATACTCACCTTGCCTCACCTTTCCTGGGCATCCTGGCTCAGTCTGGCTATCTTCAGGATCTTCGGCCATCTTCAGACGTCCCTGCTGAGTCCTGTGATTGGTCCTCAGCATTCACGTGAGGGCGCACTGACGTCATTACACCGCTGCACCCCATGTGACCGCTGTGGCTTCAGTCAGGTGACAGAACGGTCCTGGAAAGAATGCTGAGCCCAGGAGAGGTGAGTATAAGCATTTATTATTTTAAGTCACCTCTCCTAGGCTAGCATCTATTGAAAAGGGGACCAGCGACATGCCGGGCCCCTTTTCATTTACAATATGTATAGCAGTTGGGGAACCAGGCTTTCCCCAACCGCTATAATAGTGGTCCAGGGCCCCAGCCATCTCCAGCTGGCTGCGGGTCCTGTACCCTGCTGGGCCCAGTCACGGTCGCACCCCCTGCGACCGCGCTCGTTACGCAACTGGCGCTGAGGTCATTATAGTTGAGAAAGGTCTACCCGAGGTGGGGTTTTGCGCCTGGGTAGATTGGGGGTGGTGCCTCTCGCCCATGTTATCTGCATTATGTTGCACTTTCAAAATGGTTGATGATTGATACATGGTTGTTTACAGTAATTTATGTATTTATACACCGCCCTTTACATGACGGTTGTTATGTTATTTATTTAATGTTTATATTGTATTTAATAAATCGGCCTGAATAGGCCAATTTTAAACCCAGAAGTAGTCCTGGTCTTTCTTGATGGGGTAAGCTGAAACGGGTGGTAAAGAAGCTACTGGTATGGTAAGTAAATCGGAGTCAGGGCCGGTTTTAGACAAAGTGGGGCCCTGGGCAAAATTAAAAGGGGGGCCCCAAATGCTGATATGCAAACAACACCATTGTCTTGCAATAGCAACCCCTATAATAACGCTTCCATTCTGCCAACAAAAAAGTAATAACAAGCCCCATTTTACCACACACAATTCAAATGAACACCTTTGTACCACCTAATAGATTTTTGCACGCAGTCATCAGTTATTATAGTGCCTCCTTATAAATAATAGTCCCTGAGTATAAATAATATTACACCTTTATCAGTAATAGCTCCCTTATAAATGATAAATAGTGCCCCGTATCAGTAATATCCCCCTTATCAATAACAGTCACCCCGTAAAAATAATACTGCTCCCTTATAAATAATAGCCCTATCATAAATAATAGTTACCCTTATAAATAGTCCCCATTATCACTAATAGCCCCCTTTATAAATAAGCCCACTTAACAATTATACCCCCCTTATAAAAAGTTCCTCTCTTATAAATAATAGCTCCCCTCTTGTAATGGATGCCTTATATATAATAGTTCCCCCTTATAAATAATAGCCCATCTTATAAATAATAGTTCCCCCTTATAATAGCCCCCTCATACTTAAGTTTCCCAATTATATATAGTAACCCATCCTTATATATAATAGTTCTCCGTTATACAGTGTCGGACTGAAGGGCCTTATGCCCACCAGAGGAACTTGTTCTGGCGACCCACCCAACAGCTTCCTGCTAATAGCCTACACCACGGCTCCTTCACTGAAGTCTTACATACGTGCTCACTATCTGGTGTTACTGAGTATGTTCCCAGTATAGTCAGCCCCTATTGTACTGTGCAGGCCCCAATAACTCCATGGCCAGCTCATGCACAGTACTGTATGGGGAATGACATGGCCATGGGGCACTACACGTATGTGCAAGATTATAGTGAGGGAGCTGTGATGCAGACATAGCACACAGGGCTGCCAGCAGGAATTTTGAGCCCCCCCCCCACAGTATAATGCTCCACATGGTATATAATGCTCCACAGTATAAAATGCTCTCCTGAGCCTTCCAGTTTACCCACATGGTATATAATGCTCCACAGTGACCCCACACATATAAAATGCTCCCCTGAGCCCCCATAGTGGCCCCACATGGTATGTAAGGCTCCACACAGTATAATACTCCACAGTGGCCCACACAGTATACTACCCTTTAGTGGCCCCAGCAGCCCCACACAATATAATATGCTCCATACAGTATAATATGCACCCCACAATGCCTCCCCAGTATAATGCTCCAGTGGCCTAACACAGTATAACATGCTCCATAATGAGCTCCACACAGTATAATATACTCCCCAGAGGGGATCCCCCAGTATAATGCTCCACAGTGGTCCCCCACAGTATAATATGTTCCCCACAGTCCCCCCCAGTATAATGCTCTACAATGGCCCCAAAGAGTATCATATGCTTCCGAAAAGCCCCACAAAATATAATACACTCCACAGTGGCCCCACACAGTATAACAGGCTCCCCACAATGTCCCTTCCCCCAGTATAAAGCTCCACAGTGGCCCATAGTATAATATGCTCCCCAGAGGGCCCCCGCTAGTATAATGCTCCACAGTGCCCCCTCCAGTATTTTGCTCCACAGTGGCCCGACGCAATATATTATGCTCCCCAGAGCGTCCCCCCAGTATAATGTTCCACAGTAGGCCCCACGCGGTATATTATGCTCCCCAGAGCGTCCCCCCCGAATAATGCCCCACAATGGCGCCACGCAATATAATATGCTCTGCTGATGGCCCCCCCCAGAATAATGCTCCACAGTGACCCCACTCAGTATAACATGCTCCAGAAATGGCCTCCACACAGTATAATATACTGCCCAGAGAGGTTTCCCCAGTATAATACTCCACAGCGGCCCAAAACAGTATAATATGCTCTCCAGAGCCCCCCCCCCAGTATAATGCTCCACAGTGGCCCCAAACAGTATAACATGCTCTCCAGTGCCCCCCCCAGTATAATGCTCCACAGTGGCCCCGCACAGTATAATATACTGGGGTGCCCCTCTGGAGAGCATATTATACTGTGTGGGGAAACCGTGGAGCATTATACTGGGGGGGGGGGCTCTGGAGAGCATATTATACTGTGTGGGGCCACTGTGGAGCATTATACTGGGGACGGGGCCCTCTGGAGAACATGTTATATTCTGTGGGGCCTCTATTGAGTATTATAAAGAGGGGGGGCTCTGGAGAGCATGTTATATTCTGTGGGGCCACTTTGGAGCATTATACTGAGGGGCCCCTCTGGAGAGCATATTATACTGTGTGGGGCCACTGTGGAGCATTATACTGGGGACGGGGCCCTCTGGAGAACATGTTATATTCTGTGGGGCCTCTATTGAGTATTATAAAGAGGGGGGCTCGGGAGAGCATGTTATATTCTGTGGGGCCACTTTGGAGCATTATACTGGGGGGCCCCTCTGGAGAGCATAATGCTCCAAAGTGGCCCCACATAATATAAAATTATCTCCAGAGCCCCCCCCCACATTATAATGTTCCACAGAGGCCCCACAGAATATAACATGCTATCCAGAGGGCCCCTTCCCCAGTATAATATGCTATCCAGAGGGGCCCCCCAGTATAATGCTCCACAGGGGCCCTACAGTGCTATTATTAAATTATATTCTGGGGTCTCTTCAGATCCCAGATTATAATAATCGAAGGCCCGGGGGAGGTGAGGAAAAATAACAATCAGTTATACTCACCTTGTCTTACCTCTCCTGGGCCTCCTCGCGCTGCTCCGCTATCCCCGCCGGCGCTGGCTTCTTCTTCTCTGCGGCTGACGTCACGTGTTGTGGACGTCACCGCTGAGGCCTGTGATTGGGCCTCAGCGATTATGTGCGGCAAGCTGTTAGCACGCCCCAACGTGATCGCTAAGGCTGAGGCCTGCCTCAGCGGTGATGTCCGGAACGCCAGAAGATGACGTCGGACACAAGGACAGGTGAGTAAAAATGTTTGTTATTTTTACTCACCTCGGAAAGGGGCCCTGCGGTCCCTTTCTGTTATTGATTTGTCCGGGCCCCCCCCTAACGCCGGCCCTGATCGGAGTGAACTATATTCCTCCTCCCCGGGTCAAGAAAAGGCCTTAGACACTTGGGGATACGGCCTGCATGACAGCGGGGAGGATTAGGTAACAAAGAAGTTAATATTGGAGAGATAGACCAGGAAAATTAGGGGTGGGGTCAGAGTTATTAAGAGAGAGTGCAGGGGTGAGAATGAGGTCAGTTGGGACAGTTAGCAGTGTGATAGTGTGATAACTTTTATACTTTGAGGGGGGGCTCACACTTAGCAATACCCATGATCAGAGTGGACTCTACAGTACATTACAGTGGAGACCTGGTAGCTATGGCAGCCGCTCTGTGGCAGAACAGCCACCATCTTTAGAGACCCAGCATCGACCATAATAGTAAGGTGGATGTCGGGAAGGGGTTAGAGGGAGCAGAGCTAAGGCACGTTTATGCAACGTGGGGCCTTAGCCTAAAGCTAATGGAAATATTGCATTTTACAGTCCCAGCAAAGTGAATTATTCATTCTCATACATACATTGTAAAAATTTAAGTGTTTTTTTTTGTGAAAATTGCAGCATTTTTATTTTACCTGCAAAAATGCAGATATATGGGAGGAGGCAAATTGCTACAGTGGGTACGGAAAGTATTCAGACCCCTTAAATTTTTCACTCTTTGTTTCATTGTAGCCATTTGCTAAAAGCAAAAAAGTAAATTTTATTTCTCATTAATGTACACTCAGCACCCCATCTTGACAGAAAAAAAAACAAAAATGTAGATATTTTTTCAAAAAAAATTTTTATTAAAAAAGAAAAACTGAAATATCACATGGTCATAAGTATTCAGACCCTTTGCTGTGACTCTCATATTTAACTCACATGCTATCCATTTCCTTCTGATCCTCCTTGAGATGGTTCTACTCCTTCATTGGAATCCAGCTGTGTTTAATTAAACTGATTGGACTTGATTAGGAAAGGCACACACCTGTCTATATAAGACCTCACAGCTCACAGTGCATGTCAGAGCAAATGAGAATCATGAGGTCAAAGGAACTGCCCAAGGAGCTCAGAGACAGAATTGTGGCAAGGCACAGATCTGACCAAGGTTACAAAAGAATTTCTGCAGCACTCAAGGTTCCTAAGAGCACAGTGGCCTCCATAATCCTTAAATGGAAGAAGTTTGGGACGACCAGAACTCTTCCTAGACCTGGCCATCCAGCCAAACTGAGCAATCGTGGGAGAAGAGCCTTGGTGAGAGAGGTAAAAAAGAACCCAAAGAGCACTGTGGCTGAGCTCCAGAGATGCAGTAGGGAGATGGGAGAAAGTTCCATAAAGTCAACTATCATTGTAGCCCTCCACCAGTCGGGGCTTTATGGCAGAGTGGCCCGAAGGAAGCCTCTCCTCAGTGCAAAACATATGAAAGCCTGCATAGAGTTTACCAAAAAACACATCAAGGACTCCCAGACTATGAGAAATAAGGTTTTCTGGTCTGATGAGACGAAGATTGAACTTTTTGGCGTTAATTCTAAGCGGTATGTGTGAAGAAAACCAGGCACTGCTCATCACCTGTCCAATACAATCCCAACAATGAAACATTGTGGTGGCAGCATCATGCTATGGGGGTGTTTTTCAGCTGCAGGGACAGGACGACTGGTTGCAATTGAAGGAAAGATGAATGTGGCGAAGTACAGAGATATCCTGGAAGAAAACCTCTTCCAGAGTGCTCTGGACCTCAGACTGGGCCGAAGGGTCACCTTCCAACAAGACAATGACCCTAAATCACACAGCTGAAATAACAAAGGAGTCGCTTCGGAACAACTCTGTGACCATTCTTGACTGGTCCAGCAAAAGCCCTGACCTCAACCCAATTGAGCATTTCTGGAGAGACCTTAAAATGGCTGTCCACCAACGTTCACCATCCAACCTGACGGAACTGGAGAGGATCTGCAAGGAAGAATGGCAAAGGATCTCCAAATCTAGATGTGAAAAACTTGTTGCATCATGAGCAGGGTATCGCCCAGTCGCACAAACACCTCTTGACCTGTACCTGAAATAAAAACTCCACACCAACTTTTGGATTAAATTGGCCACAGCAGCCATTTTATTAAATAAAATAAATAACCATTTTAAAGTGCAAACAAAACCAACAACCCCAAACACTGTCAGTAACCCTGACCCGACGATGGAGGTCCTCGATGCCCAAAACCCAAGTTTTTACCACCGGTCCCCTGAGCACCAGCTCTGTTACCCCTAGCCGTTCCACACCAGCTCAGGGGCACCAATTTAATTAAGTTCCACGGTGCTCACTATCCCAAAGGGCCCTAAAGCCCTTAATACCCCTTTAATCATAACCAAAACAAAGCCCAAATGGTCTGGGGAGTCCAGCCCCTACCGTGGGGCCCTCCCCATCACAACCATTTCCAATACCCAGCCTCGAGGATTCCCACCGCCACGACGAGCGCCGGTGAGCCCTCATCGGCGAGCGTCCCACCACACCCACAGAGCTGTCTCAATTTTCTGCTGCAGGCCCAAACACCACATGTCAATTCCAATGGCATTCAGATGAACGCCGTCCCTCCTCCAAAAAGCACCTTCCCCCGACTCCAGCTCCGAGTGGCGCACTGACACCGCCCCCATTACACGCCATGAACTTCCCAATGGCCCTGTTCACCTTTATAAGGGCCTTGTTGACTTGTCACCAACCCAGGAAACATCGCCCAAAGTCGTAATAAGTCAAATTTAATGTCATTAATTAATTCCCAAAAAGGTCGAACACACAAATCATTACCCCCCACATGTAAAAGCAACACGTCAGGAGGTCGATCCAGCCTGGCACACCGATGAAACTCTGCAAGCACCCGTCCCCGCAACATACCTCCCAGCCCTAACCACCGCAAGATCGCCTCGTCTCTACTGAATCCCAGCTGTCGCCCGTCCGGACGCACCGATGCCCTCAACGCACCCCAGAATATGTAGGAGTGACCCATTAACCACACTAGACCGGCACCTGTAAAACACCAAAGCAAGGAACATAACAAAGAGCACAAACCCCCCCCAGACCACATCCCACCCCCACTATTCGTGCCAGCCCAAACCGCCCTCACTCCAACCCCCCAGGGCGGACGTAGGACCTAAATCTCACCGAGTCCCACTTCCCAATTCTCTGAATCACTTCCTCTCCCAGACCCCATCTAGCGGCCTCTGTCGCTGCCCCAATACGAAATGAATGCTCACTAAATTGATCCACCCCTTTTCCCAGAAAACGCAAACAACACCTAAACACCCCACAATTTGAAATCGAGAAAGAAAAGAACCATCCTCATGGATCAGGAGAGGACCCCACACCCCGCCCTTATCCGACAAGTACTCCCGCACACATGACACCGGACACATCAAGCAGCCCCGCACCGCAAACAATTGTACAGCACATCCCCGGCTCTCCTGGTCTGTCTTCGATCGATGCAACGGAAACTCCACCCTGTCCCCATACAGGTCCACGTCCTCCCACATCAACCCCCCAGGTCGACTTCTAGAGCCGCTAACTAACTCCCCCAAGCGCAAATCCCCGAAAAAAGCCAGAGAAAAAGCCGCCCTGAACAACCTGACCTCCCCCTGCGACGACCCCACCGACTCCAGAGCAACCCCCAAATCCTGCAGCAGCAGGAAGGACACTGGTTTCCGTGAGTCTCCCACTGACTGGAACCGCTGCCATCCTTTTACAGCCTGCCGGACCAAAAATGATTTAGTAAAATCCGGCAAGCCGCTACATTTAAAACCGTCAACCTCGCCAGGCACCTATTCAACCGAGACATTCCCCATCCCTCTTCCCTGCAATGCCCCACGAATAACACCAAAGGTATTTCAAGATCGCCCGATTCCACTCCCAAAAGTCTGAGCCAGGCCTCCCTTTCCTCCCAAGCCTTGGCATATGCCGCCCAAGTACCGTCCGCCAGGGAGGAGCGAATCAATGCCTCTGCCGCCCAAACTGCACCGTCCACAACTCTGTTGGCCACTCCACTCCAAGCTCCTCCGCCTCCGGTGCCACCCTCCGAAACCGATCCCACTGTAAACGAGAAAGTGCATCCGCCACGTCATTCTGGACCCCCAGGACATGGACAGCCACCACACACGCATTCAACTACAAGCATTCCAGTACCAGACGCTGCAACACTCGAACCACTGGAGGAGAAGAGGCCGACAATCTATTTATCGCCTGCACTACCCCCAGATTGTCACAATGAAAACGAATCTTCTTGTTACAAAAAGCTCCCCCAAACCATCACCGCCACCAGAATAGGGAACAGCTCCAATAACGCCAGGTTTCTAACCAGACCCTCCACCACCCAAAACTCCGGCCACGCTCCCACGCACCAACTGCCCTGAAAATACGCACCAAATCCCACACTCCGCGCCGCATCCATAAACAAATCCCAATCAACTGCATTGACAGCTTCCCCCATCCAAATAGAACGCCCATTAAATTGTTCCAAAAATGAATCCCAGACCCTCAAATCCCCCCCTCAACTCGCCCCCCAATCGAATAAAATGTGACGGGGCAGATACACCGGCTGTCGCCGCCACCAACCGCCAAGAAAAACCATCCCCATTGGTATGATCCGGCAGGCGAAGTTCAGTTTGCCTAAAAGAGACTGCAATTCCCGCAATCGCAGCTTTTTTAGCCGACATGCCCTCTGAACCTCGTCCTGCAAACCACACAACTTGTCCTCGGGAAGCCGACACTCCATACGGACCGTATCTATGGTAATGCCCAGAAAACTAATAACCGAGGATGGACCCTCCGTCTTGCCCTGTGCCAACGGAACCCCAAAGTCCGCCGCCATCCGTTCTACCGAACGAAACAACACAGAACAAACGGAGGAACCCCCAGGACCGATACAAAGAAAGTCATCCAAATAATGAATGACCGAGGCACAACCAGAGACATCCTTAACCACCCATTCCAGGAACGAACTAAATGTTTCAAAATAAGAGCATGACAGAGAACAGCCCATCGGCAAACAGCAATCCACAAAAAACAGCCCATCCCAGAAACATCCCAACAAATGCAGGCTATCCGGATGCACAGGCAGCAGTCGAAACGCCGCCTCTATATCCGTTTTCGCCAGCAACGCCCCTTGCCCAAAACGCCGGACCCAGTATATCGCCGCATCAAACGAGGTATATTCCACCGAGCATAACCCCGGATCAATTCCATCATTCACAGAAGACCCTTTAGGGAACGAAAGATGATGGATTAGCCGAAACTTATTTGGCTCTTTCTTCAAACCACCCCCAGTGGCGATACCTGCAAGTTTGGAAAGGGGAGCAACGAAAAAGGGCCCGCCATCCTCCCCAAGGCCACCTCCTTACCCAACTTTTCTGCCACAACCTCCGGATGCTCCCATGCCGACCTCAAATTCTTCCCTACCCCTAACACCCCCACTTCAACAAAAGGGATCCTAAACCCCACACTAAACGGCGCCATCCTTTCCAGCCGAACCGGAGTCGCACCCTTTCCCAGCCCCTTCTGTACCCTTGGATTTTGACTTGAAGCAACGGTTGGCTCCATGGGTGCCCCCACAAGAGGAACACTCATGCTTGAATTTACATTTTGCTCCGAATTTACACCCCCCTTCATTAAACAGGAAGCATAATCCTTGTTGCACTGCAACCGAGCGCCCCGAAGACTCAGAGCCCCTGGTCCCCCCTGGAAAGGACGACCCTGACTTCGCCTGTGCCATAATCCTCAGCCACAAGCCAATATCCTTATGGTCCCAGCGTATGCTGGACCGCACCACCTTCCGCTGACAAAACTGATCGTCATAGCGGAGCCAAGCCTGCCCCCCATAAACCCTATACGCCTCCCCGATCGCATCCAGATAGCAGAAAAGCGCCAAACAATTCTCCGGCGCCTTTTCCCGTATCACACTCGCTAAAATGGCAAACGCTTGAAGCCAGTTAGCAAATGTCCTAGGAATCAGCCTATACCGCTGCTTCTCCTCCTTTTTCTCCTCTTTCCGTGCCTTATCCAAATTAAAACACTTGAGCGGCAATAGTGAAAAAATGTTCACATATTCGCTCTTCCATATCCGATCTCTAACGTCCTGCTTTAAATGGGCCCCCAATGGGCCCTCAAAGCAGACATACACCTCCCCTTTTTCCGCGTTGTCCAAACGCGGTGCATCCCCTTTATCCTCCCCTTGAGTTTGAACCGACACTGACACACCCTGCGCGGGGGAAGGCGATGCAACTGACGCTGCCGGCGACCCCCCCCCATCCCCCACACTAACGCCGGGGGCAGTAAACCTGAACCACCACCACTACCTACCCCCAAACTACATCCGCCAATTTCCCCATAACCGCTAATAAGCCCCTGCCTAACTCCCCGGGGTGACCCCCCAGCCCCCCCTCCCCCAGGGACAGCTAACAAGGGCCCCATCATAGGGAAAGAAGCCTGACCTGGTAGCTTCGGCGCTGTGAACCCAGCGACCGCAGAGTCCTGCTCCTGACATCCTGACACTCCAGCCGACGCTGAACCACTGCTATCTTCTTCAGCCTCCCTGGCCAGGGCCTCCATGAAGCTCCGCCCCCCAGCCACTCCGCTGTGGGCGCCATCCTGTGAAGCTCCGGATCTGTTCCACGCCGGCCTGTCGGCACCCGCCACAAGAGGCACAGGCCCCGCTGTTTCCCTGCTGACCAAGGCTTCACCATCGCCCGGCAATGCTCCCCGACGCTGAGCTGACACCGCCAGTGCCGCCATAGAGCCGACCGCTCCCGCTCCTGCCAACACCGAGGTACCTGTCGCAAGTCCCGCCGAGGTCTCGGATTCCTCCCGGACCAGGACAGCCGCTCGGCAGCGCACCGAGCGGAGTCCTGGTCTGGAGGGTCCCGCGAGGGGCTCCTTAAACGGCGCCGGACCCGAGGGGTCTCCTCGGGGCTAAGGCATGCTGGAGGCCTAGTCCTCCGCGTCCGTCTGCCTGGTGGAGAGGGGCGACGTGCCTACTCCCCGGACACTCCCTGAAGCTGGGACTGCAGCCACTCCGGACCTTTAATGGCACCTTCAGCCCGCAGCTGGGCCAGCAGTTCTTCAATTCCGAACATCTCGGGTCAAGGGCTGAAGCACAGCTGCGTGGCTTCTCCTGCGCTCTGATGCGTGAACTGGCGGGAATATTCCCGCACTTTACTTTAAATACCCCCCCCTCTCCCATGTTCCCTCCCCCTACCCCCTCCCCATCCATTACCCACTCCTTAACGGCCGATTTAACCCTCTGGTGTCTCCTTCTGTCTGTGCTCCTGGCTAACCCCTGCAGGCCTCCCCTTCCAGTCTTCGCCTTCGGTCCGGCCTCACTTTCCCAAGAAGACTCATGGCTGTACTAGCTCAAAAAGGTGCTTCTACTCAATACTGAGCAAAGGGTCTGAGAACTTATGACCATGTGATATTTCAGTTTTTCTTTTTTAATAAATTTGCAAAAATATCTACATTTCTGTTTTTTTTTCTGTCAAGATGGGGTGCTGAGTGTACATTAATGAGAAATAAAATGAACTTTTTTGCTTTTAGCAAATGGCTGCAATGAAACAAAGAGCGAAAATTTTAAAGGGGTCTGAATACTTTTCGTACCCACTGTAAATGCAGCAGAAAAGCAGTGTAATTTCCCTACAAGTACCTTAGCCTAAGTTCTTATATGGGACTAAAAACAAAAATATAAAATGTTGCAACATCATCTATTTTCTGCAGCTCCCCTCTGACCTGGCGATCACATGACCACAAGGGGGCTGGGAACTCTATGAACTGATGGGTCTTTGGGGATCTAGATCAGCTCTAGTGTACAGTATAGGAGGCTGTATTCCTCATGTATCTGGGGCTGTATGTATCAGGAGAAAAAAAAATGAAAAAAAAAAAAACCCCAAAGGTCTATTATGACCTTATGGAAGGGGGGGGAAGGGGCACAATGTGTAAAAAAAAATAAAATAAATGAATGAATAAATAAATAAAGTTAACGCTCCCACCACTACCATGCTCCCATCACAGATTCTAGCCATGCCCTCCAACGTAACAACACTTTGTGCTGTTAAAGAAAACCCCACAAAAAATGTGAAAAACAAGACATTTCCCCTCCCTTTTTGTTTACATTTTCTCAGATATTAAAGTACAAAGACATAGAGAAAAAAAACATAATTATAATGAAGATTTTTTTACCACCAAAAAAAGGGGCACAAATTATTTGAATAACCTAAAGGAAAAAAATGTTATAGCCTTCAAAACTACATGTACAATAAAACCCAATAATGTGTCCAGTCCGGAACCAGGGAAAATAGCCCAGTACTGAAGTGGTTAAGGGATTAAAATAAATGTAACGTGTTTGGATGTTGTTTACTTTCAGTATTTTAAAAATTAACTTCTACGGCATTAACCCCACTATTAAAAAAAAAAGTACATTTTCTGAATTTAAAATTTGATTCAAGAGGCCTCCTACTTGGGTAACAGATGCAGGGTAATGAACATTATTGGCAACCATTACAATAATACAGAATAAACAGTATAAACACAATTACATACCGCTTATTTCTAGTTAAACTTATCAAAACTTTCTTTAAATGTACATTTTTATATACTTACTGTGTCTGGAGTTGTCAGGGCTCATATATATTATCCCGATGTTTAGTTAAACACTACTATGCTTTCTGTTGTTTGCTCCACATCTAGTCACTAAAGCATTCTCTAACAGGAATGTTTCTTTGAGGATGGGTAAAATGCACTAAAATGAATTTTAAAAAAAGTAAAAATAATAAAAGCAAAATAAATAGTTTTAGGAAACTATTTGTAAAGGGCAAAATGAGCAGAAATAAAAGCCCAAACCATACCGCAGTGTGTTTGGTGGTAAATGATCCCTTACTGGCAACTGCAATATTTATACATGGAAGTTTGCAAAAGAATAGTGTGCATTACGATAAATCTAAATGTAAACAAGTTGATGTTGAAACCCATATTGATCTAGAGACTTGTTCAAACACAGCAAAATTCACGAGAACACTGATTTGTACTTCCTTATAATTTCAGCTGTAAGGTGCAATTCTTTAACTGAATAAAGTGAGCTAGATGCTTGCAGGACCAGGACATTATAACAGATACCCAATGGACCCCATTATAGCCAATGGGGTACATCACACTCCAACCAAGGCCAACTCAGGAGGTGTTATTGTATGATCTATCTGTGACTGTAGATAAACCATAGATAAAATAAACAAATTATGAAGTAATCAAGCAATTATAAAGATTGCTTATTGACCAATAGTAAATCTAGAAATTGCAAAATGAGGTGAAAATCTTTGCTTCCCGTTTTGAATGTAGGCTTCCTCAAAACATAACATAAGATTTGCATGAATGGGACTATTTCTACTTTTTCTAGAAAAAAAAATCTGATGTCTGTGTATTTTAGTTAAACAGTTCAGCATTTTATACTAGAGTGTTGTTTTGTATAAGAGAAATGCATCCCTTAACCCCTTAATGACCCAGCCAGTTTAGGCCTTCAGGACCTGAACTATTACACAGCAATATTAACTTTGCTGTAGTTTTTGTAGTAACATGCATATTTAAAGTGGGTTTCAAAAACAAAAGCAGCCACTTTTCCTAATCCATTACACAGTCTTTAATAACTTTTATAACCACAGTTTATTGGGCTGGGGCTTTAGCAGAGCAAATGACATCTAGTTCCTATACTATTATCATACCAGAGAAACTGTTCTAAACTTTTTGGCATGAAAACCTACACTAAAAATGAGCCCAGGAACCTGTTACTAAAATATGTTGGTAACATACAGTCAGAAAAAAGTAAGTCATCCTTTGACATCATCTGAATTTATGCATTGCTTACTAATAAAATGTGATCTGATTGTTATCTCTAACCTGTAGAACCCCCTTTAGCACCCATAAACATCTATCAGGCCATTCTGCCCATGCAGCAACATAGGGGTTTAGGGAGCATGTCAGCTGATTTGGAACTAATAAAACCCTGTAATGCAGGGAAAATAAGGAGGGAGCAGTGGTGTAGCTAGCCGGAGGGCAGACACCGATCTAGTTAAAACGCTTCCTGCAACTTGACTGTCTTGTAAACCGCAAGCCAATACAGTCCTGTGGTTTACAAGACACCAAGACAGTAGACAGACGTCTGATTCTCGGCACAGGTGGACGCGATGACGTCACAGCATCGCGCCTCCTGCACTGAGACTCAGACGTCCTGTGCATGGACAGGGAAGAGGCAGAGACTCCGTCCATCAAAGGATCCCAGGTAGGTGATTATAGCTTTTTTTTTGTTTTGTTTTGTTTTAGCTTAGTTATGGGTATTTTAATTGTATAAGGGGTTGTTAGGAGGGGGAATCATAACTGTAAGGGAGGAGGCATTATGAACATAAGGGGTGTTATTTATATCAGGGTTATTAGGGGACATTATGAATACAAGGGGGAAGGTTATTAATATAAGGAGCCATTAGGAGGCATCATTTATATTAGGAGGCATTATGAACATAAGGAGGTGGTCATTGATATAAGGGGTCATTGGGGCACAGTATTTATATCAGGGGCATAATATGGGGGACAATTAATTTAATTAAGGTGGCACTTGGGCTTTATTAAGACTGCAGGCTGCAGCAAAAAAGCGCTGCAGGAAAAACCGCGGCAGTAACACATTGTGGTTTTTCCCGCAGCACTTTTCGCACACTTACACATGGCGCTTACACAGATACCACGGTTCATTCAAACAGCTGATACTGGGGGTCCCCACTAATTTTTTTTTTACCTTTTGTTTAACTTTTAATTAGGAAATGCCTGGGGCATTAATAATAAGGGGCACTATTTACAGGGGGTACACAGATTATTAATTTAATGATGCACTTGGGGGTATTATTCATTATGGGGGTTATATTATATATTTTATAAATGGGGCATAGGATAGGTGTGTAGGTGAGAATAATGTGGGTCAAGTGCCTGGAAAAGTAGGGAGCCAAATATGTCTGTGCTGCCAACTTTACAGAGACTGGAAGTAGTGGTTATGGCGGTCCAGATGAAAGAGACGGGGAATATGAACGATTAGTCAGAGACGTCACCGCTAAGTCACTAAATGTTACTGCACTGTATTCACCTAAATTGTCTGCAGAGCTCTGTGTAGAGCCGATATATACCGCTATATGGTCACCGTATAGTGATAATATCGGTATACCTAAGTTGGGGGCGCACTTGGACATGTTCACCCCCCGTGCTGAACCTCTAGCTATGCCTCTGGGAGGGAGGGCTACTTCAGTTATATCTTTGGCATTATAAAACATAGTCATGAGCATCTGGTTTCATATGAAAGAAGATTCTCATGTGACACTAAGGTTGCAATTTTACCTGTATTACTTTCAGAGATTTCATTGGTGGAAAGCACAGATGGGATTGGGAATAGTTGCAGCTGCATATAAATATCCCAACCCCATTGTGTTTTCAGCCACTGATATATCTAGAAATAATACAGGTATAACAGATGAGAATCTCTTCTTCCCTGTCATCCCACCAGCAGCACAATACTGGGGTATTTCTGCCCCTGTGGGCTGTTAGGACAGAATGGAATTTTTAATGAACAATAAATGGTTAACTGTAACCCCTCCCCCTCCTCAATATAAGGAAGAAAGTACCAACCCCCCCCCCCAGCGTGTTTTTTTTCTGTCCTGTGTTGGTAGGACATTTGGAGGGAAGGTTATTCCTTCCCTATAGTGAGGTTATTCAGATTTCTGGATGACTTTCCCCTCCTTACTCCTGTTTGAGTTTGTTTTGTTTATCCTCCTTTGTGAGGACTTTTGTTCTGCCTTTGGTTCCTGTTGGAACAAAATTCAAAGGTTAAAACTCCTTGGAAATGGAAAATAAAAGTAGTTCCAGCATCCAGAAGTTTAGATAAAATGTAACTTTTAATTCATAATGGATTAAAAAAGTAGTAACAGCAGTTACATGTGAAAAAGATCCACAAAAAATCCTACGCGTTTCAGGGCGTATAGCCCCTTAGTCATGGCTACATAAGGATCAAAATACAACAGAATTTAAACCACAAATGGATCAGGGATCTCCACCCACTAACAGATTTAACTATTAACATACCTAACAATATAAATAACAATATGAATGTATATCTGATATACAGTACAGACCAAAAGTTTGGACACACCTTCTCATTCCAAGAGTTTTCTGTATTTTGATGACTATAAAAATTGTAGATTCACACTGAAGGCATCAAAACTATGAATTAACACATGTGGAATTATATACTTAACAAAAAAGTGTGAAACAACTGAAAATATGTCTTATATTCTAGGTTCTTCAAAGTAGCCACCTTTTGCTTTGATTACTGCTTTGCACACTCTTGGCATTCTCTTGATGAGCTTCAAGAGCTAGTCACCTGAAATGGTTTTCACTTCACAGGTGTGCCCTGTCAGGTTTAATAAGTGGGATTTCTTGCCTTATAAATAGGGTTGGGACTATCAGTTGTGTTGTTCAAAAGTCAGGTGGATACACAGCTGATAGTCCTACTGAATGGAGTGTTAGAATTTGTATTATGGCAAGAAAAAATCAGCTAAGTAAAGAAAAACGAGTGGCCATCATTACTTTAAGAAATGAAGGTCAGTCAGTCCGAAAAATTGGGAAAACTTTGAAAGTGTCCCCAAGTGCAGTGGCCAAAACCATCAAGCGCTACAAAGAAACTGGCTCACATGAGGACCGCCCCAGGAAAGGAAGACCAAGAGTCACCTCTGCTGCGGAGGATTTGTTCGGCAGCTTCTTGGAGTTCTCTCCATACCTTTGTTAATCATTACAGATTTAACACCTGGGGTACGGAGGCCACTTCTTTTGGCCGTTCTGTGTTAAGTTCCATTCTTCAAGAGGGCCCTCCCTAGGGTTCTTTGTGCTAGATCCCCAGTATTGTGCTGCTGGTGGGACTAAAGGGAAGTGTAGATTATGATGTTAATCTGTTTTCCCTTAGTCCCAACAGAAACACAAGGCTCCCTCCCTATGTATTACGTATTTGTCTTTATAATTACACGCTGGGGGATTGGTACTTCCTTCCTTATATAGAGGAGGGGGGAGGGGTTACAGTTAACCATTTATTGTTCATTAAAAATTCCATTCTTTCCTACAAGCCCACAGGGGCAGAAATACCCCAGTATTGTGCTGCTGTTGGGACTAAGGGAAAACAGATTAACATCATAATCTACACTTTCTTACAATATCAGTAAAGAAATTAAGGATTTCACATAAAGGAGCCATGTGATGGGCAGGGGATCGTGGACCCACCATGCTGACAAACTGCGTTGGCTTGGGGCCAGTTCTAAGGGTGTTTTCCATAGCGGGGCGTCCACCAAGCCACTTCCTCTTTTGGTGCACCTGGTTTGGTAGCAGTTAACCAGACAGGTTAGAACTGTAGAGCAGTGGACAAAAGAAACAGGATAACATGACTTAAACCAGGACAGACAGGTGTAGAGACTAAATACAGACAAGGATACAGGATATAATTACAGATTATACAGATAACGGTGGCCAGATCAGACAGGAATCAGAACAGGACAATCACAGATATCAGAGATATCACAGAAACTCCAGAGGGTACTGCATAGGGATATTTCAGAAAGCCTGCAGGCTACAGGTACAGAGGAACAAAAAAGATTTAACAGATGGATGACGTCTAAGTCAGGGGTAGGCAAACTTTTTTGTTCGGCGTGCCGATTTTAATTAAAAAATTAAAGATGAGGTACTCGGAGTGCCGATCAATAATTGTAAGTCTCACGTCCCCTAAACTAAAGTCATATACCATAACACAGAAGTGCTGCCACCAGATGCTTTAGGACACATGCGTTTACTGCTGTTTCCTGGAACACATCTGTACTTTTCTATTAGAAGCAATGAAAGTCCATGTGCAGCCCCCAGTTAGTGGTAAATGTATGTGTCCAGGAGCACCGTGTGGCAGCATCCTTATTATGAAAACACACTATGTATCAGGATACAGCTATATTCTTAGGCCACTGGAACCTTTACTTTGATGTAAAACTGCGTTCACATGGTGCACTTTTTGCACAAAAAAAAAAAAACCTGAGATTTCTGTGCAAAAACACATCCTTAATACAGAAAACACACCGTTATACAGAATAATGTCCCATAGTGGCCCCTGCACACAGTATTATGTCCCATAGCAGCTCTTGCATATGGTATTATGTCTCATATCGGCCTCTGCACATGGTATTATATCCCATTGCGGCCTCTGCACACGGTATTATGTCCCATAGTAGCCCCTGCACGCGGTATTATGTCCCATAGCGGCCCCTTCAAACAGTATAATATTCTAACTTTTACAATATTCCAATTTTCACCACTCACTAGCTATTATTATACAGTGGGGTCTCTTCAGACCCCAGAGTATAATAAGCAAAGGGCCAAGAGAGGTGACAAAAATAAAAAAACAATGTTACTCACCTTCCCTGCGCTCCGCGGCGGCTCTGTTCTCTTCGGCGCTTCTGCTTGTAGTTAGCGACCACTGATTGGGTCTCAGTGGTCACGTCGCATCATTATGTGTAATCATGCCAAACGTGGCACCTGAGGTCCTGTCAGCGGTCTCTTACTTCAGGTAGAAGCGCCTACAGAGCACAGAGCCACTGCATAGCGCAGGGACGGTGAGTAACATTTTTTTTATGTTTGATCACCTCCCCAGGGGCTCCGCTTATTATACTCTGGGGTCTGAAGAGACCCCAACGTATAATGATAGCAGTTTCGTTTCGGCTGTGTTTGGGCCGATTGATAATGCTGGGCGAGGACCCGGGCTTCCCGTGCCTGGTAAATAAGTGTCACGTGCCACTTTTGGCACTCGTGTCGGGGGTTGCTGACCTCTGGTCTATGTGCTTCCTATATATTTCCCATTCCATTTCAAGCCATTCCTGACTTTGGCTCAAAAAACCGCAGCAAAATCTGCAACAAAAAAACACTGTGTTTCCGCAATGTGGGCTCTTAGGCAGATTCGGCCTCAAATTCAGCTCCAAATTAAGATGAGTAAACACATTCCATACTCCACTATGCCAAACAACTAGGTATAATCCAGACACCCTCCAGCACTTTAAACAATCTTTCTCAAGGCTAAGGGCCCACATAGCAAAATGCAACCAAAAATGCAGCGACAATGCATTGCATTTTTTTTCTTCAGTGTTTTTCATTGAGATTTTGCAGCTTTTTTTTTGCAACTCTTCTTTATTAAATAATAGGGAAACAATTGTGATTCTTCAGCTAAAATTAACATGCATTTTTAAAAACTCGGCTTTTCACTTGCTATTTTTTCTTCACAAAGTGTGGATGGGATTAAATGAAATCTTATTCACTTAATTGTTAAGACTGTAAAATGCAGCAATTTTTTCCGCTGCATTTTTGCAACAGCCAAACAGTGGATCCTTAGACTATGAAGAACATATATTTTTTTTTTTTTAGTAAGCAGGCTTTGTTTACTTTTTAAAGCTAAGGCTCCATGTTGCAGGTTTTGGTTGTGGTTTTTTGAGCCAGGCCAAGAGTGGCTATAAAAGGAATGGGAAATATAAAGGAAGTACTCAGACTTCTTCCTTCTGCTCAATCCACTACTGACTTTGGTTCAAAAAAGCGCAGCAAAAACACTTCATAAGGCCGGGGCCCCATGTAGCGTTTTTGGAAACCGCAGCATGTCAATTATACCGACAGAAACACCGGCGGTTTCCTTATAGGTATAATTGAAGCAGAAAGTCTGTGGAGGAAAACTCTGTGGACTTTCTGTGAAAAGTGCTGCGGGAAAAACCATGATACGTTTCCATGACGTGCTTTTTACCCCAGCGCTTTTTCGCTATGTGGGGCCCAGGGGCGCACCGCTAATGAGGTGAAGTGAGGCGGCCGCCTCAGGCGGCACTGTCCGTCACTGTCTGGGGGGTGGCATTTTTACTATTTATTTAATGTAAACCAGCCCAGGAAAGGCCGCTTTAAAAAAAACAAAGCTGCGCGATACCTGTCCTGGGCTGGTATCAGCGCAGGCGGTGATACAATGACGTCATCGCGCCTCCTACACTGACACGCAGACGTCACGGACAAGAAGAGGAGCGGCAGCTCCATCAAGGCATTGCAGGTAGGTGACAATAACTTTTTTTTTTTTATATATATAAATAGACCGTAACCTGCTGGAGTATCCCCAGCAGGTAACGGCCTATTTACTTATCGATCCCCGCTGCTGGTTGTGGCCGCCTCCCCTTCCCCTTCTGCTATCGGACGCAGAAGGGGGAGTTAGAAGCAGCTGTGAGCGGCAGCGGGGATCGGTAAGTGAGGCCAAATACTACTATTATTATAGTATAATAATCAGAGACCCAGGGGAGGTGATAAACATAAAAACCAGTGTTACTCACCTCTCCGGCGATCCGATGTTACTCCCAGCAGGCTTCGGCCTTCTTTGGTGACGTCCAAGGCGTCATGTGAGCCAGGCCGATGTCATTATGTTGCGACGCCGCTCTGTGCGACATTGAAGAGGGCCAAAAGCAGGGAGCCCAGGTAAGTAACACTGGTTTTTATGTTTGTCACTGCCTGAGTCTCCGATCATTATACTCTGGGGTCTGAAAACACCCCAGAGTATAACAATAGTTCATGGGTGGGTTACTATGGAGCAGAATACTGTGTGTAGTGGCCACTATGGAGCATAATACCAAGTGCAGGGGCCACTATAGAGCATAATACCGAGTGCATGGACCACTATGGAGCATAATACTGTGTGCAGGGGCCACTATGGAGCATAATACCGAGCGCAGGGGCCACTATGGAGCATAATACCAAGTGCAGGGACCACTATAAGGCATAATACCGTGTGCACGGGCCACTATGGAGCATAATACTGTGTGCAGGGGCCACTGCGGGGCATAATATTGTGTGCAGGGGCCACTATGGAGCATAATACCATGTGCAGGGGCCACTGCGGGGCATAATACCATGTGCAGGGGTCACTATGAGGCATAATACTGTGTGCAGGGGCCACTATGGAGCATAATACCGTGTGCAGGGGCCTCTGCGGGGCATAATACTGTGTGCAGGGGCCGCTGCGGGGCATAATACCCTGTGCAGGGGCCGCTGCAGGGCATAATACTGTGCGCAGGGGTCGCTGCGGGGTATAATACCGTGTGCAGGGGCCGCTGCGGAGCATAAAACGTGTTCAGGGGCCGTTGTGGGGCATAATACCATGTAATACTGTGTGCAGGGGCCGCTGTGGGCCATAATTGATGTTCTATCCTTAGGACAGATTATCAATAAGACATCAGTGGACCCTGCCTCTGTCTGATCAGTGGTATGGGGGGCTATGGTGCCTGTTTATATCACACGCTGTCTGTTTATAGCCTTCTCACATAGACATGTATAGGACGAGGCTGTAGTTAGATTACATGGCCGCAGTGAGATGAATGACACTATGTAAACAGAGAAGCGGTCACGGCACTTACACAGGTACCACGGTTCATTCAAACAGCTGATTAGTGGGGGTCCTGGGTTTTTGAGCCCCACTGATTAGTTTATTAATGACCTGGAAAACCTTTTAATTATTTAACACCTGGGGCATTATTAATAAGGGGCACTATTTATACAGGGTACACACGGACATTATTAATATAAAGATGCACTTGGGGGTATTATTCATTATGGGGGGGTTATATCATATATTTTATAATTGGGGTAGCAGCAGGATGGGTGTGCAGGTGAGGACAATGTGGGTCAGCTGCCTGGAAAAGTGAGGAGCCAAAGATGTCTGTGTTGTAAACTTTACAGAGACAAGTCACAGCTGGAAGAAGTAGTCATGGCGGTCCCAAGGGAAGAGAAGGGAAATGTGACCGATTAGTCAGAGACATCACCTGTAAGTCACAAAATGTTACTGCCCTGTATTCACCTAAATGATAGAGGATAAATACCTGAGTGATGTGGGTCTGTCTGCTGAGACCTCCACTGAACCTGAGAATTGGGTTTTTTCCCCCACTGGGTGGGAATTCAGCCTGGCCGCAGCCATATATATAAGTGTGTCGCTTGGTGGATGGACGAACCCACGTGGCTCTCATTCACTTCGATGGGAGTGCCAAAGACAGTCAAAGTCCAGTACTCAGCTATCTGCAGCGCTCCTATTATAGAGAATGGGGTACACGTGGGCTCGCCCATCCACTAAGCAGAAGATGTGTGAAGTTACTTTCATTGTTAATGCCGTGTTGTTGATCTCTGATACTGAAGTAATACAGGAAGAAGAATTCTTAAAAACTGTTTCATAAGTTCTTGTATGTTTATTGTACGACAATAACAGCGTGTGACGCTAACAGCATGTAAACGCAATTTTATATATTTTTTTTTTTTTTTTTTTTTTGGGGGGGGGGGGCGTCTTTCAATAGTCCGCCTCAGGCAGCAAAGAGGCTAGGTTCACCACTGGTGGAGCCTTATCCTAATGCACTTTTTGTCAATTAGATCATGAAGAAAGAGGTTCACTTACTTTTTCTGCCTGCACTGTTGACATTGTGTTCAATAAAGACATGAAGAGTGGAACTGTTTGTGTGTTAATAGTATAGTTAGAGTGTGTGTCTATAATTGTGACTAAAATTACAATCAGACCACAATTTATAAATAATCAAAGCAGATATCCAGATAATTCCAAAGGGTTCACTTACTTTATTTTGCAGCTGTAAATAGTAAAGATAGGCAAACTGGTTTGTAATGATCCGGGTTTGTCCCGAATATTGCAAGTTGTTTGGTTTTTAATGAAACTGAACAAATGGTGATTCGCTTTGGACAAACAAAAATGGCCATGCTACGAAAAAATGGCCATCACCATGTCTTATACCAGGAAATACAGAACAGACAATGTCATGTGTTCAGTGACTCACACATCACCTGATCAACATCTGACAGCATCTCATCCAATAGACAGGCCTTTCAGTTTGTTGGCCTGATGAAGACACTGGTACTGCATCAAAACACAGTACCTGTTATTTTATGCACAGTGGAATAAAAGTATTTATTGGATAATCCACTCACCAATGCTCATTATTTAGACATGATTACCAGGTTAAGCAGCGCTCATATACACCCTGTTTTTTCTCTTCTCTTTTAGATTTGGTATAAATGGTGGACATACAAAAACATCTGTGATCTATCTCACTGAATGTCATAGCTATTAGCTAGGCTATATGGAGCACAAGCCAGAAAACTGAACAGTAGTTATTGGTGGATTTAGAGAATCAAGCAATAATTATACACAGGCGGATTAGTAATGCTAGAATAGAATTGAACAGGCAGACATAGATAGGACACTAAGTCTGCTTCAGACAGTTAATGCTTTCATTGCCAGGCAATAATCTATATTGTCTGACAGTACTGGCTGCTGGCAAAATAGAAATTTCATCTCTATGCATATGCGAAAAATATACACATATATAAAAAATATTTTGTTAAGGACTTTTTTGGGCAAGAGTTAACATATTTTTCATTAAGGAGCATTGCTTTTAATCTGAACAAAATATTTTAAGTGTTTCTCTGTATTTGCAAGTACACACTGCTTGTGCATATATAGTTCTAGATATATGTCACACACAGTAGTAGTGGTGGCCATGGTACTAGTATCCTTTGCTAATGTAAAAAAGAATTTCCGTTATTTCAGCATTTTTTTGGTGTGTTCAGCCAATACAGTCTAGCCTGCTCTAATCTTTAAAAACAAATATTTAGGAATTTCATATGTTTTTTTTTCAGCTCTGGTCTGGTCTGAGTCTGACCTATACACATTGTTCTTAATCTGAACAAAATATTTTTTGCATTTCTTTGTATGCCATGTACATATATAATTCTAGATATACATCACTAGTAGTGCATCCTTTGCTGATGTAAAAAAAGAATCTCTGTTATTTCAGTGGGGTTTTCAGTGTTAATAATCAAGCACTGTGTGCATTAAAAAAATGAGTGGAAAAAAAAACAGGCAAGTGACAGACAAAAAAGAGGGGGGAGGAGGAAACACTTGTGCAAGTACTACTGCTAACAATAAGAATGTGGGTGGCAAGAGCAACACTGCTTTTGGTTTTTGTGGCATCACCAGTAGCTGCAGGATTGTTGTACTTCCTGAGAGTGTTCACGAAGTTTTTCATTATTTAGCTGGCTCATCTCAGTCACAGGAGGATTTTGCATTTAGAGTGATGTGATCTTAAGTCAGGCTTCTGTGTATTCCTCCTCCTCCTACATAACACGTAATTTACTGCAGGGCCTTTCTGGATTGTCAACCATGTCTCCTTGACAATCTTCTCTACACAGATCCCTGGTAGTGATGTGGCATCTGCTGAGTGATCTATTTCTCCCCGTTTTGATGAGCTGAGTGAGAACAGGCAGTATTGTGTGCAAGCAGAGGAGGAAGACATGACTGAGAAAATCCACAGCACTCCCAAATTATGCCGCATCAAGCTTTATTAATTCATATATCATGACAAGGTTGGCAACATTATATGGGTTAATAGGCTAGTAGCATGAGAGACAACGTACAACTGGATGTTTCGGTCCTGTTCAGACCTTTGTCAATGAACATCTAAAGTATAAACAAACGATTATTAGCAAAATGTTAGACATATATCTAAAACTCAGATCACTACAAGCCCTATCCCACATGAATCAAGAAAAAAAGACCAACAAAAAGTGAAAAATACTCATCTAGATTCGAGACTACAATAATAATTATCATGAACGCAGTACAATTAATATTACCCAAGTTATCATAAACCACAAGTCTAACAGTAAATATATACAATATCGCAAGTAAAGGTTGTAAAGTTTAGTCAAACAATATTGTAAAAGTCTATAACATGATGGTTACATGGCATAAAAAGAAGGTAAACAAATAGATGATCATTATAATTAAACAGACCAACTATATCAAAGGAAATCCCCCTAATGAGTAACATACTTGTGGAAGAATGCGGTTCGGGATTCCTACTTACCCGCCTCGCGCTATGTAAGAGGTTCCCAGACCGCCATGTCATGTTGGAGACAGATGCTCCGGTGTTTTATCGTGTCCGGGATGCCTGATGATGATGATGATGATGAAAGGATTCAGTTTCGTATGCAGAGATGTGTAATGTGCAAGAGAGGGCTTGCCAAACAAGAGGCAATGCACATGCGCAAGAAGGCTTAATCTGGACAAGGTAGGAGTAAAGAGGAAGCATGATGCAGTATAAAAGATGGCATAATGCCGAAATTCATTTTATATACAGTATATATATATATATATATATATATATATATATATATATATATATATTAAATGCCAAATTGTGTGACAAAGCCCTGTAATGTTGAATATAGTGAGCTATTTATATGTTATCAAAAAAGAATGACCGTTTTAATAAAGGGAATAAAATATTTCTACTGTTTTTAGAGAGGTGTAATGTTCAGTATTTCTTCTAAAAGAAAGGAAGTGTACATATATTAATATCTTCTATATGTCATAAATAAAGCATATAAATATATCCAGGTGGTCAGCAACCTCCGGCACCTGTGCTGGCGTTGGCACTTCAGGCATATTTACTCGGCACAGGGCTCTCTCTAATGTTTAAAACGCTACTGCTTCTCTTAGTCCGTCTCTTTCATGTACCATGTAAACACAGTCGGTGGGGAGGAAACACTAATGGGAAAAGCATGAGGCATAGCGTCCTAGTGTCCGGGCTGTGAGCTAGCCTAGTCAAAGTGCAGAAATTGCCCAGGCAATTCGTTTTTGTATCTGGAAGCAGGTGCAAAAGTGTATAATATGGCACCTGATGATGCTAATTATGATTATGCAGTTCATTTCAACAAGTCTGGACAGATTTGAATGGGTCTATGCTACAAAAAAAGTCTACCCTATGTGAGGGACATCCTTTGCCCCCACAAAGCTAGCTTACTACAGATCACTCTCAGTACTGTGTTCAGCCAAATGTCATATCCACCAGAGAAGAAACGTGTATGCACAAAAAAATCATGGACAAGGATCACATTGAAATGAAAGTTTAATTAACCAGTTAGTTGGATACTGTTATGGTGTACATTATATAACTTTCATGTTGGGGTCAACATACTTACAATTATTGCTCAGCACACTGACTGCTTCATCTTTGACTTTTTAAAAAATATCTGCACACAATACAAAAAAGGTTGCTAACCCCTGGTTTAGAAGCTAATCAAATTTCTTAATACATTATACTAGAACAGAAATGTAGTATATAAAGTAAATAAAGTAGTCACAATCCCGGTTCATCCCATGGCGGGGGAACGGGGGGGGGGGGGGGGTTAAAGTATGTAAGCAGTGAATCCAATATGATTCACGCTGTTTGAGTTTACGCAATCAATCTCCACGAGGGTGAAGTGGTGGTACATGGTCTAATATTTTAAACTGTAAATGGCAGATGGTGTGTTCTCCGATCAGGACTAATACATCAAAAGGAGTGCATAACTTTTATCTATTTAATGTAGAGGAAAACATGATGACTGTTTGTGTTGGTGGAGGTAGTAGTGTCAGGGGGTGTGGTACTGCTACTACTGGTAGTCCTTCTGATAGGGGAGCTAAGGAGATATCTGGAGGTGAAAATTCTGAGGGTGTGCATGGCCATGATGATGTGTTAGAAAAAAGCAGGAATGATGATGACATTGCCGATAATGATTCTCTTGGGGATAGGACCTGGCAACCAGGTCAAGGTGACAAAGTGAGATAAGATGAAGAGGGTGGTGATAGTAATTCCAGCCATTACGCAGGCTCAGCACCCAAAAAGCCTACTCGGGGCAGACTTAGGGTGGTGTTACTGGGGTGGTAGTGGCAGTCCTGTATCAACTGCTGCTGGCAGCAGCAACTACACGCGGAATCTCCTGTATGGGAATTTGTTTGTACATTGTCAAATCCATGGCGATGTGCAAGATCTACAAGCAGAAACTTGGTCGTTTGCAGGAACAAATGTAGGATTGGCATCTCTGTGTACTCAATCAAAAAGGAATCAGTTCTCTTATTTGGAGGAATAGATTTGACATCGCTGCCATACAACTTAGTGGATTCCATTGCATTTGGACAACTGATGACATTCACGCAACCTCGAAGGAGGATACTTAATTGCCATTATTTCTCTAGGAAAGCTGTTCCTGCTTTAAGTCAGTCTGGGAAAAGGAGCACACCACCGCTGAACAGCAATTATGGGGACAAGGACAATACATGGCTTTCACAGCCCACTGGGTCAATGTTTTGAGCGACAGCGGCCACAATCCAAAAACTCAACTCAGCAAGGCCAGGTTCTAGTTCCACCCCGATTGTGCAGGTCCAGTTACAACATCATGTAGGGCCTATCCACCCCCTCTGGTTCCTCCTCTCTGGACCGTTTCTTGCCACCATCTTCACCAGGGCAAGCCATTGCTTCCACTCCTCTTCCTTCTACTCTACCCTCGTTTCATGAATGTAAGGCAAAGTGCTGTCATGCAGTTTTATAATTAATGAGCCTGGATCAGAGGAGTTGTACAGCAGAGCTGCTTTGCTACTGTATATCCTGCAGCAAGTATCTGGCTGGATGGCTCCTCGTCAACTCCAACTGGGCAGTGTTGCCAGCGACAAAGGCACCAATGCTGTTGCTGCACTGCAGTTAGGACAAATAACACTTTGTTCCTGTATTGCGTAGGTGGTTTACTACTTTATTAACCTGTATAGTAGCATAAAAGAGATGTTCCTCATAGACAGAGGAACTACTGTATATCCTGCAGCAAGTATCTGGCTGGATGGCTCCTCGTCAACTCCAACTGGGCAGTGTTGCCAGCGACAAAGGCACCAATGTTGTTGCTGCACTACAGTTAGGACAAATAACACTTTGTTCCTGTATTGCGTAGGTGGTTTACTACTTTATTAACCTGTATAGTGGCATAAAAGAGATGTTCCTCATAGACAGAAAAATCTCTGTGCATTTCAATTATTATGTTGCAAAAAACACCTTGCTTGATTTGCAGCGACAAAACATCTGCCTTTGCACTGCCTTATTTGCGATGTTTCAACTCGGTGGAATTCCATCTTAAACATGCTGGAGTGTCTGAGCAGCAGAAGGTGGTGAATGATTATTGCATGCAGCAGACCACAGGGACAATGTGATACTTCGAGATGCGTTATTGGAGGCTCATGAGTGTTCTGGGCCCTTGAAGAAGCCACCAAATCTGTCAGATGACTGCAGCATCAGCAATGTGATCCCTCTATTATAAATCTTATAGGAAACCCTTACACTCATGCAATGATGAATGGAAGAGGAGGAACAGTTTCCACCTCTTAGTCAATGTCATTGTGTTGATGGAGGAGGATGAGGATCCGGATCAGGGTCAATATGGTAGAGGAACTAGACTGGAAGAGGAGAACGACTTGGATGCAGAGGGGGCTCTTGATATGTCACAGGCACAGCCAATGGAGGAGGCTGATCTTTATCTGTTTCAAGAAGAAGAGGATGATGATGATGACGCCATGCTGGCCAAGAACACCAACCATGGCAGGCCCCTGCCTGCCAGCCCATGCTGGCAAGCATGGCATGTATGCTCTGCTGCTTACACAGTGACAAGCGTATTAATAGCATCAAGCAGAGGGATGAGTACTGGATGGTAGTGCTCTTAAACCCGCTCTATGAAGCCAAAATGGGGGAATTCTTCCTTGCTTCCCAGAGGGAAGAAGAATTAGAATATTATCAGGATAGGTTGTATACCCAACTTCTTCCAGTGTTTAGAGAGAGCACTGCATCTGCCAGTCACATGTGAACCCAAGTGGCCTTTGACCGCTCCCAGTCCACCTCCTCTGCAAATGGCACAAGTGTCAGGAGGAGTAAATGTAGCAGCAGCCAGGCCAGTAAAGTACCTGGAAGTTGATGGAGCCACAAGAGGCAAATGACACCCACTATCTGCACCAGCAGATACAGTTGTACCTAGAGTGCACCTATAGTCCAGCAGATAACTCTGACCCCATGGAATTCTGGTCCAAAAGGTTAAAGCAGTGGAAGGAACTCGCCTGGTTTAATATGGGAGTTATTTCTTGTCTGGCCTCAAGTGTTATGACCGAAAAGTTATTCAGTGATCCCAATGGCGTTGCAACTCCTAAAAGGATGAAACTGTCCACAGGTAGCGTGGAAAATGACTTATCACAATGAATCAGGCATGGATCTGCAAGTATTTTCAAACACCTCCAGCTTATGCTTCCAAATAGTGGTGTCGCCGTCGCCCTTTATCATCATCTTCCATTTACTGTACTGATGCTGATGCTAGCTGCTACTCCTAAATAGCTACCACCACTACCACCATTCAGTCAGACATGTCCTGTGGCCAGGTCCATCATATTATGCTCTGCTGCACTGCCACAAATATTGCCACAGCTACCGAGTGCCTACTATCACTACTACCACCTAGGCAGACATGTCCTGCGGCCTGGTCCATCATATTATGCCTTGCTCTACTGCCACACACGTTACAACAACTACCACCACTCAGTCCCTAATAAATGGGTAATTTTTGGAGTGTTTTAAATGTTAAATGCGCAAAAGCAACTGTCAGTGCAGTGTATGGTTAAACTCTGAGTTTGTATCCTCTGCTTACCATTCATTTTTCCATAGACATACATGTCACATTTACTTTGACATTACTTCGGCTGTGTTTGACTTAGGGAGCTTGAAATGGGATATATATATATATACTGTAAGTTCCTAGGAGCCCTAAGAGTGTTCTACACTATATTTTAAGTCAATTTAAAGTGTGGTTCATTCCGAACTTGTTCATCCCATAACAAAGTGGGGACATGAGCCACCGCACCTGAAAACAAAACAAATTTTGAAAGGTTCACCCATCTCTAATAGATAAATGTGTTTGGAGTCTCCACCACAGATTCCGCCTAAAATCGGGTTGAGAAAAAAGTCCTTCAGTGTTAAACTGAAACCAGGCGGAGTCCCGGATGACCCATTATAGTCATTTTAAGCAGATATCTCCATCTTTCCGATCCCCATGGGACCCGAACGACTAGTGTGAACCTATCGTGACTTTAGTTGGTGTTTGCTCTGAACACAGAGGAAGCATTTTCCTGCTAATTTACTTATCTTTTACGGTCATTGTCCCTATGTGTAGAAGCCTGTGTACATAATGATAGTGTTTGTGAAAGCAGTTGTTTTGAAAGACAAAGGTGACAGGTGAAGGTTGGAAAAAAGGCTGCACATAATTTTGCCATAGTTTTACATTTTTATTAAAAGCTGGTTTATTTGAAAAATGACCCATGGCAGGCTGGAGAGTTGCCACCATATGAGGAGGGGACTAAACTCACTGTAAGGCTAAGGCCCCACGTAGCAGGCTGCATTGAAAAAGCTTTGCGGGAAAAACCGCGGTGGAAACGCACTGTAGTTTTTCTCACATCGCTTTTGACAGGAGTCTGCAGAGGTTTCCTCTGTGGACTTTCTGCTACAATTATAGAGTGGAGAAAAAAAAGTATTTAGTCAGCCACCAATTGTGCAAGTTCTCCCACTTAAAAAGACGAGAGAGGCCTGTAATTGACATCATAGGTAGACCTCAACTATGAGAGACACAATGAGAAAACATATCTAGAAAATCACATTATCTGATTTTTAAAGAATTTATTTGCAAATTATGGTGGAAAATAAGTATTTGGTCAATAACAAAAGTTCATCTCAATACTTTGTTATATATCCTTTGTTGGCAATGACAGACGTCAAACGTTTTCGGTAAGTCTTCACAAGGTTGGCACACACTGTTGCTGGTATGTTGGCCCATTCCTCCATGCAGATCTTCTCTAGAGCAGTGATGTTCTGGGGCTGTTGCTGGGCAACACGGACTTTCAACTCCCTCCAATGGTTTTCTATGGGGTTGAGATCTGCAGACTGGCTAGGCCACTCCAGGACCTTGAAATGCTTCTTACGAAGCCACTCCTTCGTTGCCATGGCCAGGGGCGCACCGCTAATGAAGTGAAGTGAGGCGGCCGCCTCGGGCGGCACTGTCCGGGGGGCGGCATTTTTACTATTTAATGTAAACCAGCCCAGGACAGGCCGCTTTAAAAAAACAAAAAGCCAGAGCTGAGCGCGGCCTGTCCTGGGCTGGTTTACAAGACGTCGCATCTCAGCGCAGGCGGCGATACAATGACGTCATCACGCCGCCTACGCTGAGACACAGACGCCGCGGACAAGAAGAGGAGGCGGCGGCGGCTGCATCAAGGCATCGCAGGTGAGTATAGCTTTTTTTATATATATCTAAATAGGCCGTAACCTGTTGGAGTATCCCCGGCAGGTCAGGGCCTATTTATTTACCTACCCCGCTTCTGCTCGTGGCCGCCCCCCGCTTCCCCTTCTGCTATGGGCTGCAGAAAGGGAAGTGGATGCCGCTGTGAGCGGCCGTGGGGATCGGTAAGTTAGGCCGCGGTCCGCAAATACTACTATTATTATACTCCGGGGTCTATTCAGACCCCGGAGTATAATAATCAGAGGCCTAGGGTTGGTGAGGGAACATAAAAACCAGTGTTACTCACCTCCTGCGATCCGATGTAACTCCGAGCAGGCTTGAGTCCTCTGGTGACGTCATCAGGTCGCGTCGCCGGCCTGATCACGTGACGTGTGTGCGCAATTAAACAGGGCCGAAAGCTGCAAGGAGTGCAGCGGTGTCCAGGATAGGTAAGTAACTCTGGTTTTTATGTTTGTATTCTCCCCTGGGTCTCCAATCATTATACTCTGGGGTCTGAAAAGACCCCAGAGTATAATAATAGTTCATGGGTCGGCCACTATGGGGCATAATACCCTGTGCAGGGACCACTGTAGAGCATAATACCCTGTGCAGGGGCCACTCTGGAGCATAATACAAGTGCAGGGGCCACTATGGAGCATAATACCAGTGCAAGGGCCACTATGGAGGATAATACCAGTGCAGGGGCCACTATGGAGCATAATACCAGTGCAAGGGCCACTATAGAGCATAATACCAGTGCAGGGGCCACTATGGAGCATAATACCATGTGCTGGGGCCACTGTGGAGCATAATACCGTGTGCAGGGGCCAATATGGAGCATAATACCGTGTGCAGGGGCCAATATGGGGCATAAAACTGTGTGCAAGAGTTGCTGTGGAACATAATACCGTGTGCAGTGGCCAATGCGGGGCATAATACCGTGAGCAGGGGCCACTATGGAGCATAATACCGTGTGCAGGGGCCGCTGAGAGGCATAATACAGTGTGCAGGGGCCGCTGCGGGCCATAACACTGTGTAATACTGTGTGCAGGGGCTGCTGTGGAACATTATAGTGTGTGTAAATGGGGCGCTATAAACATGGGCTATGGCACCTGTTTATATTATATGCTGTCTGTTTATAGTGACCGTGTGATGTAATTGTAGCCTTGTCACATACTGTAGACACGGGGGAACCTAGTGAATGACCTGCAGAAAGCTGGGACTAACGTAACAAAGGCTACAGTCAGTAACACACTACGCCACCAGGGACTCAGATCCTGCAATGCCAGATGTGTCCCCCTACTTAAGCCAGTACATATCCGGGTCCGTCTGAAGCTTGCTAGAGATCATTTGGATGTTCCAGAAGAGTATTGGGAGAATGTCACATGGTCAGATGAAACCAAAGTAGAACTGATCCGTGTACATGAAAGAATGAATGGGGCCATGTATCGTGAGATTTTGAGTGCAAACCTCCTTCCATTAGCAAGGCCATTGAAGATGAAACATGGCTGGGTCTTTCAGCATGACAATGATCCCAAGCACACCACCAGGGCAATGAAGGAGTGGCTTCGTAAGAAGCATTTCAAGGTCCTGGAGTAGCCTAGCCAGTCTCCAGATCTCAACCCCATAGAAAACCTTTGGAGGGAGTTGAAAGTCCGTGTTGCCCAACGACAGCCCCAAAACATCACTGCTCTAGAGGAGATCTGCATGGAGGAATGGGCCAACATACCAGCAACAGTGTGAAGACTTACAGAAAAAGTTTGACCTCTGTCATTGCCAACAACGGATATATAACAAAGTATTGAGATGAATTTTTGTTATTGACCAAATACTTATTTTCCACCATAATTTGCAAATAAATTCTTTAAACATCAGACAATGTGATTTTCTGGTTTTGTTTTCTCATTTTGTCTCTTATAGTTGAGGTCTACCTATGATGACAATTACAGGCCTCTCTCATCTTTTTAAGTGGGAGAACTTGCACAATTGGTGGTTGACTAAATACTTTTTTCCCCCACTGTAATTCAAAACAGCATTTGGGAAGTTTAAACTTTAACCCTAAGCATTTCACGGGAATTAAAACAATATGGAGGTGAAATATAAACATTTAATTTTTTTTTCAATAATACGTTCATTTAGCCCTAAAATGTACACATTCACAAGGGGTTAAAGCAGAAAATACATCTCAGTTTGCTGTGTGATTTCTCTGGAGCACAGAAATACTCCACATGTGGATGTGCACAAAGGAAGGAGCACCGATGGGTGTTAGTAAAGCAGATTTTGCTGGAATAGTTTTCAGGTGTCATGTTGCATTTGCAGAACCCCTAGAATACCAATACATTTTGGAAAATACACTTCGAGGAACTTATCAAGGGGTATAGGGAGCATTTTGACCCCACAGCTATTTTACGGATTTTATTACAGTAACACTGCCTGTGCTGGGACATAGATGTCCTGTGGTAACGGCATTTTGTAGGCTGCAGGACACAGCAAGCAGAGTCGGCGGTGGCAAGTCCAAGGAGGAGGCCGGGGAAGGTGAAACATAAAAAAAACAACATATTCAACAGTCTCCGATGTGCCCCACCGTTGTCTGGTTCAACGCTGCCCAGGGGCTTGTTCTGGCAGAAGTCCTCGCCACATGTGACTGCTGAGTCCAACTAGTGGCCTTAGCGGTCACAGAAAAATTACTAAAACGTCAATTTATCCCAAAAGATTTTATTTTCACAAGGGGTTAAGAAGAAAAGGCACCCCACAGTTCGTTACACAATTTCTCCTGACTGGACAATACTCCACATGTGGTCATAAACTAAGAGTATGGATACATGGGGGGGCTCGTGATGGAAACAACACTATTGGCCTTTTGGAGCGCTATTTGCCTTTTGGAGGGCATTTGCTGGAATAATTTTGGGTGCCATGTCGCATTTGCAGAGGCCCTAGAGTAACAATTCAATGGAAACCCCCAAAAAGTGACCCCATTTTGAAAACTACACCCCTCACAGAATTTATCAAGGGGTATGGCAGGCATTTAGACCTCACAGCTCTTTCATAGATTTTATTAACATTGGAGCACGAAAATGAAAAATTACTTTTTTTCCAATAAACTGTCAATTTGGGCCCAAATTTTTCATTTTCACAAGAAAAGGAGAAAAAGGACTCACAGTTTGTTACACAATTTCTCCTGAATACGGCAATACCCCATATGTGGTAGTAAATTGCTGTATAGATACATGGTGGGATTCGGAATGGAAAGAGGTATTTTTGTTTTGAAGGGCAGATTTCCATGTTGCATTTACAGAGCCCCTATAGTACCAGTACAATGGAAATCCTCCAAAAGTGACCCTGTTTTAGAAACTACACCCCTTGCGTAATTTTTATCATTTTAAGCTCAAGAGTGCTTTCCAAAAATTAATGTGCAAAGTGAAAATTGAAATTTTTAAAAAATTTGCCATTTCAGTGGCCAATATGTTGTGCCAACTTTGTGTCAACAGACACACACACTCTTTAAACCTTTAAGTAGCTACAAAAAGGATGTATATGTGGGTGAAACTGCTGTTTGGGTACATAGTAGGACTCACAAGGGAAGGAGCACTGTGCTTTTTAGCTTTTGGAGTATAGATTTAGAGGTACTGATTTCTGGACGCCATGGTGATTTTGCAGAGTTCCAGAGGTGCCAGTAAATTTGAAATTCCTCAAGAAGTGACCCCATTTTCTAGGGTCAATTTTAGGGTGTCTGCAAACTTGACATAGTGTCCAGAAATCAATAATCTGTGCACCAAAAGCCACATAGAGCTCTTTCACATCTGCGCCCTGCTGCAGTTTATACCCACATATGGCATTGATCCTGGGTACATTATCTTGGGTATAAGGTGAACTATTATTTATGAGAACACTATTAATAAGGGGGGCTATTTATATTGGAGCACTATTATTTATGAGGGGGCTATTACTAATAAGGGGGAACTATTACTGATATGGGGAACTGTTTATGAGCAGGGACTATTATTTATAATGTGGCGCTATAATAACTGATGTGGAGTTGCAAAAATCTAATAGGCGGTACAAAGGTGGTTATTTGAATTGTGTGTGGGCATAAGGAGGGGTGGTTGCTACTGTTTTGGGGGCAGAAAGGGGGCATTATTAAAGGGGCTGCCACTGGAAATATGATGGTGTTGTTGGTATATCAGCATTTGGGGCCCCAATTTTAATTTTACCCAGAGTTTGTCTAAAACCAGCCCTGGGTATCTGGAAGCCAAGTCATGTTTGCAGAGCCTCTAAAAGGTATCAAAAGTGACACCCCCTAGAGAGTGACCCCATTTTGGAAACTGCACCCCTCAAAGAATTTATCAAGGGATGTAGTGAGCATTAGTATACACGTGTATTGCAGTTTATAGAGGAAGGACTTCCTCCCATCTTGGCAAGATCAACCAGGTATTGGGTGCTCCTAACAGCCCGGGGTCACTGGCCAGACCCCGGACTGCAGAAAATACATATCAGCACCACCGATCTCGCCGCGGGGGATGTCAATTTGGGTCACTTAGATGTCGGAACCCTTTGGATACCGCGGTTATTTAATGGAGCGGGTGTTAGCTGTCAGTAACAGCTAACACACACTCCTGATGCTGCCTGCTCAGATAGTGAGCCGGCGGCCGGCCCATGATATGCTATTACGTCCATTTGCACCACATACCAGGCGCCCAGGACGTAATAGTACGTCATGCGTTGCTAAGGGGTTAACCACACTAATGCCTATTCTTCTTTTATCAGTGAAACTAAACAGAAACACCCACATAAATCACTGAACCACCTTCTGTCTGTCTATTTTTCTTCTATTAGCTGCTGAGGACATCTCTTCAAACCCTGGCCCACCTTTTTTCACCATCTTTACCTCTTCCTGCACACAAAGTCTCTGTTCTGACTCAATAGCTTGGCTGCAAGTGTGAGGTTGTGAGAGTGTCCTGTAGTCTCTATGCTAACCAGCAATTTACACCAAGATATTTATCAGATAGTGTTCAACTCAACTGAGGAGGCGTAGATAAGATTCCAGATGCTTTAATCCAGGTAAATCTTGTAAAACCTCATACAGCAGTAGGTGAAAAATGATGAAATACCAGGAGCTGAGCAGACATGTTGCTTACAAAGAAGTGAAACTAAACTGAGGGGGAGAGAGGAGGAGCTACAGCATCACAGCTAAGGATACAGACAGAGAGAGGGGACAAACTACAAAGACACAGTATCACAGATATATGTCAGTGAATTAAACCAAGTCCTAGGACATGACACTCCCCGCCTGAAATCTTTAGATTTCACTGAAAACAAACATTAAATGTCCTGAGATGTCCATAAGGTCCTCTTCAAACCTGAAAAACAAAAAAGAAACATGCACAACAAACAATAATCAACAGTTAGTCCAAATAAACCAATCTTCAGGTCGGGAAGCCGCAATTTGCCAACACCTCCACCGACCCACACTGTAATCCACAACAACACGGTTTTAGTTCATGGAAGGAAGCTCCCCACCATGAGCTGTGAATGGTGTCTTTATCTTCTTTTATGTGACGTCTCTTCTTGGAAGAAGAAGCACCAGTTCATTAATTGGGCGGAAGAAAACTCGCACTGAGCCTCCCTTGGTTACCTTGACCTCCACTTTCCGAGTCTTCCCATCATCACTAGGGACAACTTTAGTGATGAGACCCATAGGCCATTCATTCCGATGGACTTCTTTATCCCTTAGAAGGACGAGGTCACCCACCTGGAGATTAGGTTTTGAGGTCTGCCATTTGTGACGGCTCTGTAGCATGTGGAGGTACTCTGTTTTCCAGCGGTGCCAGAACACATTGGACAGGTGTTGAACTTGTTTCCATTGGCGTCTGTAAATGTCACTGTGATCTAAGGTACGTGGAGAGGTAGCAGCAGTACCAATTTTCTGAGTAAGAAGCGTTGCTGGGGTTAAGATAATTGGAGATTCAGGGTCTGAAGATACTGGGACAAGTGGCCTTGCATTGATTATCGCAGACACTTCAGCAAGAAAGGTTATTAACGTCTCATGGGTAAGCAGTGTCGACTTGTGGTCCATCAACATAGAGTCAAGGATTCTGCGTGTGATCCCAATCATACGTTCCCAGGAACCTCCCATATGGGATGAATGTGGAGGGTTAAACGTCCAAGTGCACCCATTGTTGGATAAGAAGTTGTCGAACTGCAGTTCTTTGCAGGCTCCAACGAAGTTAGTGCCACAGTCAGACCTCAGTTGTTTCTCAGCAGGCAGTGGAGTGTCCCAGTCCATGTTCTCAGTGGTAAGCTGTCTTAGTAGTAGCTTGCCTTGAATGGTGATGGGAGCAATGAAACCAAGAGGATCATAAATGCTGTTCACAACAGATAAAACTCCTCGTTTGGTGAAAGGTTTGTCACAAGAAGACACTTGGAATGTGAACGTGTCTTGCTCAGTGTTCCATAGCAATCCTAGGCTGCGTTGCATAGGAGGAGCATCAGAACTGAGATCAAGATCCTTCAAGTTGATTGCATGATCATCAGAGGGAAATGCCTTCATTACCTCCATATTGTTGGAGATGATCTTGTGAAGTCTGAGGTTAGCTATAGACAGCATTTCCTGTGTTCTAGAGAGGAGATCAATCACTTCTTCACTTGCAGGTAAGGATTTAAGACCATCATCAACATAGAAGTTCCTCTCAACAAACTGACGAGCATCAGAGCCATACTCTTTCTCACCTTCTTGGGCGGTCCTTCTCAGTCCATAGATCGCTACTGCAGGAGATGGGCTATTGCCAAAGACATGTACCTTCATCCGGTAATCTATGACTTCATTGTTGACATCATTGTCCTTATGCCATAGGAACCTGAGATAGTTTCTGTCATCATCCTTAACAATGAAGCAATGAAACATCTGTTGGATGTCGGCCATCACTGCAACTGGTTCCTGTCTGAAACGGATTAAGACTCCTATGAGGCTTTTGTTTAGGTTAGGACCAGTGAGGAGCAGGATGTTGAGAGAAACGCCTTCATACTGAGCACTAGAATCGAACACGACCCTGATTTGGTCAGGTTTGCGAGGGTGATACACGCCAAATGATGGAAGGTACCAGCATTCTTCTCCTTCCTTTAGTGGAGGTGCAGGTTCTGCATGATCTCTCTCAAAAACCTTCTGCATGAAACCTACAAAGTGTTTCTCCATCTCTGGTTTCCTCTTGAGGGTACGTTTTAAAGAGGAAAATCTAGAAACTGCTTGCTTCAGATTGTTTGGTAGTTTTGATCTCGGGGAGCGGAAAGGTAAGGGTGCTACCCAGCTGTTGGAGTCATCTTGAATGAATTCCTTGTCCATAAGTTTGAGAAATTCTTTATCAGCTATTGCCGGTGCCAGCTTGTTGTCATCACTTGTTGTATTGAACACTGTTAATCCAAGGGTGTCGTCCCCAGGCAGGAAAGTATTCACGTTGTCTCGGTGATTATGCAGCCACTTACTGTTGCTTATCTTCTCTTTCACTTGGTAGTGATGTGGACATGGCTGAAAACAAGTGCTGCGACCATTTGGTAACATATGCGTCTTAAATGAAGAAATATTGGTGGGCCTTTTCATCCTACCTATGCAGACGTTGCCAATGATAACCCATCCTAGATCGAGGCGCTGGGCAAATGGTGCATCATGCGGTCCATTAATTTGCTGGCGTATTTTGTGCAGTCTGAGAATGTCTCTACCTAGCAGAACTAGAATGTCTGCATTTTTGTCAAGGGATGGTATTTCACTGGCTATAGCCCTTAGATGAGGGTGCTGGAAAGCCGCCTCTGGTGTGGGTATCTCTTCTCTGTTTGATGGTATCTGGTTGCACTCAACAAGTGTGGGCAAAGGTATCTCCAAATTGCCCTTGAGAGAAGCTATTACAAGACCACTGGCCCTTCTTCCTGAAACCTCTGATATGCCACTACAAGTACCCAAGGTATATCGATAAGTATCACCCTTTAAGTTAAACAGATCAAAGAGTTCTGACCTTGCAAGTGAGTGGTTGCTCTGGTCGTCCAAGATGGCGTACACCCTCAGAGCCCTTTCTGGTTGGCCCTTGGGGTATATATTGACTAGGCATATCCTTGCACAGGACTTGTCACAAAGGTCTTCTCCGCAGACTTCTGTACATGAGGAAGATACTGTGGTAGTATTTGCTGCTTGATCTGTGTTCTCCCCGCCATGCTTAGTTGGGGAAGGGGAACCTCTAGGTGGTGTGGCACTAGGCTGGGATGGATGAAGAGCTTGTACATGGTCCTCACTGCCACACTCTATACACTTAATAGCAATTTTACAGTCTCTAGCAACATGTTCAGTAGAGGCACAACATTTGAAACATATCCCTAGTTTCTTAAGAAGCTCTCTACGTTCCTGGATTGGTTTCCTCCTGAAGCCAATACACTTCTTGAGGGGATGAGGCTTCTTGTGAATAGGACACAGACGGTTAGGATTTTCTACCTTTTCGTCTTGGTTGTTGTTGCAACTGCTTTCTTCTGGTGCTGATGTAGGTTTAGGAAGAATATCAGTCTTTTTCACCGAAACTGGGCCTCTGCGGTTTCTGTAGTTAGAATGTGAGCTGTCATACTTAATAGGAGGTGAACCAGGAACACTGGGATCCCCATAGGAAAAGCTTGGGTCATTCTTGGATTCTGCAATGTTCTTGATAAACTCACAGAAGTAGGAAAATGGAGGAAAGGAGACTTGATTCTCATTTTTGTATCTTGACCCAACTGTGGTCCACCTTTCTTGAATATTATATGGCAACTTGGTGACTATTGGGTTTACCCCACGAGCAGTGTCCAGGTAACTGAGGCCCGGTAGGAGAGTGTCCGCCTTAGCCAGTAGGAGCTCCATGAGTAGGTCACTAAGTTCTTGAAATTTCTGATGATCCTTACCAGATATCTTTGGAAACCCTTGCAACCGTTTGAACAGAGCATTCTCTATTGCTTCAGGACTGCCATAGGTTTTCTCCAGTCTTTCCCAAGCAGCGGTAAGGCCTGCTATGGGGTTGTAAATGTGGACGGATCTGAGTCTTTTAGCACGTTCTGTGGACTGTGGGCCAAGCCACCGGATAAGCAAATCTAATTCTTCAGCTGCAGTAATGCCAAGGTCACTAATTGCAGTTTTGAAGGCACATTTCCAGCCTCTGTAGTTCTCAGGTTGGTCATCGAACCTTGTGAGTACAGTCTTAGTAAGCTCACGGCGAACCATGTACCTTGCAAACTCTGACATGTCTGTTCTCTCTGACTTTAAATATTGAGTTGCTGGCTGAGTAGCGGTGATTACGTTGTTAGTGGGGTTCTGGTTAACAGAGGTAGGTAGCGTAGGGGCTGCGTAGGCATTCAGCCTAGGAGCTAGCTTAAAGTCCATAGGTTTAGCCACATATGGATGTGAGACTGGACGGTTGTTTGCAGTCTGGTGGTATGGTGTCACATTGGTGTTTACCTGAGTATCAGTATATTGCATTTGCTGAGGTGCAAGGCTTTGGGAATCCATGAAGGAAGAAGAAACTGGATACTGGACAGGCAGGGCATTGTACTGACCTTGAATGCGGTGTGCTTCAGAAGATACCGTGCCCTGTTGCACTGGAGAAATGTCGTCCCTGACAGGAACATTTGTGGCAAATAGGGATTCACTGCTTTGGCTTAGTACATAGTCTCTTGTGCGCTTGAGGGGATCCTCTGCTTCCACATCACACAAACTGGTGCAGTCGCTTTCACTTCCACTGATGGCCTGTTCTAAAATGCTTAACCTTGCCTTGGCTGCAGCGTGCTCATACTGTTTCTCTAGAGCCTCTAGTTCTGCCCTTTTTTGAGCTGCATTAGCTTCCATTGCTGCTGCATTAGCTTCCATTTCTGCTTTCTGTTGAGCTGCCTTAGCTTCCATCGCTGCTTTCTGTTGAGCTGCCTTAGCTTCCATCGCTGCTGCATTAGCTTCCATCTCTGCTTTCTGTTGTGCAAAGGCTGCCTGTATCTTAGTAGCTTCCACCTCTGCACGTGCTTTTATAAGTTGCTCACTGAGTGTGGAAGATTTTGAGGAACGTGACTTAGATGTACGCTTTGAACGCTTGGTAGACTCAGAAACGTGGGATGCCATTTCCTGCAGTTGCGCAATTCTTGCCTCTGTCCTTAACTTAGTTTCATGTACTAAGCTGTCTCGTTCTGAATTGAGACGCTGGAAGCTTTGCAATTCAGCTAAAGAATCGTCTGTATGAAATTTCCTCAATATGCTTTCATAGTCCTCAGCTTTCATTTTATAATGTCCATGCATAGCACAAAGCTGTCGCAGAGCTCCCTCTAGTGGTGATATATGGTATGCAGGCAAGCACATGGCAGATATCTTAGTCTGTATTTCCTGCCACCATTTTGAGAGTTCACAGGAAAGTTCATGCTTTAAACCTTCTAGATTGTCTCTAACCTGTTTAATTGAGCGTCTAGCCTTCTCACTGGGCTGCAGACTGAGGTCCATGCTACCTTGTGCTTCAGGGTGCCCTTCAGCCATGATGCAACTCAAACAGGATAAATATAACTTTGCTGGAGTGAGATGGCTGCTTGCTAGAATCTTCTTATGCTGAGGGAGTCTGAGCTGCAGATGCAACTTACACAATGCTGATTCCTTCTGGCTTCAGGTAACTTGCTGTGACTGACTGTATGTCAGAAGTTGGTGAACTGTCTTACAGCCGTATCTGGCAGTCTTTATGCATCATTTTTCACTGTTCTGACTCAATAGCTTGGCTGCAAGTGTGAGGTTGTGAGAGTGTCCTGTAGTCTCTATGCTAACCAGCAATTTACACCAAGACATTTATCAGATAGTGTTCAACTCAACTGAGGAGGCGTAGATAAGATTCCAGATGCTTTAATCCAGGTAAATCTTGTAGAACCTCATACAGCAGTAGGTGAAAAATGATGAAATACCAGGAGCTGAGCAGACATGTTGCTTACAAAGAAGTGAAACTAAACTGAGGGGGAGAGAGGAGGAGCTACAGCATCACAGCTAAGGATACAGAGAGAGAGAGGGGACAAACTACAAAGACACAGTATCACAGATATATGTCAGTGAATTAAACCAAGTCCTAGGACATGACAGTCTCACTAACCTCATCAATCACCATACTCCCTCTCCTTATCTTTCTCCTGACCCTTTTAACTTCTCTCTGTATTGCCTGCTCAGTGTGTAACAAATTAGAATGTATTAATAGCCATATAGAATTTTATAGATTTTGAGTTTAATTATATACATTCTATTCTTTGACAATGTGTGTTTCGTGGTGTTCCCGCTTTAAAAATTGGAGATCTATGAACTTTACGACATTATATGATATTTTGTAATTTTTCCGCTTTATATTTTAATATATGCATTGTGCTCATTGGCGGTGTATGTTCCATGATGTTCCCGCTTTGAAATTTAAAATTTGAATTTAAATATGTTTATGTTCTATTTATGCTATTGGATGACGGTATTCTTACTGCTCGTCTTTTTGAGTATGGTCATGTGAGATACCATGTGACCTTCTTTGTATTGATCACGTGTTATTAGTTCATGTGACCTTTTTCTTTTTGAATTTTATGGAGGGAACGTCGCTGTATATTGTATATGCAGCTACGTTATATATGTTATCGGGTGACGGTATTTTTACTGCTCGTCTTTTTGAATATGGATTTGTGAGATATCATGTGATCTTCTTTGCAGCGGTCACGTTCTACTGGTTCATGTGTCCTTTTTCTTAGAATTTTATGGAGGGAATGTTGCTGTATATTGTACACACCACTTCAATGAAACGTTATATGTAAGCTTATATTATATTTTTTACTAGTAGAAAACCTGCGGCTTCACTCGCGGAAAATATGTTAAATTGTTGGTTATGCTAGCTAAAGTAAAATTTTCAGTGTCACACTGAAATTTACATTTTCAGAGTGCTACAGTAAATTTAGTGGTGGTGTAGTATTTGTGGGGTGGTGTTTGTGTTGTGTGTGTCTAGCGTGGTCTGGTGTTTGTGTGGTGTGTTGTGGCATTTGTGTGGTGTTGTGGTGTGGGTTGGTGTATGTGTGCTGTCTGTGTGAGGTTTGTGAAATGTTTATGTGTTGTGTGTGGTGGTGCTGCTCCTTTAGCGGCGGCTCTTTGGCGCCGTCCCTATAATCCGTCGCTGTCAGTCACAACTGTTGTTTTCCCCCTCAGCACTGTCACTTTCACCTTCACATTTCCCTATTATATGTATAGGGCCTTCGGGGGTCCCAATCTGATTACTGGGGGACGCTAGCAAGATTTAACGTGCGCAGTATTCTGCTCCTGTGGGTAGAGAGGGGGCGTGCCAAATTTCACCCAAATCGGGCGAGAACTGTGGATTTGTATAGAGCGGGCTTCTACAGATTTCACATTTCCCCATTATATGTATCAGGCCTAACTTCGGGGGCACCAATCTCATGACGGGGGGATGCTAGCGAGATGTAACGTGCGCAGTATTCTGCTCCTGTGGGTGGAGAGGGGGCGTGCTAAATTTCACCCAAATCGGGCGAGAACTGTGGATTTGTATAGAGCGGGCTACTACAGATTTTGAGTTTTATATATAGAGATAGATAATACATATAGATATTCATGATGTATTTGGATATATTTGTATATGGTTAAGGTTATAGTCTTGATTTGTGTATTATATATTTGTTTATATTATATTGATCCATTTGTGTTTTAAATTCAGTGTGTTTTGATCCTCATGGAGCTATGACTAAGGGACCCTGAAACACGTGGCTGTTTTATGGATCGTATATTTGTGTAACTGTTGTTACTTTTTTAAACTACATGGATTAAAAGTTACATTTTATTTATTGATCATATTGTTGCTGGATGCTAGAACTTTTTTCTTTTCATTATCTTCAGAATGTATTAATGACTTATTCCATAGTAAATCCCTCAACTAGCTAGCTTTTACTAAAGCCTGGATCCAGCAGTCTGATACAGCCTCCTCTGCTGCTCTTTCTTATGGTGGCCTACATTTCTCACATACTTCTAGGCCTGACAACTGGCAGGGTGGAGGGGGTAGGCATACTTCTATCACATCAGTGAACTTTTTAGGTCAATCCTCCAGTACCCTCACTCCCCTTCCCTACATTTGAGGTCCACACCATCAGACTTTTCCACCAACTCTCCTTACTTGTAGCCGTGATCTACCGTCTACCTGGCTCACCCTACCAATTTCTGGACCACTTTGCTTCCCCTCTTTCTATCCTGTGAAATTCCTACCCTCATTATGGGTGACTAACATCCCCATTGACACCCCTATCTCTTCCGCTGCCTCTCAGTTTCTCTCAATAACCACTTGTTTTGGTCTTTCACAACTTTCCTCTTCCACCACACACAAAGATGGCAAGACAATTGATCTAGCCTTCCTCCGAATTCTTGCAGTTTTTAAATTTTCTAACTCTTGTCTGCCCCTTTCTGATCATAACCTTTGGTCTCTCACATTCAGTACTTTCTCCTTCACAGGACACACCTACCATTCATACATAGATAAATCTATGTGTCATTAACACACAGCACCTATGAGACACTCTACAGTCCCCTATCTCTTCACTAGCCTGTCCCAATCTGGCCACCAGTCACTAAAATGAAACCCTTAAAAGTGCCCTGGATGAGGCTGATCCTCCCTCCACTCGAAAATTTCAACACAGGAGGTGTTTTCTTCAACAGTGCTCAAGGTGTGCTAAACCTCTTTGGAGAAAATAGTGTACACCTGCAGACTTCCCCCACTTCAAGTTTATGCCAAAAACCTATAGCTCTGCCCTTCACCTTACGAAACACGCCTATTTCACCGCTCTCATCTGTTCTCTCTCCAGGAACCCTAAAAGACTCTCTGTAACCTTCTAGTCCTTACTCCCAAAGTGCAGGTGCCATTCACAGACCTGGCAAAGGACATGGCCACTTATTTTCATGACAAAATTGATAACATTAATCAGGAAATAATTGTCCAAACCCCAGGCAGAATTGATCTCCTCACCTACCACACCTCATCCTGTTCATTATCATCTTTTGAACCAGTTACAGAAGAAGTCCCCCAACTCCTCTTCTTCTGGCCCTACTATCTGCCGCAGTGATGCTTTCTCCTCACACCTTCTCCTGTCTGTCCTCACTACTTATCTTACTAAAATATTTAACCCCCCTCTCTCTTCTGGAATCTTCCCCCTCCTCTTTCAAAAATGCTGTCGTAACCCCGCTACTTGAAACCATCCTGTGCTGCTATCGACCAGTTTCTAACCTCCCCATTATCAAAATCTTGGAACGCTTGGTCTATTCCCGCCTAATCCATTATGTCTCTCCTAACTCTCTTCTGGATCCCTTTCAATCTGGCTTCCACACCCTGCACTCTACTGAAACAGCCCTTACATAAGTCTCCAATGATCTCCTGACGGCTAAATCTAATGGTGACTTTTCTTATTCATCTGGATCTCTCACCAGCATTTGACACTCTTGACCACCAACTCCTCCTCACTATGCTTCACTCTGTTGGCCTTGCCGACACTGTGCTCTCTTGGTGCTCCTCATATTTCTCAGACCGCACTTTCAGTGTATCATTTGTGGGCTCTCTCTTTTCCGATTGCTGTGGGGGTTCTTCAGGGCTCTGTCCTAGGTCCCCTGCACTTCTCTCTCTACACAGCCCCTATTGAATAAACCATCACCAGATCTAGCTTCCAATACCATCCTTATGCTGATGACACCCAACTATACACCTCATCCCGTAACATCCCTGCACTAATACAGAACACCTGTGACTTGTCTCTGCTGTCTCTCAAATATCATGTCTTCACTTTATCTGAAACTGAAGCTCCCAAAAGACTGAACTACTGCAGTTTCCACCATCTAACAGACCTAACCCTGATATCTCAATTTCACTCTCCAGCCTTACCATAACTCCAAGGCAGTATGCGTGCTGCCTTGGAGTTATGTTTGACTCAGACCTATGTTTGACTCAGACCTTTCCTTCCCCCCCTCCCCCCACACCATATCCAATCACTTACCAATTTCACTTACCACAGAAACATTAAAGACCCTTATTTTCACCCTGTTTCACTCTCCATTTGACTACTGTAGCTCCTTACTAATCTGTCTTCCCCTTACTAGACTCTCTCCTCTACAATCTATTCTGAATGCGGCGGCCAGGCTCATCTATCAGTCTAAATTCCACTGCGATGCCTCCAGTCTGTGCCAGTCACTGCATTGGCTGCCTCTTCAATACAGAATACGACATATAAACTTATCATCCTCATCCACAAGGCTCTCCATAATGCTGTACCTCCCTACATTTCCTCCCTCAACTCAGTCTATCACCCAACCCGTGCTCTCTGTTCAGTTAATGACCCAAGGCTAACATCCTATATTATCAGAACCTCACACTCCCGTATTCAAGACATTCCCGAGTTGCACCACTTCTCTGGAATGGTCTACCCCAGACAATCAGTGTTATGAAAATTTTATTAAGCTTGATATGATAAATCATATAAAACATACAGTGGGGAAAAAAGTATTCAGTCAGCCACCAATTGTGTTAAGTTCTCCCACTTAAAAAGATGAGAGAGGCCTGTAATTGACATCATAGGTAGACCTCAACTATGAGAGACAAAATGAGAAAACAAATCCAGAAAATCACATTTGTCTGATTTTTTAAGAATTTATTTGCAAATTATGGTGGAAAATAAGTATTTGGTCACCTACAAACAAGCAAGATTTCTGGCTCTCGCAGACCTGTAACTTCTTTTTTAAGAGGCTCCTCTGTCCTCCACTCATTACCTGTAGTAATGGCTCCTGTTTGACATTGTTATCAGTATAAAAGACACCTGTCCACAACCTCAAACAGTCACACTCCAAACTCCACTATGGTGAAGACCAAAGAGCTGAGCTGTGGAAGGACACCAGAAACAAAATTGTAGACCTGCACCAGGCTGGGAAGACTGAATCTGCAATAGGCAAGCAGCTTGGTGTGAAGAAATCAACTGTGGGAGCAATAATTAGAAAATGGAAGACATACAAGACCACTGATAATCTCCCTCGATCAGGGGCTCCACGCAAGATCTCACCCCGTGGGGTCAAAATGATCACAAGAACGGTGAGCAAAAATCCCAGAACCACACAGGGGGACCTAGTGAATGACCTGCAGAAAGCTGGGACTAACGTAACAAAGGCTACAGTCAGTAACACACTACGCCGCCAGGGACTCAGATCCTGCAGTGCCAGAGGCGTCCCCCTGCTTAAGCCAGTACATATCCGGGCCCGTCTGAAGTTTGCTAGAGAGCATTTGGATGTTCCAGAAGAGTATTGGGAGAATGTCATATGGTCAGATGAAACCAAAGTAGAACTGTTTGGTAGAAACACAACTCGTCGTGTTTGGAGGAGAGTAAATGCTGAGTTGCATCCAAAGAACACCATACCTACTGTGAAGCATGGGGGTGGCAACATCATGCTTTGGGGCTGTTTCTCTGCAAAGGGACCAGGACGACTGATCCGTGTACATGAAAGAATGAATGGGGCCATGTATCGTGAGATTTTGAGTGCAAACCTCCTTCCATCAGCAAGGGCATTGAAAATGAAACGTGACTGGGTCTTTCAGCATGACAATGATCCCAAGCACACCGCCAGGGCAACGAAGGAGTGGCTTTGTAAGAAGCATTTCAAGGTCCTGGAGTGGCCTGGCCAGTCTCCAGATCTCAACCCCATAAAAAACCTTTGGAGGGAGTTGAAAGTCCGTGTTGCCCAGCGACAGCCCCAAAGCATCACTGCTCTAGAGATCATCTGCATGGAGGAATGGGCCAACATACCAGCAACATTGTGTGCCAACCTTGTGAAGACTTACAGAAAACGTTTGACCTCTGTCATTGCCAACAAAGGATATATAACAAAGTATTGAGATGAACTTTTGTTATTGACCAAATACTTATTTTCCATCATAATTTGCAAATAAATTCTTTAAAAATCAGACAATGATTGTCTGGATTTGTTTTCTCATTTTGTCTCTCATAGTTGAGGTCTACCTATGATGTCAATTACAGACCTCTCTCACCTTTTTAAGTGGGAGAACTTGCACAATTGGTGGCTGACTAAATACTTGTTTTCCCCACTGTATAGGCTTATGGTATTCATATAAGTGTATGTTAAAAGGTCATTATTGTGTATAACAGAAGTAGTTAAGGAATGTGCTGAGTGGTGTCTGGTGGGTGCAAAAAAAAAAAAAAAAAAAAAACACACAACATCCTGCTTTGTAGATTACTAGTTCATGACCCACGTTTCAACTGATAAATTCATATATCAATTATCTTCATGCGTATTTAACCACCTCTCCTGTTCCTGTAAGTGACTATTCTATAACGCTGTGTTTTACTATATTATGCAGACATTTGACTTTTAACATTAAAGGCACACGTGCTGATTTCTCCATTTTCATATACATATATGAAAATAAAAAGCCTTCCTGATTTAGCTGATCATGAATGACCAATATTGTTAATTAAATTCTCCTAACAATCGGATTAACTCTCAATTTCTACAGCTTCGAGTGCATCCTAAAGACACATCTTTTCAGACAGGGATATCACATTTACTAATCTAAACCCTTCTGCATTTAGAATCCCTAAAACTAATATCCTCCACTGTTCACACTCCTGCATTATCCCACAGAATATGATCGCAGCATCCCAGAGTGCTACTGCTTTTATGTGTTTGTCTTGTGTGCCTCTGGGTTCTATGTCTGTAAGCAATGTTCTATGTTAAGTGTATTCATGTGCAGCTTTTCACTTATATGTTTCCCCCTGTGGTGTTCAAGCTCAGACTTGGTTCAGCCCTGGCCTATCACAGGCCACTGGGCGGGGTTGTGAGGAGATATAATCAGTCAGTTCAGTGCATGCTGTAGACCAGACAAGGTGTGCAGAGCTGACCTGCCACCAGACTCTGGACTGAAGGCCAACCGCCGCTCCCACAGCCTCAGGAGGGATATCATCAGCCCCAGGCTCATCTAAAGACAGCCCAGAGCAAGGGAGTAGAGTTTTACAAGAGGCTGGACTTATTCGGTGTCGTGCCCGGAGGAGCAGGAGAGGACCCAGACAGGAGAGTCTCATTCGGGCCTAGTCTCCAGGTAACCAGATCCCTGTCAGGACTCCGTGTACCTCTATCCCCAGTATACCTAGCTGGGAGAGGCACAGAGGTGGAGTAGAGACGGCCATACTGTGAAGCCTATACTGTCTTTGGGCACCCTCCTAGAACCAAGGCTGGGGTTAGGACACTGCAGGACTACTACCCCAATCTGGAAGCTGCTGTTGTCCCTCTGTTCAAGTTGCCTTAATAAACGGCTGTTTGGTTTACCTGCAACGCTGAATCCTGAGTCGTGCCTCCTTTAACATCAGGGCTCTTCCGACCAACACCACACCGGCTCAGGTAGGAGAGGTTCCCTCTTCAACTGGAAGTGCCCCGGCGGAAAGAACTACTATCACCACCATCCGGTAGTGCTGCAGGACCCCCCTCGACTTTGTCCGGCCTAGGAGTGGGACTGGAGCCACTTGGGAGCATGCTCGGCCTGCTAGGTGGCACAGCATCCACTACTACTACTCCCATCCTCCGGTCTCATCTGACTGGGTTGTGGCATGATGCCGTATCAAACTGTAACCTTATAGGTCTCGGCATCATCTGGATAATAACGGACACTGAGTGGTGATGGCTCATACAGCTTTACTTATATGCGTAATGAAAATAACCTTTATCACAAAAATGGCTGGACCACTGTATAAGCAACACTACCTCCTATGCTGTCCCTGCTACCTCTTGTGTCACTCCCTCTAACTCAGATTGTAAACTGAGCAGTCCCATTGTGCGAATTGACTTATTAATCTAATGCCTCATTTTATCTGTACTTGATCCCTACAATTTGTAAAGTGCTGCGGAATATGTTCCTATCTACCCTGTACTATTTAAAATAGTGGCATATTTTATGTGGCAAAGGAATCTTTGGGGCCCCCTCAGCGTCCAGAAGCAATTGTTACCTCTGCACCCCTATAGCTACACCCCATCATTTGTGACCCGTTCCATTAAATAAAACACCAACACCACAAACCTTGGCAAAATAACATTTATTTATAGAATCTGTAATAAAAAAAAAAAATAAACTTATTGTTATAGTAAAATATTACATTAGTATATATTAAATCAATTTATGAGGGGGGAGAGAAAAGAAATACAAAATATTTCTGGAGGACCAAAAAACACAGAAAAATGGATTGCAAAAATGGCAGACACGAACAGAGCTTGAGGGACCCCCATTGACTATATACTAGGATCCATTGAGTTTTTTTTTTTGGTAACAGAAATCAGCAGATGAAAAAGTTGGGCTTACAGCCCTTTTTCATCCAGACACTGTGACTGAGGCTCTGCACATATGTGAACGTAGCCTTAGTGAACTATATTAAATTAATTTAAAACCATAAATTTGACACTATCTCCTATACTTCATACCAAATCCAGTGTTTCACATTTTCTGTTTTGCTTTCATTTTGCTGCATCTTGTGAGGATAGATTTTCTCTTTCCATGTTTGTTCCTGGTGTGAAAATGGAAATGAATGCTGTGTGCTTCCACCATCTGTTTCCTCTACCTTCATGCACAGTCTCACAAACAGGCTGTAGCAAGGGAAGTTTAAAATGATACTCACCACACAGACATTGGAAGGGAGAGAAATTTTTACAACTTAACCCATCTCCCAGGTGCCAGAGTCCAGGGATGGTGAGTAACACCTATGTTTAATTGCCTCCCACTTATTTGACTCTAGGGTCTGAAGAGACACCTAGAGTATCATAGCAACTCTTAAGCAGCAAACCCCAAAAGTTTTAGCTGATCCCGGAATTTTTTTAAAATTCATAGTGCCCACTATGGAACATTATACTCTGTGGAGGGGCTACTGTGAGACATTATATTGTGTGGAGGGGCAGCTATGAGATACTATACTGTGTTCAGGGCTGCTATGGGATATTATACTGTATAGAGACCATTATACTGTGTGAAGGGGTCACTATAAAAATAGTGAGGGCAACCAGGACGAGGACATTATATGTGGGGACAGGATAGTGTGTGAACCCAGAGCAGGGGCAATATACTGTGTGAGGGCAAATAAGAAGCATTATATTATGTGGGGGCCACTGAGGAGGCCCCACTTATGAAAGCTTTGCACTGGGCCCTACCCATAGTAAACTGCAATTAATAAAAACCAAGAAAAAAGGGATACACAGTAAAATATGTTACTTGCTGCAAGATGCAAAAAGTACAATGATTTTTAAAGGGATTGATCCAATTGATATGTTTTGCATGATCTAATAATAGCTAAACTTTGAATAATAAAAAAATAAAATGCCCTATATAAATAAATGGCTTTTATATACTAATTATGGTGCCCCTGATGCTTTCTTTTATACTCTCTCAAAGTGTCCCCCTCTATTGTGCTCAGGACTGTTGAAAAGAAGTACCTTTTAGTGCGCAGTGTGTTACTAGTTGATCTACACAATAGCAGAAATGACCCCGCATATGGTGATGAGACTAAGCCAATACTGAGCGTACCGGATCAGCATGGAACACATTAAATGGATGTTCCAAGAGGGACTCAAAAGAAAAGCAAGGGGCACCAGCAATATCTAGACACAAGATTATTTGAAATTATTCTAAGCGAAAGTGTTGAGATTTTTCATGATCTAACAGTAACTATTTATTTGAAGGATACCCAATCAAAAATTTAACTGCTTCATTAGGGTATTCCATGTGTCAATCTCAAACAGTAATAGAATATGACATCTCTGGCTACATGGAATATGACGACTCACATCTCCGTTGGAGACTCCCCATCACAGTGTCCATTGGAAATCCGGAGGAAAGTCCTACACGCAGGGACTTTCCTCCACTGGTTTAAGTTTTTAAAACGGCAGACTCCATTATAGTCAACGGATCTGGTCCACCTCTCCATTTTTCTGGCCCTCTGACAGTGTAAACCTAGCGTTAGTCTCCCTGCCCTGTACATTTATGGTCTCATCAGATTATTTACAAAAATACAGAAGGAAGAAAAATCAGTGTACACCCAGCAGGCAGAGTTGGCACTGGCTCTAGTTGGTCATGTGATATTGTGCTGAAGCATCATGGCTTTGAAAGCAAAGCACAGAGAAAGGGAAACCCAGGATGGAGTCTTTTTAGAAGTACATACATGCAAGAAGTACAGTATACTTAAGTGCAACGTGTGATATACAGTCAGATGAGGAGTGCAGTGAAGTAAAGCTGTGTTTCCGCTGGAGGTCTTCTTTAAAGAGAGTCTGTCAGCACCAAAAACATTATTAAACTAGTCCGAGTACCTTATAGTGCTCAGAGACATGAGCAGTGTGCTATAAGTTATAGAATGGGCGCTTAAATTTTATGAAAAGCTGCTTTTTATTCTTATGCAAATGAGCAAAGTGTGCATTGGAGCAGTGTTACGGGCAGCAAGATCTTCCTCTTGCTTGGGAGGATCCTGGGAGACAGCTCAGATTTTATCAGTGTTGCTGGTAGGGGTATAGAGTGAGAGGAAGATCTTGCTGTGGTGTTCTGCAGGGCTGAACACTTCTGACATGCACCTTTAGCTCATTTGTCAAAATTAAGCAGCCATTCTACAAACAACTTATAGAACTGTACTCACTCCCAGTTTTCTAGACCTCTGCTTGCTGTCATTCATTCTGCTTACTTTTAGTGGCTAAAACTGACCATGGTCATGTGATGAACACACAAATGCACTGCTCATTAGTCACAGCACAGTAATAAGACATGTTCCTGGTAACGAGTTGTGCACCTGTGTGCTCATCACATGACCATGGACTGTAGATCACATGACTGTGGTTAGAGTTTAATCCACTAGAACTAACAGAAGAGATGACACCAAGCAGAGATCTAGAAAACTCCTTTAAGTCTACATTATTTTGTCCAACCCTTTAAAGGAGTAGTCCAATGAAAAAATAGTTTTTACAAATGACAGCATTCTGTAATATAAACATTAATAGAATGTCATTAAAAATTTCAGCAACTTACATGACCTTTTTTGATAGGAAATGCCTTTGACACAGGGGGAAATGATCACACTATCCTTTGGTTTCAACAGACCATCACATCCAAGCACTCTAATACTGCACCTGAAATTTTTTTGACAATTTTATAATCTGTCTCTGCAGTGTCTTTAACTCAGGACCTCTGGGATTCGCAGCAGTAACATAGTAGGAACTACATGCTCACCTTGTACTAGAGAGAGCATTCTCTCTGCCTAAAAGCCTTAATAGCAATATTCTTCTTTAGAGGCATACAGTAGTGTTATATAGAGGCATATACAGTGGGGAAAAGTATTTAGTCAACCACCAATTGTGCAAGTTCTCCCACTTACAAAGATGAGAGAGGTCTGTAATTGACATCATAGGTAGACCTCAACTATGAGAGACAAAATGAGAAAACAAATCCAGAAAATCACATTGTCTGATTTTTAAAGAATTTATTTGCAAATTATGGTGGAAAATAAGTATTTGGTCAATAACAAAAGTTCAACTCAATACTTTGTTATATATCCTTTGTTGGTAATGACAGAGGTCACACGTTTTCTGTAAGTCTTCACAAGGTTGGTACACTCTGTTGCTGGTATGTTGGCCCATTCCTCCATGCAGATCTCCTCTAGAGCAGTGATGCTTTGGGGCTGTCGCTGGGCAACACGGACTTTCAACTCCCTCCAAAGGTTTTCTATGGGGTTGAGATCTGGAGACTGGCTAGGCCACTCCAGGACCTTGAAATGCTTCTTACGAAGCCACTCCTTCGTTGCCCTGGCGGTGTGCTTGGGATCATTGTCATGCTGAAAGACCCAGCCACGTTTCATCTTCAATGTCCTTGCTGATGGAAGGAGGTTTGCACTCAAAATCTCACGATACATGGCCCTATTCATGCTTTCATGTACACGGATTAGTCGTCCTGGTCCCTTTGCAGAGAAACAGCCCCAAAGCATGATGTTGCCACCCCCCCCCCCCCCCATGCTTCACAGTAGGTATGGTGTTTTTTTGAAGCAACTCAGCATTCACTCTCCTCCAAACACAATGAGTTGCGTTTCTACCAAACAGTTCTACTTTGGTTTCATCTGACCATATGACATTCTCCCAATACTCTTCTGGAACATCCAAATGCTCTCTAGCAAACTTCAGACGGGCCCGGATATGAACTGGCTTAAGCAGGGGGACACATCTGGCACTGCAGGATCTGAGTCCCTGGCGGTGTAGTGTGTTACGGACGGTAGCCTTTGTTCGGTGTAGTGTGTTACTGACGGTAGCCTTTGTTACATTAGTCCCAGCTTTCTGCAGGTTATTCACTAGGTCCCCCCCGTGTGGTTCTGGGATTTTTGCTCACCGTTCTTGTGATCATTTTGACCCCACGGGGTGAGATCTTGCGTGGAGCCCCTGATTGAGGGAGATTATCAGTGGTCTTGTATGTCTTCCATTTTCTAATAATTGCTCCCAAAGTTGATTTCTTCACACCAAGCTGCTCGCCTATTGTAGATTCAGTCTTCCCAGCCTGGTGCAGGTCTACAATTTTGTTTCTGGTGTCCTTCCACAGCTCTTTGGTCTTCACCATAGTGGAGTTTGGAGTGTGACTGTCTGAGGTTGTGGACAGGTGTCTTTTATACTGATAATTTCAAACAGGTGTCATTACTACAGGTAATGGGTGGAAGACAGAGGAGCCTCTTGAAGAAGTTACAGGACTGTGAGAGCCAGAAATCTTGCTTGTTTGTAGGTGACCAAATACTTATTTTTCACTATAATTTGCAAATAAATTCTTTAACAATCACAGAATGTGATTTTCTAGATATGTTTTCTCATTTTGTCTCTCATAGCTGAGGTGTACCTATGATGACAATTACAGGCCTCATTTTTTTAAGTGGGAGAACTTGCACAATTGGTGGCTGACTAAATACTTTTCCCCACTATACTTATATATTATATGCCAAGACCTTACCTGATGTTGTAGAAGACCTGTGTTTAACATTCTGAAGTGATGTCTGAAACAGCATACCTGAGGTAGCAGAACTAAGTTTGACAGATACAGTAATTGAGCAGCTGTGTCAGTCAAATAACGCTCTTTCAGATGTTGTATGACAACTTGTTTGACAAGTATTAAGGAGTCTCTGAAATATGGCACATCCAGGTTTCTAGGTTTCAAATGTCTACTGCTGAGTGTATCCCATGATGAAGTTTGACAGATATGGCAAAGCTGAGTTTAAGATGCAGTAGAGGTGCATCTCAATAAATTAGAATATTTTTGAAACGTTCATTCATTTCAGTAATTCAGTAATACAATTCATAATCAGCGTCTTCCATGATTGTGTGTCCTACTGAAACAGACTGAGGGACTATTTAAAGGCTTAGGAAACCTTGGCAGGTGACACACTGAATTTACAATACTGAACTTTTTTACAATAGTCTAATTTTCTTAGAGTTTTGTTTTCATTACCTGTAATCCATAATCAACATTTACAGAAATAAAATACTTGAAATAGAACACTGTGTGTAAACAATCTAGAAAATATAGGAGGTCACTTTTTTAATTTAATTACTGAATTAAACGTTTCAAATATAGTCTAATTTATTGAGCTGCACCTGTATGTAGCAAAGATAATCATGTCTGCTAATCTACCGTACTAGGGAGTTTGTCACACATTACAGATGTGGCAATGTCGAATTTTAGAAATTGTAACATTAAAAAGGGACTTTTTTTCTTTTCTTACACTTCTATGGTCCTATTATATACCAAAATATCTCTATCTAGTAGATTGTGCTTAAAAAACATTGCTATTGAGGATTTTAGCTTAGAAAATCCTTCCATTAATAACAGGTAAATCTGTGACACACCTAAGTCATTACTTTGCACACCAGAGATCCTATGTTCAAGGCCCACCAGAGACATACAGATGTAGCAAAGTTTAAAAATCGAGCTTAATGTGTTAAAAACACTGTGGCACACACTGTTGCAGAAAGATGTGTTAACTCTATAAAAAAATTGCCTAAAATATTTACAAAGCAGTGTAGGAGTGCTGGTAGGTCACAGTCTCTCCACACAGAAGGGATGTGGTGCATTTCCTTCTTTCAAAAACCTCCAGTCTAAAAACAAGGGACAAAGAAAGTAATTTAAGATGTTGTAATTATTAATGACCGTATATTAGAAAAATATTTCAAAGCGCTGTCATTTGGATTTATTTTTTTTTTCTGCAGCCACCCCTTTGAAGGACAAAGAATGTCTATGTGACACTTTATTTGATAAGATACAGGTATTTACACCATCTCCAACAATATTGCCATTAAGAAACACTCAAGTATTACATTCTTATAGAACAAGCCAGGAGTAAAAGGAAAGTATATTTCTTTTTATAAAATCTATCAGTCTATTACTTAAATATCCTAAACTGATGAAACAAGTGGTAGAGAAAAAAAAAAAAAAAAAGCTACGGTAATTCACAGTCTTTGTATTCACTCATTTCTGTGTGCAAAGTTTACTTTCATAAAACTCAAGTCTTTAGTAAGAAAAAGTAACTAGGAGCATCAGGCTTCTCCTGCACACCAAAGAGTGAAAACTCTCATGTGCATTATTAACCAACAGGTTAGGTTAAAGTATACAGTTGAAAGTCAGGTGATGTGGCAAAGCTTCACGGTAGCATTATCTTCAAGCATACAGGATGAATTGTAAGCTCTGTTACACATGTAGATACCTCAGAAGTTAAGGCTCATCAGAAATGCCATAACTGACAAACTGACTATTGTTAAGGTGTTTCCTGAAAAAAAGAAAAAAAAAAATGTATTAGAAAACTGAAAATATCAAAGTCTATTATTAGGCACGTAAAAACTAGGTAAATGCAAGATCAGACCATCATACAGTATATTGAGTTTAATATTTTTAGTTTAGTTTTTAGTTGAGTCTGCCTGACAGCAGTTTTTATTTTCGTTATTACTACTGATGCCAGATTAGGTGTGCTTTCAAGAGTAACCCTTTAAGGAAGCAAGGTAATTTGTACATTAATGTCAGGTAATTTTAAATTTTTTGGTCGCTCTAGCTATGCGAGAGCTTATTCTTTGCGTGACGAGTTATACTTTTATTTGGCACTATTTTGGGGTATGTTTTAATTTGCTTTTATTAACATTTTTGTGGAGTCCGTGTGAAAATACCCACAGTCATTTTTTTACATTTTGTTCCTACGGTGATCACTCTGCATTATAAAATGACATCGTAGCTTTGTCTGGTGAGTCATTACGATGAGACCAAATTTATATTGGTTATCTTTTAGCAAGTTTACTAATAAAATATTTTTTCAAGACTATTTTGCTAGGGTTACTGTATTCTGATGCCTATAATGTTTTTACTGTTTAGTTGACCAACATATGTCAGGACTCTTTACTTGAGGGCCAAGTTGTAGTTTTTATTGGTACCACTTTTTATTGCTATTTTTTTTTTTTTTTTTTTTTTTTTTTTTTTAGGGGGAATGCAAGGTGACCAAAATACATTAAATTTGCGCATTGCAGTTTATATTTTCTACACCGTTTACCGTAGGGGATAAATAAGGCTATTTTTGGATAATGCAGACGTATGCACATGGTACTTATACTTTAAATACTTAAAGAGGACATTTCACCACCTCTGACAAGTCCACGTCTTTACATCAATAGGTGCTGCTCCACTGATTCTGGAACAGTTGGAATATTTTCTTTAGTCTCACTGTTCCCGCACAATCCACACATAGTTTTAGTCCCTGATATACTATTTAGGCTCTGTACTGTCAGTAGGGCGGTGTCAGGCAGGAGCAGGCAAGGGGTGTGATTCTGAGCTCTGATACTGTCTGCCTCTGATTGTAGCTCTGAATCACACCCCCTCCCCGACATTTCCCTTCTGACATTACAGAGTTTAAAAGAGGACCTTTCATGTCCTCATTAACATGCGCCGCATTCAGCACAGTATCAGCTTTCCTGTTACGTGCCGTAGGGCAGGAGATATCAGTGCCATTAGTTTTGGGCGTTCCTGACAGTCTAGCTGGGCTGTGAAGAACGCCCAGCTAGACTAGGCTACTGGGGGTGGGGGGTGTTCCTCCAAGCTCAGTGTCCTCCTCGGGCTGTAAGGAACGCCCCCTCTGACAGTACAGGGCTATGGATGAGTACTGTCAGAGGGGGCATTCCTCACAGCCCCTCTAGACTGTCAGGAACGCCCTTCTGACAGTGGGAAGAGTATGGTGCCGAAACTAACAGCGCCGATATCTCCAGCCCTGGGACACATGACGGGAAAGCCGACAGTGCGCTGAATTCAGTGCACTGTTGACTTTCTAGTGGTATATAAAACCACATGTGCATGAGGACATGAAAGGTCCTCTTTAAATAGCACATCAGGCACCAAAATTATCTGGGCTTGTTGCTTAGGAAGGGTGGCTCTAGAGAAATAATTCTAACTGCGCTAGAAACAGTGGAGAAGTGCCTATACCCAGGTGTGAAGAACTTAAATTGGTGTAGGTGATAAAAGGTCCTCTTTAACATGTTTACATTGTGTTAAATTAAAAAGTGGGTTTTTTGAACTTTATAATTTAATTTAACCCGCTAGAGTCTGAGTGTTTTCATACTCCAGAGGCTAGTTCCGGGTCTCGGCTGTGTAATACAATAGAGACCTAGGAGTCATGCCTGTGGCATGAAAGCACCATACTATTACAGCGCTGGAGCGTTAAATATACACACACAGCACATCGTAACAGTACAGTGCAGAGTGGAAAGGGGTTAAATGGACTTGGCCCATTTTGGCTTTCAGGATTCCACAGAAGTCAATACTATGAATATAACCGTAGCTGTATTATTTTAATGGATACATTTTAAACTTACATAATTTATTTGTTCATACAAACTTTTTTGTTTTGGGGGGGGGGAGGGAGAATAAAAAGTTTATACTGCACAGTATAAACGACAGGTTAACGTTAACTTTAACTTGTGCATCAGTGTGAATACAGTCATGTCCAATTTTTAGATTTTTTGTTTAATACTGTAGCACAATAAAAACAAAACAAAAAAATAAAAATAGTAAAAAAAAATTGTTTTTGCAGCATCGTATTCTGAGAGACGACGACATGAGACATAACTTTAATTTCTCTGCTAGTCAAGCTGATTAAGGGCATATTTTTTGGAAAATGAGCTGTAGTAGCCTTTTGGGGTACATGCCAATTTCTGATCACTTTTTCATTTTTTTTTTTTTTTTTTTTTTTTTTATTATAAAGATGAAATGAATAAAAAAAATTTTTTTTTTATACATATAGCATACACCAAGCAGGTATAGTAACACTTTTTAGTGTGGGTCATTATGGATGCAGTGATATGAAGTGTGTGTAGTTTCTTTTAAATTTTGATATTTTAATATATTTTTTTTAAACATTTTTAAACCAGAAAACTCCTTCAAGAGTACGGTAAGGTGGCCATACACCCTAGATAGCTTGTTTAGTTGATATCAGTTTATTTTAAATCCTCTATACACATACATGTGTGGTTTGCCTGAGGGTGCAAGTATCCTCAATTGCAATATGCCCAAACCCTGTTTTTCCCTGATATCTGCCACTGAATGGAGAGCTGAGAGCCCAATACACATTAGGTGGTTGGCTGGACTTGCTGACATTCGTCTAAAGTGTATAGCCACCTTTAATCTATACAAACCAATATCATGGTTTAAATAATGCACAAGTCAAGTACAATAACTTAGACATATTGTATGAATTGGAAGAATAGGATAACACAAAGAAAAGCTAAGCAAAGAGGCAAGTAGACAATATGGCAATGTGGTGGGTAAGAAAATTTTTATAACACATAAAAGCAATAAAAACAGCACAATGTTAATTTAAAGCATGTTATGAAATGGGTAAAATGAACACAAATGACATGCAAAACTACCATTTAAATGAAACTTAATTTATTTAAAAGGAATTGTAGTACAATTTTAAAAAATATCAAGGACAAATCCACTGGGGGGGGAGGAATATCATCCATTTAATCACATATCAAAGTGAAAAAAATAAAAGCCTAGAGATTAGTGTGACATATGTGATCAATACTGGTTTCAAGAATTTCTCCAGTGTTCCTTTTGCTAAAATGTGCCCTATATTGTTAAAAGGTTAATGTCATATAGTAGTTGCAAGACTGTCTACAATATTGAAGCGTTATACAGTACCTATAGAAAAAATGTGTGGCACAATAGCAAGGAGGAAATGAAGCATTAAACATTTACTTTCTCAAAGACTGATCTTGTTAAAAGCGACATCTAAGGTTATAGAAAAAAAAAAAAAAAAACGATCTTAAAAAAAAAAAAAAAAATGTTAGTATGTGACTGGACAGACAGGACGACATTTAATGATGCATGGAGCGCTTGAAGCATTGAAAAGTTGTCCAGATGAGGCGCAAAGAACTGAGACCTTGACAGATCTACCTGTGCTCCTATATGTTGCATATCACACTGTTCTATAGGTGTCTGCTGGCTACTTGATGTGCCACTGTCAGGGTTCTTTCCAGTTGGTCCTATATAACCATCGCTGCACAAGTTTCAGCATAATAAATAAAAATAGTATATAGTATTTGTTAATATAGTTACAAATCATTAGGTTATTAAACTTTATTATATAGCTTCAACTCTTACGTGTGTTTTCGAAAGCGCTGGCATTTCCCATAAAATAAAAATGCTTTAGCATCTTTTCTGTATATGCTTCAAAATAATTATTTCGTGGGGAACACAAGTAAAATAGACATACATGGGCAGAGTTATGAAAATTGTGGCGCTACTAACGCATCACATTTCTGACTCATTTTGAGCAAAAAAAAAGCATTGCCCCATCAGGTAAAGGGAAGAAAAACCTGTCTTAAAGAAAGGGTTTGGATTAGCATGTGACAATGTGTGCCAAAACTGCACACAGTAAGACTACTAATAGGTGGCACAAACCTAGACTATTAAACAGTCTAAAGATGTGCCAGATTCATCATCCAGCACCAGCCAGTGTGATAAATTTGGCACATTTTTGACTGTATAGTTCAAGTAATCACCGTCCAAAAATTATACTGGATTAATACAGTAAATCTATCATCAGGTGCAGGCCTGAAAAAACTAATCCCCCCCACAAAACATCCCTTGAACAAATCAAACAAAATCTTTAGCCTTTTACACATTACCATTTATTTTTAAATTTTTGCCAATTATTGGCATCTCATCCTTTAATTCAAGCACCCAGTAAAATTAGCACAGGACTTGCCATAGCTACCGTACTTCTCATGTCTTGTTCTCTCCCAGGACCCTATTTCAATTATTAGGTCTATTAGGAGTATAGACTGGGTGGTTATTGAGACAGGAATGGATGCTATTTGATTGACAGCTGCAAACTAGGACAAAATGCGGTATCAAATGTGAACATGACAGCAGCTATGATGCACGACTACATAAATATTGATAATAAAGAAAAAAAAACAAAAACTAGGAACTCTACAAGCAGTAGTTGAAAAAAGTGTATACATTTATTGTGGCAGACAATTCAAACAGATAACGTAGTGACGTTTTGGTTGTCACAATGCAACCTTCATCAGACACGGATTGAAAGGAGGCTGGAGGTACTGAGCAGTGGCCAAGGAAAGCCTAAGGGCGGGTGTATGGCATGCACACGGTGCATTGTACGTTAAACATATGGCTTTCCTTTTTCTACATTGAATAGCAAAGGCTGCTATCATGCTATCAGGGCTGTGGAGTTAGGTAGCCCAAACTACCCTCTCCGACTCCTGCTCCTACAACTTCATAAATAGCTGACAGGATTGGTCAGACCAAAACAGTAAAGCTCCTCTAACCGAAAAAAAAAAACTACTGAATTTCTATGGAAGGTAATATGCAACAAACTATGCATCTAATTCATTATAAAATATCAATAAATTGTATAATATAACATAAGTAATCATTTTATTTTGAAGCCGGAAACTAATTAATTATTTTTTGACTGACTCCATAGACCTGGCTATTCTTTTTATTTAAATTCATTAGTAGATTTACTGTATACAAACAATACCTAAGGTATTTTTTTTTTTTCATTTGGAAAGCAACATGTAAGCCTCAACTATAATGCTTTACATGTGATGTTAAAGGGGCTTAATAAGATGTTACTAGTAAATAAAGGTCAAGACTGCTGGGGGAATTTGAAATCCCCGATCCACATATCCACCAGTTAGATAACGGTAGAAATGAGGTAACTGGAAACTTCACCAAGACAGGACTTCCCTAAAAATACTATTAAAAAGTATTTAAAAGTAAAATAGTACCATTAGACAATTTGAAATTTAATAGGACAAAGGGTGGTTTAATAGGACAAAGGGTGGCTCTCTTTACTTATCTGGCTATTTTCCTCCTTCATCCCATGTGTCCTACACTGTGCACTATCAACAAACTTCATTTCCGAGAGATCTGAATAGAGTTGCTGCCAATAGATGTCTATGTAGACAGGGGAGGGGGAAGAGAGAGCAGTGAATTAGCTGCTATGAGGTCTCATGCACAGTACAACAGAGAAGAACCTGCTTCCCAATTTCTGTGCAGCATACCTTAGGAAGCAGCAGTATGGGGATTACAATACACCAGTAAAGAGCAGTGTATCAGTGAAACCAACACTTCTATGGGCACCATAACCTGACCACTCAGTGAAGTTGAAAAGCAGTCTGCACAAGACAGATCTTTTCAGTGAATGTAGAGTGAGTGATCAGTGCTGGAAACAGGAGGAGACATAAGCCTAGCAAGTGTAGAAAGCAGCATTTTCTGTCCCAAGATATATTACAAAATGCCCTATCTTTGCCTGTACTATAGATTTGTTGAAAACCTTTTATTATAGGAGGCACACTTAAAATAATCACTACCAGCAAATAGTCTAATCCAGTGAGTGACATGGTGTACATACCTTTTGTGTGTCAATGTGCAATCTTGCTGCCGAGAAACATTAACATATGCCAATTTGGGGTGCACCAGGGGTGTAGCTGCATAAATAGGAGTACCTGATCTCTCACTGCTGCGTATCAGGACTGGTTAAAAGGCAGCACTGGACTGATCACAGGCAGTCACAGACAAAATCTGGTGCACTAAACAGCTCATTTGCAAACAGATTAAAAGTTTAATTTTCTTGGCAGGAAGGTTTCATTTTGACATAAAAAAAAATAAAAAAAATAAAAAAAAAAATATATATATATATATATATATATATATATATATATATTATATATATGTTCACTATTTCACCATGTGGTTTATAACTTATTTTGGTGGTGGTAGACTCCCTTTAAAGCTGACTTTTATAGAACTCTGCCCTGTAAATGCTATATTACAAAATTATATTTTCATAGTATAATCTCACCCTCTTTTTCTCTTAAACCAGCACACATAAATAATAGCTGATGCTGCAATTAGAATTCCAACAATTCCAGACAAAACTCCACCTTAAAAGAAATACAGCAATGTTACATACAAATGCAGGTCATGCTCCAGGCGTGTCGTTACTAAAAAAATTCAATAGTCATTAGTTGAATCTGGACATGTCACACACATTTCTCACAATATAACTGCAGTGTGTGCTATATTGTGTCCATAGGACCCTCCAACTATTAACTTCTTAATATAAGAGAGTAGTTATAATAAAATAATTATAGCTATTACCAGGAGTCTGACAATACTGTTCAGGCTGGTAACTCTGGCCAACGCAGTTTCCAGCTGAAAATTGGTTGTGTGATTGTGGGGTTAAAAAAGGCATTTTGACAGTAGGTTCTGTACCCAAATGTTATATTTTGGTGTGCTTATTATGGCCAACTTTCAATCTATAATAAAAATACTTAGCTGAAGAAGGTCAATTGCATATTCTATGAAAATATTAGTTTGACTACTAAATATCCAGTACTGTCAATTAAAGGGCCATTCAAGGAACTGTATAGTTGCTATAAACCAGGGATTGGCAATCCCTGTCACTCTCGACAAGCAAGCCATATTTTCCTGCTATGGCTACTTTCACCCCCCTCCTTGCACCACGTCCTTTATAATTATTTATTGCCCCATTCCCTACAAATGGCAATCCCATCCTTAACATTGTATTGAGTGGAAGACCATGTGGGATGTCAGAGACAGAGACTAGCAGTACAATTAAATTATAAGAAAGTGAAAGACCATTTGACAAAAAAGACTGTTTGGGGGTACTAAACTGGTATTATACTATATGTGGGGGGAATTAACAGGGCATCATACTGTGGGGGGAATTAACAGGGCATCATACTGTCTGGGGGCAGTAAGGAGGATTATACAGTATACAGGGGAAATAAGGGACTGCATATCGATACAGCACCCACAACCTAATTAAGATCTCCTGAATTGTTAGTAAAATGGGAAAAATTGCCGACTAATAGTTCCTTGCTGGTTTAAAGACCCTAGTGAAGTAAAAGATTAAAATCATGAAAGAAACAGTGAGGATACTAAAAACAGACAAACTACTCTTACTTTCAAAGATCACTTTGAATTCCAGAAAAAAAGATATTGAGCTGCAAACCAATATTGAAAGGTTGAAATTAATCCTCAAAAACCATAAACATAACCAGTTTATAGGGGACCAATGTGAATTCAGGGACAAAAAGGCTTACAATTTTATGGATAGGATAGTATAATAGGAAATAAAATGAGGCTTCTTCCTCGGACATAGACAGCTCGAATTTTAGAAGACAAAGTACTAATAGACCAGCAAGACAATAGGATAAGAGGGGCAGAGGTAGAGGAAGAGAACAGTTGGGTTCAAGCAGGGAATCAAGGAAAAGTGGGAAGAGGAAATGACTGCTATATTTTATCTCTGCTCATCTTTATTCACACCAGGGCTCTAACCATTTCACCTTTTTTCTTACAGAATTGATATCAGGTGGGGCAGTTACCAATAATGGTTTATCATTTGTACCCACAAGTAGATTTAATGATTTTTGAAGGGGTAAATCATACACAAAAAATGCTTATAATTGGGAAATGATGCAAAGTCTTGAGAAAGTGCTGTCACTAGCAGAAGGTGAAAGGGGAAGTGGAGGGAGGGGCAAACATGGCGACTTTTACACATGATCAATACAGGGATATGTGTGTGTTAGTCCTTGAACATGAAGGCAGCTATCAAACTGGCTCCAATTTGTATTATTATTTGTATTTTTTTTTATAATAGATTAAGTGGTAAGTCAAGTCATTTTTAGGCACATTTCATAAATCCCCCATGAGTTTTCATAAATCCCCACCAACAATGACAAGCCATAAGGTTATGCAAATCGAGGAAGTAGCTGGTGTCACTAAGATCTACAAATTATCAAGTTTTCAAGCAGCCAGCTCCAATCTGTGGCATGTGGGAGGGGCAGAAAAGCCAGACCAAAAGCAAAGTTTTTTTAGTCACATGAAACATGAGCTAGATGTCCAGCTCCAGTTGTTTACAATGATTTAACACCACTGCTCTTAGAGGCCGTTTGTGAACAAGACTTCAATGGAGGTCTATCCTCTTCAAAAAGCAGTCCTGATGTATCTGATGCAACTATAGCTTTACACCGGTCTGGTGATCACGTTGGCAACGATGACATGAGGCCTTCACAAGGGAACATCAGACCAATCCTATTCTCGGGATTATGGTATGGACTGCTTAATGTACAGACAAACTTGAGAACTAAAAACAAACATTGCTTTGAAAAAATATATTTTTTCATTTGAAGATTAAAAAAAAAAAAAAAAAATAAAAAAAAAAATTCTATCTATTGGTCCTGGTAATTGCATATACAACAGTATTGTAATATATTATCAGAAGGCATATACCCATGCAATTGTAAAGTGTAAACAAAAATATATACAGTACAGACCAAAAGTTTGGACACAACTTCTCATTCCAAGAGTTTTCTGTATTTTCATGACTATAAAAATTGTAGATTCACACTGAAGGCATCAAAACTATGAATTAACACATGTGGAATTATATACTTAACAAAAAAGTGTGAAACAACTGAAAATATGTCTTATATTCTAGGTTCTTCAAAGTAGCCACCTTTTGCTTTGATTACTGCTTTGCACACTCTTGGCATTCTCTTTATGAGCTTCAAGAGCTAGTCACCTGAAATGGTCTTCCAACAGTCTTGAAGGAGTTCCCAGAGATGCTTAGCACTTGTTGGCCCTTTTGCCTTCACTCTGCGGTCCAGCTCACCCCAAACCATCTCGATTGGGTTCAGATCTGGTGACTGTGGAGGCCAGGTCATCTGGCGTAGCACTCCATCACTCTCCTTCTTGGTTAAATAGCCCTTACACAGTCTGGAGGTGTGTTTGGGATCATTGTCCTGTTGAAAAATAAATGATGGTCCAACTAAACGCAAACCGGATGGAATAGCATGCCGCTGCAAGATGCTGTAGTAACCATGCTGGTTCAGTATTCCTTCAATTTTGAATAAATCCCCAACAGTGTCACTAGCAAAGCACCCCCACACCATCACACCTCCTCCTCCATGCTTCATAGTGGGAACCAGGCATGTAGAGTCCATTCGTTCACCTTTTCTGCGTCGCACAAAGACACGGTGGTTGGAACCAAAGAACTCAAATTTGGACTCATCAGACCAAAGCACAGATTTCCACAGGTCTAATGTACATTCCTTGTGTTCTTTAGCCCAAACAAGTCTCTTCTGCTTGTTGCCTGTCCTTAGCAGTGGTTTCCTAGCAGCTATTTTACCATGAAGGCCTGCTGCACACAGTCTCCTCTTAACAGTTGTTATAGAGATGTGTCTGCTGCTAGAACTCTGTGTGGCATTGACCTGGTCTCTAATCTGAGCTGCTGTTAACCTGCAATTTCTGAGGTTGGTGACTCGGATGAACTTATCCTCCGCAGCAGAGGTGACTCTTGGTCTTCCTTTCCTGGGGCGGTCCTCATGTGAGCCAGTTTCTTTGTAGCGCTTGATGGTTTTGGCCACTGCACTTGGGGACACTTTCAAGGTTTTCCCAATCTTTCGGACTGACTGACCTTCATTTCTTAAAGTAATGATGGCCACTCGTTTTTCTTTACTTTGCTGCTTTTTTCTTGCCATAATACAAATTCTAACACTCCATTCAGTAGGACTATCAGCTGTGTATCCACCTGACTTCAGAACACCACAACTGCTGGTCCCAAACCAATTTATAAGGCAAGAAATCCCACTTATTAAACCTGACAGGGCACACCTGTGAAGTGAAAACCATTTCAGGTGACTAGCTCTTGAAGCTCATCAAGAGAATGCCAAGAGTGTGCAAAGCAGTAATCAAAGCAAAAGGTGGCTACTTTGAAGAACCTAGAATATAAAAGAAATATTTTCAGTTGTTTCACACTTGTTTGTTAAGTATATAATTCCACATGTGTTAATGCATAGTTTTGATGCCTTCAGTGTGAATCTACAATTTTTATAGTCATGAAAATACAGAAAACTCTTGGAATGAGAAGGTGTGTCCAAACTTTTGGTCTGTACTGTATCTCAATGGAGAGACTGTGGATAAATAAAAGGGGATCTCGATAAATTCATGCAAGATTTAAATAAATCTCAAGGTCCAAAAAATCTACTCATCTGTAGGTCAATTTGATGTTAAGATTTCAGCGGACTAATTTGGTCAATTCTTTGCTCCATGCATAATTATTACATACTCCATCAACCAGAGGGGATTCCGACTGGTTCAATTTTTTTTATAAATTAAACATATCCGCTCTTGAAACAACATTTGATATCCAAGCAACTAATCTTGAACAACGATTTAACCTCTTCCCACCACAAGCATCTTTTGTTTTGGACTCCCACGGTCCAAAAACCATAACATTTGTTACTTTTCCATTCATAGAGCCAAATGAGGGCTTAATGTTTCCAGGGCCAATTGAACTTTGTAATAGTACCATTTAATATTTTGTACAATATACTGGGAAGCTGTAAAAAAATTCAGAATGAAATGAAATTGGAGAAAAACTGCATTTGTGAGACTTTATGGGCTTCGTTTTTACAGCGTTCACTGTGCAGCCCAAATTACATGTCACCTGTATTCTATGGGTCAGTACGATATCATGTTTTAACCCCAAATCCGAACCCAACCCCAAATCCAAAACTTTGCAAATAAATAAATAAATTCTTGGAGTCGCCATATTCCGACACCTGTAACTTTTTTATATTTTTGTGTACGGGGATGCATAAGGCGGCTTTTTGTTTTGCAGAACCACATTCCCATGGGGTAAAACAAACAAAAAAAAAAAAAAAAAAAAGTGGTTTTGAATTTTTTTTTCCCAGTATGGTGTTCGCTTTATGGGAAAAATATTTTCATATGTTTGAAGACCGGGCGTTTTCGGACATGGGGGATGATCTAGGGAAAGGGGGGTGATTTTAATTTTTAGCTTATTTTATTAGCTCCCCTAGGGGGATTGAGTCCGCAATCTTTTGATTTGCTACATAACTATTGAGGCTGGTCTATGACCAGCCTCAATAGTTATATTCCTATGGTAGGCCTGGGAGCCTTCAATAGGTGACAGACTTTTATAAGGAGCCTTTCACCAGGAGTCTGTGTAAGCCAAGCTCTTTCACACATGTAACAAATATTTTACACTGCCAGATGGCCTGGCATCTGCAGATTTCGTTCTTTACACAGCAACAGATGAAATTTGTGGAACATATTGAGGGAGCATTGTCCAAACTGGAAAGCAAAACTGGAAAAACCTTCTTTCAGTCTCCAATTTTTACAGTACTACATTGTTTTTTCATACATTTTAAGACAGATTAAGGGGAGCATGAACAAAGGGTCCCTATAGAGGCTCATTTTATGATGTAAACAGTTCTTTTGACATATTAAGCATTCAGTCGGCTCAACAAAGATCAGCAAGTCATCTGTATGGAAATCCTGTAAATCTTAAAATGATTTTGTGAAAAGCAACAATAAGATCATTGAAGCAATGCATGCAATATTTACATGTGTATATTGCAGGAAAATAAAAAAAACATAAAATTAGCTTACCTACGACAGCACCAACGTTATTTCCCCCTCCTGTAACCAGAAAAATAAACACATCAGATTATCTACATTAGTTATTAATTTAACAACATATTTTCTATTTGGCAGTGAGCACCACTTTACCACATAACTAGAAATAGAGTAGAAATCATATATTATGAAAATAAAAAATAAGCAATGTACGACAAGTAAAAAATTACATACACGTGTTTATTTTAAAAGGGTTTTCCGGCCTCAAATGGATTTTTTTTATACGGATGATCTATCCACAGCATAGGTCATCAGTATGTGATCTGTGGGGGTTCAACACTCAGACCCTACATAGGTCAGCTGCCCCGGCAGCCTCCAGGCACTGGAAGCTGGTGCAGCAGATGGAGAGAGTGTGCTGAGCTGCAATTCCCTGAAGTTACCATGCACTGGATGAGACTGTGGTGCTACTGATATTACTTGGACAAGAGCAGTCTGCACATGTACCATGTCCAATGCCCCAGCTTCCGATGTATGGAGGCTGCCAGAACAGCTCATCTGTGCAAGTTTCTGGGAGTGGACCCCACAGATCACATGCCGATGACAAGTATGAAAAATCCACTTAGGGCCAGAAAACTTATAGGATTTTGACTGCAAAAAATGTAGCAGCCATATTTCAGCTGTAAGGCAATAAGGACTTTTGGTGCATGATTTGTTTTTTTAATGCACAGAATGCTTTACATTTGCTTTTGTTTAGTATATTCCTATAGACTTCTCAATAGGGGGAAGGCTGAAAATGATCATCTCAAAAACGTATGACCCAAAAAACAAACAAAAAAAAAAAAAAAAACACGTTTCGCGGCGCAGAGGCTGCAATCAGACACCTGTGCATTGCTATAAAAATCCATTGAAGTGAACGGGTTTTTAAACAAACTGTTTCATACCTTCCCCAATCCTTTTTTCTGACATTTAGGTCGGGAAAAAATAAATAAAATAAATAATATATACAGTGTCTTATCCCCCTCACCACACTAATGCTGACTGAACTTTTTATCTCTCTTCTAATTTTAAGGCGTAAACCTTTAACTGGCAAAAGCAGTTTACCTTATTAAAAAGATTAAAATTATATATTTATTTCCAAAAAAATAAATAAATAAAATAAAAAAAAATAAATATATATATATACAGTCATATGAAAAAGTTTGGGCACCCCTATTAATCTTAATAATTTTTAGTTCTAAATATTTGGGTGTTTGCAACAGCCATTTCAATTTGATATATCTAATAACTGATGGACACAGTAATATTTCAGGATTGAAATGAGGTTTATTGTACTAACAGAAAATGTGCAATATGCATTAAACCAAAATTTGACCGGTGCAAAAATTTGGGTACCCTTATCATTTTATTGATTTGAATACTCCTAACTACTTTTTACTGACTTACTGAAGCACAAAATTGGTTTTGTAACCTCACTGAGCTTTGAACTTCATAGCTAGGTGAATCCAATCATGAGAAAAGGTATTTAAGGTGGCCAATTGCAATTTGTTCTCCTATTTGAATCTCCTCTGAAGAGTGGCATCATGGGCTCCTCAAAACAACTCTCAAATGATCTGAAAACAAAGATTGTTCAACATAGTTGTTCAGGGGAAGGATACAAAAAGTTGTCTCAGAGATTTAACCTGTCAGTTTCCACTGTGAGGAACATAGTAAGGAAATGGAAGACCACAGGGACAGTTCTTGTTAAGCCCAGAAGTGGCAGGCCAAGAAAAATATCAGAAAGGCAGAGAAGAAGAATGGTGAGAACAGTCAAGGACAATCCACAGACCACCTCCAAAGAGCTGCAGCATCATCTTGCTGCAGATGGTGTCACTGTGCATCGGTCAACAATACAGCACACTTTGCACAAGGAGAAGCTGTATGGGAGAGTGATGCGAAAGAAGCCGTTTCTGAAAGCACGCCACAAACAGAGTCGCCTGAGGTATGCAAAAGCACATTTGGACAAGCCAGCTTCATTTTGGAAGAAGGTCCTGTGGACTGATGAAACAAAGATTGAGTTGTTTGGTCATACAAAAAGGCATTATGCATGGCGTCAAAAAAACACAGCATTCCAAGAAAAACACTTGCTACCCACTGTAAAATTTGGTGGAGGTTCCATCATGCTTTGGAGCTGTGTGGCCAATGCCGGCACCAAGAATCTTGTTAAAGTTGAGGGTCGCATGGATTCAACTCAGTATCAGCAGATTCTTGAGAATAATGTACAAGAATCAGTGACGAATTTGAAGTTACGCCGGGGATGGATATTTCAGCAAGACAATGATCCAAAACACAGCTCCAAATCTACTCAGGCATTCATGCAGAGGAACAATTACAATGTTCTGGAAAGGCCATCCCAGTCCCCAGACCTGAATATCATTGAACATCTGTGGGATAATTTGAAGCGGGCTGTCCATGCTCGGCGACCATCAAATTTAACTGAACTGGAATTGTTTTGTAAAGAGGAATGGTCAAAAATACCTTCATCCAGGATCCAGGAACTGATTAAAAGCTACAGGAAGCGACTAGAGGCTGTTATTTTTGCAAAAGGAGGATCTACTAAATATTAATGTCACTTTTCTGTTGAGGTGCCCATACTTTTGCACCGGTCAAATTTTGGTTTAATGCATATTGCACATTTTCTGTTAGTACAATAAACCTCATTTCAATCCTGAAATATTACTGTGTCCATCAGTTATTAGATATATCAAATTGAAATGGCTGTTGCAAACACCCAAATATTTAGAACTAAAAATGATTAAGATTAATAGGGGTGCCCAAACTTTTTCATATGACTGTATATATATATATATATATATATATATATATATATATATATATATATATATATAAATATATATCACACACGGCTTACACTAGTGTTCAAGTTTCCATTCTTCCGTTTTTTGGGTCCCCAAGCAGACCCGATCTGCTTAAAAAGCAGTTACCCGTGGACTCCATAAACTGCAATGGAGTCCGGTGTCTTCTATGATGAGACATCATGCTGCAGCAATTTAACCAACTGCAGATTAACGTTGCTATATAGGAGTGTGCAGCACTTTTCCACACCTGCCTAAATTTTTTGCAAAGTAAGAATGTTTTCAAAAATTTGTTAATTTCTGTCAATTAACAAAATGCAAACCAATATTTGGTGTGACTACCCTTTGCCTTCAAAACTTCAATTCAATTGGGGACAAAGATCACGTCAGATTTCAACAAACAGGACTCCTGGTTCTCATTTCGAAGGTTGAAGCATTTATCTGTCCTGCTTGGGTATCTATGGCTGATGAAGAGACCTGGTAAGTCTTGATCTTATTTCTCTTATTGACAGCAATACTACATTTTTCAACTGGCTAACACGGTACCTTTTTACCTTTTTTTTTTGTATACACACACACACACACACACACATATTTATAAGAACACAATAACAAAAGTATTCAGCCCCAAATTAAGTTTATTTGCAAAACTTACAAATTTTCACCTGTTTGCAAAACTAATGAAAAAAGAGAACTTAGAGGACCTTTCACCTTCTGCCAAGTCAAATTCTTTCTATCATTTAATAGGCACCACTTCACTGATTTCGAAACTGCTTGAATTTTTTTTCCTCGAGCCCCCACTGTTCCTGAGCAATAAGTGTTAATTTTGATGCTTAGTAGAGAGCCTAAATACAGTCAAATGGCTGGAGTCAGGCAGGAGCAGGCAAGGAGTGCGATTCAGTGCTTTGACACTGTCCACCTCCCATGGGAGCTCTGAAGTAGCATACCAGTCACCAAAACTGGCCTAATTGCTTGGGAACAGAGGGAGCTAAAGAAAAAATTCCAACTGTGCAAAGAACAGTGAAGTGCCACCTATTAACAGATTCCAAGAACTGGAGTTGGTGGAGAGAGCAAAAGGTCCTTTTTAAGCAGCTTAAGCCTCGTCCGGCTGAGTAGGTACAATTGTACCTATTCCTATGCAGCCTGTAATGTTGTAAAATTATGCAGCCTGACTAGGGTTAAAACAACTAAAATACCAAGTGGTTTGTCCCGCTTTATTGTTTTTGCTCATGTGAAAGAAGCTTGGTGAACATTCTTGTAAAATAATCTATCTAAACTCCTTTTAAAAGGAAACCAACTAAAATTCTCCATAGCAACCCTCTAACTGAGCTGTTACCAGGAAAATTACATTTGATAATAGCAAAAAATAAATCAATGGGACTTTACACTAACACAAAATGCCACGTCACAAAAGTTGATGTCACACAGTCGTTGCCTTAATTTACTTTACATTTAAATGACAGACTAATGGCTTTCCTTCTTAATGGCTATGCAGTTTTGCAGGTAACAACTTGCCCAGTAATAAGGGAAATACAGTAATCAGTTAGTGCTTTCACTTAACCCCCTTCCCACTGGAGGCATTTTCTATTTTTGTTTTTGACTACCCCCCCTTCCAATCCCCATTATTTTTCCAGTCACAGAGCCATATGAGGGCTTAATATTTGCAGAAAAAACCCCCAGAATGGGGTGGAATTGGAGACTCTCTTATGGACTTCGTTTTTTATGGTGTTCACTCTATCCAAAATGACTTGTCACCTGTATTCCATGTTTCAGTATGATTCTGGGTACACCAATTTTATATAGTTTTATTTATATTTTAACTTCTTAAAAATCCAAAAAATGTTCTTAAAGTTGCCACACTAACAACCGTAACTTTTTTATATTTCAGTGTACAGTGATGCATAGGGAGTCTTTTTGCAGGGCAGATGTACTTTTTAGTTATATCATTTTGGGGAATATCTATTGCTTTGATCACTTTTAAAAAAACAAAAAAAAAACAAAACGCTACAGCGTTCACCGTAAGTTTGCATACCATGCATTTTCAGACACAGGGATACCTAATGTGTTTCACGGTAATTTTTTGTTTTTATAAGGATTCTAGGGGGAAGGGGGATGAACTTTGTTTTTTGGGTGTTTTTTTTTTTTTTTTTAGACTATTTTATTAGCCCCCAAGGGGGATTGGACTGCAATACAACTGTATGGGACTTTTGCTATGTTACTATTGAGGCTGGTCATAGACCAGCTGCAATAGTAATATTCCTATGACAGGCCCGGTAGCGTTCTTGGGCTTAATGGTACGGTGGATGTCGGGAAGGGGTTAAAAGGGTTATTCCCATCTTGACAAATTGCTGCCGAGATGGTAATAACTGCTCCTCAGCGCAGACCTGTAGGGTAGGAATTTCAGGAACAGAGTGGTGCTGCTATAAGTGGTTCTCATAAGGCCCACAAAAGGTAAATGGCAATTACGGGAACAGTGCAGCACAGCTGAATAACACCATCAAGAAAGTAGTTCAAAAAGTTAAGTTCAAGGTTAAAAGAAATTCTATAGTGACTGCAAAACACCTGCAATAAGATTTGGTGGCACTGGCATTGAAGTTTCAAAATTGCACACTAAAAGGTCAGTGCTCTGGCACTGAATATCTGCAGCCTGTTAGGAGCAAGATGAACTCCATGAAGTATCAGGAAATTCTAAGTGGAACCCTCATGCATTCTGTGAGGAAGTTGAAGCCTGAGAATAATTGGACCTTCCAAGACAACAATGATCCCAAACAGAACTTGAGAGTCCACCAAGGTGTAGTTTCACAAAGTCCTGGAAGATTCTGAAGTGGACATCACAGATGCCATAGAAATTCTTTAATGCATAGCAGCTAAGTTTGAGCTACAGTGCCTCCAACTAAACCAAGTTGCACTCAAGAACTTTTTTTTTCCCGATGTGTAGTTAACCATTACTTGTTTTTAAACGGATACATTTATTTTAAACAGCCAGGTTAGGTTGCTGAAAAAAAAAAACCAAAAAAAACCCCACACACCTCGAAACTAGTAGCTTATGCTCTATGCATGCCTTATTTTAATTTTACCTCCATTTTCCTCACCTGTCTGCTGTTTAGTTGTTTTTTGAGTGACAGTTGAACCTGGGATTAAATAAATAGGACTTTGAATTTCAGTAGAGAAAAACCACATATCAAGGTATAGGATAGTAAAGTAAATGCACAAAACCTAAGCTGCTTCTGTGGAATTACAATCAAATCTTACAGTAGTCAGCACTGGCTGTATCATCATGATGTATTGTTCCTAAGAATATGATCATGGTATGGCATCTGCAGAAAACACTCTTATAGCATGCATTTGTATCTATATTGCACTATATATCAAATATGCAGATGGACACCAAGTGACAATCTGCAAAGCAGCACATTTTACTTAAGGTGCCCATACACAGTTGTCTGACCATCTTAGACAATCCCTAATGTTAATCCTGCATTCCTATAGATAAGGAGATGCCAAGCAATGGCATTCTGCCTTCACCCCACTGAAAACATACAGATTTAGCTTTTTCTAATTTTGTGGCACCTTGAAGGGGTTTCGTGATTACAGACACTCCCCCCCCCCCTCCACAGGATAGGGAAAAAGTGTTAGATGTTTGGGTGTCCAACCGCTGGGACCCCAGAAATCAAAAGAACAGGGGCCCAAAAGTCTGTGTCCTCCATGTGAATGAAGTGCTGATGCGAATAAATGACCGCCATTCCATTCACTTCAATAGGGCTTCTAGAAATAGTTAAAGATCGAGTCAGTATCGCTACTACAATAAGGTGTAACGAATGTCACTAGAGAAGCATTCAGCATATTTTGTGCTAAAGATTGGGTATGGACAGGATAGAGACAACGTAAAAATGTAAACTTTATTGATGTTTAAGGAATGACTGTTTGGTGCACTTCTTTTGACACCACAATCCAGACACAGGTAAAGGTAAACATCTGGGTCGTGCCATCAATGTATAGTTTAAATAGATTCAGACATGCTCAAGCACTCATCTCACTTTTCCGAGAAGAAAGAAAGAAAGAAAGAAAGAAAGAAAGAAAGAAAGAAAGAAAGAAAGAAAGAAAGAAAGAAAGAAAGAAAGAAAAAAAAAAAAAAAAAAAAGTGGGAGGAAATTCGGAATCGATGCAAAGAAAAATTCAAGTTGCCACTTTTCCTGGTGTCAGATACAGTGAGGAGGAAATCAGCATCTGATTTAGCTACAGCAATTGTTTGCATGAGAAGGATTGATTGTTTCTCATATGGTTTGGGTTTGTCGGCAGCAAATCCCATTTACATGGGGAGATATGTGCTGCCAAAAGCATTTTTATATCAGCATAAACATTGCTATCAGCTGACAAACTTGTTTGTCGAGTTATCAAGGGCTTACACATTGCCATGATCAGGAATGAACGTTTATTTAACTGATCAGCAATCTGTGTTAAAGGCTTCAGTGTTGGTAGGTAAAGAATGCCGTCCCTGTAAGATCCGAATCAATAAGCCAAGATCTGCAAGGCAGCAGTTAAGCCTACTGAACCACAGGCTTTCCCATGGATAAGTTATTTGTGATGCAAATAGGAGGCATACAGTACAAATGCATTGATCCCTTGATCCAAATTATATTTTACTTGAATTTTACCTCCATTATTCTCATTTTTCTTCGTTGTAATTGATGGTCCTTGAGTGACAGTTGAACCTAGAATTAAATAAATATGGCTCTGGTGTGTGGGTAAAGGAGAAAAAGCATTCCACAGTTTGCAAAACAATACCCCATATGTGGTCGTAATCTGCTGTTTGGGTACATGGCAGGCTCAAAATGGAAAGAGCGCTATTTAGCTTTTGGAGGGCAGATTTTGCTGGAATAGTTTTTGGGTGCCATGTCGCATTCACAGAGCCCCTAAAGTACCAATACAATACAAACCCCCCAAAAAGAGACCCCATTTTGGAAACTACACCCCTCATATAATTTATCTAGGTGTATAGTGAGCATTTTGACCTCACAGCTGTTTCACAGATTTTATTGACTTTGAGCCCCTAAAGTACCAATACAATGGAAACCTCTCAAAAGTGACCCCATTTTAGAAACTACACCATTCAAGGAATGTATCAAGGGGTAATATCATTTTGAGACTAAAAATGCTTCCCAAAAATTAATGTACAAAGTGAAAATTGAAGTTTTTAAAGAAATATCCAGTTTCAGTGTGTATTATGTTGCGGCCACTTTGTGGCATCAGGCACATGCAATCCTGAAACTATTAAGTGGGCTATCCCGGGGACAAAAAAAATTATATATGTGGGTGTACACTGCTGCCTGGGCACACAGCAGGGCTCAGAAGGGAAGGAGCACTGTGTTTTTTAGCTTTTGGAGTATAGATTTAGAGGGACTTTCTGGTCGACATGTTATTTTTGCAGAGCCCTGGAGGTGCCAGTAAATTGGAATTCCCTAAGATGTGACCCCCATTTTGTAGGGACAATTTTAGGGTCTCTGCAAATGTGACATGGCGTCCAAAAAACAACAATCTAAATATGTGCTCCAAAAGCACATAGTGCTCCTTCACATCTGCACCCTGCTGTGTGCCCAAATGGTAGTTTATGCCCACATGTATGACACTAGTGTATCCAGGACAACACACTTGACACCAGATGTGGGTATTAGCTACTGTTTGGGCACAGAAGGGAAAGAGCACTATTTTGGTTTTTGGAGCACAGTTTGCTTTTTGGACACCATGCCACTTTTGCAGAGGCCATGAATTGCCAGTAAAGTGGAATCCGCAGACATGTCACCCCATTTTGGAAACTATACCCTTCCAGGGATTTATCAAGTGGGGTAGTGAACATTATTAACCCTTAAGTGTTACATTCTTTTAATTTCCAGAAATGAATGCGCAGCTGATAATGAAAAGTTAAAAATGAAATTTTTCCATAGATACGACATTTCAGTGCCCAATATGTTGTGTCCAGCTTATGTTGGCACAGACACACACTCCAAAAACTGTTGAGCGGGGATCCCGGGCACAACAGCTTTTGGAGCGTTCATCTCTGATACAAGCCGGGCACAACATATTACGCACTGAAATGACGTATTCCTGGAAAAATTGTCATTTTCACCTTTCACCATCAGCTGCGTATTCATTTATGGATAATAAATTATAACACTTGGGGGTTAAAAATGCTCACTGTACCCCTGGATAAATTCCTTCAGGGGTGTAGTTTCCAAAATGGGGTGACATGTCAGGGGATTCCACTGTACTGGCATTTCAGCTCTGCAAAAGTGTCATGATGCCCAAAAACCAAACCATCCAAGTCTATGCTCCAAAAACCAAATAGCGCTCCTTCCCTTCTGTGCCCGACTGTGACCAAACAGCAGTTTATACCCACATATGACATTAAGTACATTATCCTGGGTACACCAGTGTCATACACGTGGCTATAAACTGCAGTTTGGGCACACAGCAGGGCTCAGAAGGGAAGTAGCGCTATGTGGCTTTTGGAGCGCAGATTCAGATGTTTGGGATCTGGACGCCATGTCATGTTTTCAGAGCCTCTAAAGTACCAGTAAAGTGGAAACGCCTAGGGAATGACCCCATTTTGAAAAGTGCACCCCTCAAAGAATTTATCAAGCGGTGTAGTGAGCATTAGTATCCCAGACGTGAATGCACAGCAGATGGGGAAAAGTGAATATGTAAGCTGTGCTGAGTACATTCGGTATACTAAATTTCCCTACTATTTCCCCAGTAGCTCCTATTATTGAAGGGGTCACTCTGGGGGTCACTTCTGGTTTATTATCCCTCGTAAGCTCCAAATCTGGTTTGTACCCTAATATACGCTCGCACAACTTATACATTCCCTTCCTGACTCAGCCAGTTTTGTTCTAATGATTTGGCGATTTTTGGGGTTTTTGTCTTCACATCGTACGAGACATATTTTCTTTATTTTTCTGGTGATGTAGCCATATGAGGGTTTGTTGTTTGCAGTATGAGATGTATTTTGTAATGACATCATTCTTAGGTGCCTACAACTTAAATTTTATTAACTCTTTCTTGGTGGATTAAAAAAAAAAACCCCATCAATTCTGGCACTGCGTTTTACCTTTTAAATTTTTTGCCATGCAGCATAGAGCATAAGTAACAGATTACCTTTATTCTGCGGGTCGGTACGATTACGGCGATACCTCATACATACTGTTTTTTTATGCGATACTAATTTTGCAGAACAAAAACCCATTTGGGGACAATTGCTGTGATCTCTGGCTCAGTACTATATACTGCAAGACACAAGCATAAAAGTGTCTTGCAGTCTATACAGGAAGTCATCGCTATGGAGACACATAGCGCTTACTTCCGGAGGTCTCGGCAGGATCAACCAGGTAGTGGGGGTCACTGGACAGACCCCGGGCTGCAGATTATAGATAGGCACCTTCCAACCTCGCAAGGGGGGGGGGGGGGGGGCGCGCAAGATGGCGAAACCCCTTGGATGCCGCAGTCATGTTTGACCGCGGCATCTAAGGGGTTAAAACCTCCAAGCGTTGTTACAGCTAACACCCGGTTCCAATGCCGCCCGCTCAGATAGTGAACGGGCGGCCGGCCTCAGGCGTAGTATCACGCCCTGGTGCGCGAAGTACCTAGCGCCCAGGACGTAATAGTACGTCCAAGGCAGTTAAGGGGTTAAAAGGAAACCAACTAAAATTCTCCATAGCAACCCTCTAACTGAGCTGTTACCAGGGAAATTACATTTGATAATAGCAAAAAAATCAATGGGACTTTACACTAACACAAATTGCCACTTCACAAAAGGTGATGACACACAGTCCTAGCCTTAACTTACTTTACATTTAAATGACAGACTAATGGCTTTCCTTCTTAATTGCAGGTAACAACTTGCCCAGTAATAATGGAAATACAGTAATCAGTTAGTGCTTTCACTTAACCCCCTTCCCACTGGAGGCATTTTCTATTTTTCTTTTTGACTACCCCCCCCCCCCCCTTCCAATCCCCATAACTTTTTTTTTTATTTTTCCAGTCACAGAGCCATATGAGGGCTTAATGTTTGCGGAAAAAAACCCAGAATGGGGTGGAACTGGAGACTCTTATGGACTTCGTTTTTTATGGTGTTCACTATCCAAAATGACTTGTCACCTGTATGCCTTGTTTCAGTATGATTCTGGGTACACCAAATTTAGATAGTTTAAGAACATTTTTTGGACTTTAAGAGGTTAAAATATAACTAAAAGTTGTCATTCTAACAACGGTAACTTTTTTATATTTCAGTGTACAGAGATGCATAGGGAGTCTTTTTTGCAGAGCAGATGTACTTTTTAGTTATATCATTTTGGGGAATATCTATTGCTTTGATCACTTTAAAAAAAAACAAAAAAAACCGCTACAGCGCTCACCGTAAGTTTGCATACCATGCGTTTTCAGACACAGGGATACCTAATGTGTTTCACAGTAATTTTTTGTTTTTATAAGTATTCTAGGGGGAAGGGGGATGAACTTTGTTTTTTGGGGTTTTTTTTTTTTTTGGTCTATTTTATTAGCCCCCAAGGGCGATTGGACTGCAATACAACTGTATGGGACTTTTGCTGTGTTACTATTGAGGCTGGTCATAGACCAGCTGCAATAGTAATATTCCTATGACAGGCCCGGTAGCGTTCATGGGCTTAATGGTACGGTGGATGTCGGGAAGGGGTTAAAAGGGTTATTCCCATCTTGACAAATTGCTGCCGAGATGGTAATAACTGCTCCTCAGCGCAGACCTGTAGGGTAGGAATTTCAGGAACAGAGTGGTGCTGCTGTAAGTGGTTCTCATAAGGCCCACAAAAGGTAAATGACAATTACGGGAACAGTGCAGCACAGCTGAATAACACCATCAAGAAAGTAGTTCAAAAAGTTAAGTTCAAGGTTAAAAGAAATTCTATAGTGACTGCAAAACACCTGCAATAAGATTTGGTGGCACTGGCATTGAAGTTTCAAAATTGCACACTAAAAGGTCAGTGCTCTGGCACTGAATATCTGCAGCCTGTTAGGAGCAAGATGAACTCCATGAAGTATCAGGAAATTCTAAGTGGAACCCTCATGCATTCTGTGAGGAAGTTGAAGCCTGAGAATAATTGGACCTTCCAAGACAACGATGATCCCAAACAGAACTTGAGAGTCCACCAAGGTGTAGTTTCACATAAAGTCCTGGAAGATTCTGAAGTGGACATCACAGATGCCATAGAAATTCTTTAATGCCTAGCAGCTAAGTTTGAGCTACAGTGCCTCCAACTAAACCAAGTTGCACTCAAGAACTTTTTTTTTCCCGATGTGTAGTTAACCATTACTTGTTTTTAAATGGATACATTTATTTTAAACAACCAGGTTAGGTTGCTGAAAAAAAAAACCCCAAAAAAACCCCACACACCTCGAAACTAGTAGTTTATGCTCTATGCATGCCTTATTTTAATTTTACCTCCATTTTCCTCACCTGTCTGCTGTTTAGTTGTTTTTTGAGTGACAGTTGAACCTGGGATTAAATAAATAGGACTTTGAATTTCAGTAGAGAAAAACCACATATCAAGGTATAGGATAGTAAAGTAAATGCACAAAACCTAAGCTGCTTCTGTGGAATTACAATCAAATCTTACAGTAGTCAGCACTGGCTGTATCATCATGATGTATTGTTCCTAAGAATATGATCATGGTATGGCATCTGCAGAAAACACTCTTATAGCATGCATTTGTATCTATATTGCACTATATATCAAATATGCAGATGGACACCAAGTGACAATCTGCAAAGCAGCACATTTTACTTAAGGTGCCCATACACAGTTGTCTGACCATCTTAGACAATCCCTAATGTTAATCCTGCATTCCTATAGATAAGGAGATGCCAAGCAATGGCATTCTGCCTTCACCCCACTGAAAACATACAGATTTAGCTTTTTCTAATTTTGTGGCACCTTGAAGGGGATTCGTGATTACAGACACTCCCCCCCCCCCCTCCACAGGATAGGGAAAAAGTGTTAGATGTTTGGGTGTCCAACCGCTGGGACCCCAGAAATCAAAAGAACAGGGGCCCAAAAGTCTGTGTCCTCCATGTGAATGAAGTACTGATGCGAATAAATGACCGCCATTCCATTCACTTCAATAGGGCTTCTAGAAATAGTTAAAGATCGAGTCAGTATCGCTACTACAATAAGGTGTAACGAATGTCACTAGAGAAACATTCAGCATATTTTGTGCTAAAGATTGGGTATGGACAGGATAGGGACAACGTAAAAATGTAAACTTTATTGATGTTTAAGGAATGACTGTTTGGTGCACTTCTTTTGACACCACAATCCAGACACAGGTAAAGGTAAACATCTGGGTCGTGCCATCAATGTATAGTTTAAATAGATTCAGACATGCTCAAGCACTCATCTCACTTTTCCGAGAAGAAGAAGAAGAAAGAAAGAAAGAAAGAAAGAAAGAAAGAAAGAAAGAAAGAAAGAAAGAAAGAAAGAAAGAAAGAAAGAAAGAAAGGGGGGAAAAAAAAAAAGTGGGAGGAAATTCGGAATCGATGCGAAGAAAAATTCAAGTTGCCACTTTTCCTGGTGTCAGATACAGTGAGGAGGGTCACATACAGTCATGAGGAAATCAGCATCTGATTTAGATACAGCAATTGTTTGCATGAGAAGGATTGATTGTTTCTCATATGGTTTGGGTTTGTTGGCAGAAAATCCCATTTACATGGGGAGATATGTGCTGCCAAAAGCATTTTTATATCAGCAAAAACAATGCTATCAGCTGACAAACTTGTTTGTCGAGTTATCAAGGGCTTACACATTGCCATGATCAGGAATGAACGTTTATTTAACTGATCAGCAATCTGTGTTAAAGGCTTCAGTGTTGGTAGGTAAAGAATGCTGTCCCTGTAAGATCCGAATCAATAAGCCAAGATCTGCAAGGCAGCAGTTAAGCCTACTGAACCACAGGCTTTCCCATGGATAAGTTATTTGTGATGCAAATAGAGGAGGCATACAGTACAAATGCATTGATCCCTTGATCCAAATTATATTTTACTTGAATTTTACCTCCATTATTCTCATTTTTCTTCGTTGTAATTGATGGTCCTTGAGTGATAGTTGAACCTAGGATTAAATAAATATGGCTCTGGTGTGTGGGTTTTTCTACTGAAATTCAAAGGCTATGATCTCATTTTGCAACATTATTGCACCCAAATAGTACAGAGGAATTAAAATGTGACTTAATTCAGGAATCCGAGTATTAGAGCGTTCTGAACCATTTTTAGCAAAATTTCCATTTTCCAGAGATTGCTCTTGTACATTTGGAGGACAAGCAAAAAGGAAATGTCCAGTCATGCAAACAAACAGTATATATAAGCAGTGTATACAAATCTGAGCTTTACAGGTTGGAATTTTTTATTTTTTTTTTAATTTAAAATTTATTATAGCACCCCGATCCCCAAAATTACTCAGAGTTTTACACACAACTAAGAGCAGAAACCAAGGTCAAGCACACAAACCTAGTTTTGCCAAAAAAGCAACTAAAATTAATCATATGGAAAAAGCAACTAAAATGAATCAAATTTATAATGCATCCAGTAGGTTTAAGAGGAGGTATAATGTTGGAAGCAGATTACACATGCAGTATTGGGTTTTATCTATACAATAATGAATAAGTAAGCCCATTTTTAATTAAGTTTTTGTAAAGAAATTTGAGAAATCACATTGAAAATGCAATGCAAATTTATCCATGACATACATGAAGGAGGTTATTCAGGAAAATCAATTATTCTTAAAAGAGGCCCAGGGAGGTGGGGGGGGGGGGAACGGAGCTGCAGGAGTGGACTATGCGACACCGCCCCCAGCAGGTTTTATAAAAAACTGAGTGTCTATTTTTGCCTGGACAGCCCCCCTTAAGGACTTAGTTATTCATTTGAATATTACCCAACAGTGGTGAGTTTTACCTTCGGTTTCAGTATTTTTTGTTGTTGTTGCTGGACTCTGAGTTTCAATTTCTGATATAAATATAAAAGATAGTTGTTAGTAAAATGTTAAATGCTGCATGTTACATATTAATACAGACATGAAGAAGATGAAAAGATGAAGAAGAAATTAGTTCAACTAAAGGCAGCCAAGCGGCCTTGGAATTTAAAGTGTAACTAAACTTTGACAACTTTTGATTTTCTGGCAGTATTTGTATTTGTGTCATTAATAAATTTTGTAATATACTTTAAGAAATTTTTGATCCATTCTGTGAAATTTTTTTTTACTCTTTCCATTGTTTCTGTATTGAGAGCTGTTCCTGTCTCTAACTGAATAAAGTTACTGTAAATTGAATACAGGTTTGGAGTACAGGGCTGCATAACACTTAGAGAAAATGAGGTTAGGGGAGAGTCACTTCAGTTACATCTTGGCCATTATAAAAACGTACAAACTTGCTTTTGGTGTCATATGACACTAAAGTTGCAGTGCTATATAAATTATTTCAAGAGCTATCACTAGTTGAAAACACAGTCATATTGGGATTTTTATATCATATACATTATACAGCTGCATATAAATAGCCTAATCCAGACGGTTTTCAACCAGTGAGATCTCTGGAAATAATTTAGATAGCACTGCAGCCTTAGAGACATAAGAAAGAAAATAATCCTCCTGTTTTTCATATGACACCAAAAGAAAGTTTGCACGTTTTATAACGTCCACGATACACAGTAACCTACAGCTCTCAATACAGAAACAAGGGAAAAAAAAAAAAAAAGTGTGAAAAAAATGCAGGATTTCACAGAAAGTAAATAAAAGTATATTACAAAATGTATTAGAGAGACAAATACTACCAGAAAATCAAAAGTTGTCTAAAGGTTTAGCTATGCTTTAAGATAAAAACTATAAATCAGCTTTTTTCCCCCCTCTTCTCATGTAGAGGTGTAAATAAAACAGGATCTATTAAATTTTATTTCAATGCAAATATTCAGCTAGCGGAAAAAGTTATTGTTCTTCAAGTGTATTCTGCCTGTGAAGTTCCATTCAAATAAATAAGAGGCGCAAAATACATATTTTCCGTCGACGTGGAATTTGACATGGAATTATCAAAATCTGCTCATTGAATTTGGGTTTGACCAATAAACGCAAAATACAGTGGTGTCCCAGCTTGTCCCATTGATGCTCAATTGGCAACAAATCTGGTGACCAGGCACGCCAATGAAGTGCATTAATCTGGCAGAGCCATTCCTGGGAAACTGATGCTGTATGTGGGCTGAAGAAGCCTCTGACAGCATTTAGAGAGCTGTGGGGGAAAGAACTTTTACACCCTTTTGTGCCAATGTCAAATGAGACCACCCCTTTAATCATTTATAGATATGTATGCCAAGTTTTACAGCATCAATTCTTTCCGGGTGTGTGTACTGTTTTTTTTTTGTTTTTGTCGTCAATGAGTGTAGACGCCAACATTGTACACATCTTTTAAGGCCTAACAATCCACAAATAAAATTTCTCTTTAATAAGGTGGGTGATACAGATATATATTTGATCTATGCAAAAATATATAATATCAGCATATAAATCCACAGTAAACTATGTAATAGAGTGTAATCCCTGAATTCCTGTATTAGATCTAACAGCTTGAGTAGTTGGCGAAAATAAATTCCAGTGAAGACAGGGGGCACCCCTGCCTCGTACCATTGGTGACTGAAAACACCATCTAGTGTTATAGATCTGTAGGACATGTATAAAACTGTATCCAGGAAAGCACCAGATTTTAACAGGACAGCCTTGCGAAACACCCAGTACATCTTACAAAATAATAAAAAGGTACTACTTGTCACTACCTTTTATGTCTCTAAACCACCAAGACTGGCGTATCGTAGTCTTAACTTTCTAAACCTATCTGTATTATCAGTAACCACATTATGGAATATACAAAATTTTATTTCCACTTGCAAAATATAAAAAAGTACCTTACTGTAGTCACAGATGTGCACCTGCTTGGCTGAATAGTCACAGTGCCAAAGCCCTAAACAAATCTGGGCTACATATACATCCTTGTTGCCTGGATAAGTCAGCTCAGACATAGTAAAATGAGGTGTACCGGCTTTGGTTTCATCAATTCACTACACAGTACACTGTCAGAACTGGTCATGGAGATGGAGCTGTTCAGCTGAGTAGTCATGGTGCCCATATATCAAACACACTCGCTTTGGCTTGAATAATGTCCTTGTGGCTAGGATACAGCATTTCAAAGCGGCTCAGTGCCACTGACGTGCTTTTGTGAAGTGCTACATATGAGCCACATGCCATTGGGGCTGACTAGAAGTGATCTATCTTAGGGCACATGGGTCAATAAAGCCAGAGGTTCAGAATACAAATATGAATACATTTAGAAAGTTTAAAAACCTACAGTCAAACTAGTGGTAGTAGTTTAGGGATGCAAAAGAAAGTGAACTAATAGTTGAGATATTGTTGCAACATTATTACAAAAGAGACTATTCCACCTTTTTAGGAAGCCATATTTGGAGTTGGATGGAACTCTTTTGCCCTAATGTGGGGCAATTAGCATTCTTCTCAAGGAGATTTATTTTTTTACCATCAATATAGTAAGCTTATAAGTTGGACTTGTGCCTTTATCCAACCTTGTCAACTATGCTGCACAATAAATAACCCTCCCCCTGAAAAAAAAAAAAAAAAAATCTTACATTCACTCTGCAATAGACTTAATAGTCTTCAAACTAATACTGGAACGCATTTTGCAAGTGTAGTTATCTTGAATTCTTTTTAATAAGGATATAGTCTATAATATTTATCCAGTTAATGCTTCACAATACTACTTTTTGAAAAATGTATGCCACATTAGAACAGATCATAAAATACACACACTGTTTTGTTGAAGACTAGATATATTAAAAAATTATATATATATATATATATATATATATATATATATATATATATATATATACACACACACACACACACACACACACACACACACACACACACACACCCGAAAGTGGCATCAGGCCTGAGAAAAATGTCTATGTCATGCTAGACATTGCTAGATTATTATACACTTCTAACTGAATATATGTTTGGTGTATGATAACACCAAACCATAGAGAGTCTGTATGACAAAAAAAAAAAACACCACCCACACCACAGATAACTTACTGTTGCAAGTAGGTAGAGCAGGTTCCCATTTACTACTAACACTGCATTTTACAGAAGGTGATCCATCCATTGTGAAGCCAGGTAAACACTTAAATCTAACAGCAGAATTTAGACGGTATGGACCAGTAAATCCTGATTCTTTTTCTGAATTCTTCACATCTGGAGCTGAACATTCCACAACTGAATGGGGACAAAACAAACCACAATTCAAAAATACACAAAAACACACATCAATAAGACTTTACAAGCAATTTAAAGTGTTGTTCCATAATAAATATTAATGGCATATGCACTGGCTATGCCATAAATTACTGTAAAGATGCCCACCTTTGGGATCTGCTCCCATCTCAAACAAATCTGAATATTGCAGTAAGCAAATAGTAGATAATGTTAGGAAAGGCTTGTGGCCAAGCACCACATGAATTCAGGATGCCTACTCTAGTGTAAGTGAGGTATCCGAGGGGACCCGAGAGATCATACATTTGTCTTTCCTGTAAGTAGATGATAAATGTATTTCATTGGAGATATATAATGGGAGACTGTTAACATAACCCCGGCATATAGGTTAGACTCTCCAGAATCAAACTGGTTTGCCCTTGTAAAACATTGTCATTGTTACAGAGAGATCACCTTTTTGGCAATTGCAAATGAAGTTTTTTTGGCACAACTAAGGCATTGCTGCTTACCACTTATAAAAGGATTCTATCGTTAGAAAATCACCTTTTGAACTAATGGCATGTTGGAATAGCCTTTAAAAAGGCTATTCTACTCCTACCTTCCATTCTCTTCTTCTCCCCGCTGTTTCTGTAAAAATCAGTTTATTGCGATATGCAAATTAAGCTCACGGCGCACACTGGGCATTCCCCCTCAGTTCCAAGTACCCCTCGTGTCATAACCTGTCCCCGCCCCTCTTCATGTTCTTCTGATCTTCTGCCTTGAGTAAAGCATCCGACGCAGCAATATATAAGCCGACTGTGCATGCTTGGCGCTATTTCGCCGTGGTCTGTTCAAAAGGTGACTTTCTAATGATATACTCCCTAATGATAGCTCCAAATGGCTAATTTGCATAAAAAACCAAAAACAAACAAAACACACCTGAAACCGAGGCATCGATTCACAATAGGAAAATGTGGTTTGATTCAGGTCACCCTATCCTATCTGTGGGACTAGACTAGATTGATATGCTGGCTTCTGGTGATAGACTCACTAACTGAGTTACTGCTGTGCATAGAATCAAAAAAATGTCATAAAGCCAGATTAGTATACCTACAGATACCGCACGTCACCTCAAATCTGCTCCTGTAGCTAGATACATCCTAAGATGTCCAACTCAAAATGCATGATATGAAATCTGTTGAGTGTCGGGTTGCAGAGTTAGATGAAACTGTCTGCAACAACACTGTGCAGACAGAAGGTTGTGGATGCTGCTTTTAGCCTATATGTATTGTGAAAGTTATCTTCTTATATCAAAGTCCCATATGTGGAGTACCTACAGACATCACATACTAGCTAGTTTTAGTTAGAAAGGGTGAATTAGTTACATTTAGAAATGAAAGTGCTCTGTATTATGTGGATTTCCTTTGCTGACCTATAGACTGCCATAGATAAATGTGTCAACCACAGATGCCCCCATCAGTGTCATCCAAAGACCCCCCCATGACACTATTGCATCCTCTCCAATGTTTAGGAGAAATTGCATTCTTTCACTAGTTTGGAGATCAGTTATGGCATATGTAAACTGTACAGTTTCTGGCAGAATGTGTGGCATTAAAGGGGTTATGCCACAAAAACTATATATCCTTTATCCATAGAATAGAGAATAAATAAATTTGACTGCTGAAATCTCCACAGATCCAGAGAATGGGTGTTCCTTTTCCGCTGCTATACATTCAGACTGGCCGCAGCCCAGCTGAATGTGGATGTGACCGGTGGTAGACAGTAGTCCTGTTGAAGTGAATTTAAGTCAAGTACTCGGCTATCTTCCGTACGCCCAATGAAGTGAATGGGACCGATGTCCACCAAAAGTTGCGCCGACATATTTTATGTTAGCCAGGACCTTCTCCCTATCATACTATTCATGTGGCAATGACAGTCAAGTAGGAATTGCCACTGCCAAATGTATATATTATATATATATATATATATATATATATATATATATATATAGAACCAGGTTATTTCCATCAGCTTCTGCCTCCATCATGCCTTTTAAATTCTGACCAGCCTAGACAAGTAGGCAGAGAACACAGACTGACAGATAAGGACTGTTCTTTCTTCTCCAGCACAAATCACTATTAGCAGAGTATCTCCTGCAACCCTTAGGTGAAGGTAGTGCTACTGTTTCAATGCTGGTGGAAAGTGTAAGGATTTTCCATGTGTAGAAAGGGGCAATTTTGCTGTGAGTGGGGGCAGGAGAATACCTGTTGTGACTATTGGAGAAGAAGTAGCAGGTGCATTATTTTTATTACCATCATTGGAAGCTCTACTGACTTCCTAATTCCTTTTGAAGCGAAGGAGATATATTCTTGTCCCCATGGCCACAGCATTGTGTTCAGGTGTTTTGGTGATAGGGAACCAAACAAATCATTAGCCTGTCACAGTACAGACTGATCCTCTCTGAGGCACTACAAGCAGTGTCAAAGGACAGTATGTAAATAAATGGACTAAAGGCATAAAGACTATGGGCCAGGCAAGAAGTGTTTAAAATGTAAATGTCAAAGTGTAGGACAATTTCCAGTATAAATTATTGTAGCTAGAGTGCCATCCCACTCAGATTAGCCCTTTAAACTCTATAGAAGTAATACACTCTGATCTAGTTCACCAACTACAGTAACTAGCCAATGTGAGTTTATTATCTGTAGCCATTTCAGGTTGTCATTGCCCCCACTAGCCACCAAATAAAGATCACAAAACTGACTATACTAAGAACTTGCGACCAGAATTTTCACCACTAAACTCACAGCACTGACAGGTAGGACATAAAATATGCTTTTAGCTTTTCCTCTATGTTGTCCGTTTACCTATAAAATTTCAGAAGTCTGTATTCAAGTTACCAGAGAAGATGGGTGTCGCTGAGAGGCTGGAGTGCGGAATAACTTCAGATGCGGATATGTTGAGCCCTGTAGCACCTATGACCATGGTTTTGCTATTGCTTTAAAGCAGAGAATTCCCAGCTTTTAAGTCATACCAGGACTGCAGTGCTGTGTGCTACAGTAGCTAAGCCATCAGCAGTTAAAGGTTTACTCAAGAGTCTAGACTGAAGCCTGAGATACCAGGTTTCCGTTATTAGAAGACAGGGTCTTATATTTTTTGCTCCGACAGATGGGTTAAGGGCTTATTTTCAGGGAACCAGACCCCCTTAGACCCAAAACAATTAGAGTTGGTAAGTGTCAATGGTGGATGGGCTCTCACACACAGATCTGTGTCACTCCTGCCAAAGGCATATAACTGTCGGGTCCCTTGCCGTTGCAGCAACATTCCACTATAGCCAAGTGTAGTGGTTGGCACCCCCTGGTGACTGGAAGCAGCAACAACACTTGAGCTCGGTAGTGGAGTGATACAAGCAGGACCAATATGTGAGAGAGCCTGACACTACTAGTAGTCAACCCTTATTGTTGTGAAAAAAAAGCTCTCACCATCTTGTACAAATAGCTCCCTTAAAGTGTCCAATTCTTTTTTCTTTTTTTTTTTTTGGGGGGGGTGATTCTTTTGCAGGAGTCTGCTTTACTTTATGAAGGGTCTATTGTATCTGTCCTGCTGTATTCTATTTACATTTTTTTTTTTTTTTTTAAACATGTATAGCTGACTCGACAGTTTTTTAATGAACTGTAACTAGGGCTTATATTTGGAGTAGGGCTTATATTTCAAGCATACTCCAAAAATCCTGAAAAATCATGCTAGGACTTGATTACTTGGAAACAGGGTAGCTAAGGCACACTGGCAGAATTACATTTAAACAAACCATTAGCAGTTACCAGTAGCAGACTGCTCTTTATTAAACCTGCCCACTCCACACAAAATGTAAAATGTGCAGCAGCCATAATTGGGATATTAGCAGAAGAAACACTAATAGGACACCATGTAGAAATGCTTACACAGTCATACAACAGATTGCCCAGCAAGACCCTGCAGATACTTCAACGTTTCAAGACAACTCAGGTACCCTTTAGACCTGGGCATTGTACGGCCCGAGGGCCACAACCGGACCTCTAGCTGTTACCGGCCCACGAGAGATCGTTGGCACGCCAAGACATTTTGGGTGACATGCATCGGCAGCTACGTATTGCATTATTGCAATAAGCAGCTGCTGATACTTTTTTACTCACTTGTCCACGCTCCTGTCCTGGCCACCCTCTTCTGCCTCCTCTAGGCAGCGCTACACTGATGTCATGACGCTGAAGAACACTGGGACTCTATGTACAGCATCCTGACCTTCTTCAGCATCGGCAACAGCACACCCTGGAGGCGGCAGCAGAGGGCGTCCAGGTCTGGAGTGTGGACAGGGGAGTAAAAATTATCGGCCATTACTGTGTGGGGAGTGGGGAGATAACAGGGGGTCATATACTGTGGGTGGGCTTTAAAAAAAGCGGTCATATACTGTGTGGAGGGGTATAAATGGTGTCAAACTGTGTGAGGTCCATAAATAGGGGGATTATATGCTGTGTGTGGGGGAAGAAAAAAAAAAAAAAAAAAAAAGGTTACTGTGTGATGGGCCAGAAAAAGGTGCTCATATACTGTGTGGTGGGGCAGGAAAAGTTCACAAGTTCATCACAAGTTTATCATCTCATCATTAAATAATGATGTAATTAGCTCCTCCACATTTTCATTGAATCATTGTAATGTTTCATTTACTATTTTTTATGAAGGGATAATATATACAGTATATAGGTATTGGGTAGAACTGAGTTAAGTATATTAGTCTGGACCTCTAAAACCATTCCAATTTCTCATGTGGCCCCATGGGAAAATTAATTGCCCACCCCTGCTTTAAAGACACAGAAGAAAAATGGAAGATGTAAATACTGCTCTCATTCCTAACTGACTGACTGCATGTCCTCTGCTATAGCATATATCAATGTACAACCCCAATTCCAATTAAGTTGGAACATTGCATAAAACAAATAAAAAAACAGAATATGATTTGCAAATCCTTTTCAACTTATATTCAATTGAATACACTACAAAGACAAGATATTTAATGTTCAAACGGATAAACTTTATTTTTTGCAAATATTCACTCATTTTGAATTTGATGCCTGCAATTTACCACATCGCCTTTCCATTTAACAACACTCAATAAGCATTTGGGAACTGAGGACACTAATTGTTCAAGCTTCGTAGGTGGAATTCTTTCCCATTCTTGCTTGATGTACAACTTCAGTTGCTCAACAGTCCGGGGTCTCTGTTGTATTTTGCGCTTCATAATGCACACATGTTGAATAGGAGACAGGTCTGGGCTGCAGGCAGGCCAGTCTAGTACCCACACTCTTACTACGAAGCCACACTGTTGCAACACATGCAGAATGTGGCTTGGCATTGTCGCTGAAAAAGACGTCACTTGGATGGCAGCATATGTTACTCCAAAATCTGTATGTACCTTTCAGCATTAATGGTGCCTTCTCAGATGTGCAAGTTACCCATGCCATGGGCACTAACACACCCCCATACTATCAGAGATGCTGGCTTTTGAACTTTGCACGGATAACAATCCGGACAGTTTTTTCCTCTTTGGCCCAGAGGACACGACGTCCATGATTTCCAAAAACAAATGTGAAATGTGGACTCCTCAGACCACAGGACACTTTTCCATCTCAGATGAGCTCAGGCCCAGAGAAGCCGGTGGCGTTTCTGGGTGTTGTTGATATATGGCTTTCACTTTTAATGGTAGAGTTTTAACTTGCACTTGTAGATGTAGCGACCAACTGTGTTCACTAACAATGGTTTTCTGAAGAGTTCCTGAGCCCATGTGGTAATATCAGTTACAGAATGATGTCGGTTTTAATGCAGTGCCGCCTGAGGGATCGAAGGTCACGGGCATTCGATGTTGGTTTGCTTACTTGCAGAGATTTGTCCAGATTCTCTTAATCTTTTGATGACATTATGGACTTTAGATGATGAAATCCCCAAATTCCTTGCAATTGTACGTTGAGAAACATTGTTCTTAAATTGTTGGACTATTTGCCCATGCAGTTGTTCACAAAGTGGTGAACTTCGCCCCATCCTTGCTTGTGAACGACTGAGCCTTTCAGGGATGCTCCCTTCATACCCAATCATGACACTCACCTGTTTCCAATTAACCTCTCCATCTCTCGAACGCGCCAAACAGGTGTTTTCTGAGCATTCCTCAAATTTCCCAGTCTTTTATTGCCCTGTCCCAGCTTTTTTGGAACATGTTGCAGACATCAAATTCAAATTCAAAATGAGTGAATATTTAAAAAAAAAAAAAAAAAAAAACACACACACACACACACACACACACACACACACACACACACACACACACACACATAAAGTTTATCTGTTTGAACATTAAATATCTTGTCTTTGTAGTGTATTCAATTGAATAAAGGTTGAAAAGGATTTGCAAATCATCGTATTCTGTTTTTATTTATGTTTTACACAACGTCCCAACTTCATTGGAATTGGGGTTGTACAAGCATGAGGCAATTTTAAATATTAGGCTTGGTTCACAGTAGCGCTCGCTGCCCGTTCGGGGTTTCCGTCCGTAAACCTGCTTAAAAAATGCTGAGAAAAAAGTCCTGCAGGAAGGACATTTCTCTCTGCATTTTTTGGGCGGAAACCTGGCGGACCCCATTATAGTCTATGGGGTCTGCGGGTAACCCCTTTTTAAAGGGTTTTGTTTTTTGGGGGTTTTTTTTGGTAAATTTTGGGCAATATTTAACATAAAATATCACTTTTATTCCCTTTGTTATACCCAACCAGACAGTACTGTGGGGTTTAGTGGTGAAAATCCTAGTAACAGGTTCCCTTTAATGCCTACATTTCTCAGCAATACAGTGTATAAATCATCTCAATAGAAATGTGGTAAAAGCCATGGTGATATATGGTATAGAGAAAATAGCCATGTTTGTACCTTTGCACTTTGGAGGATCCGAGCTCCAGTTCCCATTGGCAGTGCAAGATAAAGACGGTTCCCCAATAAGTGCTAGTGTGTTATTGACACATTCGTAGATTACAGCATCCAGGTATTGATACTCATCCTTTTCTGGACGAAACATTCCATCTGGAATTGCATATGGAGGGGAACACTTCTGAGCTGTAAAAGTGAAAAAAGTTTTAAGACCTTTAATATATGTAATGAGTCTTTGCATTCTAAAACTGTTTTTTTATTTTTTAAACATTTATCCATTTCACTGTCAATACATTTCATAACTCAACATCATAGCTTTGAAATTATACTAGGGACTAGGTATAATATTTGGGAAGTAGCAATCATGGGAGAGATTAAACATTTTACTTCTGACTCCATTTAGTCATACCCTTAATGGACTGTTTTTGGTTGGCCTAAGGGTTTAGGCCTTGAGGTCTGCATAATACAGCCCGAGTGATGGTCACATTTCCAGAACTGACCACATCTTGGCTAAGGCAAACTCACTACATCATAGTAATTTACGATTTCCAGCTGACTGTGGGCCTACTGACAGTACATTAAATCCACAGTTGGTCTGGAACGCACAGCAACATATATCACTGAGGGAGCGAAATCCTGTTCAGGCGAGCCACAGTCATTCCCAGTAATGCAGCCCATCAGACTCCTACCCATCTGATTTTGTCAGAAATAGACCACTTGTCAACTCAGTGACTTAGATCTTGGTCTGTATCTGGTTTCCTCAATTTCAATGATTTTGTGTAAATGTGTGCATATTGTAATGTATGCACTCTGTAACACTTAAGCTTTTCCACCCCAGGAGTTGTTGGTTCTCTAAGGTTCTGCTTGAGTAAGACTGTTGCTGACAGCAGCAGAATACATTTTATGCATGCGTTACCCCTTCTTCCATGTAGACTGTAAACTCTAGGGAGCTGGGTTATTAATAAAATATTACTTTGTTGCAAAATTATATGAAGGTACCAGGTGTCTATTTCCAGAAAATATAAGGGTACTGGGGTACAATATTTACAATTTTATAACTGAAGTATTATTTATGCATGCCAAAAGTATAAAAATTATCCCAAGATCCTTGACAAAATTTAAAGCAGCACCAAATATTTTGTGTAGTCCAACAAATATCAAAATTAATGGGGTTTCCCCATTGTTAATTATTCCCTTACCCATAGGGTACAGGAAGAGTTTTTTGTGCATGTTTGGCCATGCAATTCTATGGGACTACCTGAGATCGTGAGAAGATTGAATAGTGGGAAAAACCATTAACCTATCTCTTTATAAGCGTGAAAAGCGTGGTCTTTCATTAATAAAGCATGTACCACAATCTTTGGCAATCACAGTTTCTAGCACAGATAAGAACTACTTGCATGTGTGGTACACAGTGACAGCCTGGTGATATAACATTTCCTGGAACCTTTTTAATGCTCACAACACATACTTTTTATTTTAGTTATTCAAATAAAGTTTGGACATTTTCATATCATGAGTTATGGATCTATGATCAAACTTTAGTTTCCTCATAAGTCAGCGACTAATCCAAGTGATACAAGGACATGGAAAATCAGATGAGTGCATCAGTTAATGTTTCTGAGCATCCAGGATGACCTGAAAGGGTTATACAGTAAATTTTTTAACATCTGATACCCCATAGCAACAAAACACTGAGAAATTTATTTCATTACAAGAAAAGTAACCTTATTGCTTACCCACATATTTTTTTTTACATGTACTGCCCATTCTGAACATCTGGTAACCAGGACAATTTTCACATTCTGATGTGTATAAATGAAAAAAAAAATATATGCCTATATATTTTCTGAAAGTAGATCCCTGGCACATTGAATCAAAATTACGTGAAGGTGCCTGTTTGTTTTTCAGAATGGCATTTTGACAAAGTATGAAATTGATATTGGTGGCTAAAAGTGTGACAAGCATAAAGTTACCGTTTTTCTTTTCAGACTATAAGACGCACCGGACCATAAAATTCACCTAGGGGAGGGGGGGATCCCCTGCTGGAGGGCCACAAGTTTTGCACAACCTGTGTGGCTCTGCAGCTGTTGCCAATCTACAGCTCCCATCATCCCAACCTTTTCAAGCATGATGGGAGTTGTAGTTTTGTAATAGAAAGTGTAGAAGCAGCCCTAAAAGATATTGTCAGTTTCATACTGATTTTCCTGCTGACTGATTCCCTTTAATTTAAAAAAAAAAAATTTAAATCCCAACTTCATTTACTGAAAATGCATCCCCAAAACTTGCAAAGAATCTCTGCCAAGCTCCACTGTTAACTGTAGACACTCATTGCACCACTCTCCAGCCCTTCAACAAATAAGCTGTCTGTTACAGCCAAATAGTTCACATTTTGACTCATCAGTCCAGTGTACCTACTGCCCTTTTCTTGCACTCCAGTTCCTAGATTTTTCGTGTATAGTTTAGCTGCTTCATCTTGTTTCCACGCCAAGGGTATGACTTTTTGGCTGTAATTCTTCCATTGAAGACCACGTCTGGCCAGACTTCTCTGAGAAGTTCATGGATTACCACCTAGGTCCCGGTAGTTTGTGTCAGTTCTGAGCTGGACATCTTCTAATTTCAAAAGGGAAGCAAGTATGATGCGTCCTTCTTCTGCTGCACTATCCTTAGCTGACCACTTCATCTACAGTCCTCAAGGTTTCCAGTTTCTTGGCGCTTCTTTCTGAACACCAATCTGCTTTGCAATCTTTGCCTGGAATAGACCTTGCTGATGCAGTATAACTCCTTGTGTCTTGTTTCTCTGGTCAGTCTTGCCATGGTGAACAACTTGTGACAAGTCTGCCAAAACCTCACATTTGTAGCAGTTAGGCTGTTCCTCATCCAGTTTAAGCTGCCTACACAACTGTCTAAGTTAATGACTGCGTTTCAACCTACCTATGAAAATGATGATATCACCTATTTGGTACAATGGGATAAGACACCTAACTAAAATTCTACAAAATCACTGACTTTGTTCAGAAGAATTGATGCCGTTTAGAACGCAAATAACGATCATCCCAAATACTGATTTGATTTAGATTTCTCTTGTTCTTTAACTTGTTCTTTAATGCAACCGTGGATTGCATTATAGCAGGGTGATTTGGGACACTAAACCCCAGGTCCGTATAGACCTGTGGGTGGTTTAGTGTCCCAAATTGTCCTGAAAGATTACCTTTAACCCTTTCACTGCCAGGGGTCTCCGGAAATTTTGCACCTCCGGTAGCCAAAGCAATTTTCACAGTTTTGAGATGGACAAAAAACCTAAATTGCAACATATAAAAAAAAAAAAACAAAAAAAAAAAAAGCATACTAACCACCCATACCCATATATTTTATTAAAGTAGACACCTGCAGCATTGTCAAAACGACACTTGGTACTGTTTATATATTAAAAAAAAAAAAAAAAAAAAAAAGCAAATAAATAAATATATATATATATATATATATATATATATATATATATATATTTATTAATACTGGAAACTAAACAAAAAGTTACATGCACCAGACACCCTAAAAACAAGAGTTCAACATATGCAGAGTTCATTCACATCACTAAGGCCTAGTGACCATATCTTCCTAAAATCACTAGAAAGAACAAAAATTTGCTTTGAAGCTGGAAATATTAAAAAAAAAGTACCATCCTATAAAATGTAGGGATTATACACCGTCAAAAGCAAGTGAACCCCTAAAGCCTATATATTTCTTGAAATTAGACAACCTGAAGATTACATGTGTCTCAATGGGTTATCAATAACCGTGTCCACCTTCATGTAACTGTGACAAACACAAATTTTTTTAAAAAATGCACTAAAACATATTTTCACTTAAAACTCCTAGTCAATCTTACATTCACACACAAAATAATAGATCAAGATGTACACAATTTATATATACCGCAAACATCAACAAGAGCTCGTACTCTCAAAAAACACTGATGAAGACAAGCAAGATTTTGCTGTTATTCACCAATATGTTAAAAATCTATATGTACATAGCAATAAATCTGCACATAGCAATCTGTGACTGATACCAAAATCTAACTTTTCTGAGACTGCACAGCATACTGTATATAAAAACACAACTTAATTTTTCAAATACCGTATATATGAAAGGTGGTTATATATAACACCACCTTCATTGCAGAAAACAGATTACAAGCAAAAATTGCACAAAATTTCAAATTTGCCACTAAAGTAAGAGATCAAGCAATTCCTTTCTGCAAACAAAATGTACTTTCCAAAAAACTGCAAGATATGAGGAATTCATACATATCACACACACACTATACACATATATACACACACACACACACGCGCGTGTTAAATGCCAAAAAATCGCAGAAATTTTGTACATGCAAATTAAATAGGAGCTTGCATAAGAACATAATTTTCTATCCCCCTATAAAAATTTTCTGCAAATTATACATTCATCTCTAGTGATAATCGTTATTGCTACAATTGTAACCATGTAACAGATATTGCTAGAGAGGTGTATTTTACTCTATAAAGATCAGGTATGGACAGGGTCAAATGTAAACTTTATTGATGACTTTGTGTATGTGTTGTGTAAGTGTTTGGTGCAACTCTTTTGGCACTGTGATCTGGAAGATGGTAAATGTCTGGGTCACAGTGCCAATAAGCTTCCTGGTTACATTCAGAGGGGTATTACATAAGAATACCCCTGTCGTTAGGCTCAGAAGGGTATTACATTATCCCTCTATGTGACAATCAGTGAGCAAAGGTATAGTATGCTCTCTGATTGATAGGAGAGGGGATAACATGGACAAAAGTCCCTGCTACCACCCCCTGGGGTCACATACAGGTGATGCACTGATTATGATTTATCATAGTCTGTGCAGTCTGCAGCTCCTCTCCTCCCCCCTCCTTCCTACATGCTGCCTGAGGAAGGAAAGGGGGAGGACATTTTAGAGTCCCATATCTCAGGATCAGTTAGGGCTATGAAGAGCTTGGGAATTGAGCTGTCGGGAATTGAGATCTGCATTTGGATCTCAATGCCAAATAGCGTTTTCAACAGTCAATCGCTCCAGGTCTGTAAGGGTTATCATGATGATCTTAATATTTTAAAAATTTAATTCTCTTCTTTAAAATGAATCTAAGATCATCTCTATAGCCCTAACCAATCCTGAGATGTGGACATTAGTAGAAAGGACGTATTAGATACATCCTTGGCTAGAAAAGTGCCACCCTGGGAGGACGTGTATATATACACATGGGCGGCAGGAAAAGGGTTAGTGTGTGTGGAACAAATTGTACTGCGTAACTGTACCACTTAAATATTCCGTATGATGTAGAGGAAAAAAAAATTCAGAATGGGGTGCAACTGGAGAAAAACTACATTCGTAGCAACATTTTTATGGGCCTCGTTTTTACAGCATTCACCGTGCAGCCAAAGTTACACGTTACCTGTATTCTATGGGTTTGTACGATTCTTGGGATACCAAATTTATATAGTTTTATTTGCATTATAACTCCTTTAAACAAAAAAGTCCAAAACTTTAAACAAAAAAAAAAAACTAGTAGCCATATTCTGACAACTATAACTTTATATAATTACGAGTACAGGGATGCATAGTCTTGTTTGTGAGGCCAGATGTATTTTTAGTTATACTATTTTGAGTAATGTAGTCTTTGCTTTGATCGCTTTTCATTTAAAATATTTATAAAGGTAAAATATTGAAAAAAAAACATTGGCTCAGCTCTTTTAATTTTTTTTTTCCCCCGCTACACAGTGTCCACTGCATGGGATTTTTATTTTATTTTTATTTTTATTTTTTTTAGGTTTGTAGACCGGGCGTTTTCAGACACAGTGATACCCAGTGTGTATGGGTTTCAATTTATTTTTTTTACTTTTTACTTATTTTTTTAAACTGTAATTATTAGAAACCCCAGAGGGTCAGATCACTAATACAATGCATTGTAATGCATTACAAATTGACTGCACTTATATTACAGGCTGAATAGAGTACCTTGTAATAGAAGTTAATGCCAAACAAGCCTGAGACTTATTTAAACCTGGTCATAAGGTTTAAAGACAATCTAAAAACAAGGAAATGTTTCTTAAAGGAAATGTATATTCACCCTAGCATAAAGCACAGAGTACGAAATGTCAGCGACATTTGTCCATGCTGCTTCAATGTGAAAAAACAAAAAAAAGGTTTTGAAAACTATAGTACACCACAACATTAGTATGTTTCGCTAGATCAATACTTTACCTTCACATACAGGAAGGTCATTACTCCATGTTCCATCTGCCAGACAGTCCCGATAATTCCTTCTAGATATCATGCTGTATCTAAAATACACAAAAATTACAAGAAAAATACATAATGAAGCTACCCACAGAGCACAAGCTATATTCCAGCTTATGGAAGACAGTTTCTAATGTCTGCTCAATTTTAACACAAACATTGCTATTATTGATGGTCAAGATAATGATAATTCAGACTGCAGCATCTTGAATGGAGGAGTGGCTAGTGCTTAAGGGGTTGCTCAGTAGGCCTCAGGAAGAGGACCCGTGATGTCATAGGTAGTGAAATTCAGGCCCTTCACTGACCGCTGGGGCCGATCAGCGGCTTCAGAACAACATTGGAAGAGACCCGCCAGAGCAGGTGAACCGGGAGGTGCAGGAGGACACAAGCAAGGTGGACAAGTGAGTATGCATTATTTTTTTTTTTCCACTGCCCCCCAGATTATTTAAACTTTAAAAGGGTTGTCCATTTTTGCCTGGATAACCCCTTTAACATAGTTACATAGTTAAGGGTTTAGGAAGTGGTTTAGTCATCAGCTCCTGACTGAAACCTACTTATCTGCCTACTCCTCTGATGCCATATTTAGAGCCTGCAGTTCAATAGAGTGATAGTCACAAGGTATACATAAACAAAAAAAAAAAAAAAAAAAAAAAGCCATTTGCTTCCAGATGCCTGGCTGGAAACTAAGATGGATTCTCGCAAGGGTCACTTGTTTTATGCAACCTTAAGTGGCTGCATGGTCATGTGGAACCAATTTCTATTTGTGAATATTGCCACAAACAGAATTCAAACATTCTTTCAAGAGGAAAACACTAATCAATCCCACATGGAAAGCCTGCAGAACAATTAAAAGATTTTGCATGTGAGGTACCCCTTGGTGACATCTGTGGCCCAGCCCCACAACACAACTGCCCCAACAGATGTCCTTTGAAAAAGATTCACAGTGTGTGTGTGTGTGTGTATGCGCCATTGCAGGTCCCATGACACTGTGTGTGTGTGGGGGGGGGGGGGGGCACTGCAGAGCCCGTAACACTGTCCCAGTATTGTTTACGTGCTGGGCGCCTCGCTGCTCACTCACCGTATTCTTGATAGCTGCAGTTGTGGGTACCAAAGCTGTATCCCTTTCAAGTATCTGAGCTATCACTGCAGCACCCGTAACTGCCACTATCAAGAATTTGCTCTAGGGAGGGGAGTAGGGGCCCACAAGACTTTAGTTACGCCACTGATGGAGCAGTTTAATTAGCACAGATCTTGGTGGTGTATAAAAGGGGAGAGAACCCCCATTTAAATCAGAAGGTGGTATGCAACAGGGATGCCCCAACAATCTTTTTTGCAGTAGCTAGAGCCTCTAACTTATGCCCTGATATACATGGCCTTGTCATATGGTAAATAAGGTGGTTCTGGTCAATACCATATTAACCTTTACACTGAAGATTTGTTACTATATTTTTATTTATCTCCAAATGTCATTACCACTTGCGATTTCCCTAAGAGATCAATTTGGACACTTCTCTTGCCTTCTAATAAACTGGTAAAAGCCAACATTGGTTTTCATTCCATTAAAGTGAACCTCCAATTATAAAGCCACTTTTCATAAATGAGTAATACATGTGGATATAAGGAACTTGAATATAGATCTTATCACACTGCTCTCCTCTTCCTCATCTTCAGTCACTTTTACAATCGAGTCACTCTTACAATAAGAGTAAGTTCACACAGGTTTTTTTTGCAGGTGGATTATTAAGGTGAAATCTTACTCAAAAAACGCCACCCAAACTCAGGCAAGTTTTCTCCCTCTACCCTGAAGATACATCAAAACAATTTTTTCTTCTAATTGAAATAAAAAAAAAAAAAAAAAATAAAGCAAAAAGCGTCCTGCTCAATGTTCCCACGAGACCACCACAGATTAGCCCCATTGTTCCCAAGGCTAAGGCTAATCAGACTTTCCATTGGGAGAGGAATCTGAGGTGGAGGTCTGCCTCAATTTCCTCTACAAATTCTGTCGAATCAACACAGGGCTTCAGATGGCAACCAAAATGGTCTCCAAGACGACAAAAAAAATTGGAAATGGCACCAAGACGTAGCACCATTTGCGACTAGCCTTGTTGCCTCTTTAAGACAAAAGCCAGCAGTCACAGCACACTCAGCCATCATGAACTGACTGACATTCGCTCTTCTTTGCAATGAACAGAATTGTGAAGCTGCTTCTAATGTCTGATGCAGGACAAGAGTTCTATGGTATGAGATTGGTAAGTATTACATTCTATATTTGTCATGCCCACTGGGGACAAACATTATAAAGGTTGGGGCCAACTGAACTAGATTATAAAGTAGGGAGGCAATGGGCATAGAATTAAAAAAGGTGTGGGGCCCATTGGACATTAAGGGGAGCAAACGAAATAGCATTAAAAAAGATGGGGGACACTGGGGATGGCATTAAAAAGGGAGGGAGATAGAGAGACACACTGTTGGGGGGGGGGGGACAAAATATAAATGCATGGGGTTGCTAAAAATTTGTTTGGCTCCTAAAGTTTCTAGTTTAGGATCCAATAGCTCCTAGGTTTTTTTTTTTTTTTTTTTTTGTCTAAAAAAACTAAGTCTGCTGCAAGTCTGACTTTGTCCGGAGGTTTCAGTTTGAAACAACGGACACCCGATGGATTCTATTATGGTTAATGGGGACTGTCAGGTACCATTGGTGTCCTCTGTTTTTGCGGTCAGCGTGTTCCTTGTTATGGTTCTCAGATGGAACAAAATAACGGACACCAGGGAACAGATGTAAACAGAGCGTTAAAGTGAACCTTTTAAGTGATTTTCTCAATCCGGTCTGACAGCAAGTTATAACGGAGAGAAGCTAAGCTGTGTGATATATATTTTTTACGATTTGGAGCAATATGTACCAATATGTACACAGATGGCTGTAGATCACTGTGTGTGGGTGATGTAAGAAGGACTATTGGTAAAATGACTTTTTTGTTTATAGGCTTTTGATGCATCCACAAAAAGCTGATGACATTCTAGAAAAGATTACAGGCATCTCTGTTATATTAAACCATGGAGATTTGATCCAGGGATTACATATTCTGATTTGGAAAGGAATAGTTTGCCCCTATTAGTCCTGCAAAAAGATGACACAAATTTGAGAAGCGTTCCATATTAACATATATGCTGCGCATCTATCGTGTCAATTCTTAGGACTTTCTATTGCTACTCCTTCTGCGTATTCCTATAGTAGAGTGGGGTTAGTCACATGATCCAGAGCGAGCAAGTCAGTGAAGTAGCACAAAAATCCAACAACAGTGTACTCCATTTATTACCTTTAGCCCCAGTACCCTTTCGGATCTAAATAACGCCTAAATAAAGCACTTGACAACAAAACTCACCCATAATCACAGGTATAGTTTACTCTAGAGCAAAACAGTGTATCTATCATGGATAGTTTGCCATTTGCTATATCACCAGGATATCCACATGATCGTCCTAAGACAAAAAAATAAATAAATTAAATTACAAACTATATAGGACATTACTGTAGTAAGGAAACAATGGCAATTCTGCAATTTATAGAACAAAATGTGGATGGGCTTTAGTATTAGTATATAAACAATTTTCATAGAGATGATAAAAAGAATTAGCAAACAACAAAAATGACTCACGTTTGCAGAATGTGCCAGGAACAGACCATGTAGAATTACTTAAACAAGTTAAATTATTGGTTCCAGGTACGCGGATAAATCCAGGTCGACAGCTATAGCTTACATTTTCACCAATCGTAAAATTATCTCGGTTGGTGAATTCTGCATTCAGCGCCGCAAATTCCAGCCTTGGTGGTGCACCACAGAAACCTGACAACAGAAATATTAAGTTAAAAATACATTTAAAAACAAAATCCTCACAGACATTTTATCTGTAAATATTCACATGCCCCAAGTGTAAGCGATAGCTGAAAGCTCCATACACCTTTGATAGCTACTGGCTGAACACTTGTGTGGACATCAACTCTCCCATAAAACATGTACATTTGGTTTCAACTGAGCACGAATAATACATTAGGAAAGGGGGAGTAAGCCAATGCCAGACACCTCGACAACTTCTCTCTCTTATAACAGGGTGGTGAAATTTGACAGGTCAGATTATGCTTTGTCCTGATATAATCTTCAGGGAGGACCAGGAGGCACTCATACACAAAATCTCCTGGTCCCACCATAATCTGCAGTTTTTCTGACTTTTTGTCTTATGGGGGCCTTAAAGGGAATCTGTCAGGGCAATTTGAGACACTAAACCACCCACACGTCCATATGGACCTGGAGTTTAGTGTCCCAAATCACCCTGTTATAACGCAATCCATGGCCGCATTAAAAATAAAAAAGCTTTATACTCACCCTGCCGCTGTACTCCCTGCGCCTGCGCAGTTCTTCAATGAAGCCAGAGGAGCAGAGGAGTACTCCTCAGCTTCAGTGCGCATGCCCCACAATGATGCAGTGAAGCCAGGGTGTCCATCTTTGGTTTCACTGAAGAACAGTGCAGGCGCCGGGAGGCGTGCCTCATGAATAAGCCAGACCGATCTCACCAAACAGCATCGATCAGACCCTTATCTAGGTAAGTATAAAGGTTTTTTTATTTTTAATGCGCCTGCGGATTGCATTACAACAGGGCGATCTGGGACACTAAACCCCAGGTCTACAGTCATGGCCAAAAGTTTTGAGAATGATACAAATATTAATTTTTACAAAGTCTACTGCTTCAGTTTTTCTAATGGCAATTTGCATATACTCCAGAATGTTATAAAGAGTGATCAGCTTAACAGCAATTACTTGCAAAGTCAATATTTGCCTAGAAAATGAACTTTATCCCCCAAAACACATTTCAACATCATTGCAGCCCTGCCTTAAAAGGACCACCTAACATCGTTTCAGTGATTGCTCCATTAACACAGGTGTGGGTGTTGATGAGGACAGGGCTGGAGATCAATCTGTCATGATTAAGTAAGAATGACACCACTGGACACTTTAAAAGGAGGCTGGTGCTTGCCATCATTGTTTCTCTTCTGTTAACCATGGTTATCTCTAAAGAAACACGTGCAGTCATCATTGCACTGCACAAAAATGGCCTAACTGGGAAGAGTATTGCAGCTAGAAAGATTGCACCTCAGTCAACAATCTATCGCATCATCAAGAACTTCAAGGAGAGAGGTTCCATTGGTGCCAAAAAGGCTCCAGGGCGCCCAAGAAAGACCAGCAAGCGGCAGGACCGTCTCTTAAAAGTGTTTCAGCTGCGGGATCGGGCTACCAGCAGTGCAGAGCTTGCTGAGGAATGGCAGCAGGCAGGTGTGAGTGCATCTGTACGCACTGTGAGGCGGAGACTCTTGGAGCAAGGCCTGGTCTCAAGGAGGGCAGCAAAGAAGCCACTTCTCTCCAGAAAAAACATCAGGGACAGACTGATATTCTGCAAAAGGTACAGGGAGTGGACTGCTGAGGACTGGGGTAAAGTCATTTTCTCTGATGAATCCCCTTTTCGATTGTTTGGAACATCTGGAAAACAGCTTATTCGGAGAAGAAGAGGTGAGCGCTACCACCAGTCTTGTCAAATGCCAACTGTAAAGCATCCTGAAACCATTCGTGTGTGGGGTTGCTTCTCAGCCAAGGGAATCGGCTCTCTCACAGTCTTGCCTAAAAACACAGCCATGAATAAAGAATGGTACCAGAATGTCCTCCAAGAGCAACTTCTCCCAACCGTCCAAGAGCAGTTTGGCGCTCAACAATGCCTTTTCCAGCATGATGGAGCACCTTGCCATAAAGCAAAGGTGATAACTAAATGGCTCAGGGAACAAAACATAGAGATTTTGGGTCCATGGCCTGGAAACTCCCCAGATCTTAATCCCATTGAGAACTTGTGGTCAATCATCAAGAGACGGGTGGACAAACAAAAACCAACAAATTCAGACAAAATTAAAGCATTGAGTCTGCAAGAATGGACTGCTATCAGTCAGGATTTGGTCCAGACGTTGATTGAGAGCATGCCAGGGAGAATTGCAGAGGTCCTGAAGAAGAAGGGTCAACACTGCAAATATTGACTTGCTGCATTAACTCATTCTGTCAATATAAGCTTCTGTTACTCATAATATGAATGCAATTATATTTCTGTATGTGATAAAAACCTCTGACAAACACACATAAAAACCAGAGGGCAGCAGATCATGTGAAAATATAATATTTCTGTCATTCTCAAAACTTTTGGCCATGACTGTATAAGGACCTGTGGGTGGTTTAATGTCCCAGATTGATCTGACAGATTCCCTTCAAGGGTCTGTTTACATCGGAGTCGTGGCTTTGGTTACAGCACCTGAAGGATCTTGTTAACTTAGTCCATGTTTTACGAACTAAGGGAAGAGAAAAAAGCACTTTAGTTTTTCGACAGTCATAGTGTGCCTGAAGGATTAAAGGAGATTCCCCATTTCATATTGTACACTGATGGCATATCACAAATATATTTCAATTTATTGTTAATGGAGGTCAAATATGAGGACCACCATGATCTTGAGAATGAAAAGGTGACAGCAATGCATTAGCAGGGGTGTGCAGCTTGGACCCATTTACTTAGAGGATATTTCACCCTTCCACCAACTCCAACTCTCTGCATCCTTCAAAAGGCACAAATCCACTAATTCTCTAGTCACCACCATTTCAGAGCAATAATTTCTGTTAATTTCAGTGTACCTTACTCTCTCCTACTGGCAGGTGGGCGGCCCTGGGCTGGAGCAGAGAACCATCCACCTGACAGCAGAAAGCATAATTGTGTCAATACAGCACAGATCGCTTGGGGACAGTGGGGGGTTGGAGAAAAGATTTCAACTACCAGAATCAGTGGAGCAGTGCCTATTGAAAGATGCAAAGAGTTGAAGTTGGTGAAAGATTGTCTTTAAATGAGCTTTGTATCTGCATGATTATCAAAGTATTTGCAGAAAGTCACACCTGAAAAATGTGCCAATCCATTCAAAATGTAAGAGCATATAATAATTTTACTAGTACCACATAAAAGGTTTCTATTTGTCATATATTCTTTCCTTAAATTCTTTACTCAAAAATAGAAAATTGTACAGTGGAACTTACCATGACTACTACCAAAGAAGGCAGGAAACAGTAAAATTATCCAGTAGTATGCCATGAGGTTTTACCAGTAAAAACAAATAGCAGAAATACTAAGAGAAAAAAAAAAAAAAAAACAAAAAAAAAAAAACCGAACATTAATATAAACACTGCTTCTACAACACATTTACAGTACTTGGAGGCAAACTATGAAAAGGGCTATTTTAACATATTAAAGTGCCCTGAACCCCTCAATCCTAAAGAGAAGTAATGGAGGCCATATTGACAGCTTAAAGCAAGCCTGCAATCTGTTATAGACCAGAAGGAGCTGAGCAGATTGATGTAAATTTTAATGGAGAAATATTCAGCATTGCTTGTCACTAATTTATTTAATGTGGTAGTCCCATATGGCATATCCTGAGGCTCCCATGCTACCTCTACTGGTAGATGCAGCAGCCAGAATGTTGTGTTTTAAAAGGAACCAGTCAGGAGATTCTGACATGTTCCCTTGTTACAAAAAAAAAGACTGTTATGTGTAAAGCAGCAGCATTTCAGGGTAAAACATGTTTCTAACTCTTCATTCCTTGCAGTCCATGGTTCATCCTGTATTAATGTGCAGTGTATGTTCGAAGTACACATTGATAAATCCACCCAAAGTATACTTCTGATAAATGGGTAAGATGGAATACAGTTAGATACATTGTGCACTGATTCCCATGATAAAAACATACTGCTCAGTATACTGTATGTGTTCTTTGCTGTATGCCACTGAATTGAGTAGTTAGTGACTACACTATTAAACAAGATCTCAAAAAAAGGGTATCCATAAAACATACCATCTTTATGAATGACACTTCTGGTATGCTTTGGAACTTCATGACACATTGGGAGTATTTCATAGTGCATACCTCCAATGTACACTTCAAACAGTGTGACTAGTGCTTTACTCTGAATGTATAAACCTTTCTAAGTTACCATAATTAGAACCATTTGAACATGGATTCATAAAAACTGTCATGTATGGAAGCCATGTGTGAATGTGAGCCTAGGAAACAAAAAATAAATAATGGACCTACATTTTAAATATTTTTCATTTAGGTAATGCTTTTAAGAAAGTCACTCACAACACTTTTTCAAGTTTACCCTTGCTCATCACTATCAGAAATATATTTTTCAAGAAGATCCAATGTAGCTATGTGTATCAGGGTGGTGCCACACAATGTACGGAATGCAGCTATAACCGCATCCAGTCCCCAAGACTGCTGATACTTTCCTTCCTGTGAAGGTTGGGTTCATAAGATGCATTTTTGCTCAAAAACACAAACAAAAATGAATGGTGTTATAGGAAAACCAAATGTGCTTTTGAGAAATTCATGCCGTTTTCCTATACAAGCACATGCCTTTTTGAAGAGGACAGCATTATGCAAATCCCACCTTTGTGAAACGCCGATTAATTCCAGCTGGATATAATTACATGGCGTGCGGTTTAGCTACTACTATGTGGCCAATAAAATTACAGCTGAAAAGTAGTCAGTGCTTACTTATAGGGTCACATCCAGTACATCATATGCCCATACCCTTATAAAGTGAAAAGACCGGAGGTCTGGGAACTGAATATTCACTACTAGTATTTTGTGTGACAACACCCTAAATTTGGTTGCTGAAAACACTACTTAGAGCTCCTATTTGGACCTGTTGCCCATGCTGATAACATTGCTGCTCTTTTTACAGTCCACCAGAGTCCCATATAAGGCTAAGGCCCCAAATTGTTTTTTTATTACAGATTTGGAAACGCAGCTTTTTTTGTTGCAGATTTTGCTGTGGTTTTTTTGAGCCAAAGCCAACAATGGCTACAAAAGGAATGGGAAATATATAGGAAGTTCTTATACTTCTATCTTATGCTCAATCCACTCCTTGCTTTGGCTCTAAAAAGCACCGCAAAGTCGGCAACAGGAAAAAAAAAAAAAAAAAAAAAAAAAGTGTGTTTCCACAAATTAGGGCCTCAGCCTAAAAGTGAAAATATAATATGATTAACAAGGAGGTTTTTATTATATATATGCACACACATACATGTATACATACACACACACACACACACACCTTTTGTGGGTCAGTTCCCTCACAGTGGTCATATTTTAAATATATATATATATATATATATATATATATATATATATATATATATTATTATTATATAAAAAACTACATTTTGCTAAATGTTGCACATCCAACCTATTTCATGGAAGGGGGTCAGATTATTTACTCTATTTCCCCTTCTCTAACTAGATACCGAGCACACACAGCGTTCCGTTACCATAGCTACTGGCCTCGATCCTGCCAGACCAGACAGCAACAAGGGATAAAGAACCTGATACACACACCATCCCCCCCACTAAGACGCGAGCAAGGAGATGCGGCGGTAGCAGGTGAGGCAGCCTATAAATGCGTAGTGGCACCCACCATTGAGACCACAGGAATTGCAGTTCTCACTGCATAATCGGAAATTTTATCTCCATATCTCCTCCTGATGTGCCCCTTATTAATAAACACGATGAGAAAATTAAAATATGACCACTGTGAGGGAACTGACCCACAAATGGGTTTATAAGCCAATAGGCTAATATATACAGTGGCTTCCAAAAGTATGCATACCCCTTGAATTTTTTCACATTTTGTCACCTTATAACCACAAATTTAAATGTATTTTATTGAGATTTTAAGTGATAGGCCAACACAAAGCAGCAAAAATATTCAGCCCCCCATAGCAATACTTTGCAGAGCCACCTTTTGCTGCAATTACAGCTGCAAGTCTGTATGGGTTATGTCTCTACCAGCTTTGCACATCTAGAGACTTAGATTTTTGCCCATTCTTCTTTACAAAATATCTCAAGCTCAGCCAGATTGGAAGGAAAGCATATGTCTTGCCACAGATGCTCAATGGGATTTAGGTCTGGACTTTTACTGGGCCATTCTAACACATGAATATTCTTTGATTTAAACCATTCCACTGTAGCTCTGGCTGTATGTTTAGGGTCATTGTCTTTCTGGAAGGTGAATATTCTTCCCAGTCTCAAGTCTTTTGCAGCCTCCGACAGGTTTTCTTCCAGGATTGCTTTGTATTTAAGCTCCATCCATCTTCTCATCAACTTTGGCCAGATTCCCTGTCCCTGCTGAAGAAAAGCCTTCCCACAGCATGATGCTGCCACCACCATGTTTCACAGTGGAGATGGTGTTTTCAGAGTGATGAGCAGTGTTACTTTTCTGCCACACATAGCGCTTTGCATTTAGGCCAAAAAGTTCAACTTTAGTCTCAACTGACCAGAGCACCTTCTTCCACATGTTTGCTGTGTCCCCTATATGCCCTCTGGCAAACTGCAAACGGCACTTCTTATGTTTTTCTTTCAACAATGGTTTTTTTCTTGCCACTCTTCCATAAAGGCCAGATTTGTGGAGTGCACGACTTAGTTGTCCTGTGGACAGATTCTCCCACCTGAGCTGTGGATTTCTGCATCTACTCCAGAGTGACCATGGGCCTCTTGGCTGCTTCTCTGACCAGTGCTCTCCTTGCTCTGTTAGTTTAGGTGGACGGCCATGCCTTGGAAAAAGTATTCTACAACTGCAAACCTACCATATTTGGAGGATGGATTGAACAGTGCTCCTTGGAATGCTCAAAGCTTGGGATGTGTCTTTATAACCTAACCCTGCTTTAAACTTCTCCGCAACTCTACCTCTGACCAGTCTAGCGAGTTCCTTGGTCTTCATGATGCGGTTTGTTCACTAGTGTTCTCTAACAAACCACTGAGGCCTTCACAGAACAGGTGTATTTATACTGAGACTTAATTACACACAGCTGGACTATTAACTAATTAATTGACTTCTGACGGCAATTGATTGCACTGGATTTTATTTAGGGGTATCAGAGTACAGGGGGCTGAATACTTTTGCACGTCACACTTTTCAAATTTTTATTTAATTAAAATTTTGAAAATCATGTATCATTTTCGTTCCACTTCACAATTGTCTGCTACTTTGTGTTGGTCTATCACTTAAAATATCAATAAAATACATTTAAGTTTGTGGTTGTAGGGTGACAAAATGTGAAAAAGTTCAAGGCATATGAATAAATTTGCAAGCCATTGTATCAGACTATGGCTGTAGCAGATAAAATAATGAGAATTAAGCATATATAATGCCCATATCTGATGAGAGGGTCGGTCTACTCACATTGAGCTATTCAAACTCCCTATAGTGAGGCTATATACTTGAGAGCGGGTGCCACTCATTGCATGTATCCCTTTCAGTATATGTAGTGTAGGCTGGGAGATTTGCATTACTTGAAGCTGTCTGTCTATCTCATGCGCTGATAGAGGGTACTTTGCAGTCTGCCCAAAGTGACACCAGTGAACCCATCTGGTGGAATGGGTGATCTAGATGTCTATTAACACCATTCACCTACTAGTAACAGAAAGACTTGAAAACTATGACAGCGTGGTGCACTATAGTATTAATAAATGTGAGTTGCGGCTATTTTAATATATTATAGTAAAAATTAAGTTATTTTTATTGGTACCTTGTCCACACCTATCAGTGATTTATATGTATATGGTTGGTGGATTTAAAAACCTTTGGTGACATACAGGAGCATGTCTAGCAGTAAATCTCTCATGAAGAGGTACACTACCTCGGACAACTGCAGCTCTGGTCCTATTCACTTTCGAGAGCAGAGCTGCTTTTGGTTATATACTACCTCCTACTCATCCCCCTTCCACCTCCATAGATCTGTGTGTGAGCAGGATACAGCTATGGATTCTATGTAAACAGACAAACTGATAAGGACCTAAGGAGGAAGAAAGAAGCCCAATAAGCAGAAAAGGAAACTGATTTCCTTAAAAAGATAGATTATAAAGTTTATATTGTTCACATGCACTATTTACGAAGAGTTGTTTATAACTGGAGGTACGCTTTAAAGGTGCAACTTCATTTTAACCCCTTCCTGCGCCATGAAGTTATAGTAGGTCATGGGAAAGTGTGCCTTAACACACCATGATGTATTACATCAAGGCATTGTCACTTGCTCAGAAGCTGAGCAGATGACATCGGGAGCATGCCAGTAACTCCTGCAGCCACAGCTGAGCGCAGATCGCAGTTTTTGAGCCCTTAAATGCCGCAATCAATCATGACTACAGAATCTAAGGGGCTGCCCTAACAAACCGGTACCTTATCAAACCTTATTTGTTTTTGGAGCACAGATTTAGGCCCGTTGCAGACGACCGTGCTCTGGGTCAATGTGCTATCCGTATATTTCACGGATAGCACACTGACCCATTCTTTTCTATGGGCCCGTACACACGACCACGATTTTCACAGTCCCGTGTGCGGGCCGACAGTCTGGGCCGCATCAGATAGGACATGTCCTATTCCTGTCCTATTTAGCGGCCCATACTTCCTTGGCTCCTATTCATTTAATGAAAATGCGGTGACCAGATGGAAGGTAACGCTGCAGTTGGGATTGCGGGGTGCAAACAGCGCAGACTTGTCACGGTCTCTGGGCACGAGGGCGCAGCGCTGGTGCTGTCCCACGTTACCACCACTGGTACCGGTGATGAGGGGGCTGCACAAATGTTGGTGGTGATTGTTCCCCCGGGGCGCTTCCCCTATACTGTGCCGACTGGTGGTGTTTGGGGCGCCCTGATGTTGTCGGTGCAGAGTCAGACACAGAAACGGTTGTAAAGTTGAACTTTTACTTCCATGGGTGTGGAGGCACAAATGCTTAAACAGTTTCTTCAATACAAAAAAACGGGGTACGCCTGGTGACACAGCAAAGTCCTGGGGTGCAGGGTAGACTTGATGAAAGGTGTTCCTAGCCCCTTATACTTCAGTGTTACAGCCCTAAGGTGCGTCTGGGCTCCTATTTGGCACATAGGAGGATGCCCACCATGATACTAGTACATAATATTCCCCACTCACGTTATGTGGTCCTGATAGCTCAGAGTTTCGGGGTGCAATAGTCAGGGTGGCGGGATATTCCACAGGTCTGGCCTTGGCCCCTGGATCCTGTGATACTTGCTATGGAGCACGTGTTCCAGAATGTTCTCTCCACAGTCTCAGGCTGACAAGATAATGATGCTTGACTTCCTTCAGGGCGATGGCTAGGCAGACAGGGGACAGGATCTTCTGAATAGCTGGAGTATGTCAGCTCTCCAACCTTCCTGGGCCTGTCTAGGACTTGAGATTCCTGCACTAAACTCACTGCTTTCTTCACATGACATCACACTTATCTCCTCACCTCCTCCTCCTAACACTCCACACTTCTAACTCCTCACATGCAGGACCTTCCTGCAGGGGTGTTACCATGGGGACCCAGTGATCATCTGACTCCTCCCCTTTTCCCAGGCGATGTCCTCCCATTGGACATTTGGTTACTATTCAATCCTATGGGAGGTGTAATGCATGTGTGAGGCTCACTAGGTGGCGCTGTGTTGTGTGAGACTCAGGACCCCCTGCTATGTCACACAGGCTATGAAGCAACAGGAAATAATACAATGACTACAGAGATCACCCTCAGCCCAGCCATAGCCAGCTCTGGGATGCCACAAAAAGAGCCGCAGAAGCTCGGCCCGTGCATAGGCGGCACACATGAACATCCCCGTGTTCCCCGTATGCAGCCCATGCTTTTAAATCATGGCAGGCCAGTTGCAGCACTGTATTCTGCAATCGGCTTTAGACGGTTTGGTTTTTGGACGCCATGCCAGAGCGCATTTGCAGAGCCCCTGAAATAAGTGGAATCCCCTGATATGTGACCCCATTTTGGAAACTACACCACTAAAGGAATTTATCCAGGGGACATCCAGTGAACTTTTTAACCCCCAAGTGTCGCTTTAAATTATTTTTCAGAAATGAATATGCAGCGGATGGTGAAAAGTGAAAATGGCAATTTTTCCAGAAATATGTAATTTCAGCGTGCAATAGGTTGTTCCCAGCTTATGTCAGAAATGAATGCTCCAAAAGATGTTGTGCCTGGAGTAACTGCTTAACAGTTTATGGAGTGAGTGTCTCTTGACACAAGCTGGGCGCAACATTTCAGTCATTGAAATGGCATCTCTCTGGAAAAATTGCAATTTTTTGCACATTTGTTTCAGGAAACCAAATTATTGCAACAATGAAGGGTTAAAAATGCATGCTACACCACTTCATAAATTCCTTTAGGGGTGCGATTTCCAAAATGGGGTCACAAGTCTGCATCAAAATGAGAATACCCCTTGAGGAGTCTAGTTTCTAAAATGGGGTCAAAATTTTCATTTTGCATCATCCACACCAAATCTCTTGGGTCAAAATGATCACTATATCTCTTGATAAATTCTGTGTGGGCTATTTCAGCAAAATCTGCCCTCCAAAATCTAAATAGCACTGTTTCCATTCTGAGCCCTGCAATATTAGCGTATTCAGGAGAAATTGTTTAACGGTGTGGTAATTTTTCTCCTTTAACCCCTTGTGAAAATTAAAAATTTGAGGCTAAAAAGGACAGTTTATTGGGAGGAAAAAAAAAATAAGAAGAAATAAATAAAAAAACACCGCCCCCAGAAACTAATTTTCCATTTTCACGTCCCAATATCTATAAAATCTGTAATACAGCTGTGAGGTCAAAATGGTCACTATAACCCCTGATAAATTCTATGAGGGATGCAGTTTCCAAAATGGGGTTCATTTTTTTATTTTTTGGGAGGGTGGGTTCCATTGTATTGGTACTCTAGAGTCTAGGGGTTCTGCAAATGAGACATGGTACCTGAAAACTATTCCAGCAAAATCTGCTTTTCAAATGCCCAGTGGAGCGCCATCCCTTGTGTCTGCAGCCATGTGCTCAAGCACCTGGAGAAATTTGCCAAAGAAGAATGGTCTAAAATTCCAGCAGAGCATTGTAAGAAACTCATTGATGGTTACCGGAAGCGGTTGTTCCCAGTTATTTTGTCTAAAGGTTGTGCTACTAAGTATTAGGCTGAAGGTGTCAATACTTTTGTCCGGCCCATTTTTGGAGTTTTGTGTAAAATGATCAATGATTTGACTTTTTTTTCATTCTCTTTTGTGTTTTTTTTCATTGCAAGCAAAATAAAAGAAGATATTATTACCAAAGCATTTGTGATTGCAATCATTTTCTGGAAGAAATTGAGTATTATCTGACAGAATTGCAGGGGTGCCAATACTTTTGGCCAGCACTGTAGGGAAAGTGGTCCCTAACAAAGGGGGTTGGGAAATTTTCTTGGAAATCTGGGGGTGGGTGGGGGGGGAAGAAAAATAATGATCAATGTTTACCATTAGCATGAAGTACTAGATGTCACAAAAAAAACCTGTCTTAAAAATCACTTGGGTAAGTTAAAGAGCCTCAAAAGTTATTTCCATATAAAAAGTGACACGTCCGTTTTGAAAAATGGGGCACCAAGGGTCATTGATGCCGCTATTCACAGGCCAAATTTAGCACTTTGGTATGCATTGCTTTACACAGCAATATCTTTTTAATGGCTTTGTATATCTCAACAATTTTTACCATTCTTTTTTTCAGAATACAACGCTTGAAATAAGTATCCAAATTTGTTAAATAAGTTGAATATTTTTTTGGTAAGAAATAGAAAAATGGTATAAAAATAAAATGTAATTTTTTTTTTTATATTTACCTAAAACAAAATTGTGCATATATCATATATAATATATCTCACTTCACTGTGATCACCTTAAAGAGTTAAATTTTGTTGCTTTAAGGCAGGGTTCACACTACCGTTGGATTCCGTTATGAAGGGGTCCGTAAAAAAAAAACGAACACCTATCATAACAAACATTAAAGGACACTAACTGATGTTAACGTGTCTGTTTTTTTTTTGTTTTTTTTGTTTTTGTTTTTTTAACGGATCCAATTAATGGATTAGTTAAAAAAAAAAAAAAAACAGACACATTAGCATCAGTTAGCATCTTTTTTTTTTTTTTTTTTGTTTCTGCTTTGAGCATGCGCAATAAATTGGACATGTGACGGATTGGGTGTGTAACAGACAAGACAAAATTACATTGAAATGAATGGAAATTTTAATAGATTTGTGATGGTTCAGCTAGTGTCCATTGCTAAAATCTTGTAATGGACAATAATAAAGGACACTACTGACGTCACCAGCGGTAGTATAACCGCCCTCTTAGTAAATGTGTGTCGGTACCACAAAGTACTACGGAAACCACCAAAAGAGGGATATTGGCTACAACATTCAAACTACAACACATACAACGTTTCCGCCGCAGCCAAAACTGTGTTTTCACAACTTGGAGCCCTGGCCTTAAGGTGTTTTTTTTTTTTTTTTTTGGCTTTGTCTTTAAAGGTGTTAATATCTCTCAATTGTAAGAAAATACACATTGTTGGATGACAGGCATAAGGTCACTACCCAACAGTGGGGAAAAAAACTGTTTCAAAATGAACAACACAGATCTGTCCAGCGCCAGATTGTTTTTACTTACAGAAACTATAGATGCATTTCCAGGTCACTCCTTGTATACTTGTTGCACTTATCACAGAATAACTGCTGGCATGATAGAGAAGCTAATTTGTCTTTACAATCTTGTGACTGCACTCCCTGTCACCATGCAACAGTGAAGAGGTCACATGAGCACTGTGGCCCTTTTATACAGCTGACTGGTGGGAGTGCCAAGTCTGAACCTCCACCAATCTATTACTAATGGTCTACCGGGAAAACTACTTGAAGAGTATGCCCACATTGGATGGATATATTGCTTATTTTCCATCCAGAACTGAAGCAAGGTATCACAAAAGCAGCAAAATGATTGAAAAGTGAAGGGAGTCTACCAACGGCCGCTTTAACCATCGGGCCAACGGTCCACTAGCATCGGGCCCTATGGTACTGGGGGCCCCATTGGGCATACCTCCCAATCGTCCCGGATTCTGGGTCCTGTCCCGGTATCAACTCATCTGCGTCCTCTCCGGATGCAGATGACAAATACAATGGTGAAGCAGACAGTTCCTGCTTCACCGCTCTGTGTGGAGCACATTCCTGTGTGCTACGGCCCCGTGAGCTGCAGGCACGATGTGATGACGTCAGTCGTAGCTCCCTGAACAGTCAGGGAGAAGAGACTTCACAGAGCGGCAGAGGAGCGAGGTTAGTATCAGGGTTTGGTTATGTTAAACCGGGGGGGCAAATGAAGGGGGGACATCAAACTGGTGGCAGATGAAGGGGGAGCATTAAACTGGAGGGAGATGACGAGAAATATTAAACTGAGGGGGGTAGATGGAGGGTGACAAACTGGGGGCAAGTTAGAAGGGGGCTTTAAACTGGGGGAAACATGAAGAGGACATTAAACCATGGGGGTAGCTGGAGGGGGACATGTCTGCCTCTAGTTGCCCCCAACCAACTAACCCCACAGTTTAATGTCCCCCTCTAGTTTCTCCCAGTTTAAACTGGGGCACCAGGAGAGGGGACTTCATACTGTGGGGCAATTGGAGGGGAACATTATAATGTGGGGTGACTGTCGGAGGATTATACTGTGTGGAGGCATGTAGAAAAATTGATGAGAATGAGTGGGGGTCAACGTAGAGGTGAGGAGCTAAATTTGCTGCAGCGTGCATAGCCTAATCACAGGGGTATTTTATATAATACTCCTCTGAGCCTAATCACAGGGGTATTATTATGTAATACCCCTCTGAACATAACTTAACCAGGAAGTTTATTGACGCTGTGACCCAGCGCCAAAACAGTTGCACCAAACACTTATACAACACATACACAAAGTCATCGAAAAAATGTAAACTCTATTGCTGTCCCTGTTCTGTCCATACCTGATCTTTATAGAGTAAAATACGCTGACTGCCTCTCTAGAGATATCCGTTACATGCTAAAAATAATAGCAATATTATTAGTAATCGTAATAACGATTACTACTAGAGATGAAGTATAAAACATTTCTGACAGGCGGAAAGTTCCATTAGTCAGAACACATTTGCTGCTGTAGAGGTGTATTTTTTTCCTTTTTTTTTTTTGCAACAAGACAGATGCAGCATTCAGGTATTATTTATCTATCCCTCCTGTCTGGTAGTCTAAGGGTATATTCACACAGCGGAATTTGCTGTGGATTTGGGGGCAGATATTGCCCCCTAATCTGTGGCAGATTCTGCCTACCATTAAATGGGAAGCAGAGATCGCAGGGAAAAAAAAAAAAAAAAAAAAAAAAAGCGTCCTGCTCAATCTTGCCCCAGATTCTGCGGCTGATCCAGCCGTGGAGTCCGCGGTTCGAGCCACAATGGAACGCCAATGACCTGCATCAGCATCTGATCGTGGGTGAAAATGCTGGCGGTGGAAAAAGAAGAGGAATTCCTCTTCATTTTCCGCCGTGTGAACATACCCTTATATTATCACCAAATTATGCTGCAAACCCATTCTAGAAAATCTGCTACAAAAAAATTACAAACACATTTGAAAGAGTGCAGCTTTGAGAAACAAACAAGTAATATGAAGCTAACTTCATATTTGTTAATCCACATTTATTACAAAGGGTGAAACCCATGTCAACATGGATATTCCATGCAGGCTACAGTACCTTGCGAAAGTATTCGGCCCCCTTGAACTTTTCAACCTTTTGCCACATTTCAGGCTTCAAACCAGGATATAAAATTTAAATTATTTGGTGAAGAATCAACAACAAGTGGGACAATTTTGAAGTGGAACGAAATTTATTGGTTATTTTAAACTTTTGTAAAAAATAAAAAACTGAAAAGTGCAATATTATTCGGCCCCTTTACTTTCAGTGCAGCAAACTCACTCCAGAAGTTCAGTGAGGATCTCTGAATGATCCAATGTTGTCCTAAATGACTGATGATGATAAATATAATCCACCTGTGTGTAATCAAGTCTCCGTATAAATGCACCTGCTCTGTGATAGTCTCAGGGTTCTGTTTAAAGCGCAGAGAGCATCATGAAGACCAAGGAACACACCAGGCAGGTCCGTGATACTGTTGTGGAGAAGTTTAAAGCCGAATTTGGATACAAAAAGATTTCCCAAACTTTAAACATCCCAAGGAGCACTGTGCAAGCGATCATATTGAAATGGAAGGAGTATCAGACCACTGCAAATCTACCAAGACCCGGCCGTCCCTCTAAACTTTCATCTCAAACAAGGAGAAGACTGATCAGAGATGCAGCCAAGAGGCCCATGATCACTCTGGATGAACTGCAGAGATCTACAGCTGAGGTGGGAGAGTCTGTCCATAGGACAACAATCAGTCGTACACTGCACAAATCTGGCCTTTATGGAAGAGTGGCAAGAAGAAAGCCATTTCTCAAAGATATCCATAAAAAGTCTCGTTTAAAGTTTGCCACAAGCCACCTGGGAGACACACCAAACATGTGGAAGAAGGTGCTCTGGTCAGATGAAACCAAAAATCGAACTTTTTGGCCACAATGCAAAACGATATGTTTGGCGTAAAAGCAACACAGCTCATCACCCTGAACACACCATCCCCACTGTCAAACATGGTGGTGGCAAAATCATGGTTTGGGCCTGCTTTTCTTCAGCAGGGACAGGGAAGATGGTTAAAATTGATGGGAAGATAGATGAAGCCAAATACAGGACCATTCTGGAAGAAAACCTGTTGGAGTCTGCAAAAGACCTGAGACTGGGATGGAGATTTATCTTCCAACAAGACAATGATCCCAAACATAAAGCAAAATCTACAATGGAATGGTTCACAAATAAATGTATCCAGGTGTTAGAATGGCCAAGTCAAAGTCCAGACCTGAATCCAATTGAGACTCTGTGGAAAGAGCTGAAAATTGCTGTTCACAAACGCTCTCCATCCAACCTCACTGAGCTCGAGCTGTTTTCCAAGGAAGAATGGGCAAGAATTTCAGTCTCTCGATGTGCAAAACTGATAGAGACATAACCCAAGCGACTTGCAGCTGTAGTCGCAGCAAAAGGTGGCGCTACAAAGTATTAACTTAAGGGGGCCGAATAATTTGGCACGTCTCACTTTTCAGTTTTTTACTTTACAAAAGTTTAAAATATCCAATAAATTTTGTTCCACTTCACGATTGTGTCCCACTTGTTGATTCTTCAACAAAAAATTTAAATTTTATATCCTTATGTTTGAAGCCTGAAATGTGGCAAAAGGTTGAAAACTTCAATGGGGCCGAATACTTTCGGAAGGCACTATAGGTCCTAGTGAATTTCTATAATAAGGACTCTCTCCTCTCATATGCTTGGAAGTGTGGCTCCCTGCCTGCTCCGTTCTCATCCATCTCGCTCTCGACTTAGCTGCGACCATGTAAGTGGGACGAGGTTTTGCACTCATTACCAAAGTTCTGAGAGATCACATCATCAGATATCACTGGGGCTTCCCTACTAAGCTCTTGATCTTCAGACATGGCACCTGTCAGTCTGTGTCCTTCACAGAACTGGGACTCTCTCTGATGGCAAGCTGGTCCCAGTGTTTACCTACTGATTCCGTACTAACGTACGGTTGTCATTTTCCCTTTTTTTTCTTCCACCCCCACATTCATAGTCAGTGCATTAGCATGCTTTATTTCAGTAAGCATTTGTATTTTATTTCGGTTCTTGTTCACAGGTTTCTTGTTATTGTTTACAGCTCATGTATACCCTTGCCAAGTTAAGATGTCTGAGGAACCCAACTTTCTTTTCCACCATGTTGACATTAGCATCACTTGTAGAGAGTCAGCCCTACCTCTTTTCTCAATATGGTGCTTCATATATCCTTCCTAAATGTTAAGGGATTGAATAGTCCTTTTAAGAGAAACTCAGTCTGGAGAGAGGTGATGTGTTATTGCTCTAGGAGACTAATTTTCACTCCGAAAAGAGCCCCTCCTTTACTAACCCCTTCCTTCGTGCACATTTATTAGGCCTCCTGTGTGGCTAAGCGAAAAGGAGTCCTCATTGCTATTAAAGATACTGTTGTATTTGCCTTGGACACTGTTCTAACGGATGCACAAGGACGCTACTAGGGTCTCAACTGTACCATAAACAATGTTAAGTATACCCTAGTTACAGTCCAACTCCATAACAGATCCCAAAGGTCCTACTGGAATTCCATCTTGCCAAAACTCCAGTCCTTTGCCAAAGGCATTTTGCTAATTGGCGGGGACTTTAACTGTTTACTTGACGATCTAGACTCCTCCAATCCACAAAGGAAGTCCCCAGTTTTGCCCTCCTACTTGTCTTATTGTGGGCTGTACGGTATGTGGTGATGCCAACATAATGAGAGGGCTAACAGTTTTTTTTTCTCCTCCCCGTTTTCCACATATTATAGAATTGACTTCTTTTTTGATAGATAAGATTGGTTTGTTAGGGCCGGTACACATCTGCGTTCGGGTTTGCATTCGGGGAGTCCGCTTATATCATAGTCTATGAGGTCAGCAGGTTTCCTTAGGTAAACCGCTTTTCTATGCGTATAGGTTTCTGTTCGGGGGGGGTCCCCAAGCGGACACTCCGAACGGTAATCGAACGCAGATGTGAACTGGCGATAATAAAAAAAAATAAAATATATTATATCACTTTTCTTGCGCATTACTTGTTGAAGGTATTTGCCAAAGCCGCAGAGGATCATGGATTCCCGGAGGAAATGTCTGCCACCATTGTTACTCTACCAAAACTGAGTAAACCTCCTACCACCCCGGTAAACTTTAGGCCAATATCATTGTTAAATGTTGATATAACAATCTATGCTAAGAAACTGGTGGAACGTCTCCTCCAGCTGACACCTCAACTAAACAAACTTGACCAAGTGGGGTTTGTCACTGGTCGACAGACCCCGGATAGCACTCGAAGGTTTCTTAACTTTATTTAATGGGCGGAGCACACCAAGCTCCTTCTCTTCTCCTGGCTCTGGATGTGGAGAAGGCATTAGACCAGGTTCACCTACTGGATAAATTTGGTATTTGTGACCCCTTTAAGGTGGCTATACCAGCTCTTTACTCAAGTCCCTCTGGATGTCCTTTGTCGTCAATTATCTTTGCCCTTGCTATGGAGCCACTGGTGGAGTCCATCCGTTTAAATCCAGATATAGTTGGTATCGAGGTGGGAGACTCACAGCATAAAGTAGGTCTATATGCTGCTGATGTAATTCTTCCCCTCTCCTGTCCCCTTTCTTCACTACAGGCGACTATCACCACTTTGGATACCATCAGCAAGGTGGCGCTCTGCTTCTTGGATGCAGATGGATTCCCTGATGGCATGGCGGGGGTATTGGGCCAGATCATATTAGCTATGAGGTCCATAATAGCCTGCCAGTAGAAGTCTGTACACTGTCTAACTAGCTGAAATCATCCAGACTGTACACTTGGTACACACTCTGGAGAAACTGCTCGCGTTAAGAGGCAACTATCTCCCACAATTCCGTAGTGCGGTACAGTGGATAGATTATAGATAACCCAATTGATCTGTGTCTCTTGGTCAGACACAGACTTCCCATCCTTTTTCGTGGCCTAATGTTTTATTCTTTGTATGAAAAATATACTTCAGTACTTTGCATGACCTTTTTCATTATGCATGAGCTGTATTTTTTTTTTTTTTTTTTTTTTTTAAGTTTGCTTTGTTCGTTTCTGCTTCGTGGTTAATGTTACTTCCCCACGCTTTTAGTACACATGGAGTGTTCCCAGACTCATGACATCTCGCTTCGCTTTGATTGTATCATAGTGGAACACACAAGCACATACAGTGCTTTGTGAAATTTCCATTGCTTCACATCTACTCAGTGAGGCTGGGTTCACACCAGCACTTGTACTACGTTCAGGGATTCTGACCACGAACCCGTTTAAAAAAATGCAAGCAGCGCTTTTCTCTCTGCTTTTTTCGCCCTTTTCAGATGGAAACTCGGCTAACTCCATTATAATCTATGGGGTCTGTGGGTAACGGTTTTTTTTTTTTTTTTTACACATGATGCAGTTTTTTTTTTCCCCTCTAGACAAAAAACTACTACTGACTCCCATTGAAATGAATGGAATGCATCTTTTGAGGGACATTCCTCCTGCAATAAACTCTGTGTGAACTCTCCCTTAAATTGAGACTCTAGTGGTAGGGCCATACATGATGGCACTAATGCAGCCAGGGTAGTTTTGCAGGCAAAACAGACTTTATTTTTTTTTTCATGGAAACAAGAGAAAACAGTAGTAGTTGCACACCAGAGCAGTTTCTGGTCGTGAGTGAATCCGCCTCAAAAAACACCTCCCATTCATTTCAATTAAATGGGTTCGGGGACAGAATCCCCAAATGGAGTAAAAGAGCTGGTGTGAACCCAGCCTTATCAAACATAAAAACACAACTGGAAACATTAATTGGTTACAAAAAAAAAAAAAAAAAATGAAATACTAAGTTATCAACAGAACCAGACTTTCTTTCCTAAAATAATGGAAAATCTTCCTAGTCACCATAACCAATGTGATGGCATTATATGAAGGACCCAGAAAAATATTGCATTAAACACAAGGTCACCTCTGACTGCACAATTGGAGTCATGACCAATCATTGTGCAGTCCCTGCCTAAAACACTCTGCCCCACCCTGCATCTTGGAGACCATAAGCAACACGTAACTAGTATTCTCAGAGCAGAATGTAAATTTATCTAAAGCGGATTGTGTAAGTGATCAGCATGTTTAATGTGAGAGCAGAACAAATTGTGCCAATGAGTGACAGGTTTACTATATATTGGATGACATTCTGTACTGAGTGTGCACCTACATGTCCATCAATGTAGCAAGCATATATGTGCACCTACAGTGGGGGAAAAAAAAGTAGTCAGCCACCAATTGTGCAAGTTCTCCCACTTAAAAAGATGAGAGGCCTGTAATTGACATCATAGGTAGACCTCAACTAAGAGACAAAGTGAGAAAACATATCTAGAAAATCACATTGTCTGATTTTTAAAGAATTTATTTGCAAATTATGGTGGAAAATAAGTATTTGGTCAATAACAAAAGTTCATCTCAATACTTTGTTATATATCCTTTGTTGGCAATGACAGAGGTCAAACGTTAAGTCTTCACAAGGTTGGCACACACTGTTGCTGGTATGTTGGCCCATTCCTCCATGCAGATCTCCTCTAGAGCAGTGATGTTTTGGGGCCGTCGCTGGGCAACACGGACTTTCAACTCCCTCCAAAGTTTTTCTATGGGGTTGAGATCTGGAGACTGGCTAGGCCACTCCAGGACCTTGAAATGCTTCTTACAAAGCCACTCCTTCATTGCCCTGGCGGTGTTCTTGGGATCATTGTCATGCTGAAAGACCTAGCCACATTTCATCTTCAATGCCCTTGCTGATGGAAGGAGGTTTGCAATCAAAATCTCACGATACATGGCCCCATTCATTCTTTCATGTACACGGATCAGTCGTCCTGGTCCCTTTTCAGAGAAACAGCCCCAAAGCATGATGTTGCCACCCCCATGCTTCACAGTAGGTATGGTGTTCTTTGGATGCAACTCAGCATTCACTCTCCTCCAAACACATAGAGTTGTGTTTCTACCAAACAGTTCTACTTTGGTTTCATCTGACCATATGACATTCTCCCAATACTCTTCTGGAACATCCAAATGCTCTCTAGCAAACTTCAGACGGGCCTGGATATGTACTGGCTTAAGCAGGGGGACACATCTGGCACTGCAGGATCTGATACCCTGGCAGCGTAGTGTGTTACTGACAGTAGCCTTTGTTACGTTAGTCCCAGCTTTCTGCAGGTCATTCACTAGGTCCCCCCGTGTGGTCTTGTATGTCTTCCATTTTCTAATTATTGCTCCCACAGTTGATTTCTTAACACCAAGCTGCTTGCCTATTGCAGATTCAGTCTTCCCAGCCTGGTTCAAGGCTACAATTGTGTTTCTGGTGTCCTTCCACAGCTCTTTGGTCTTCACCATAGTGGAGTTTGGAGTGTGACTGTTTGAGGCTGTGGACAGGTGTCTTTTATACTGATAATTTCAAACAGGTGCCTTTACTACAGGTGATGAGTGGAGGACAGAGGAGCCTCTTAAAGAAGAAGTTACAGGTCTGTGAGAGCCAGAAATCTTGCTTGTTTGTAGCTGAACAAATACTTATTTTCCACCATAATTCGCAAATAAATTCTTAAAAAAAAAATCAATAAAAAAAAAAAAAAAAAAATCAGACAATGTGATTTTCTGGATTTGTTTTCTCATTTTGTCTCCCATAGTTGAGGTCTACCTATGATGACAATTACAGGCCTCATGTTTTTAAGTGGGAGAACTTGCACAATTGGTGGCTGACTAAATACTTTTTTCCCCACTGTATATATGCAAGGAAGGCTTTGGTCACACCTGCGTTGGGTGACCATTCGGGGACTACATCCCTGTTTCCACTTAAAATATGCGGCAAAAAAAGTCCTGCGAACAGGACTTTTCTCTCTGCCAATTTCAGGTGGAAACTAGGTGGACCCCATTACAGTCTATGGGGTCCACAGGTTTCCATGGGTAGCTGCTTTTTAAGCGGATACTGTTTCCATTTTTCGGGTCCCCAAGCGGACACGAAGAACAGAAATACGAACACTAGTGTGAACCTAGCGTAAGGCACATGAATAACTACGGTATGTATGCACATCTGATTCTACATCAGAGTTACGTAGCAAGTATTCAGTGATCTATTATGAATCACAGAGGTGACGTTTATTTAGAAACAGTAATAAGTGCAGGGGAGGAGGAAGGAAAATATCAGGACAAAGACGTATTTTTCTTTCATACAGCTCAGATATTGGTATTGTTTTATGAAATGAAAACAAGTTTTAAAAGTTTAGTTACACTTTAAAAGACACAATGAGTGAAGAGCAAACACCATTCTTGTCCATGTGTAGAAAGTGCCCAACATGTGGAAACTGCTTGCAGTAATTTGATGTGCCTCCATGTTTCTTTGTGACTGGAAGAAACCTTTGTAAACTGTGTTGCAAACATCGCCTGTTTCACGGTCACTGTCTCTTGTACTTCATTTCAACTCTCTATCAAGGGCACCCCAAAACACCACCATGTAGGAGAGACACAGCAGCGAAGTACCTTTAACATCGTCATTGAGCGACCCCCTCATCACTGTGCCACCCTAGGGTCTGTAAGAGGATGCAGAGCTAAAGCCAGTGCTACCTGTGACATTTTTACAATACTAGCCTCTGAGGTGTTGCACTATATATTTTATAAGAATGAGGCACCTTCCTTTCCTTCCAGAAGCCTGTAACTTCCTCCCCAACACTAAATACACAAGCATATAAAATGTGTCTGATAAGCAACAGTCCAAAACCATACTACTTTAACAGTTTCATGTCACACTAGCATCAACGTGTGATTTTTTTTTTTTTTCTTTTATCAAAAAGGTAAAAAAAACAAAAACCCACAAAAACCACATAATACATCAATAACATTGTGGAGTAGCTCTTTGAACTAGTAAATAGGTGTAGCATGATAAATATCTGCTTTCCATCAAACAGTACTTGATAGCTGATTACTTGCTGTGTACATACCATGTATAAAAGCAAATGCAAACACATTCTCAAAGGCTAGAATACTAATCTATTAGAAATGCTGCCAAACCTACTCTCACATCACTGCAGCATTACTAGTGAAATTTGCCATTCATCGCTCAAAAGAATTCAGAAATTTGTGGAAACTAAGTGACGTTATAGTCACAAAAAAAAAAAAAAAAAAAAAAAAACAAAAACACACTTTATGGGTTTTTATTTGCTCCTTAAAGGAATTTTCCCATCAAGGCACATACTGCATATCCACAAGATATGCTATAAATGTGTTATATGTCTGGGTTCCCTCTGTCCTATTGATCACTGTAAATGGAGAGATGGCTATAAGCGCTCAGATCTCTCTATTCACAGCAGACACTCACTGGTGGTAGGGCTGGCCAATTACCTCGATTACGATTAATGAACAATATTTATGACAACTCCACCATGGTGGGTTATAATAAGGGCAAAATGGGTTGTAGACCAGGGCCTAATGATAAGTAATTTCCCATTTGCCCTCATTATAATCCATGCTCGTGATTACCTGTACCGGCATCCGCCAATACTTTTAATTACTTTTTTAGAGCACAGGAGTCAAGCATGTGTTGGGCGAACCTTAAAAACTAATCTTGGCATATGTACAGGATATGCTATAAACGTCACAGATGGGTTTACCTGCCTTCTAAACGTTACTATGTAATATTTAAATTTTGATACAATTTTGTTTTTCCATTTTTAGACTTCGGATCCAAAGTGTCCAAAAGATTTTTGTAAGCAGGAAGCCCAAGTTTATTATGTGCTTTACACTATGGCCCCACACGGAAAAATTTTTGGCTGCTGTGGAAATGAAGCGTAAAATATCGGTTAAGTCTGAAGCCCCACATTGTGAAAACACTGCGTTTTACCGTACCTGCAAAATGAATGGTATTCTAGCTAATCCCATCCACAAATTGCAGAAAAAAAAAAAAAAAAAAAAAAAAATAAAAATCTGCAGCAGAAAAGCTGAGTTTCCAAAAACACACAAGTTTTTTGAAAATCGCAGCATGTCAATTATACCTGCAGAAACGCTGGCATTTTCAATATAAGGGCAAGTAGTCCGCAGAGGAAAACTGCAGACTTTCTGTGAAAAGCCCAATGCGTTTCCACCCTTTTTTTCCCCACAAGTTTTTGTGTGTGTGTGCGCGCTTCGCTACGTGGAGCCTTAGCCTAAAGCGGTTTTTCCACAAAAGACATTTTAGCTATGGTCACAGCCATAAATGTTGCAGCGCGCCATGGCTGGAGGGAGGCTCAAGAGGCGTGATCTGCTTCTTTCAGACATTTATGGAATATCCTGTGGCTATGTAATAAATTATTTTCGTGGGAAAACCCCTTTAAAAGGGAGCCTGTCACCAGGTTTAGGGCACCAATGATCCTTCTGTTTGTTGCAATAAACTCACTGCATGTCCTATTCTGGTATGTTTTCAGATCAGACTCATCCAGTGAAGTCTATGGGTGTGTGAAAAGCGTGACAGCATATGAACAAACATTTCTGTTTTTCACATGTTAGTTGCTACTGTGCTGCTACTACTACTGTGTCCCATGCCTTGTTTGTGGTCCGCTTTTGAAACAGTCTTATATAGAAACAATAGAGGAAAGTATCAGAATCCCCCTTCCCCCTCTCTCGCTGACTTCTAAACAGCAAGGATTAATTTGCACACTTGCAAAACCTGTAATTCTCATCCACTAAGTGGAAAAGCACCACCAGGTGACAAGATGTACGGCTGTTAGCATGGCCTCACATACATAGAAGCACTTACGCAGTTAGAGAAATCAGTAACTTCTGGTAGTGAAATTCCAGACCAAAACATGAAAATGGGGTTAAAAACTAAACATTACACACCGCATATTTTCAATCTCCAGCATTCTCTAGGTCGTAAAATTGTGACACTCATTGCAGATCCTGCAATGTCTGACCTTAATTTTATGTATTAAGCACAGACTAAGGACAAAAAAGTCACGTGAGGTTATCATGTGACCATTAGTTCCATACCACAGAATTCATGTACAGCCTATACAGGTTGTTTACACGGGTCTCTGCTGTTGAGGAAAAGGTATGGAATTGGTTTGTTACATGAGGGTTTTTTTTTTTCCCTGGCACTTCAGCTGTACTTATTAGAAACTGATAGTGATGTCAGCCAGTGATCAGGGTGGGGCCAATAGCTTCCACAATAATACCTGGTGCAGGCAGATATCAAGTCATACATTAATACAGTACATAAAGCTAGGCTTCAAATAAATATACTTCTATATAGGAAACACATAAAGCTAGGCCACAAATGAATAAACACTTATCACTTCCCTATTCTTATATTAAGAAACCAAGATCAGAGGCCCTTATAGTGAGAAATAAACTACCTCTGGCCAAAACCAAAAATGCATCTGCTACTTCACCCCCCCCCCCCCATAAAATGTTACAAATATTCAACACAGTACAGTACAAAACAGAATAATATGCAATAAAACACACCAAATGGTATAGTATAATAGCATACAATACACAAGAGTACTGTATTATACAAAAGCATTAATATACTACACCCTACAATTAAGTATCTTACAATAGTGTGTTCTGTAACACACTATAGTATCGTACTCAGAGGTGTAACTTGAAACTCCTGGGTCCCCATGCAAAGATGTAATATGGCCCTAAGTACTATGTGCCATTTAGAACAGTGGTATACTTTATGTGGCAGAGGGAGCCTTGGGGCTCTCCGGTACCAGTGCCCAGTAGCAACTGCTACCACTACACCCCTATAGAAATGCCGCTGATCATACTATATAGCATGCCATGCAAGACAGTACTATATATAGCCTAGTTCAACAGCCTACAATATAGTATTATACAGTACCATAGCATACAATATACCATACAAGTACACTACAATTTGGTTGTGTAAATAGCATACAATAACGCAGTACAACATAACATACCATGTACCAGAACAAGATATCACAGTTGAATAACGTAGACTATGCCACATTGTACCATAGAACATTGTAACATAATACAATATAAAACACCACAATAGCATACCTTTCCAAACACTAACAATATAATGCTTTTCAACAATATATAATGTGGTATGATACAAAAGCACACAATACAACGCACTACAATGTTATATAGTACCATACAACAGTAAACAATGTAACACACTACAATATAGCATATTAACATGCGATATACAGTATAATACCATAACATACAGTACTATAGGACAGTGTAATATAGACTCTAAAACACCACAATCACACACCAGACACTACATTACCAGGTCATCGCAGTACAATAGCTCTGTGCCATACATGAAGGCTACGTATTATAGTAATAGAAGTAGTAACCCGAATCCCCACTCACCTTAGAATACACACGATCAGTGAGCGAAACTTCTAGGTTACACCGCAGATAGAAACAAGCGCTGAACCAGCTGGCGCTATGACCACTCCTCACACACGCCCTAGGGCTCGGCTGGTGACCAATCACTAAGCGCGACCCAAATGCCCCACTGGGAAAGAGGTCTTGTTCTACACAAAAATGGCTTCCGGACCAGCTATCGTTTTCAGCATTAGTAACTGCAGTTGTTTCGCGTATGACGGATGTCAGTTTCCCCGGTGAATTATCACTACAGATCTTCTGTCCTTCTATGTAGGATTCCTGGCATACTGCCTCACATAATAACCCACGGTCAGCGCGTGTCTTGGTACTATCTGGAAAAAACTGGAATTGTGCACACTGCTGGTCACGCTGCCCTAATGAAGTCCAACACCTTTTCTAGTGGTGTTTACAGACTTTTCTATGAGTTTTCGGGTTTGTCAACACAGGTGTTTTTATTGTTAATTTCCCGAAATGGGCTGTTTTTTAATGCAACATTTCTGCAGGAATCACTGTAACACTAGGTTCACACCTGCACCTGATCTCCACTTGGGGATTCCATTCCCCATTCTGCTTTAAAAATGCGGAGAGAAAAGTCCTAGAAGCAGGACTTTTGTCGACGCATTTTTCGGGCAGAAACCTGACGGACCCTATTATAGTCTATGGGTAACCCCTTTTTTAAGCGAATTAGGTTTGTGTTCGTGGGGTCCCCAAGCGGACCCCATGAACAGAAACTCGAACGCAGGTGTGAACTTAGCGTAAGTCTCTTGCTGCTTTTAACCTTAGGCTAGGTTTTATACTACTACCGCCAGATGTCCATTCCATTCCTCTGATGGAGCACTAAAATAGCAGACAACAATGGAGCCTGAGGAACCTCATTGACTATTTTAGCAGTCCGTTTGTCTAGTGCCGGACTGGGGTGCCTAGTGTCCACCATTGGAATTCATTCTGGGGGCACACTATACAGATAAATGGAAATATTACCTGCCCCTTTAGCTCTGTGAACAAGATGATTGGTGATGGGGGCCCTGCAAAGACCATAAGGAGACAGGACCCAAGAGGAAAGATAGTGGTCAGCCTTCTGCTGTGCCTAGATGTCATTTATATACACTATATATTATGTATATTAAGCTGGGTAGATTGTTAAATATTCTTCCCAGATTATTATATGGACACATAAAGTGGATGAGATGCTGTATCTGTATGTAGTGCATTGAGTGTACTGTACTGCACCACTCTAGCAGGGCTGTGGCCAAGAGCCCCACTAGCCCCCTGGGTCAGGGGTCCACTTGGGGATTCACCTGATCCCCTATGGACCTCTGATGTACCAGAAAAACAGAGCCCCAGTGCTAGTGTGAGCCTAGCACAACATGTATTTTTTGTCCAATAGTGAAGCTAGACATACTTTGAAGAAAATACCACAGACCTAGTATAAGGTCCCATGCAAACAGTGGCGTAAATACTGGGGTAGCAGTGGTAGTGGCTGCCACAGGGCCCGGGACATTAAGGAGCCCGGCGGGCCCCTGATGTTTTGCTTTGTTTTTTTTTTTTTTTAATAGGCCGTTACCTGCTGGAATAACCCCAGCAGGTAACGGGCCCTATTTACTTACCGATCACCGCTCCTGCTCACAGCCACAGAAGGTGAAGCACAGGCGGCTGTGAGCAGGAGCGGGGATCGGTAAGTAAGGTCATGGGCCCGCGAAACCCACAAACACTGCTATCGTTATTCTCTGGGGACTTTTCAGACCCCAGAGTATAATGATCGGAGGCCCAGGGGAGGTGAGGGAACATAAAAAACAATGTTACTTACTTCTCCTGCGCTTCGGCAGTCTTTGGTGACGTCCCAACATTGTTTTTTTATGTTTGTATCCTCCCCTGGGTCTTCGATCATTATACTCTGGGGTCTGAAAAGACCCCAGAGTATAATAATTGTTCATGGGTGGTCCACAGTGGGGCATAATACTGTGTGCAGGGGCCATTATGGGGCATAATACTGTGTGCAGGGGCCACTATGGGCATAATACTGTGTGCAGGGGCCACTATGGGGCATAATAGTGTGTGCAGGGAAGTACAAAAGGAGCTGAGGCATCAAATCAGGCAGGGAAAAGCCAGTTATAAGGAAAAAATGGAAAAGCAAATGGAAAGAAAAGACATAAGGGGGGTCTGGGAGGGGCTTAAGTCAATTTCGGGTCATAAACAATCTGTCTGCCAGACTGAGGCAGATGTTAATTGGCTTAATGAACTAAACCTATTCTTCAACAGATTTGATCACACACCAGCTCCTCCCACCCCAGTATGTCCTTCAGCTCCCCCCACCACAATGACTTCACCCCATGCGGCTACTTCCCAACAGACCAGTAAATCCAGAAATCCGTCTTTATCTGACCACAGTCTGTCCTTCACACGGGCCCAGGTGAGGAAGGAGAAAAAAAAGATCAAGGCGAGGAAAGCCGCAGGGCCAGATGACATCAGTGCAAGGCTAATTAAGACTTGTGGGGACCAGCTGTGTGGTATAATTACATATATGTATAATATGAGCCTGAGGCAGGAAATAGTCCCTAAATTATGGAAATCTTCTGTACCAGTTCCAAAGAAACCTCACCCTATGGACCTCAACGACTACAGACCTGTAGCACTGACATCCCACCTGATGAAGATCTTAGAGAGATTGGTTCTCACACATCTCCGCCTTCTAGTGAGCCCTGCTATGGACCCCTCCAGTTTGCTTATCGGCCGGGCATTGGGGTAGATGATGCCATCATCCACCTTCTGCACAGGGCTCTGTCTCACCTGGAGAAACCAGGGAACACGGTGAGAATAATGTTCTTTGATTTCTCCAGTGCTTTTAACACCATACAGCCCAGGTTACTGAGGGACAAGCTGGGCCTTGCAGGAGTGGACCTCTCCAACTGGATCCTAGACTACCTCACAAATCGACCTCAATACGTGAGAGCCCGGGACTGTGTGTCAGATACCGTGATCTTTAATACGGGGGCACCCCAGGGTACGGTTCTCGCCCCTTTCCTCTTCACACTGTACACTGCAGATTTTAGGTGCAACTCATCTAGCTACTACCTACAGAAGTATTCTGACGACTCTGCAATAGTAGGCCTCATCACAGACGATGATGAGAGGGAGTACAGAGAACTGAACCGGGATTTTGTGGACTGGTGCCACCGGAACCACCTGAAGATTAACGCGGGGAAGACCAAAGAGATGGTGGTGGACTTCCGTAAAGGCAGATGCCCTCCTAAACCAGTGGACATCCTGGGGACGGGCATCGAGATTGTGAACACCTATAAGTACCTGGGTTTGCTCCTTAATAATAAGCTGGACTGGGCAGATCATATGGAGGCCCTGTACAGGAAGGGCCACAGCAGGCTCTACCTGCTTAGGAAGCTGAGAGCCTTTGGAATCCAGGGGGCACTTCTTAGGACTTTCTTCAACTCGGTAGTGGCATCAGCCATCTTCTTTGGAGTGGCCTACTGGGGGAGCAGTATATCAACCAGGGAAAGAAAGAAACTTGACAAGCTGATTAGAAGGGCCAGCTCTGTACTGGGGAGCCCACTGGACCCAGTGCAGGTGGTGGATGACAAAAGGATACTGTCAGTGGTGAGCTCCATGCAGAATAAGAAGTCCCATCCCATGCATGAGACTGTGATCGTGCTGGGCAGTACTGTCAGTGACCGACTGCTCCACCCTAGGTGTGAGAAGGAGCGCTATCGAAAGTCTTTCCTCCCCACCGCGGTTAGGCTGTACAACCAACACCGACCTAAGCGGAGATCATTACACACAGAGAACTGAAATATCTCTCTGCCTGTTAAATCCCCCCCCCCCCCTCCTCTGCTACTTCCTATCTGTCTGTCTGCTATCAATGTAATGCCTCTTACCTTGGAACATTCTTGTACATGTTGTATTTGTATCTGCTTATCTTTGCTGCTGTAACACACTGAATTTCCCCATTGTGGGACTATTAAAGGACTATTATTATTATTATTATTAATAGTGTGTGCAGAGGCCACTATGGGGCATAATAATGTGTGCAGGGGCCACTATGGGGCATAATAGTGTTTTCAGGGGCCTCTATGGGGCATAATAGTGGGTGCAGGAATGTGGTTTGGTCGAAGGGGGCCCATGTCAAATGTTCGCCTTGGGGCCCAGCCATTCCTAGTTACGCCACTGCATGCAAACGTCTGTTTTTAAAACAGTGGAAATCAATGGGGATTATTTATCATGTACCCCCCCTTTTTGGCCATACTTTTCGCAGGTGTGCCTTTCTTTAGACTAGTTTTACTGTGGTGCTTATTTATGATGTAGGCACACCTCCTTATTAGATGTTGTGTACATGTTAGTTAGTGTAGATGCGCCTTCTAAAGTCATGTGCACCTCGCCCCCTTTTTTAATGCTTTCTAACCTGATGGGATCTTTTACGCTGCCCATGGACTGGAGTACATTTGTGCATTTTTTTATCCCCATTTAAAATGGCGAAAGTCATAAATACAGTGTGAAAATGATCTCCATTTAGGCCACGCCCCCTTTTCTCACCAAAAAGCAAAAGTGGTGAAAGCAGCATAACATCTGGGAAAAAAAGGTGCAAATGCTTCATAAATGAAGCGTAGGGCAGAAAAAGACCTCAATAAGGAGCAATTTTTCCCCAAAAAAAGGCGCAAGTAGCTTGATAAGGGTATGTTCACACGGCGGAAAATGAAGAGGAATTCTCTTCATTATCCTCCACCTGCATTTTCGCTGCGGTTTAGCTGCAACGGGATGCCGATGCAGTGCATCGGCATTCCGCTCCCTGATTAGGCCCGGATGAATGGGCCTAATCAGGAGGGGGGTCTCAAGCTGCAGACACCACAGGCGGAATCCGCGGCAAGATCGAGCAGAACGCTTCTTTTTCTGCGCCCTGCTGCGATCTCTGCCTCCCATTGAAAACAATGGGAGGCGGATGCCGGGAGGAATCTGCTCCGGATTCAGGGGCAAAATCCGCCCCCAAATCTGCGGCAAATTCCTCCATGTGAACACACCTTTAATGTGCCCCATTGGGTCCTATTTTTGTCTGTTTTCACAGCGGACCAATAACATGGCTACATGTACATGCATGTATGAACATACAGGGACCGTGTTAAGATGGCATCGACAACACATGCCGCCTATGCCTCCACGAACCCATTGATTTCCTTCAGTTAGCTGCTGCCGCAAAGCGGACCAGTCCTGAGTTTTGCCCTAGACTCAAAGCCCTAGTGATAATAATCAGAAGTTTGTATGGGGCCATAAAAAATAATAGGTCAGTGTGTTAACCTTGAAAACCACAGCCAGCTTACGTTCATGTTCAGCAAAGACGGTGGGTTTGTCTTTAACATCTGTCAAAATGGAGTTGTATCCATGTGATGGCCATTAAAAACGGATGAGTGTGTTAAAAAATAGACCAATGATGTTCATCAATTTTTTTTTTTATTGACAGACACAAACAGACATTAAGGCTGAGGCCCCACGTTGCGGAAACTCAGCTTTTTTGGTTGCACATTTTGCTGCGGCTTTTTGAGCCAAAGTCAAGAGTACCTACAAAAGGAATAGGAAATACTGTATATAGGAAGTACTTCTACCTTCTGCTCAATCCACTCCTGGCTTTGGCTCAAAAAACCGCAGCATAATCTGCATTAAAAAAAAAGCTGCGTTTCTGCAACATGCAAAAACCACGGCATTTTACATTCCTATCCTCACATTGCAGAAAAATGTCTGCAGTGGAAATGCTGCAATTCTAAAACCGTTGTGTTTTTGGAAATCGCAGCATGTCAATTATACCTACAGAAACGCTGGCAGTTTACCTATAGCTATAATTGAAGCAGAAAGTCTGCATAGGAAAACTCTGCGCACTTTCTGTGAAAAGCACTATGGGAAATGAGTTTTTCCCCGCAGCGCTTTTTGGCTGCGGCCCACTACATGAGGTCCTAGCCTAAAAGTGGCCAAATGGCCAGAAAACTGATGAAAAATATGTGATACACTGATAGAAATAGATGTTAAATATTGACATCCGTTTTAATGTATGTGTTTTTCATGTGCATGTAGCCTAAGGTGAGTGAGTGTGCATTTGGCCGGGCCATGATTGAACAGCACATGCCTCCTATGCCCCATTCATTGAGGTCAGCTAGTATGGGAATACTACAGGAATAGGACCCATCGTGAGTTTTGCTCACGGCCACACGGACCGTGAAAATACATGGTTGCGGGTATTGAGCCATGGAAATTAATGGGTCAGTGTGCTAGCACACTGAGAGTTCACATGGTCGTGTACATAAGGCCTAAGTCATTGGATCCACTACATAATTAATATAATGTGTAATAACCTACATGGCTCTGGCTATGACTAGTATACTAGGTTGTTTATTTCTGTGGGTTTTTTTTGCCATTTTTCATACGGTATATTTTATTATTTTTATAAATATGAATTACACAACATGATATTGATTTTATGATACTATGGGAAAATCTCTAAAAATGACAGCTCCTGTCCTCCATAGATCCTTGATTGCTAAATAGTGTATTAGGGAATTGCATACATTCTGATTTATGATGTGTTATTAAAATCTTCCGTATCCAGTGTATGGGAAGTTTGCTGTTATGTCACTGGGATTTTCTGACTATCACATGCTCTACTTAAATATTTTAAGAGTTCTGTTCTAGTGTATTGTGCAACTGACTGTATGACTAGATGGAAACTTGACAGCTATATTTGAGATGTTTAGGTTTCTGACTTATTATCAAAAAAAGGAAATAATGTGCAATAATGTATTATATTCTAATGAGATAAAATTTAGACACACAAAGGAAGGACTAAGGCCCCACACTTTTTCCCCGAGGGGGTAACGTATTGCGTTTTTTTCCCGCAGCGCTTTTCACAGAAAACCCGCAGAGGAAACCTGGACAGAAAGAGCGCTATTTGTCTTTTAGACTAAGGCCCCACATTGCCGGAAAAAACGCTGTGGCAACATATCATCGTTTTTCCGGCAGCGTTTTTCACAGAAAGTCTGCAGAGAAAACCTGGATGGAAAATGTGAAACGGAAACGGTTTTGGAAATCGCAGCCCTTTTTTGAGAATTCCTAGGTGGGTCTACAAAGTTCTTATTTTGGCCAATGAAATGTCAGCAGTGAATGGAAGAAGTGGATAGGGGAGCAATACTAGGAACCAGGATTTAAAGGGAAAGCATGCTGGTGACTATGAAAGACAGTGTTCTGACTCAATAGCTTGGCTGCAAGTGTGAGGTTGTGAGAGTGTCCTGTAGTCTCTATGCTAACCAGCAATTTACACCAAGATATCTATCAGATAGTGTTCAACTCAACTGAGGAGGCGTAGATAAGATTTCAGATGCTTTAATCCAAGTAAATCTTGTAGAACCTCATACAGCAGTAGGTGAAAAATGATGAAATACCAGGAGCTGAGCAGACATGTTGCTTACAAAGAAGTGAAACTAAACTGAGAGAGAGAGAGGAGGAGCTACAGCATCACAGCTAAGGATACAGAGAGAGAAAAGGGACAAACTACAAAGACAAACAGTATCACAGATATATGTCAGTGAATTAAACCAAGTCCTGGGACATGACACTCCCCGCCTGAAATCTTTAGATTTCAATGAAAACAAACATTAATAATGTCCTGAAATGTCCATAAAGTCCTCTTTAAACCTGAAAAACAAAAAAGAAACATGCACAACAAACAATAATCAACAGTTAGTCCAAATAAACCAATCTTCAGGTCGGGAAGCCGCAATTTGCCAACACCTCCACCGACCCACACTGTAATCCACAAGAACACGGTTTTAGTTCATGGAAGGAAGCTCCCCGCCATGAGCTGTGAATGGTGTCCTTATCTTCTTTTATGTGACGTCTCCTCTTGGAAGAAGAAGCACCAGTTCATTAATTGGGCGGAAGAAAACTCGCACTGAGCCTCCCTTGGTTACCTTGACCTCCACTTTCCGAGTCTTCCCATCATCACTAGGGACAACTTTAGTGATGAGACCCATAGGCCATTCATTCCAATGGACTTCTTTATCCCTTAGAAGGACGAGGTCACCCACCTGGAGATTAGGTTTTGAGGTCTGCCATTTGTGACGGCTCTGTAGCATGTGGAGGTACTCTGTTTTCCAGCGGTGCCAGAACACATTGGACAGGTGTTGAACTTGTTTCCATTGGCGTCTGTAAATGTCACTGTGATCTAAGGTACGTGGAGAGGTAGCAGCAGTACCAATTTTCTGAGTAAGAAGCGTTGCTGGGGTTAAGATAATTGGAGATTCAGGGTCTGAAGATACTGGGACAAGTGGCCTTGCATTGATTATCGCAGACACTTCAGCAAGAAAGGTTATTAACGTCTCATGGGTAAGCAGTGTCGACTTGTGGTCCATCAACATAGAGTCAAGGATTCTGCGTGTGATCCCAATCATACGTTCCCAGGAACCTCCCATATGGGATGAATGTGGAGGGTTAAACGTCCAAGTGCACCCATTGTTGGATAAGAAGTTGTCTAACTGCAGTTCTTTGCAGGCTCCAACGAAGTTAGTGCCACAGTCAGACCTCAGTTGTTTCTCAGCAGGCAGTGGAGTGTTCCAGTCCATGTTCTCAGTGGTAAGCTGTCTTAGTAGTAGCTTGCCTTGAATGGTGATGGGAGCAATGAAACCAAGAGGATCATAAATGCTGTTCACAACAGATAAAACAACTCGTTTGGTGAAAGGTTTGTCACAAGAAGACACTTGGAATGTGAATGTGTCTTGTTCAGTGTTCCATAGCAATCCTAGGCTGCGTTGCATAGGAGGAGCATCAGAACTGAGATCAAGATCCTTCAAGTTGATTGCATGATCATCAGAGGGAAATGCCTTCATTACCTCCATATTGTTGGAGATGATCTTGTGAAGTCTGAGATTAGCTACAGACAGCATTTCCTGTGTTCTAGAGAGGAGATCGATCACTTCTTCACTTGCAGGTAAGGATTTAAGACCATCATCAACATAGAAGTTCCTCTCAACAAACTGACGAGCATCAGAGCCATACTCTTTCTCACCTTCATGGGCGGTCCTTCTCAGTCCATAGATCGCTACTGCAGGAGATGGGCTATTGCCAAAGACATGTACCTTCATCCGGTAATCTATGACTTCATTGTTGACATCATTGTCCTTATGCCATAGGAACCTGAGATAGTTTCTGTCATCATCCTTAACAATGAAGCAATGAAACATCTGTTGGATGTCGGCCATCACTGCAACTGGTTCCTGTCTGAAACGGATTAAGACTCCTATGAGGCTGTTGTTTAGGTTAGGACCAGTGAGGAGCAGGTTGTTGAGAGAGACGCCTTCATAATGAGCACTAGAATCGAACACGACCCTGATTTGGTCAGGTTTGCGAGGGTGATACACGCCAAATGATGGAAGGTACCAGCATTCTTCTCCTTCCTTTAGTGGAGGTGCAGGTTCTGCATGATCTCTCTCAAATACCTTCTGCATGAAACCTACAAAGTGTTTCTCCATCTCTGGTTTCCTCATGAGGGTACGTTTTAAAGAGGAAAATCTAGAAACTGCTTGCTTCAGATTGTTTGGTAGTTTTGATCTCGGGGAGCGGAAAGGTAAGGGTGCTACCCAGCTGTTGGAATCATCTTGAATGAATTCCTTGTCCATAAGTTTGAGAAATTCTTTATCAGCTATAGCCGGTGCCAGCTTGTTGTCATCACTTGTTGTATTGAACACTGTTAATCCAAGGATGTCGTCCCCAGGCAGGAAAGTATTCACGTTGTCTCGGTGATTATGCAGCCACTTACTGTTGCTTATCTTCTCTTTCACTTGGTAGTGATGTGGACATGGCTGAAAACAAGTGCTGCGACCATTTGGTAACATATGCGTCTTAAATGAAGAAATATTGGTGGGCCTTTTCATCCTACCTATGCAGATGTTGCCAATGATAACCCATCCTAGATCGAGGCGCTGGGCAAATGGTGCATCATGTGGTCCATTAATTTGCTGGCGTATTTTGTGCAGTCTGAGAATGTCTCTACCTAGCAGAACTAGAATGTCTGCATTTTTGTCAAGGGATGGTATTTCACTGGCTATAGCCCTTAGATGAGGGTGCTGGAAAGCCGCCTCTGGTGTGGGTATCTCTTCTCTGTTTGATGGTATCTGGTTGCACTCAACAAGTGTGGGCAAAGGTATCTCCAAATTGCCCTTGAGAGAAGCTATTACAAGACCACTGGCCCTTCTTCCTGAAACCTCTGATATGCCACTACAAGTACCCAAGGTATACGGATAGGTATCACCCTTCAAGTTAAACAGATCAAAGAGTTCTGACCTTGCAAGTGAGTGGTTGCTCTGGTCATCCAAGATGGCGTACACCCTCAGAGCCCTTTCTGGTTGGCCCTTGGGGTATATATTGACTAGGCATATCCTTGCACAGGACTTGTCACAAAGGTCTTCTCCGCAGACTTCTGTACATGAGGAAGATACTGTGGTAGTATTTGCTGCTTGATCTGTGTTCTCCCCGCCATGCTTAGTTGGGGAAGGGGAACCTCTAGGCGGTGTGGCACTAGGCTGGGATGGATGAAGAGCCTGTACATGGTCCTCACTGCCACACTCTATACACTTAATAGCAATTTTACAGTCTCTAGCAACATGTTCAGTAGAGGCACAACATTTGAAACATATCCCTAGTTTCTTTAGAAGCTCTTTACGTTCCTGGATTGGTTTCCTCCTGAAGCCAATACACTTCTTGAGGGGATGAGGCTTCTTGTGAATAGGACACAGACGGTTAGGATTTTCTACCTTTTCATCTTGGTTGTTGTTGCAACTGCTTTCTTCTGGTGCTGATGTAGGTATAGGAAGAATATCAGTCTTTTTCACCGAAACTGGGCCTCTGCGGTTTCTGTAGTTAGAATGTGAGCTGTCATACTTAATAGGAGGTGAACCAGGAACACTGGGATCCCCATAGGAAAAGCTTGGGTCATTCTTGGATTCTGCAATGTTCTTGATAAACTCACAGAAGTAGGAAAATGGAGGAAAGGAGACTTGATTCTCATTTTTGTATCTTGACCCAATTGTGGTCCACCTTTCTTGAATATTATATGGCAACTTGGTGACTATCGGGTTTACCCCACGAGCAGTGTCCAGGTAACTGAGGCCCGGTAGGAGAGTGTCCGCCTTAGCCAGTAGGAGCTCCATGAGTAGGTCACTAAGTTCTTGAAATTTCTGATGATCCTTACCAGATATCTTTGGAAACCCTTGCAATCGTTTGAACAGAGCATTCTCTATTGCTTCAGGACTGCCATAGGTTTTCTCCAGTCTTTCCCAAGCAGCGGTAAGGCCTGCTATGGGGTTGTAAATGTGGACGGATCTGAGTCTTTTAGCACGTTCTGTGGACTGTGGGCCAAGCCACCGGATAAGCAAGTCTAGTTCTTCAGCTGCAGTAATGCCAAGGTCACTAATTGCAGTTTTGAAGGCACATTTCCAGCCTCTGTAGTTCTCAGGTTGGTCATCGAACCTTGTGAGTCCAGTCTTAGTAAGCTCACAGCGAACCATGTACCTTGCAAACTCTGACATGTCTGTTCTCTCTGACTTTAAATATTGAGTTGCTGGCTGAGTAGCGGTGATTACGTTGTTAGTGGGGTACTGGTTAACAGAGGTAGGTAGTGTAGGGGCTGCGTAGGCATTCAGCCTAGGAGCTAGCTTAAAGTCCATAGGTTTAGCCACATATGGATGTGAGACTGGACGGTTGTTTGCAGTCTGGTAGTATGGTGTCACATTGGTGTTTACCTGAGTATCAGTATATTGCATTTGCTGAGGTGCAAGGCTTTGGGAATCCATGAAGGAAGAAGAAACTGGATGCTGGACAGGCAGGACATTGTACTGACCTTGAATGCGGTGTGCTGCAGAAGATACTGTGCCCTGTTGCTCTGGAGAAATGTCGTCCCTGACAGGAACATTTGTGGCAAATAGGGATTCACTGCTTTGGCTTAGTACATAGTCTCTTGTGCGCTTGAGGGGATCCTCTGCTTCCACATCACACAAACTGGTGCTGTCGCTTTCACTTCCACTGATGGCTTGTTCTAAAATGCTTAACCTTGCCATGGCTGCAGCGTGCTCATACTGTTTCTCTAGAGCTTCTAGTTCTGCCCTTTTTTGAGCTGCATTAGCTTCCATCGCTGCTTTCTGTTGAGCTACCTTAGCTTCCATTTCTGCTTTCTGTTGTGCAAAGGCTGCCTGTATCTTAGTAGCTTCTGCCTCTGCACGTGCTTTTATAAGTTGCTCACTGAGTGTGGAAGATTTTGAGGAACGTGACTTAGATGTACGCTTTGAACGCTTGGTAGACTCAGAAACATGGGATGCCATTTCCTGCAGTTGCGCAATTCTTGCCTCTGTCCTTAACTTAGTTTCATGTACTAAGCTGTCTCGTTCTGAATTGAGATGCTGGAAGCTTTGCAATTCAACTAAGGAATCGTCTGTATGAAGTTTCCTCAATATGCTTTCATACTCCTCAGCTTTCATTTTATAATGTCCATGCATAGAACAAAGCTGTCGCAGAGCTCCCTCTAGTGGTGATATATGGTATGCAGGCAAGCACATGGCAGATATCTTAGTCTGTATTTCCTGCCACCATTTTGAGAGTTCACAGGAAAGTTCATACTTTAAACCTTCTAGATTGTCTCTAACCTGTTTAATTGAGCGTCTAGCCTTCTCACTGGGCTGCAGACTGAGGTCCATGCTACCTCAGGGTGCCCTTCAGCCATGATGCAACTCAAACAGGATAAATATAACTTTGCTGGAGTGAGATGGCTGCTTGCTAGAATCTTCTTATGCTGAGGGAGTCTGAGCTGCAGATGCAACTTACACAATGCTGATTCCTTCTGGCTTCAGGTAACTTGCTGTGACTGACTGTATGTCAGAAGTTGGTGAACTGTCTTACAGCCGTATCTGGCAGTCTTTATGCATCATTTTTCACTGTTCTGACTCAATAGCTTGGCTGCAAGTGTGAGGTTGTGAGAGTGTCCTGTAGTCTCTATGCTAACCAGCAATTTACACCAAGATATCTATCAGATAGTGTTCAACTCAACTGAGGAGGCGTAGATAAGATTTCAGATGCTTTAATCCAAGTAAATCTTGTAGAACCTCATACAGCAGTAGGTGAAAAATGATGAAATACCAGGAGCTGAGCAGACATGTTGCTTACAAAGAAGTGAAACTAAACTGAGAGAGAGAGAGGAGGAGCTACAGCATCACAGCTAAGGATACAGAGAGAGAAAAGGGACAAACTACAAAGACAAACAGTATCACAGATACATGTCAGTGAATTAAACCAAGTCCTGGGACATGACAGACAGGAAAACCATGCTGGTGACCAAAATTTAAAGGGACCCTGTGTTGGGGACAAGGAATAAGGGGGAGGCATGCTGTTGACTAGAAACAAGAGAAAAGTCATGCTGAGAACCAAGATTTACAAAGGTGACATCTTGAACTAAAAAATGTAGAGGTCACCAGGAAACCAAGAAATAGTTGAAACCCACTACGGTTGTTTTATTAGTCACAGTCTAGGTCTGGTTTTGTGTAATACATTGATGTAATACAAACCATGACATAGCGTATATGATTTCTGGCTGTTTAATAATTATTTGGGATCTTTCGGAGACTGTACAAACTTACTGATTCCATTAAACACTTTCAGGTCGGGCCCCACGTGGCATAAACCACGGGGGAAACGCAGCAGAAAAAAAGGCCTAAAAAATAATGGAGTGAAAAATATATATATGTATATTCACACTAAAATAAAACACATCTATGTAGTAAGATAATACTTCTAAGATTGCACAAAGCCTCCAAACTACAGAAGAACAGCACTACCAAAAAAGTAGAAACAAAATTAGGGAGACATGTGACACAAACATTATACTACTACATAAGTGCAGTAAATCATATCATAAACACCACACCCACCCGCCACGCGTTTCACTCGATAAAGGCTTCGCCTGCCCCCCTACACACATACTTGTGGCTGTATTGGTGGCTTTTTAAACTTAAAGGGGTTGTCCGAGATAAAACAATACTTTTACACTAAACTAAACACCCTCCCCCCGCCTAACTTCTAACTTACTTACTTAACCAAAAATGTATATTTACCCATATTGCTGGGGCGGTCATGTGACCGCCTCAGCCACATTTTTGATTTTCCGGTGACGTTCCGGAAGAGGACGCAGATGAGTTGATACCGGGACTTACCTCCCGTCGACCGGGACAGGACCCGGAATCCTGGACGGTTGGGAGGTATGCCCAACGAGGGCCCCAGTACCATAGGGCTTGGTGCAAGTGCACCGTTGGCCCTATGGTTAAAGCGGCCCTGCCGCCGCCCCCGCTAGCTACGCCTCTGCTCTGCATTCTTGATGCAGCCTGCAGCCATGCAATTATGCTTTTGAGTTGGCAATGCATTTTCGGATTTGACACAAGTAACTGAATATGATTTATAAAATTGATGTAAATGTTAAGTGCTAACTCTGCATAGTTTTGTGTGTGTTTTATGCTTGTGCAGTTGTCTGTAGTCTGCACTGTTTTGTACGTGTCTCCAAGAGTGGAGTGATTTTGTGCCCATTTAGTAATAAACCTGGTGAACGCTCCTACTTTTCTCGCCAAAATCACAAAGTGTCGGTTAGGGAATTCTCATGTAGAAAAAAGGTGGAAACACTTCATAAATCCGATGTAACAGCGAAAAAGGCACACAAAAGGTGCAGCACACGCCAAATTCAGGTGCAAACATGTTGATAAATGTGCCCCATTGAATTCAATGTTTTCTCAAACCGAATGTGTGAAGATTGTTGCAAAAACGGCCATCGCACGTCTGTTATTCACTGTGGTGTGAATAAGCCTATAGACTTCTCTCAGGTGATGTAAAGAAAGAAAAAGAACGGGCGCTTCCTGTGAGGACTATACAAGCATGCTTGTGCCCAGAAGGTGGAATGGTCTCACCTATTATGCGTAAAGGATTAGTCTCATTTCCTACTCAGGGCCTTTGTTGATGATGTGCCCAGGATGAAGTTCCCACACCGTATTCCACTATTTAGTGAGTAGATCCAAATGAGAAAAACCTTGGTATGCTGCTAGCACCTGAATACTGGTGATATAAAGATATGCAATATTTAGGATGAGTATCCAAAAAGAAAAACAGGTGTAAACAAAAGTATATAAAATATATTTTTAAAAAATATTTATAAAATCACGACAACATGTTTCAGCATTCGCCTTTTTCAATTAGTATGATAAGTGACAAGTGAACAATGGAACACATATACATTTAAAAAGGTTGTCCAGGAAATACCATTTTTTTCTTGAAGACCAGGGAAGGTGAAAAATAATAACATAATTACCTGTCCCTGTCGCTCCAGTGTCCCGTTTCATGCGTAGTTATGCACATTTGTTCATGGGGTGTTTTGAATCCCTATTTATTGCGCAGTCTCCTCTGGCGGAGCACGTCATCCTCTATTAAAGATTTATAGATGACCTTTTTATATTGTGGTATGGTACAGAAGAACAAGTACTAAGCTTTGTAGAACATCTTAAACAGGTTGTCCAGGATAAAAAAAAATTTTCATATTAGGCCGGGGAAGGTGAAGAAAAAATCATACTCACCTGTCCCTGGTGCTCCAGTGTCTCCCAGCGTGGTCTGGTCCTGCTGCTCCACTGTGACATTCCGTGTCCCGTATCCTTCGCTGAGGCCAGTTATTGGTCTCAGCGGTCAAGTGTGGTCAGAAGAAAACACTGGAGCAGCAGGACCGGACCACGCTGGGAGACACCAGAGCGCGGTTTTGAAAATCACAGCATGTTAATTATACCTACGGAAACGCCGGCGGTTTCCCATAGGTATAATTAAAACAGAAAGTCTGCAGAGGAAACCTCTGCAAACATTCTGTCTAAAGCGCTGCGGGAAGAACCGTGATGTGGGGCCTTAACCTATAAGAGCTTCCTATATATTTCCCATTCCCTTTTGGCTTTTGCGCAAAAAAATGCAGCAAGATCTGCCCCAAAAAAAAGCTGCGTTTCCACGGCGTGGGGCCTCAGCTTAAAAGAGTCATAGAAGATGAGTTTTTCACAAAACACATTTTGATTAACTTTTTTTCTTAAACAAAATTTCCGTATTTTTCAATGCTTTCGATCCCTGTCCAAGATTTTCATAGACCCATAGAATATAATACTGGTGTGAATCGTCCTGAAAATAGACAAAAACATAGCATGTATCTATTTCATTGAACCCACAAGCCATGAAAAAAATGGACATCTGAATATTATCATCAAAGTTCATGAATCCATTTGCTTCTAGGTAACACATGTCCTTTGAAAACAGACATCTGAGTAAGGTCTTAGAATAACAATTGCAAGCAAAGTACAGCACTGTACAATGAAAGGGTGTGGTGACCTACAGATTTTATTTCTGCAGAACTTAAGAATTCATCACAGCCTCCCAATGACAGGCTTTACTGTTATGGCACATGAAAAGCCTTTTACCAGTAAACAGACTGGATAATCTGGGTGAAATGAAATGGATACTTTGTGCTAGTTGTGTAATTTCATGTTAGAAGTTCAATCATTTGATTATCTTTTAAGAGTACTTTAGGTTGTTTCAGTCCTAAATGGTTCAGATCCACTATTTTGTTACCTACAAAGGCTATACACCACATTCCAAATTATTATCTAAATCAGATTTAAGTGTCATAAGGATTAAATTTTTTGATTTTCAGTTAAACTTAATGATGATCTTGTGTCTCAGGGCTCTTTAGATCACTGAAATCAATCTCAAACACCTGTGATAATTAGTTTGCCAGGCGAGTCCAATTAAAGGAAACCTACTTTAGGCCAGGGCCACACGGTACCTGCAAAGTGGATGGGATTCTGGCTAAACCCCTCCACACATTGCAGAAAAATATCCGCAGCGGACCTGCTCCGATTTCAAAAACCGATGCGTTTTTGGAAATCAAAGCATGTCAATTATAACTATGTAAACGCTGATGTTCTCCTTATAGGTATTATTGAAGCAGAAAGTCCGCAGAGGAAAACGTGGGGCCACAGCAAAAAAAAACCCACTTTCTGCCTCTATTATACCTATACGGAAAACGCCAGCGTTTCCGCAGGTATAATTGACATGCTTTGATTTTCAAAAATGCAGTTTTTCCACTGCAGATTTTTTTCTGCAAAGTGTGGATGGGATTAGCCAGAATCTTATTCACTTTGCAGATATTGTAAAATGCTGCGTCTTTGCTATGCAAAAAAACAACAAAAAAAGCAGCTTTTCTGCAACGTGGGGCCTTAGCCTAAGAACATCGTTCCACATTATTTATCAGGATACAGGTTTCAAGCAATATCGAAAAGAAAAAGGATCTCTCTGTTGCCAAAAAGAGTCAAATAGTGCAATATCTTGGACAAGGTATGGAAACATTAGAAATTTCACAAAAACTTACTCTAGGTTCACACCTGCGTTCGGGTTTCCGTTCGAAGGGTCCGCTTGGCGACCCCCCCGAACGGAAACCTAATCCGCTTAAAAAAGTGGTTACCCCATAGACTATAATGGGATCCGCTAGGTTTCCGCCCGGTTTCCGCTACATGCAGCACATTTCTCTCTGCATTTTTTAAAAGGGTTCAGGGACGGAAACCCCCGAACGGAGTTTAAGTGCTGGTATGAACCCAGCCTTAACCGTGATAATCATACTGTGAAGAGATTTGTGGCTGATTCAGAGTGCAGACAGATTTGTGTCAATAAAGGCACAATGAGGAAGGTTTCTGCCAGACAAATTCATCAGATTAAGAGAGCAGCTGCTAAAATACAATTACAAAGCAGCAAATAGGTATTTAAAGCTGCTGGTGCCTCTGGAGTCCCACAAACCTCAAGGTGTAGGATCCTCCAGAGTCTTGCAGTTGTATATAAACCTACTATTCGCCACCCCTAAACAGTTCTCACAAGCAGGTTGCAGTGGGCTCAGACATACATGAAGACTAATTTTGAAACAGGTCTTGTTTACTGATGAGTGCCATGCAACTCTGGATGGTTCAGATATATGGAGTAGTCAATGGTTTGGTGGATGGTCACCATGTCCCAACAAGGCTGCAATGTCAGCAAGGAGGTGGCGGAGTCATGAATGTATTTGTCTTCTTTATTCCATCATTTTATTGGAATGGTGTGTACCCTATTTATTTATTTTTTTTTTACATATATTAAATCTAAAATTTAATAAGATTGTCGTTTGGCTCTAACGTTCGCCCACTTCCAAAGAGTAAATATTGCTCGGATGTGTTACCCTGTTGTGTGTTATTTTGTGTGTTGTAGGCATACTGGTGTTTCGGCGTACCGTAAGTGGCGAATGGTAGCAGCTTTGTGTGGATGCATGAGTGTAAAAGGGCTCTTCGTTCCTGTGTAGCCTGGTGTGGTAGGTGACTTGGAAGGGAGTGTGGAAACGGAGCTCCATTTTATGATTGCTTCTGGGTGAAATATGTGTGTGTGCTTGTGTGTGTGAACGGATAACCCCCAGAACTGATATACAGTGAGAGGATATAATTTTGGGTGTGACCACTGACCCTTGACAAGATACATAGTGTATCACCACCCTTAGAGTACAGACACACAGTGTAGAACCAGATTCATGTGGAGCTGGGCCACTGGTGGGCCACTTATATTTATTAATTATAGCTTGTGGTATGGTCATTGGCCAAGTGGTATTGCAGGTTTACCAGTAGTAACATGGTGAATAACAAGTTAACAAGCTACAATCAATAAATGTAAGTGCAAACGCCCCCTGCTCCAGCCTTATTGGCGCCAGGTCCGGGGTCTCCTGGAAGTGGTCGTGGGTGTTAGCCTTCCCCTGTCCCCTAGGACTTACCTTCTCAACCTGCCCCCCCTGATATTTTACGCAGGCCCGCTCTCCAGCTCCTGTTGCTCCTCCTTACTTCCGCTAGATGTCTGATTGCTAAACACTGGTGGCATCCAGCCCCCCCAGCCCTGGAGGAGTTATACGCTAGGATAAAAAATGCGCTCTCCCTGGAGTACCTGACGGCCCTTCTTAATAATGAGGAGGAGAGGTTCTGCCTGATCTGGAAACCGTGGGATGAGTTTTGGGCGGTCCGGCCTCTCTGATCCTGCTGTTGTGTGGCCCCTTACTTCCTGGATGTCCTTCTGTCACCCTTCTGTCCTCCTGTCTTGTCTGCCCCTGTTTGTTGTCGGATTCCTTGGCCTTTTTGGGGCCATTTCTGTCCAGTTTTTTTTAAAGCCTTGTAATTTATTGAGAATTCTGAGTAATCCCTGTCTGTCCTATGTTTCAGTTACCTTCAGTTATCTTATGTTTCTCGTATATTGTTATTCTCTCTGTATAACAAAAACTTTTTAAAATAAACAGTTGAAAAAAAAAAAATGTAAGTGCAAACACAAATGGAATGGGCCGATGCTGCATCATGTGTCTGCACCCTTAGGCTAGATTCACACGAAAGAGGTGCAAAATGGCTGTGAAAAACATCCATTTTACACAGATGTTTTGCACTCGAGGGGCACGGATCGCTGTAAAAACAGCCCAAAATAGGACATGACCTATATTTTGACGTTGTCATGTGCAGTCAAAATAACGGTCGTGTGAATAGCCCCCATTCATGCCAGTATTCACTGTTGTGTAAATATAGCCGTACACAGTGCGAATGCTGCTAATTGTCAGTGTGCAGCGGTACTTAATATACTGACCTTGTACTTGTTATTATTTCAAATAGCAAGTATATGTGCATGCCTGGAAATTAGCACCTGTGACCAGGTACATGTTCTAGCACCCTTATAAATGAGATACATATACTGAACGCAGTGCACATATCTCACGTAACATCCAAAGAAGCACAAAATTCTCAGTTTAAAATTTGAGGCATAAGGGTATGCAGTAAGGCCACATGCATGTGTGCTCTTACTATTATGTGTGCTCTTACTATACGTCTTCATACAAAATGGAGTCTTAATGTTGCTGTGAAAATAAAGTCTTCTAAAAAATTAATAGTTGACAGGACCCATAGCATAATGAATGGGATTCCTGTGTGGGGAATCTTTTTTAATTATATTAACTATAAATAAGAGAATATAATAACATGTTAAAAAACACTTAGAACCCATTTAAATTGGAACTGTAAGTAGGACTTTACTATATGCAGGAATATGAAGTCCCCCGTAAAAAAACTTTTAAAATGACATTTACTGACGCAATGGCTGTTTGGTCAGTCTTTTCCATTGTCGGCCCCTATTTTAATTCTTAATCTTAAACCTACTTCCTCAAATATGCTCAATTTAAATTACAGTATTTCAATATATTCTGTTGGCTGCCCGGATTTGCATAGCTTTCAACTAGAGAAAACCTCTTCTCTTGGTGACCGATGCTATCTGGCGCATTGATCCCATTATGCTTCACAAAAAAATCAATGCTACGATCTCTGATACCCATCCACTTTTTCCTAAGATATGGACACCTTGGGTTAACAGATCGGGCATTCTAGGTCTGCCATACTGTCTTCAACTCTGATTGTACGGTAAAATTGAGAGTATGTCTTCCGCCCTCTCTCCCACGCTAGATTCCATTTTTCTCTTTGCCCTTCCCTATCCATCTGCATTTTGGCGCTATATACCCATCCTCCTACTCTACCCTAAGTTGTTTATAAGTTTTAGTACTTTTTTTTTACCTCCCTTTCTTTCTTTGCATTTTTGTTCTACTCAACAGTTGAACAGTTCGTATGTATTACATACCACCCAACTTTCAAAGGACAGAAAGAGGGACAGTAAGTGTGGCGCGCCATGCGCGCTGCAGCAAATTTAGCTCCACCCACTTCTACGTTGACTCCACCTACTCTGAATCATTTTTCTATGTGCCCCCACACAGTGTAATGCTCTTACAGTCACCCATTATATGCCCCCATATTATAATGTTCCTCTCCAGTTACCCCAAAGTATGAAGTCCCTCTCCTGGTGCCCCAGTTTAAACTGAGGGAAACTAGAGGGGGACGTTAAACTGGGGCATCTGGAGGGTAACATTAAACTCGGGGCTACTGGATGGGGACATTAAACGGGGGAAACTAGAGGTAGAAATTAAACCATGGGGGTAACTGGAGGGTGACATTAAGTTTGGGGCAACTGGAGGTAGACATGTCCCCCTCCAGCTACCCCCATGGTTTAATGTCCCCCTCTAGCTACCCCCACGGTTTAATGTCCTCCTCCACTTGCCCCCAATTTAATGTCCCCGTCCAACTTGACCCCTGTTTAATGTCATGCTCTATTTATGGTTTATAATGTGATTGTATTGATGTTGGATATGTTTTCTGTTTCAATAAATACCTTTGAAACTAAAATGACATTTACTTTTGTTCTTTCTTTTAGTTCCTTTGACTGTGAAACTGTTGTAATAGGAAATCATGTGGTTACTTCATTTCCAGAAGCGTGCAATCTCCCAACTGTAGAATTGAAAGTTCTCAAGATAAATAAGGAGACTCACTTTTAATGTATGTACGGTTATGTCTATATGTGTGTCATATTATTAGAGTACATACACACTTGGCAGTAATGGTACAGCACTGCACAAAACTAAATTTAAATCCATTTTTATTTTTGCAATAGATTTACAGCATTTGTTTTATTTTTACTGAGGGTGATGTTTTAACATATTTATACTTCCATTCATTCAATAACATCTAAGACTATATGTGGTGTAGGTGTCAAATGTTACTTCCATGTCTATTTTGTGCCTGCCCAAACCTATACAAAACAAGTGTCATTCCTGTATAGTCACTGCTATAGAGATAGGCCCAGACACTGATACAATACTAGGCCCTAAAGGTCCAGCTGAAAATGACCCCGTACGGACATGAATTTATTGATGAGATGAGTTTATTGATGCGATTTAATTTGAACATGTTCTGTATAGTTTGAGGGTGAACTGTAAGAAGAATGTGGCAGATTCCTCCATGTGTACCAAGCCTTAAAGATAGATACTGCCCTTGGAACAGTTTGTTTTTGACATATGACTATGGAAATAAAAAGGCACATCCATATATACAGTAACAAGCTCGAACAACTTTGATTTTCTAGCAGCATGTGTGACATTACTAAATGTTGTATTTTATTAACTAATCTTGACCTTTCTGTGAAATCCTGTGTTCAAATCCACCTCTGTCCCTTTTTTATTCCTCTCTCCTTTAATGTGTACGCTGCTGCTCACTGGAGTACGCAGGGAAGGGCTCTTGTATACTGCTGGGAAGCTGAGGCTGGGGAGGGATCACTTCAAACTTCAAGTTATATCTAGGTCACTATAAAATGTCATGTTACATTAGTGTCATATGAAAGATGAGATTCTCAGCGATGACACCTACAGGTGCATCTCAATAAATTAGAATATCTTTGAAACGTTTGTTTATTTCAGTAATTAAATTAAAAAAGTGACCTCCTATATTTTCTAGATTCTTTACACACAGATTGTTCTATTTCAAGTGTTTTATTTCTGTAAATGTTGATTATGGATTACAGGTAATGAAAACCAAAATCTAAGAAAATTTGAATATTGTAAAAAAGTTCAGTATTGTAAATTCAGTGTGTCACCTGCCAAGGTTTCCTAAGCCTTTAAATGGTCCCTCAGTCTGGTTCAGTAGGACACACAATCATGGAAGACGCTGATTATGAATTGTATTACTGACAAGAATCTCTCACATTGAGGAGAGCACCAGTGAAGGTGTGTAGAGATTTTAATTGCCTTTCGCCCTCTACTTAGCATCTACATATCACAAGGCATTATGGGAAAGGAGCTGGGGAGCTCATGCGCCCTCTATTGGATGTAACAGATCCTCAATTTGCTTTTGACTCACCGAGCCTTGAGACAGCAAAAGGGATCTTAGCCAAGCCAATTTCACTTATCTGCATACAGCGCTGTTTCCGGATTGTTGTCCTTCATCAGTACAGAGCAAAGTGAATTGGCTGGCTTAGTGGGAGGCAATGAGTGGGTTAGGGACAAGAATCTCTGAATTACTGAATCACTGAAATGAATGAACGTTTCAAAAATATTCTAATTTATTGAGATGCACCTATATTATTTCCATCACTATCACAAGTTTAAAAACACAGTCAGGATTGTGAACAGCTGCATATAAATATGCAAATCTTGACTGCATTTTCCACTGGTAATGTTTCTAGAAATTGAGAATCTCATATTTCATATGACAACAAAATTTGAATCACCCCCCTTTCCCTAGAATACATATAAAAGTAAAAAATTACTGTGAAACACATACAGTGGTGTGAAAAAGTATTTGCCCCTTCCTGGTTTCTTAATCTTTTGGATATTTGTAACACTTAAATGTTTCAGATCACCTAACAAATTTAAATATTAGAAAAACAACACAAGTAAACACAAAATGCAGTTTTTAAATGAAGGTCTTTATTATTAAGGGAAAAAGCAATCAAATCCTACAGGGCCCTGTGTGAAAAAGTAATTGCCCCCTAAACCGAATAACTTATTGGGCCACCCTTAGCAGCAACAACTGCAATCAAGCGTTTGCGAATACTGCCAATGAGTCTTTTACAGCGCTCTGGAGGAATTTTGGCCCACTCATCTTTGCAGAATTTTTGTAATACACCCACATAGGACTTTTTTAAAGTCATGCCACATGTCAAACGGATTAAAGGGGTTTTCCGGGCAAAAAAATTATTTTTAAAAAAGGTCTGTTAGTGCTATCAATGGGTTACTAAATGCACCCAAATACCTTTAGCAGTGTTTTGAGTGATTTCTGACTTTTTATGGGAGCTCCTGGTATCCTCTGCATTTGTTTACATGGGTAGCTTCCGGCTGTCTTAGCCTACAACTACCATGATGCATTGCAGTTCACTCAGATCCCCCCTCTCACTTCCTCCCTCACAACCTCTCTTGTTTCCCTAGCTAGCCCGCAGACTACTAGCCCTACCTACCTAGCTAACTAACTCAGTCCCCCAACCCCCTCCCCACCCAATCATACTTACCTGTCTTCTCGTCCTGGAGATAACTTTCGTCGGTGCCACTGTCCCCTCTTCTGCCAGCAACTGGGAGCTGATGCCTGCACAATAGAATTACAGTAGAAGCGAAGAGAAGCAGGGGGCCTACCATGCATGAGCAATAGAATGTTGCTTCTCTTCTCTTCTGCCAGCATTCTATTGCACAGGCGCTGGCTCTGGATCCCTTGAAGAAAGCGATACCCAGCAGAAGAAGAGTATGTGAGCATTGGTGAGTATTGGTGACCTCCCGTCTCCGGAAACAGTGAAACATAACATCACCAAGAAATCAGAAAATGTGCCTGGAGCGGTCACATGACCGCCCCAGGCATATGGGTAAATATACATTTTTTTTAAAGGGAGTAAATTAAAGTTTTAGTTTATGACGGACAACCCCTTTAAGGTCAACACTTTGACTAGGCCACTCCAAAATCTTAATTTTCTTTTTCTTAAGCTATTCAGATGTGGACTTTCTAGTGTATTTTGGATCATTGTCATGCTGCATAATCCAAGTGCGCTCTAGCTTGAGGTCACAAACAGATGGCCTGACATTCTCCTTCAGGATTTGTTAGTAGACAGCATAATTCATGGTTTCATTTATCACAGCAGGTCTTCCAGGTCCTGAAGCAGCAAAACAACTCCAGACCATCACACTACCATGACCATGTTTTAATGTTGGTATGATGTTCCTTTTCTGAAATGCTTTGTTGCTTCTATGCCAGATGTAATGGGACTTACACCTTCCAAGAAGTACAACTTTTGTCTCGTCAGTCCAAAGAATCTTCTCTCAAAAGTCTTGGGGATCATCAAGATGTTTTCTGGCAAAACTAAGACGAGACTTTATGTTCTTTTTGCTCACCAGTGGTTTTCGTCTTGGAACTCTGCCATGCAGGCCATTTTTGCATAGTGTCTTTCTTATGGTAGAGTCATGAACACTGACCTTAACTGAGACAAGTGAGCCCTGAAGTTCTTTGGATGTTGTTGTGTGGTGTTTTGTGACCTCTTGGATGAGTCGTCGCTGCATACTTGGGATAATTTTGGATGACCGGCCACTCCTAAAAAGGTTCACCACAGTTCCATGTTTTCTCCATTTGTGGATAATGGATCTCACTGTGGCTCTCTTGAGCCCTGAAGCTTTAGAGATGGCTTTATAACCTTTTCAAGACTGATAGATCTCAATTACTTTGTTTCTCATTTATTCCTGAATTTCTTTGGATCTCCCTATGAGATCTAGCTTCTGATGATCTTTTGGTCTACTTCACTTTGACAGGCATGTCCTATTTAAGTGCTTCCTTGCTTGAGAACAGGTGTGACAGTAATAAGGCCTGGGTGAGGCTAGGGAAATTGAACTCAGCTTCCCAAAGATGTGAGAAAACACAGTTAATTTATGTTTTAAGCGTGTTTGTGTGTGTGTGTGTGTGTGTGTGTGTGTGTGTGTGTGTGTGTGTGGGGGGGGGGGGGGGGGGGGGGGTTACTTTTTCACACAGGGCCCTGTAGCTTTTTGTAGCTTTACTTTTTCTCTTAATAATAAAGACCTTCATTTAAAAACTGCATTTTGTGTTTTCTTGTGTTATGTTTGTCTAATATTTAAAATTTGTTTGGTGACTTGAAACATTTAAGTGTGACAAACAACCAAAAGATTAAGAAATCAGGAAGAGGGCAAATACTTTTTCACACTGCTGTACACATTAAGTATCCCTGTGTCCGAAAACACCCGGTCTACAAACTTATAAAAATATTTTTCCCGTGCGGTGAATACCGTAGCGGGAAAAAAAAAAGTCACAATCACCGCACTGCCATTTTTTCGCTGTTTCGCCTCTGATAAAAATTGGAAAAAAGAGTGATCAAAGCAATAGACATTCCCCAAAATAGTATAACTAAAACGTACAGCTGGCCCTGCAAAAAAAAGGGGCCCTATGTCATAATATGGTGACTTTTTTGCTGTTTTGGAATTTTGTTAAGGGGTTAAAATATAAATAAAACTATATAAATTTGATATCCCCATAATCATACCAAAACATAGAATACAGGTGATATGTAATTTTGGCTGCAAAGTGAATGCCCACCCCATTCTGATTTTTTTTTCCAGCTTCCCAGTACATTGTACAGAATAATAAATGTACCATTTATGAAGAACAATTTTTCCTGCAAACATTGAGCCCTCATATGGCTCTGTGAACAGAAAAATAAAAAAGTTATGGGGTTTGGAAGGCGGGGAGTCAAAAATGAAAATAGAAAATTGACACCAGCAGGAAGGTGTTAAACAGTTGTTTAGGTATGCTTTAGCTTTTAGTTCTTCGTATAAGGAACCTGGTTTCCCACTCAGCTGCCTTATTTTGTCATATCAGTGTTTTCCGTTTGGCACATCGCATCTGAGGCCATCAGCATTGGTAAATAAGGAGCGTTGCTATGTATAACTCCCAAGAGGAAGGTATGTTTTGCTAGTTAACTATTGCTGTTATATTTGTAATTTGTATTCTGGAGATATCTTTCATATGAGTGATAGATCTATTTTAAGAAAATAATACAATGAACTATAATTTGATACTGTAGAAAATGAATTACATAATTTTAAAATGTAAGTACAATTTTTTTTTTTTTGCTATTGTGTCCGGGGGGTGTTTGGTGAACTTTATAGTAATATACTTAAAGGGGTTATCCAGCTTCCAAAAATTATCTGCGAATACATCCACAGCAGTGCTAAATACTTACTGTACACCCTTTGCTTTGCTTTATTTTACTTGCTTCTGCTTGTATCATTGTTATTTACATGCAGTGAATATGTGGACAAACTACATTTCCTATGATTCATCTGCCTGCTCTCACTCTCTGTGTGCCCCCTCCCTTCTCCACTCTTTCCTACAATGAAATCACAGGTAATAAATCACTTCTATATCCAAGGTCACATGCTGCTGTGATGTTCTGCTCACTGGGGGGAGGCGTTATGCTAGTGAGATTACAAACAGACGTCACAGCAGCAGATGGAAAAATGAATAGAGCTTCAGAGTTGTGTCCAGCAAGGTCTTCTCGCACTTTTCTACTTATCTGTTACAAACTACACAGGAAAAGAGTCTGGGCCACTGTATGTATGGCATTTTACTATTAAAGCCCCACTCGAGCATATGTCATTATTCACATTATTCACATTAGATATACTAATGTGTAGTGAACAATACAGCTACTCACTGGGCACTTTTTTAGGTGGCGATTCACTCTCCTGAGAGAAGTCTCTGGTTTCTATGTAAGTCTATGAGTGCACAACATCCAGGTTCTCATAGACTTACAGTACATAGAAAAAGTGACTTCCAGCTGGGTCAGTCTACCAGTCACATGACCAACCAGGGGACCTACTTTGCACCTGAATAAAGTGAATGGCACGCCTGGTGTGTGGCTGCATCGATCACTACACTAGTATTCCCTGTTCTACAGGGCTAGAGAATATTACAATTCACTGGAGTGGCCCTTAATAAACTTCCTCCATAAAACCAGCACAGAACTTTGGATCTATTAAAACAAATACAACAACTGAATACTGATAAAAAAAATGCACACAGCTGTTTACCTGTGCAACAGAAATAAATACTAAAAAGAGATTACAATAAATTACTTTAGTAAAGCTATGATGGTGATTGTACATATAAAATAATAAAACATTTTACAAGGAAATATATTTCACCTTAAAAATATTTGCTGCTGCAACTAGTACATTGTTTGTCCCTGCTGTAAACAATTGCCTGCGTCATTCAGTCTGTCATGAACAGATAAAGAAAAATGGTGACTTCAGGAGAACTCAGAAGAGTCAAGTGACTTTCACAAGTAATCTGAGTGCCTTGTGAGTCATGCTTTGTCACTAAGCCAGTCCTCACAAGTCATTTGGTAATTATTCTCTGGTTTATTGTTTTACAGGTTATATGGAAATCATTTACCATCTCTAATAAGCAAAATGAGGAAACATTAAGCAAATCGGTTAAAGGACCATTTCAGCTATATGAAATATTCACCAATACTGAATTGTGTCAGGATACCTAGAAAGCAAATAAATAAACATGCTTGACCTTGAGACAAACCCTTAGTAAGGGATCTTTCAATAATGCTTTAAAATAAAAAAGATATAGACAAAATTAATGATTAAACACAAAATAAAGATAAAAACATGTTCACATTTTGTAAACAAATAAAAAGGGCTTGTATATACAAAAAAGTGACTTTTCGCGCTGTTCCCACTGCCTGCACCACTTTTTCAAACAGCAGGGCCATTCCTTCGCAGTCTGACACATTTAATGTAATTTGCTCCAGAAAAGTGATGCAATTTATAACTGAAATCTACACCAGCTTCTAGCTGGCGTAGTTTTAAGTTTGTGGTGCACAGGACTAGATGAGATGTACCAGGATTATTAATTCCAGTTTATCGTAATAATTCTGGCGCAACTGACAAATGCCAATCTTAATAAATTCCTCCTATTGTTTTATACCTAGCCCAGGGAATGATACTTAAGTGCCTGACTAATATATTATCTCTTGATTTTTGACTCTCTGCGTCATACACTGTGACTTAGGCCCTGCACATAAGACTGTGTTTACATTATGCCTGAAATATTCCTTTAATGTGTAATTATAAATTAGTTTGTGTTCACTAAATGTTGAGACACCCTAAAAATATATTCAAACAGAACTACATTCTTATGCTCAAATGATCAGTATACATGCCTGCTGTTTAGCCTTAATATCCACCAAGGATGACTTCACTGTAGGCAGTAGTATAATGTTTTACCGTGTTAGCCATAGAAAGTAGTGGAAGAGTGAAGAAATCAGGCGATACCTTTGAGGCTAACTGAGTATATTTGATAGTAAGCTTTCGAAAGTACTAGCTCTCTTCTTCAGACATGTCATGTATCGCCTGATTTCTTCAACTAGAGGCAACCAGTATCCTGGTATTGACACTAAATAGTTTCCTGACAGCACAAAACCATTGGAATTTATGGTTCCATTAGTGTCTAGTGAGCAGAATACAGTAAGTAGAATAGATCACATTGGAATGTAGTATGTATTGTTTTACCTAATGGCATCTGCCCTCAGCTTTAAAAGCCTTTTGAATTTGCATAATATTTTCAATGTGGATGATGGCAAGTAGCAGTATTATTTCTGAGTGTTGTGAAATATGTAAATCCCTACTGGGTGAGGTATCACTATTGGCTAACAGTACAGGCATTTATTTAAACCTTTTCCTTTTGTATAGAAGTTAATTTAGTTTGACTCATTATGCAATAAATAATGCAAATGTTATGCTGGCTCTGTTTTTTTTTTTTTCTTGTGTCCTTGATGCCCTCTGCCTGACAATGACAATGCCTGAACAACTATTGTACAGTTCCCTCTTAACCCCCCTGCTTTTGTTCTCTTTGACTAGAGCAAAAATGTAAGGGAAAGTTGCCTTAAGCTGGGGCCCCATGTTGCGAAAATGCAGCATTTTGGCCGCGGCAGAAACAGCGCATTTTACAGTAGCTGCAAAGTGGATGGGATTCTGGCTAATCCCATCCACACATTGCAGAAAAAAAATCCTCAGTGGAAAAGCTGTGATTTTAAAAATGTTGCCTTTTTTTTTTTTAAATGTATTAATTTTATTTTATTTTATTTTTTTACTTGAACCTGGGATCTTTTGATCCCCTGTGCAATACTTCTGTATTGCAATACATTGCACATAGACTTCCTATGTGCAATATTGGAGATCAGTCAGGAAGCCATTAGTTGACATCCTGGCTGCCATGACAGCCCCATGGACCATGTGATCTAATCATGGGGGATCAGAAGTGCTGAAGGACAGGGTCGGACAGGATACCGGTGAGTCCCCCGGTGGGCCCCGTGCCTTTAGGGGGCTCTACCGGATCCCCACTGCTTTTTTTAATAGGCAGTGGTGATGCGGTAATTGCCCCTAATTACTTACCGCTCCCCGCTTCTCCTCTTCCCTCTGCAGTCTCCAGGGGTCCCCCTCATACGTCGCACATTACGTCATCGCGACACACAGGGCCAAGGCTGAAGAGGAGAGAGGGGAGGCCGCAAGCAGGAATGGGGAAAGGTAAGTGATGCAGCCAGGTTCTCCTTGGAGAGGTGGCGCCACTGGCCCGGTTATGCTACTAGTAGAGTAGAAAGCCTCAGGCTTCCTGCTCTACCACTCACAGACTTGTAGACAACATGCCACATTGAGCCCGTGGCCTGCTATCTAAGCACCAATACTCATCTGACAGCTCCCCGACGCCTCCTGCTTCTTCCTGCTCCGGGCACACATGACGTCACATCAGTGCGCCCGGAGCAAGAAGGAGCGGGACCATGGAGCAGACAGGTGAGTACTGACCTAATGCTGCCATAGGGGGGGACCATGGAAGGGGCCACTGTATGAGCCATACAGTGTCCCCTTCACTATTCCCCCCCCCATACAGTGGCCCCTTCACTGGTTCCCTATACTGTATGGGGACCATTGATGGGGCCATTATATTGGGGGGAGGTGAAAAAAAAAAAAAACATTACGTACTCTCCTGTCCCCAGTGTCTCCCAGCGCAGTCCGTTTCTACACATGACTATCAGTGAGGACTTCCTGCAAAAGAAGACATCAGAACTGCAGGACCAGACCATGCTGGGAGGACACCAGAACACTGGGGACAGGTGAGTATGCTTTTTTTTTTTCACCTCCCCTGGACTAATTATAAAAAAAAAAAAAAAATATGCTGGACAACCTCTTTAAAGTGTGGGGCTTAGGGGGGGGGGGGGGGGAATATATGAAAGGGTTTGTCCAAGCATAATTTTCTTATGGTCTATCCTCTGGATAGGTCATAAATACCTGATCAGTACGGAGGGCCGACACCCAACCCCAGGAACGATCAGCTGTACGGAGCCACTTTCGGCGCCTGACTTATACACAATACGGGGCTGGAAGCAAAATGCTCTGTCCGCTGTATATTAGCCGGGCACCTTCACTGCATCTCAGCACATATTGAAGTCAGTGGGAGCTGAGCTGCAGTGACGGCGCCGGGCAACTATACAGCGGATGGAGAACCCCCACAATATAATGGCCCCATCACTGTTCCCCATACAGGGAACCAGTGAATTGGTCATAAAAAAATTAGGCCTTTAAAGAGTTTGTCTATAAATTAGACTGACCCTGGTGGCGGCCAGGGAGGTGTAAAATTAAAAAAAAAAAAAAAAAAAAAGCACCTGTCCCCACCTGTGTCTGTTCAGTCTCATGGTGGCGCCTCATTTCTGGAAATCCTGTACCTAATTGATCCTAGCAGTCACATGAGGTGCAGGACTCCCAGCAAGAAGGCTCCGGCACGAGACTGATTGGACACTGGTGGCGGACAAAGGAGCGCCGGGGACAGGTGAGTATGCTTTTTAATTTTTTTTTAATATATATATATATATATATATATATATATATATATATATATATATATACCTATTTTTTTTTTAACTTTACACCTCCTGCTTGCCACATGGGTTGCTCCAATTCCTGGACAACCTCTTTAAAGGATTTATCCATGTTTCTAATATTGATGGCCTGTCCTTAGAATAAGCCATCAATATTACATCTGCGGGTGTACAACAGCCAGGACCTCTTCAGGACAGTGTGGCTACAGGTAATGGTAACAATTCCAAGTGCCACACTTGCCATACAGGGTGTAGCGGTGGATTTAGGTAGTGCAGTGATGGTATGGTGGTTGAGCAGCATGGCATTGTTATTACCTATAGCCGCGCTGTCTTGGTACAGCTGATCTGGAGGTGTCCTTGCGGTGGGCCCCTAGAAACAATTCCAGTGGTGGGCCCTAGACATCCCAGTCTGACACTGCTGAAGGGGGCTGATTTTTCCCCCTAACCACCCAGAGGCCTTGATCACTATTGATCATGGCATCCGAGGGGTTAAGCTGTCAGAGTATTTTCTGACTCCAGCAGCTAGTTCCTGGTCCTGGCTGTGTTATACAATCAGGACCCAGAATTCATGTAGCAGGTACAGTTTCTGTGCCTGAGGCATGACAGCGCTGTACTATTATGATGCTGAGCATTTTGCAAAATGTAATAGCATTTCTCCCAACTTTTAAATGACATAGGGCGCCACAGCAAATTTATCCCCATTCCCATCCATTTCTCTTTGTACCCCCACACAGTATAATGCCCCTACAGTCAACCTAACATGTTAATGTTCCCCTCCAATTGCCCCTCTACTGGTGCACCCACAGTTTAATGTCACCCTCCAGCTACCTCTACAGTTTAATTTCCCCATTCAGCGACCCCCACAGTTTAATGTCCCTCTCCAGCTGTCACCACAGTTTAAAGTCACCCTGCAGTTACCCCCACAATGTTATGTCCCTCTCCTGTTACCAAAAAAACATAAGAAAACCTAATACTCACCTCTGCTCTTTCACCTGCTGCTCTGTCTGAAGTCTCTGCTCTCAGAGGCTTCAGGGAGCTGCAGGCGTGATGTGAGTGAAGTCATCACATCGCACCTACTACTCCCGGAACACAAAGGGGAGGAATGGTGAAGAAGGGAGTGGACAGGACCCATAATTCAGGAGGTATGCGTAATAGTAGGGCATTAAGCAAGATCGGGTTATTTACCATAGGCCTAGTGATGTTGGTATTTACATTTTCCCTACCCAAGACATAGGGCTCGACATTTAAAGGGAGTCTGTCAGCTCAAAATATATAAAGATAATCCCAGGACCTTGCAGGGCTTGAAATAAGGTTTTCCAAACTGGATTTCTTTTGCAGATTGTCGCTTCATTGATGAGATATTTTGACGTTTATAAATATGTAAATGAACAGAAAAGAGCTTTAGTGGTGTGTAATCTGCAGTTTAGATTACCGCCCCTAATTCCCTCCAAAGTCCATCTACCACAGAATGAAGGACAGCCCTCTGTCCTTGCTCGTCTTTCCGTAAGTCTTCGGCAAGTGCATGCATGATGACATCACAGTGCACCCAGAAGGCACTAGTACAAGGAGCCCTTCCACGTACACTTTGACATCATTGGGCATGTGGAGTAACGTGTACTGCACTTGCCGAACAGTTTGGGAAAACTAGCGGAGACAGAGGGCTGCCCTTCATCCAAAGTCTAAGGCAAGCGCAATACAAGCTACTGCGCAAACCCGATGACATCACATTGCACCTGGGAGTGCCGCTTGTACTAGTAGCATGTACTGCGCTTCTGGGTGCACTGCGACATCATCAGGCATGCACAGCAGCCACAAATCACTGTTATACTCTGGGGTCTGCTTAGACCTCAGAGTATAATAAGTGGAGGCCCAGGGGAAGTCATGCTGGATCATAATGTCAGCACACCCCATTTAACCGTTAAAGCCTAGTCGCAAGCCTGAGCAGTGACCTTGGAATGTGTGGTGTCAGCCAGAGGCCTGAAGAGGATACCAAGCAGAGGTCAGGCAAGGTGAGTATAACTGTGTGCTATTCTTATTCACTTTCCTTGGGATTCTACTCAGGGGTCTGAGGAGATGCCAGAGTCCCATATCAGCACCTAAAGGTGCCTGAAGGCCAAACCTCACATATACACACGTGGACAAAATTGTTGGTACCCCTCGTTTAATGAAATAAAAACCCACAATGGTCAGAGAAGTAACTTGAATCTGACAAAAGTAATAATATATAAAAATTCTATGAAAATGAACAAATGAAAGTCAGACATTGCTTTTCAACCATGCTTCAACAGAATTTTAAAAAAAAGAAAACTCATGAAACAGGCCTCATGAATATGCCTTTTTTATTTCATACAGAAGAGGGCACATAATGTGCTTTATCACAATGTGCATGCAGAAAGATCCTGAAATATTTGAAATGATGTGCCATCAAAGTTGCACTGTATTCATAAATCACTCTTGAATTAGGTAATAGTGTATTCTGCATATCTTGTGGTCTAGAAGATTCCTGAGATCTGGGCCAGTTGACTATATCCAATACCAGTGATGAGCAAACCAGTTCAGAACTAAGCGGTTTGAACTAACATTTTTCAAAAGATTTGGTTTCTAACAAACCTGAAACATTTGCAATTCACTTTGGATGGACCTGTAAAATGGCTGCTGACACATGTAACATAAGGTAAAAGAGTATAGAGGAAAAGAATCACACGGTCTGTGTGACCTACACACGTGGACAAAATTGTTGGTACTCCTCATCTAATGAAAGAAAAACCCACAATGGTCACAGAAATAACTTGAATCTGACAAAAGTAATAATATATAAAAATTCTATGAAAATGAACAAATGAAAGTCAGACATTGCTTTTCAACCATGCTTCAACAGAATTTTATAAGAAAGAAAACTCATGAAACAGGCCTGGACAGAAATGATGGTACCCTTAACTTAATATTTTGTTGCACAACCTTTTGAGGCAATCACTGCAATCAAACGATTCCTGTAACTGTCAATGAGACTTCTGCACCTCTCAACAGGTATTTTGGCCCACTCCTCATGATCAAACTGCTCCAGTTGTGTCAGGTTTGAAGGGTGCCTTTTCCAGACGGCATGTTTCAGCTCCTTCCAAAGATGCTCAATAGGATTTAGGTCAGGGCTCAAAGAAGGCCACTTCAGAATAGTCCAATGGTTTCCTCCTAGCCATTCTTGGGTGTTTTTAGCTGTGTGTTTTGGGTCATTATCCTGCAAGAACCATGACCTCCAACTGAGACCAAGCTTTCTGACACTGGGCAGCACATTTCTCTCTAAAATCCCTTGATAGTCTTGAGATTTCATTGTACCCTGCACAGATTCAAGACACCCTGTGCCAGGCACAGTGTTCTTCTCATGGTATGCTTCATTTTTCCATCTGTGAACATAGAGCTGATGTGCCTTGCCAAAAATTTCGATTTTTGTCTCATCTGTCCATAGGACATTCTCCCAGAAGCTTTGTGGCTTGTCAACATGTAGTTTGGCAAATTCCAGTCTGTCTTTTCTATGATTTGTTTTCAACCATGTTGTCTTCCTTGGTTGTCTCCCATGAAGTCCACTTTGGCTCAAACAACGACGGATGGTGTTATCTGACACTGATGTTCCTTGAGCTTGAAGTTCACCTTTAATCTCTTTAGAAGTTTTTCTGTGCTCTTTTGTTACCATTCATATTATCCTTCTCTTTGATTTGTTATCAATTTTCCTCCAGCGGCCACGTCCAGGGAGGTTGGCTACAGTCCCATGGATCTTAAATTTCTGAATAATATGTGCAACTGTAGTCACAGGAACATCAAGCTGCTTGCAAAAGGTCTTGTAACCTTTACTTTTAACATGCTTTTCTATAATTTTCTTTCTAAGCTCCTGAAACAACTCTTTCCTTCGCTTCCTCTGGTCCATGTTGAGTGTGGTACTCACCATGTCACCAAACAGCACAGTGAGTATCTGTAACCCTATATACAGGCCCACTGACTGATTACAAGATTGTAGACACCTGTCCACGTGTGTATGTGGGATTTTGACATCATCACCTGACAGCCTCTCAGCCAATAATGAGTGGCAGGTGGAGAGGTCACAGTAATGATGTTGTATGCAGCTAGCAGTGTCAACACAGTGACAGTTAAAAAATACACCAACATTGCTGTAGTACTACAGAGTTATAGTAGAGGATGACTCTGGAGCTTAGTTTATTTAAATTTTTTTTTAAATTTAGACAGATAAAGAGGCAGAGTAATCATAGGAATGAGGAAAAGCTCTGCACTGTACTGTCACTGTCCACTGTGTTCAATATACCTTGACCAGGTAAGTCTTTTAGTGCTAAGTCTAATTTATTAAGATTTTTCTTGCAATTCTTTTTATTTTTTTAAATAGTGTCATTACTGCCATCAGTGTTCAGTGTAGTCAATGATTGTCCACATAATGTGTTTCATTAACCTCCTCCTGTCATCCACCGTAATAGTACAGCTCAGCCGGGAAGAACTTCCCACATACTGTGGTACTATTATGGTGGAAGCATGGTGCCTGCATAGAAACCATGTGCGCACCATGCCTAGTAGGTGTCAGCCATTACATATGGCTGACACTATTTTCTAACACCTGCAGTAGGAGCTGAACTCCGATTGTGGGTGTTAACCCTGAGATGCAGCAGTCATGTTTTACATCTCAGGGCAGAGAGGCGTAGCTAGCGGGGGGGGGCAGAGGGGGCGGCTGCCCCGGGCCCACTGAATTTTTGGGGGCCCACCCCGGGGCCACCATTAATACATCCTTTATTTCTAACTAGATCGGTGTCTGCAGACACTGATCTAGTTCAAACGTAACCTGCAACTTAACAGTATTGTAAACCGCAAGCAAATACAGGCTTGTGGTTTACAAGACGCCGAGACCACAGTCAATGTCTGCTTCTCAGCACGGGCGGTGCGATAACGTCACAACAACGCTCCGCCTGCGCTCAGACACAGACGTCCTGTGCGTAGACAGGGAGGAAGCGCCGGCAGCTCCATTCATCAGCATCGCAGGTGAGTATGACTTTTGTTTTTGTTTGTTTAGCTTAGTTGTGGATATATTAATAGTATAAGGGGTGGTTAGGAGGGGGAAATATAACTATAAGGGAGGATTCATTAGGGGGCATTATGACGATGGGGGGTCATTTATATAAGGGTTATTAGGAGGTATTATTAATACAAGGGGGAGGTTATTTATATAAGGGGCTATTAGGGGCATCATTTATATTAGGAGGCATTATGAACATAAGGGGGTGGTCATTAATGTAAGGAGCCATTAGAGGTGCAGTATTTATGTCACGATGAATCAGGGGCTTAATATTAGGGTCAATTAATTTAATTAAGGTGGCACTTGGGTTTTAATCAAGACTAAGGCCCCACATAGTGGGCTGCAGAAAAAAAAGCGCTGCAGGAAAAACCGCAGCAGTAACATTGTGGTTTTTCTCGCAGCACTTTTCACAGAAGGTCCGCAGAGGTTTCCCCTGTGGACTTTCTGATTTCAATACACCTATATGGAAACCGGCAGTGTTTCTGTAGGTATAATTGAAATGCTTCTATTTCCAAAACCGCAACGAGAACTGTCAGAGAGGGCGTTCCTCACAGAGTAGCTAGACTGTCAGGAACGCCTTTCTGACAGTAAACCGTGAAACTAAGACCGCCGATATCTCCAGCCCCGGGGCACATACCGGGAAAGCCGACAGTGCCCTGAATTCAGTGTGCTGTCGGCTTTCTAGCAGTATGTAAAACAGCATATACATGAGGACGTGAAAGGTCCTTTTTAAGGAGTTTTCCAGCTCATTTTTATTAATGGTCTATCATCAGAATAAATCATCAATAAGAGATAAGTGATTCCCCACTGATCAGCTGTATGAAGGTTCCCGGCGCCTGTTTATATCACATGCTGTCTGTTTATAGTGACCGTGTGATGTAATTCCAGCCTTGTCACATAGACGTATATAGGATGAGGTTGTAGTTACATTACATGGCCGCTATGAAAAGAATGACACTATGTAAACAGAGAAGGGGTCACGGCGCTTACACAGGTACCATGGTTCATTCAAACAGCTGATCCTGGGGGTCTGGGGTATTGGAACCCCAATAATTTTTTTTTCCCTTTTTTTTTTTATTAGGAAACATCTGGGGCATTATTAATAAGGGGCACTATTTAAAGGGGTGCACAGGGTAGTTATTAACTTAAAGATACACTTGGGGGTATTATTCATTATGGGGGGGTATATTATATATTTTATAATTGGGGGTAGCAGCAGGATGGGGGCTTTGTGCAGGTGAGGACAATGTGGGTCAGGTGCCTAGAAAAGTGAGGAGCCAAAGATGTCTGTGTTGCAAACTTTACAGAGACTGGAAGAAGTGGTCAAGACCGTCCAGATGAAAGAGATGGGAAATGTGAAGGATTGGTCAGAGACGTCACCGGTAAGTCACTAAATGCTACTACCCTGTATTCACCTAAATCATCTACAGAGCCCTGTGTAGAGCTGCTATATACCACTATACTCTCACCGTATACTGATAGTATCGGTATACGAACAAGTCCAATTTGGGGGCCCACTTGGACATGTTCGCCCCCCTGTGCTGAACCTCTAGCTACGCCTCTGTCTCAGGGGTTTTACTATATAATGTGCCCCTGATTGCCCCCCTTCCCCCCATGACGTGTTTGCGGTGTGTAGGTGTTCTTATTCGGCAGCTTGGGGTCTGATCAGTGACCCCAAGTCTGCCCTGCCGCATTCTGCCCATAATGGAGGCTATCAGTCTATGCATCTGCATAGGCAGACAGCCTCCTATATGCTGCGATGCATGTGTATTGCAGTGTATACTATTGAACCAGCGATCAGAAGATCACTGGTTCATGTCCCCTATTGGCACGAAAAAAAAAAAAAATTAAAAGTGTTACAAAAATGAATAAAGCCTCAAAAATACTATAATAATGTGGAAAACCACAGGAAAAATGATTTTCACCATCTTGCCTCAAATAAATAAATATTAAGTAAAAAGTGGAACCAATAAAAACACAACTCATCTCGCAAAAAAAAAAAGCCCTCATCAGCTCTGTCAATCCACACATTGCAGAAAAATACGGAAACGCTGTGATTTCCAAAACCATTGCGGTTTTGGAAATCGCAACATGTCAATTATACCTACGGAAACGCCGGCAGTTTCCCTATAGGTATAATTGAAGCAGAAAGTCTGCAAAGGAAACCTCTGCGGACTTTCTGTGAAAAGTGCTTTGGGAAAAACTGCGATGCGTTTCCACCGTGTTTTTTTGCTACCCGCTACCCGCTACCTAGGGCCTTAGCCTAAAGGGTCATTTTGCACCCTTTAAGGGCAGTGAGATAGGTCCTGTGGAATACCTTCAACCTCATCTCAAGAAACCCGGCAGAGGGTAAGAATTTATTCCAATCTCAAATGATTCCAGGACAGTCATATATAACACTTGATCAATATGTATACTAAAAGCCTTGTGTTCATTTTTGTAGATTTTGCTGCAAAGCATTAGATCAATGTATAATAATAGGATGTGCGGATCATGATTTTTTTTTATCTATATATTCTTAATTCCTTTTGTAGCCACTCTGCTTTGGCTCAAAAAACTGTAGCAAGACCTGCAACCATAAAAAGCCGCTTTTCCGCAAAACATGGGGCCTTAGCCTAAGGACATGGACCCTTTTATCAAAACTGACATGGTCACTTTATGTGGCTTTAACTGACCCAAGTTATTTTGACATTGTTTTTTGTGACACATTGTGTTGGTATATACTATATCATATATATGCAACAGACAGACTTATTTGTGTGCAGAAGTTTACATCTATCTGACAGTAGATGGCGATGTTATTAGTGTTATATGCTGAATAGAGTGTAATGGTATGCTATGTGAGACTTGCTGTACCTTGCTTTTTATCTCTCTATTGTAAAAGGTCCTTTTTACTTTCAAGTTTTGCTGTGTTAACGTTTTGATGCTGTTTACCTCATGTTCTAAGAAGTAAATGCTGATTATCCCATATAATCTACTCTCAAGCTTCTTCTGTGACACAACTATGCAACACATTGTACTACGTGTTAGTGGTAAACATTGATTGATATTTTTTTTTTTTTTATTTCTGAAAAATAGGTGGTGTGAATTTGGAAAACTTTGCAATTTTCAAAATGTGAAATACTCTGCTTTTCAGACAGATAACCATACCATCCAAATTCATCAATAAATATTATCTAATGTAATACTACCATATCTACCGTAATAATACAATATTCTACCACGGCCATACCAAATATGTATTGTTTTTATATTTTATTAATATGCAGATGCATAAGCTGACAGTATTTCCTGTGGGCAGGATCAATGAGATATGTAGCACGGGCAGACCCAGGGTCACTGACCAGACCCCAGGTTGCCGAAAATGCTGTGTGGGGTGGGGGAGGGGTGTGGTTGATTGACTGCAACATATATACAAAAACTCCTTATAGAAATATACTGTAGAGATTTTATAATACACTGCAATGCATTAGCATTGCAGTATATTGTATTAGTGATTAGACCCCCTGGTGTTCAAGATGTCTAGGGGGTCTAAAAATAAAATTTTAAAAAAATAAGAAAGGAAAAAAAAATTAAATTAAAGAAATATTATAAATTTAAATCACCTCCACCCTTTTCCTTAAATGTGATATATAAAGTAAAGCACATACACATTAGGTATTCCTGCATTCAATAATGCTTGATCTACAAACTTATAAAAATATTTTTCCTATACTGTGGATGCTGTAGTGGGGAAAAAAAAAATCAAAAGAGTTGAGCTGCCATACTACGAGTTTTCCAAAAATTTTTAGATATTTGGGGTTCATCACCCACTAAATACTATTATACTCTTGGGTCACTTCAGAGGCTAAAGGGAGGTGAGTAAACATAACAAACAGTCCTACTCCCCTCCCCTGGGGCTCTGGTGTGTGTTCCTGACCTCTTCAGGCCTTTTCCAACCTCCTGGATGAAATCAGGAACTGCTGAGGCCTGATGGTAATGATACCGTGATCACTGAGGCCCAATCAACGGTCCCTGATGTCATTCAGGAGGCTGGAAGAGGCCTGAAGAGGATGGGGACATGCACCTGAGCCTAGGGGAGGTGAGTAAGTATCCCAATATAATTATTTGATAGGTCTCAAAAATATATTTAAGGAAAAAATAGAAAATAAAACAACTTTTATTAAAGTTTATTTTGAAAAACAACAACATCCGGACGAAAAATAAATATTAAAAAGAGGATATGCACTCCGGCCTAATCTCGAACAACCCACATATAATGACTAAACTCGAATATTGGGGTTCCTGTCATATACATATTCAAATAGGTTTAGGAAAGTCATGAAAAAATGTAAAGAAGAAATAAATCACGAAGGGAATCTCCTCCGTGCCTCCAGGAAAAGGCCCGCCCCCCCTAAGAGGCGGACCTGAAGGAAAACTACATGCATACACATTTCAAATGCAAGGGGGAAGAGAGGACCTGAAAAAGAACTGTCAGACTTTTCCTTTACCAGGTCTCTTCAGTAAGGAACATTGAATAGCGGACCAGAAAGAGAACTGTGTAATCCTTTTACGATACTTGAGTGGACCAGAAAGAAAACCTCTTTTTCAAATATATTTTTACCGCTCATATGAATATGTAAAATAGACCAGAGGAAAAAACCTTCGGTCTATTATGTTTTAATTCATAATGTATATTTATATAACTCAGTTATTATTTTATTCACTTGTTATTTTATTTTTTTTTAAACTATTAGTCCTTTTAACTCTTTCATAACTGGACATCAATATTAAAAATCCCCTATCAAGTGTAAGTTTCCAAAAGCGGCAGACACCCGTATAGACTTTCAAATTAAGAAGACATCTAAAGAAACACGCTCATATTGTTACAGTCATTCTAACCGAGGGGTCCTAGAGTGTTTGTTTTTATAATCCATTTTGCTTCTTTTTGTAGAAGCATTTTTTTTCCTATCCCCTCCATGAGGGGTATCGGGACCTGTTCAATTCCAGCAAAGGTCATACAATTAGTTTCACCTCTGTGGGACTCATTGATATGTTCAATGAGTCTTGAGGACCCTTCACCTGACCTGATTGACTTGAAATGTTCACGAAATCTCACATACATGTGTCTGATCGTTTTCCCTATATAAAAAAAGTCACAAGGGCAAAAAATAGCGTAAACTACAAAATTTGTTTTACATGTTATAAACTGAGAAACTTTATGTCTAACATCTCCAAAAGAGAGTGTATTTTTTCTACTATTATATTTACAGAATGCACAATTATTGCATCTAAAGTTACCTGCTGGTGCTCCTTTTCCCAGCCAAGTATCTGCATGTTCAGAAAAATGGCTGGACACCAGCTAATCTTTTATTGTTCTGCATTTTCTGAAAGTTATCAATGGCTTATTTAATAAGCCATTGGAAAGTCACTCTCTAAAATTAGGACGTATAAAAATTCTAATCCTCTATAAAAAGATCGTCAGCCGTTCCAATATAAAGCATCAATTCCATCGGAAAAACATCTGTACTATGTAACCAAAAGAGGGTAACTATTTTCACAATTTATATCTCTCTAAATCCCTATTAGATATGAATATAAAGGGTGCTGCATCATTCAGTCACTTCTGCCCAATTATTGATGGCAATCTGCACCAGTATACTATAATTGCAGAACTGCTTCCAGATACTAGCACTAAATTCCTTCAGTTTCTACTAGTGCTAGAGCCAAAGCAGTCACCCCTTTTAGTAAATCAGCAGCACTGTAGGGTCCCAGTGCTCACTACCATAGCTAACACAACACGCTAAGATACTGACATCTGCATCAGATGTACGTGTCATATATCTATGGAGTTCAGGTAAGTATATTATAGATTGTTTTTTTTGCAGGCTGTGCCTTCCCCAACATACATCCCTGCTCCCACTGTCGGCACTGATGTTTGGCCGCACGTGGGGGTGGAGAGACCAGTCTTTAAATATATATAACCACGCCCACTGTATTCTTAACAGCCAATCTGGGGTCGCTTATGCCACCAGCTGATTCAGAGCGCGCCTCCCGGTATTGCAGGCTGTGCTAGTGCGCATGCGTGGTTAAAGACCAATAGCGGAGGCATATATATCAATAGTAGACAATAAAGACCAAATTCCCAAACTTATCCAGAATCTTGGAACCTGGGAAAGAAACCACGCTTACCCAGATTTCTTCAGAAGAAGCCTTTATTAGTACCAGGACCCACAACGCGTTTCAGAGCCAAGGGTTGCTCCTTTTTCAAGTGTACAATTTGGTGTATAAAATACAGTCAGACAAGTCAGGTTTAAAAACTGTGGACAAGATAGAGTACTCCCACTAGGAGTGGTGTCAGCATAAAAGTGTCAAAGATCTCATATGGTGATAGAAGTATAAATTTACCAAGTTTGGTTTGTAGAGCAAAAAGACATTGGTACAAAAATATAAACAATATTATAGAACAATGATTAAACAAGATAAAAAAACAAGTGCTTTACTTTAAAATTGTATTATAGCATTCACAAGTATGTTTCTGCGCATGAGTGGAGAAAAAAGCGGCAGAATTAGCCAATAAAATATAGGGAAGGTGAAAAAAAATGTATGTTCAAGCTTTTCCTTGCGCAATAGCGTGATACGAGGTCTCTGTACTAACCATAAGACAAAATGAAAGTCCGTGCATGCACACTAGCGCTACGACCAGTTTTCATTCAGGTCACATACTGCACATGTGTGAAATAGCGCTGTGCAGTGTATTGAATGCTTGTACAATGAATACTAGTGATTTTCAATGCCTCATAGTTAGAGGACTAAAGGATCATGTCTGTAGAGGTTTATACAAACCTATCAACTACATTAATATCATAATAAGTTATTATAGAGCTACTTTAACCCTTTCCCGACATCCACCATAATAGTACGGCGGATGTCGTGTGCTTAAATATGGCGGCCACTCAGGACCTGAACAGCCGCCATAGCCACCGGGTTTCTGCTGTATTATACAGCATACATTCGGCGCTAATGCCCGTGATCAGTGCCCGCAATGATCGTGGGCATTAACCCCTTTTACCGGCGGCACACGGGCGCCGCCATTTTCCTGGGGATCGCCGGCACCTGGAGCAAGTTCCAGGGCCGGCGTCCCATTGCTACAACAGCCGGGAGCCGTGTGAAGGCTCCTAGGCCTGTCTTTCACTAACATACAGTAGCCTGCAATAGAAGCACCGTTTTTTTGCAATTCATTAGCATTGTAATGCATTGCATTAGTGATTAGACCCCCTGGGGTTCAAGACACCCTAGGTGGTCTAATAAATTAAAAAAAAAGATTAAAAAAAAATAAAAAATATTAAAAGTTCAATTCACCTCCCTCTCCCTAGCCCCTAACACATATAAAAGTTAATACAAATACTGTAAACATAACCCGCCAAATCTATAGGCAAAACTACCACAAGGTGAACTGTATGTAAATAAATCCATATATCATATGATATCCCCATATATCCCCCGCACCCCCATACATAGATATGATAGCCCCATCCCCCGACATGTCATATAGGCTATAGATCGGACAGCCGTGCATAGAAAACGAAAAAAAAAAACCTAAAAAAAGCCCCACAAATCCACTTTTTCTCCACCTCTCCTCCATTCTGATTTTTCCAGCCAGCTTCCCAGTACATTGTACAGAATAATAAAAGGTAGCATCATGGAAAAAAAATTGTCCCGCAAACATTAAGACCTCTGAGAACGGAACATAAAAAAAAAAAAAAAAAAAAAAAAAAAAAAAAAAAACGGGAAAGGGGGGGGGGGGGGGAAAAAAAAAAAAAAAAAAAAAACCCCCCCCGGGGGGGGTTAAAAAATTTGGAAAAAAAACCCCAAAAAAAAAAAAAAAAAAAAACGGGAAACAAAATAAAAAAACAGCTAACAAAAAAACTAAACAAATCAAAATAACAAATCTATAGGCAAAACTACATGAAGGTGAATGTATGTATATATATATATATATATATATATATATATATATATATATATATATATATATATATATATATAGTATGGGATATGCCCCTATTAATTTAATTTTTGTTCTAAATATTGGGTGTTTGCCACATATGAAAAAGTGGGCCCCCTATTAATCTTAATCATTTTTAGTCTAAATTTTGGGTGTTTGCAACGCCATTTCAATTTGATATATCTAATAACTGATGGACACAGTAATATTTCAGGATTGAAATGAGGTTTATTGTACTAACAGAAAATGTGCATTATGCATTAAACCAAAATTTGACCGGTGCAAAAATTTGGGTACTCTTATCATTTTATTGATTTGAATACTCCTAACTACTTTTTACTGACTTACTGAAGCACAAAATTGGTTTTGTAACCTCACTGAGCTTTGAACTTCATAGCCAGGTGTATCCAATCATGAGAAAAGGTATTTAAGGTGGCCAATTGCAAGTTGTTCTCCTATTTGAATCTCCTCTGAAGAGTGGCATCATGGGCTCCTCAAAACAACTCTCAAATGATCTGAAAAGAAAGATTGTTCAACATAGTTGTTCAGGGGAAGGATACAAAAAGTTGTCTCAGAGATTTAACCTGTCAGTTTCCACTGTGAGGAACATAGTAAGGAAATGGAAGACCACAGGGACAGTTCTTGTTAAGCCCAGAAGTGGCAGGCCAAGAAAAATATCAGAAAGGCAGAGAAGAAGAATGGTGAGAACAGTCAAGGACAATCCACAGACCACCTCCAAAGAGCTGCAGCATCATCTTGCTGCAGATGGTGTCACTGTGCATCGGTCAACAATACAGCACACTTTGCACAAGGAGAAGCTGTATAGGAGAGTGATACGAAAGAAGCCGTTTCTGAAAGCACGCCACAAACAGAGTCGCCTGAGGTATGCAAAAGCACATTTGGACAAGCCAGCTTCATTTTGGAAGAAGGTCCTGTGGACTGATGAAACAAAGATTGAGTTGTTTGGTCATACAAAAAGGCGTTATGCATGGCGTCAAAAAAACACAGCATTCCAAGAAAAACACTTGCTACCCACTGTAAAATTTGGTGGAGGTTCCATCATGCTTTGGGGCTGTGTGGCCAATGCCGGCACCTGGAATCTTGTTAAAGTTGAGGATCGCATGGATTCAACTCAGTATCAGACGATTCTTGATGTACAAGAATCAGTGACGAATTTGAAGTTACGCCGGGGATGGATATTTCAGCAAGACAATGATCCAAAACACAGCTCCAAATCTACTCAGGCATTCATGCAGAGGAACAATTACAATGTTCTAGAATGGCCATCCCAGTCCCCAGACCTGAATATCATTGAACATCTGTGGGATAATTTGAAGCGGGCTGTCCATGCTCGGCGACCATCAAACTTAACTGAACTGGAATTGTTTTGTAAAGAGGAATGGTCAAAAATACCTTCATCCAGGATCCAGGAACTGATTAAAAGCTACAGGAAGCGACTAGAGGCTGTTATTTTTGCAAAAGGAGGATCTACTAAATATTAATGTCACTTTTCTGTTGAGGTGCCCATACTTTTGCACCGGTTAAATTTTGGTTTAATGCATATTGCACATTTTCTGTTAGTACAATAAACCTCATTTCAATCCTGAAATATTAATGTGTCTATCAGTTATTAGATATATCAAATTGAAATGGCTGTTGCAAACACCCAAATATTTAGAACTAAAAATGATTAAGATTAATAGGGGTGCCCAAACTTTATCATATGACTGTATATATATATATACAGTCATGGCCAAAAGTTTTGAGAATGACACAAATATTATATTTTCACATGATCTGCTGCCCTCTGGTTTTTATGTGTGTTTGTCAGATGTTTTTATCACATACAGAAATATAATTGCATTCATATTATGAGTAACAGAAGCTTATATTGACAGTTAGAATGAGTTAATGCAGCAAGTCAATATTTGCAGTGTTGACCCTTCTTCTTCAGGACCTCTGCAATTCTCCCTGGCATGCTCTCAATCAACTTCTGGACCAAATCCTGACTGATAGCAGTCCATTCTTGCAGAATCAATGCTTTAATTTTGTCTGAATTTGTTGGTTTTTGTTTGTCCACCCGTCTCTTGATGATTGACCACAAGTTCTCAATGGGATTAAGATCTGGGGAGTTTCCAGGCCATGGACCCAAAATCTCTATGTTTTGTTCCCTGAGCCATTTAGTTATCACCTTTGCTTTATGGCAAGGTGCTCCATCATGCTGGAAAAGGCATTGTTGAGCGCCAAACTGCTCTTGGACGGTTGGGAGAAGTTGCTCTTGGAGGACATTCTGGTACCATTCTTTATTCATGGCTGTGTTTTTAGGCAAGACTGTGAGAGAGCCGATTCCCTTGGCTGAGAAGCAACCCCACACATGAATGGTTTCAGGATGCTTTACAGTTGGCATGAGACAAGACTGGTGGTAGCGCTCACCTATTCTTCTCCGAATAAGCTGTTTTCCAGATGTTCCAAACAATGGAAAAGGGGGTTCATCAGAGAAAATGACTTTCCCCCAGTCCTCAGCAGTCCACTCCCTGTACCTTTTGCAGAATATCAGTCTGTCCCTGATGTTTTTTCTGGAGAGAAGTGGCTTCTTTGCTGCCCTCCTTGAGACCAGGCCTTGCTCCAAGAGTCTCCGCCTCACAGTGCGTGCAGATGCACTCACACCTGCCTGCTGCCATTCCTCAGCAAGCTCTGCACTGCTGGTAGCCCGATCCCGCAGCTGAAACACTTTTAAGAGACGGTCCTGCTGCTTGCTGGTCTTTCTTGGGCGCCCTGGAGCCTTTTTGGCACCAATGGAACCTCTCTCCTTGAAGTTCTTGATGATGCGATAGATTGTTGACTGAGGTGCAATCTTTCTAGCTGCAATACTCTTCCCAGTTAGGCCATTTTTGTGCAGTGCAATGATGACTGCACGTGTTTCTTTAGAGATAACCATGGTTAACAGAAGAGAAACAATGATGGCAAGCACCAGCCTCCTTTTAAAGTGTCCAGTGGTGTCATTCTTACTTAATCATGACAGATTGATCTCCAGCCCTGTCCTCATCAACACCCACACCTGTGTTAATGGAGCAATCACTGAAACGATGTTAGGTGGTCCTTTTAAGGCAGGGCTGCAATGATGTTGAAATGTGTTTTGGGGGATAAAGTTCATTTTCTAGGCAAATATTGACTTTGCAAGTAATTGCTGTTAAGCTGATCACTCTTTATAACATTCTGGAGTATATGCAAATTGCCATTAGAAAAACTGAAGCAGTAGACTTTGTAAAAATTAATATTTGTATCATTCTCAAAACTTTTGGCCATGACTGTACAGTACAGACCAAAAGTTTGGACACACCTTCTCATTCCAAGAGTTTTCTGTATTTTCATGACTATAAAAATTGTAGATTCACACTGAAGGTATCACCTTTTCTGCGTCGCACAAAGACACGGTGGTTGGAACCAAAGATCTCAAATTTGGACTCATCAGACCAAAGCACAGATTTCCACAGGTCTAATGTCCATTCCTTGTGTTCTTTAGCCCAAACAAGTCTCTTCTGCTTGTTGCCTGTCCTTAGCAGTGGTTTCAAGCAGCTATTTCACCATGAAGGCCTGCTGCACACAGTCTCCTCTTAACAGTTGTTGTAGAGATGTGTCTGCTGCTAGAAATCTGTGTGGCATTGACCTGGTCTCTAATCTGAGCTGCTGTTAACCTGCGATTTCTGAGGCTGGTGACTCGGATGAACTTATCCTCCGCAGCAGAGGTGACTCTTGGTCTTCCTTTCCTGGGGCGGTCCTCATGTGAGCCAGTTTCTTTGTAGCGCTTGATGTTTTTGGCTACTGCACTTGGAGACACTTTCAAAGTTTTCCCAATTTTTCGGACTGACTGACCTTCATTTCTTAAAGTAATGATGGCCACTCGTTTTTCTTTACTTAGCTGCTTTTTTCTTGCCATAATACAAATTCTAACACTCCATTCAGTAGGACTGCTGCCCCAGTGATCTTTGGGTTCTTCTTTACCTCTCTCACCAAGGCTCTTCCCCCACAATTGCTCAGTATGGCTAGACGGCCAGGTCTAGGAAGAGTTCTGGTCGTCCCAAACTTCTTCCATTTAAGGATTATGGAGGCCACTGTGTTCTTAGGAACCTTGAGTGCTGCAGAAATTCTTTTGTAACCTTGGCCAGATCTGTGCCTTGCCACAATTCTGTCTCTGAAATCCTTGGGCAGTTCCTTTGACCTCATGATTCTCATTTGCTCTGACGTGCACTGTGAGCTGTGAGGTCTTATATAGACAGGTGTGTGTCTTTCCTAATAAAGTCCAATCAGTTTATTTAAACATAGCTGGACTCCAGTGAAGGAGTAGAACCATCTCAAGGAGGATCAGAAGGAAATGGACAGCCTGTGAGTTAAATATGAGTGTCACAGCAAAGGGTCTGAATACTTATGACCATCTGATATTTAAATTTTTCTTTTTCAATAAATTTTCAAAAATATCGACATTTCTGTTTTTTTTTCTATCAAGATGGGGTGCTGAGTGTACGTTAATGAGAAATAAAATGAACTTTTTTGCTTTTAGCAAATGGCTGCAATGAAACAAAGAGTGAAAAATTTAAAGGGTCTGAATACTTTTCGTACCCACTGTATATACGGTATATATATATACACACACACACACACACACACACACATACACATATATTTTATGCATGTACACACCTTACACATGCTGCATATAGAGATGTTTAGTACATAAATGGACACTATTTACAGACATGTCTATATATTGTGAGAAGGTGACAGGCAGGGTGCTGCAGGGTCGCTACATATCCCCCAGGTTCCTTACATATGTTTGTTGATTGTGTGGTCTATTGCTGGGCTCATCACTTGGCCAAATAAAAAGGCATTAGAGGCTTCATTCTGGGCAGATCCTGGGAGAGAGTAGAGGTGCCTGGAGCACTAAAGTCTGGTGAGACCTGATCGTGAACATGACTGCTGTTTGTTTTGATTGTGTGGCTGGAGCAAGCCACACATATAGTTAGGACTTGTTTTGTTTAGTTAGTGCTCAGGCAAGCAGGGTTTTTGTTTGTCATTTTGTGTCTAAAGGCTTTATTTTATTTTGCTGTTTTTCCTAATAAACTGAACAGGCTAAAACCTTGTTTTCACCTTTGTGTCTCTAACTGTTTGGGTCCGCACTGCTGCTGCTACAAACTATTCTCGCACAATATATATAGTATATAGGTGTGTGTATATTAGTACATACACCTTACACATACTGCATATCTTTATCCAGAAATACTATGTAAAGGCCACGTCTGAACACACCTAATATGCAGACATCTCTAAGTAACATCCACGTGTGTGTGTGTGTGTGTGTGTGTGTCTATATATATATATATAACTGTATATGCTTTATAACTTTTCTCAACAAGGGTTAACAATAAGACTAAGGCTACATGACTGACTTTGGCTTCTTGATATAGTGCAAGGTCAAAGATTGCAGTTTGCTTGCAATACAACTAATGATTAATGAAAGTTAATGTGGTTGTGTTGTGACCTCCAGGTTGCCATCACTACAAATCCAAACTTGCCTCATTTCTGCCAACTGCAATTTTACTTCCACGGCAACTTGTGCATTGCAAGGCAACTACAGTGGAGAAAAAAAGTATTTAGTCAGCCACCAATTGTGCAAGTTCTCCCACTTAAAAAGATGAGAGAGGCCTGTAATTGACATCATAGGTAGATCTCAACTATGAGAGACAAAATGAGAAAACAAATCCAGAAAATCAGATTGTCTGATTTTTAAAGAACTTATTTGCAAATTATGATGGAAAATAAGTATTTGGTCAATAACAAAAGTTCATCTCAATACTTTGTTATATATCCTTTTTTGGCAATGACAGAGGTCAAACGTTTTCGGTAAGTCTTCACAAGGTTGGCACACACTGTTGCTGGTATGTTGGCCCATTCCTCCATGTAGATCTCCTCTACAGCAGTGATGTTTTGGGGCTGTTGCTGGGCAACACGGGCTTTCAACTCCCTCCAAAGGTTTTCTATGGGGTTGAGATCTGGAGACTGGCTAGGCCACACCAGGACCTTCAAATGCTTCTTACGAAGCCAATCCTTCATTGCCCTGGCGGTGTGCTTGGGATCATTGTCATGCTGAAAGACCCAGCCACGTTTCATCTTCAATGCCCTTGCTGATAGAATTAGCTTTGCACTCAAAATCTCATGATACATGGCCCCATTCATTCTTTCATGTACACGGATCAGTCGTCCTGATCCCTTTGCAGAGAAACAGCCCGAAAGCATGATGTTGCCACCCCCATGCTTCACAGTAGGTATGGTGTTCTTTAGATGCAACTCAGCATTCACTCTCCTCCAAACATGACGAGTTGTGTTTCTACCAAACAGTTCTACTTTGGTTTCATCTGACCATATGACATTCTCCCAATACTCTTCTGGAACATCCAAATGCTCTCTAGCAAACTTCAGACGGGCCCAGATATGTACTGGCTTAAGCAGGGGGGACACGTCTGGCACTGCAGGATCTGAGTCTCTGGCGGCGTAGTGTGTTACTGACGGTAGCCTTTGTTACATTACTCCCAGCTTTCTGCAGGTCATTCACTAGGTCCCCCTGTGTGGTTCTGGGATTTTTGCTCACCATTCTTGAGATCATTTTAATCCCACGGGATGAGATCTTGCGTGGAGCCCCTGATCGAGGGAGATTATCAGTGGTCTTGTATGTCTTCCATTTTCTAATTATTGCTCCCACAGTTGATTTCTTCACACCAAGCTGCTTGCCTATTGCAGATTCAGTCTTCCCAGCCTGGTGCAGGTCTACAATTTTGTTTCTGGTGTCCTTCCACAGCTCTTTGGTCTTCACCATAGTGTTTATTTTAGTGTTTATTTTGAGATAAGCCTCTTAGAGGATAGCTATATACAAACAGGGGCTGTGTGGACATTGTTATAAACCCCTTAGAGGATATCTTTATACAAACAAGGGCTGTGTTTACATTTTGTTAAGCCTCTTAAGATAGATCTATTCAAACAGGGGCTCTATTGACCTTGTGATAAAGCCACTCACATGCTGCTGATTATTGAACACTTAGTTTAGCTGTTTTTCAAACAGAGGCTTTATGGACATTGTGAAAGCTACTTATGTGCTGTTGTCTGCTTAATGCCATATGCAGCAACACTACAGACGTCATTTTCTTTGTAGTGCATTGTACACTTTTTAATCAGATTATTAAAGGTTATATTTTAGGTATTAGTGCTAGTTTGTTATTTTTTTTCTCTTTGATAGTATATTTGAGCACGTTTAGTTACTCTACATTTGTTTACTTCACCATAGTGTAGTTTGGAGTGTGACTGTTTGAGGTTGTGGACAGGTGTCTTTTATACTGATAACAATTTCAAACAGGTGCCATTACTACAGGTAATGAGTGGAGGACAGAGGAGCCTCTTAAAGAAAAAGTTACAGGTCTGTGAGAGCCAGAAATCTTGCTTGATTGTAGGTGACCAAATACTTATTTTCCACCAAAATATGCAAATAAATTCTTAAAAAAATCAGATAATGTGATTTTCTGGATTTGTTTTCTCATTTTGTCTCTCATAGTTGAGGTCTACCTATGATGTCAATTACAGGCCTCTCATCTTTTTAAGTGGGAGAACTTGCTAAATTGGTGGCTGACTAAATACTTTTTTTTCCCCACTGTATGACCCATCTGCCTTCCCAACATAACTGGATACAATTTTCATACACTTAAATCAGAGGTGTAGCTAGGGATTCAGCACAGGGGGGGGGCGAACATGTCCAAGTGGGCCCCCAACTTGGACATGTTCGTATACTGATACTATGAGTATCCGGTGAGCGTATAGTGGTATATAGCGGCTCTACACAGGGCTCTGCAGACGATTTAGGTGAATACAGTGCAGTAACATTTAGTAACTTTCCGGTGACGTCTCTGACTAACCGTTCACATTCCCCATCTCTTTTATCTGGACGGCCATGATGACTTCTTCCAGTCTCTGTAAAGTTTGCAACACAGATATCTTTGGCGCCTTACTCCTGACCCATATTGTCCTCACCCACACAAAGCCCCCATCCTGCTGCTACCCCCAATTATAAAATATATAATATACCCCCCCATAATGAATAATACCTCCAAGTGCATCTTTAAATTAATGACTTCCCTGTGCACCCCTTTAAATAGTTCCCCTTAGTAATAATGCCCCAGGTGTTTCCCAATTAAAAAGAAAAAAAAAAAAAAGGGAAAAAAAAATTATTGGGGTTCCAATACCCGGGACCCCGAGGATCAGCTGTTTGAATGAACCGTGGTACCTGTGTAAGTGCCGTGACACCTTCTTTGTTTACATCGTGTCATTCTTTTCATAGCAGCCATGTAATGTAACTACAGCCTCGTCCTATACACGTCTATGTGACAAGACTGGAATGACATCACACGGTCGCTATAAACAGACAGCGTGTGATATAAACAGGCGCCATGGCCCCTTCTTACAGCTGATCAGTGAGGAATCACTTATCTCTTATTGATGATTTATTCTGAGGATAGATCATCAATAAAAATGAGCTGGAAAACGCTTCAAGGCTAAGGCCCCACATGGCATCCTGCAGCAAAAAAACAGCTGTGGGAAAAACCGCGGCAGCGACGCATCGCGGTTCTTCCTGCAGCACTTTGCACAGAATGTTTGCAGAGGTTTCCTCTGTGGACTTTCTGCTTCAATTATATCTATAGGGAAATCACTGGTGTTTCCATAGGTATAATTGACATGCTGCGATTTCCAAAACTGCGACTGTTTTGGAAATCGCAGCGTATCCGCTGCGTGTATTTTACTGCAAAGTGGGGATGGGATGGAGCCCCACGTGGCGAAAACCCACCAAAAAAAACCGTGGTATTCTAGCAAATCCCATCCACACATTGCGGAAAAATACATGCATCAGACGCACTGTGGACCTTCTGTGATAAGTGCTGTGGGAAAAAACACAATGTTGCCGCCATGGTTTTTCCTGCAGCACTTTTTTTGCTGCAGCCCGCTACGTGGGGCCTTAGTCTTAATTAAGCCCAAGTGCCACTTTCATTAAATTAATTGACCCTCATATTATGCCCCTGATTCCCCCTGACATACAGTGCCTTGCGAAAGTATTCGGCCCCCTTGAACTTTTCAATCTTTTGCCACATTTCAGGCTTCAAACATAAAGATATAAAATTTAAATTTTTTGGTGAAGAATCAACAACAAGTGGGACACAATTGTGAAGTGGAACGAAATTTATTGGTTATTTTAAACTTTTGTAGAAAATAAAAAACTGAAAAGTGGGGCGTGCAATATTATTCAGCCCCCTTAAGTTAATACTTTGTAGCGCCACTTTTTGCTGCGATTACAGCTGCAAGTCGCTTGCGGTTTACAATACTGTGAAGTTGCAGGATACGTTTTAACTAGATCGGTATAAAGGGTGTATTAATGGCGGCCCCGGGGTGGGCCCCAAAAAGTCAGTGGGCCCGGGGCAGCCGCCCCTCTGCCCCCCCCCGCTAGCTACGCCTCTGACTTAAATATAAATAGACATATAAACACATATATAATACGGGGATATGGAGACATTACTTACATATAAATATATCACAAATGTTCTTCCAATACATGGTACCTTGATTCTTCTGATGCTTTCATTTTAATTTTTCCATGTTTAGATAGAAGGATCAAACCACTGAGATATGGATATATGTAAGTACCAACATAGTTACTGACACAAGTTACAAATATTGAAGAAATAAAAAATATATGTAATAAAGTATAATAAAATAAGAAATCATAAGGTTAGGAAGCACCATTTCCTTCATTTTATGTAAAATATGAGAGAAAAGGCCTAATATACATTGATGCTTTTGTATTAGATTATGAGGGTATTAACCAGAAGCTCTCTCAGTCCAGTGAAGTCCATCATGTTAAAGGGGTTGGCTAGGATATATTTTTTATGGCCCGTCCTTAGGATAGACCATAAATATCTGATCATGTGATTTATCTGATGCATTAACAATTAACAAGCTTTTTAGTGCTAATAATAAGGCAGGGTTCACTAACCCACTATATCTCACCTGTATGCTAACAACTATTACATAGACAACCTCTGGTGCACCAGCTGTCAGCATACAGGTGAAATACAGAGTAACCCTAGATTCACACATCTGAATTTCATCTGTGAAACTTGGGCTGTGTGTTCTCTGGATTTACCGGCTTGAACTTCATGCCAGGAGCGGGACTCCAAGCATTTCGTTATCTATGATTACCGATTACAGATTGCAGTGTAAAGCCAGCCTAAGGCCGAGGACCCATGTTGCAGTAACGCAGCGTTTTTTTTTCGGCTGTAAAAAAAAAAAAAAAAAAAAAAAAACAGTGCCAGCAACGTGAAAGAGATTATGGCTAATCCCATCCACACATTGTTGAAAAAAAATTTTTTTTCAGAAAAGCTGCGTTTTCAAAAACGCACACATTTTTGATAAACGCAGTATGTCAATTATACCTGCGGAAATCCTTGTGTTTTCCTTATCTGTTTAATAAGGGAAGAAAATCAGAAGCAGCAAAAACGCAATGCATTTTCCATAGGGTTTTTTTTAGCTGCGTTCCGCAACTTGGGGCCTTAGCCTAAATCTGTTGGCAAGTTCTCTCCACTTTTCAGAAATGACAGACACAAAAAAAAAAAATAAATCACATGGCATAAGATAGCACAAATCAATTGAGAAAATTCCCCACATGACTTCAGTTTGTATATGGATGAAAAACATCACAAAATAAGATAAAATAAGATAATCCTTTTATAATCCCACCATGGGGAAATTCAGTGTGTTACAGCAGCATAGATAATACAAATACAAATACAATATATACAAAAGCTCCAAGGTAGAGGCATTACAGTGACAGTAGGTACAGATAAAAAAAGTACAGGTAAAAAAGTAGTAGAAGGGATACCACAACTTAAAGATCTTTCAGTTCTCTGTATGGAGTGATCTCCACTTAGGTCGGTGTTGGTTGTACAGCCTAACCACAGCGGGGAGGAAAGACTTCCGATAGTGCTCCTTCTCACACTTAGGGTGAAGCAGTCGGTCACTGACAGTTCTGCCCAGCGCTATCACGGTCTCATGCATCGGATGGGAGTAATTCTCCTGCATGGAGCTCACCATGGACAGTATCCTTCTGTCACCCACCACCTGCACTGGGTCCAAGGGACTCCCCAGGACAGAGATGGCCCTTCTAATCAGCTTGTCAAGTCTATTCCTATCCCTGGTTGATATGCTACTCCCCCAGCAGGCCACTACAGAGTTGAAAAAGGCCCTAAGAAGTGCCCTCCAGACTTCAAAGGCTCTCAGCCTCCTAAGCAGGTAGAGCCTGCTGTGGCCTTTCCTGTACAGTGCATCCAAGTGATCTGACGAGCTTATTATTGAGGAGCACACCCAGGTGCTTATAGGTGTTGACTATCTCAATGCCCGTCCCCTGGATGTCCACTGGTTTTGGAGGGTATCTGCGCTTGCGAAAATCCACCACCATCTCCTTGGACTTCCCAGCATTAATCCTAAGGTGGTTCCGCTGGCACCAATTCACAAAATCCCAGTTCAGTTCTCTGTACTCTCTGTCATTTTCGTCTGTGATGAGGCCTACTATTGCAGAGTCATCAGAATACTTCTTTAAGTAGCAGCTAGATGAGTTGCACCTAAAATCTGCAGTGTACAGTGTGAAGAGGAAAGGGGCAAGAACTGTACCTTGAGGTGCCCCCGTATTACAGATCACAGTGTCTGACACACAGTCCCGGGCTCTCACATACTGAGGTCGATTTGTGAGGTAGTCTAGGATCCAGTTGGAGAGGTGGTGGTCCACTCCAACAAGGGCCGGCTTGTCTCTCAGTAGCCCTAGCTGCACTGGAGAAATCAAAGAACATTATACTCACAGTGTTCCCTGGTTTCTTCAGGTGAGAAAGAGCTCTGTGCAGAAGGTGGATGATGGCATCATCCACCCCAATACCTGGCCGATAAGCAAACTGGAGAGGGTCCATAGCTGAACTCACTAGAGGGCGGAGTTGTATGAAAACCAATCTCTCTAAAACCTTCATCAAGTGGGATGTCAATGCTACAGGTCTGTAGCCGTTAAGGTCCATCGGATGAGGTGTCTTTGGAACTGGTACCACACAAGATGATTACCACAGTTGTGGTACCATTCCCAGCTTCAGGCTCATATTGAACATATACGGTATGTAATAACATTTATTAATGGTCACCACCATCCCCTGATCTATCTGTACTGTCTAATAATCAGGCATTTCTTAGCATCTTCAGTATTAGGCCAGGGCTACGATGTAAAAGTCTAGGTGCTATGAGTACATGGAATACATGCAGGTATTAGAGGTCTATGTGCTATGCAGGGGTTAAATGAGGAATAAATGGATATTTCAGAGGTGTATATGCTGTGCAGGAGATAAATGAAGCCAGTGGCATAACTAGGAATGGCTGTGCCCCAAGGCGAACATTTAACATGGGCTCCCCCGAACCGCCACCTCCAACCCCCCCTACTCACATTGCACCCTCCAAACCCCCCGCACAAACCGCATTCCTGCGCACACTATTATGCGCCATAGTGGCCCCTGCACACAGTACTATGCCCCATAGTGGCCCCTGCACAGAGTATTAAAGGGGTATTCCCATGACCATAACTATTTTTAAATTTATAGATAATTAAAAGTTAAACATTTTTGCAAATATAAGTAATTAAACATTTTGCAGAGTTTTAAAGATTTTCTCTAAATATCTTGTGATCACGAGTTGTTGTCATGATCGGTTGCCACTGTATACGACCATGATTGTAGGACCTTTCTAAGGTCAGAAAGTCAAGAATGATTTCCTGATTGTGGCCGGGATATCTTCTGATACATGTAGTGTCCCTGCCTGATAAACTAGCTACAATAAGAAAATCATGGCTCGGTTCTTGACAAGTTCCAGACCATAGAAAGTTTCTGCATACGTGGTCGTATCCATTGGCAACCGATCAAGACAACAGACTGTCACCACTAACATAGTTAGAGAAAATCTTTAAAACTCTGCAGAATTTTTAGCTACTTATATTTGCAAAAATCTTTAACTTTGTATTATCTACAAATATACATAGGATTATGTTCATGGGAATAAACCTTTAAGCCCCATAGTGGCCACTGCACACAGTATTATGCCCCAATGTGGACCATCTATGAACTATTATTATACTCTGGGTCTTTTCAGACCCCAGAGTATAATGATCGGAGACCCAGGGGAGGATACAAACATAAAAAAAAACAATGCTACTTACCTCTTCCTCGCTTCGGTGTGCTACTTCGGCCATTTTCAATGTTGGACCAGATCTCGTGTGATCCAGGCTGGCGTCGTGACGCATAATGACGTCAGCTGACGTCTAGGATGTCACCAAACAGGCCCGAAGACTGTTGGAGCGTATGAGAGGTAAGTAACATTGTTTTTTATGTTTGCTCATCTCCCCTGGGCCCCCGATCGTTATACTCCGGGGTCTGAAAAGTCCCCGGAGTATAATGATAGCAGTGTTTGTGGGGTTCACGGTAGCGGCTGCAACAGGGCTCCGGGCCCCATAATGTCCAGGGCCCTGTGGCAGCCGCTTCTGCTGCTATCCTGGTATTTACACCCCTGAATGAAGCCTATATGGTGGTAGAAATGGTTGAATAAGGCATATAAAGTGGTAGCAGATGTGTATGTGTTGTGCAGGAGTTAAATAAGGAATATATGATGGTAACAGAGGCTTATGTGCTGTGCAGCGGTTAAATGAAGGCATGAGGGTAACAGACTTATGTTCTGTGCAGGGTTTAGATGAGAAATTTATGGAGGTAGCAGAGGTCTATGTTCTGGGTTAAAGTGGTTTTCTGGCCTAAAAATATTTATGGCCCTAATGTCTTCAATATCAGATTGATGGGTGTTTAACAGTCGACACCCTCCTCCGATCAGCCATTTACAGCAGCTGATACACAGAGTGTGGTGCAAGAAGCAGACAGCTATGTTTTCTGAGTCACTGAAGTTTTCCTCCCATTCAAGTGAATATGAGTTGATCTGCACTAACCTGCAGATGATGTACACACATGGACAAAATTGTTGGTGCCCCTCGTTTAATAAAAGAAAAACCCACAATGGTCCAGACGAAGGCTTTGTGTGCCGAAACGTGCGTTGGGTTTTGTCAGCAGGCAGCGGCATTTGTGTCATGGGTATGTTTGGATCTTATACCATGTAACTCATTTTGCAAAATACATGTATAAGGTGATACATTGGTCATTTATATAGGGGTTTTATATACAGTACAGACCAAAAGTTTGAACACACCTTCTCATTCCAAGAATTTTCTGTATTTTCATGACTATAAAAATTGTAGATTCACACTGAAGGCATCAAAACTATGAATTAACACATGTGGAATTATATACTTAACAAAAAAGTGTGAAACAACTGAAAATATGTCTTATATTTTAGGTTCTTCAAAGTAGGCCAACTTTTGCTTTGATTACTGCTTTGCACACTCTTGGCATTCTCTTGATGAGCTTCAAGAGGTAGTCACCTGAAATGGTCTTTCAACAGTCTTGAAAGAGTTCCCAGAGATGCTTAGCAATTGTTGGCCCTTTTGCCTTCACTCTGCGGTCCAGCTCACCCCAAACCATCTCGATTGGGTTCAGGTCTGGTGACTGTGGAGGCCAGGTCATCTGGCGTAGCACCCCATCACTCTCCTTCTTGGTCAAATAGCCCTTACACAGTCTGGAGGTGTGTTTGTGGTCATTGTCCTGTTGAAAAATAAATGATGGTCCAACTAAACGCAAACAGGAGGGAATAGCATGCCGCTGCAAGATGCTGTGGTATCCATGCTGGTTCAGTATTCCTTCAATTTTGAATAAATCCCCAACAGTGTCACCAGCAAAGCACCCCCACACCATCACACCTCCTCCTCCATGCTTCACGGTGGGAACCAGGCATGTAGAGTCCATTTGTTCACCTTTTCTGCGTCGCACAAAGTCACGGTGGTTGGAACCAAAGATCTCAAATTTGGACTCATCAGACCAAAGCACAGATTTCCACAGGTCTAATGTCCATTCCTTGTGTTCTTTAGCCCAAACAAGTCTTTTCTGCTTGTTGCTTGTCCTTAGCAGTGGTTTCCTAGCAGCTATTTTACCATGAAGGCCTGCTGCACACAGTCTCCTCTTAACAGTTGTTGTAGAGATGTGTCTGCTGCTAGAACTCTGTGTGGCATAGACCTGGTCTCTAATCTGAGCTGCTGTTAACCTGCGATTTCTGAGGCTGGTGACTCAGATGAACTTATCCTCCGCAGCAAAGGTGACTCTTGGTCTTCCTTTCCTGGGGCGGTCCTCATTGAGCCAGTTTCTTTGTAGCACTTGATGGTTTTGGCCACTGCACTTGGAGACACTTTCAAAGTTTTCCCAATTTTTCGGACTGACTGACCTTCATTTCTTAAAGTAATGATGGCCACTCGTTTTTCTTTACTTAGCTGCTTTTTTCTTGCCATAACACAAATTCTAACACTCCATTCAGTAGGACTATCAGCTGTGTATCCACCTGACTTCTGAACAACACAACTGATGGTCCCAACCCCATTTATAAGGCAAGAAATCCAACTATTTAACCTGATAGGGCACACCTGTGAAGTGAAAACCATTTCAGGTGACTACCTCTTGAAGCTCATCAAGAGAATGCCAAGAGTGTGCAAAGCAGTAATCCAAGCAAAAGTTGGTGTGATGAACCGACCCTCAGTTTTATATCTTTCTTGGAAGTGTGTTTTACTTGCTTAGGTCAGTCCTTCCCCCAGTTGGAATGCGGTGCTTTAGTTGAGTCCACATTGCTGGACGATACGCTTCACTGGTTTTATGTGTGTTCATTGGAGATGGCTTGCTATAGCCAGGCACTTTTATTATCCCTGGCCAGATGGGATGGGGGATAGCAAGCCTTAACTTCACCCTTCTCTCCGAGGGTTCTGCAAAGGTGGGAGAAGGGGGGCTGCCTGGGAGCAAGGGGTGGGTGGAGCACTAGCCATATGCTGTGGGCAGACCTGGATTCTGGGGTCATTCAGCAAAGAGGCAGTAAGGAGCTCTGATCTGGGAGAAGATGAGAGGGCCTGCCCTACTGAGGAATGCTTTGAGGGCCTAGTTCTGGACAGCATGTAGAAGGATTGTTTTATGCAACTTGCTTAAGCTTGCGCCCTAGGCCCAAAACTCTGCTGTGGCCTAGAGAAACGGACTACGAGCCTATGCCGGTATTTTCTCTATCTTTTAATTTCCCTGTTTATTTTTGTGTATTGTATCATCGCTCCTTTGCTTGTATGTTTATGCTTGATCGTATTAATAGTGTATATTTCTGTATATGCTATTAATTCATACCGACCCACTTGGGTTATTAAACATATAAAATTTATATCGCTCATTTCATTTTATCCTATGACCCGGTCTACTCACGGTGTGTGAGTGGGAGGTTAAGAAAGAAGTTTGATCGCAGGCGTGCCAGGCGGCTGGGCGAGGCGATATTCTTCACAGTGGTGGCAGCGTTGTGGGATATTAGGATAACAGTGTGTGGGTGTGGTATCACGCAGACACTGGGGATTGCGGCAATCCTATGGAACGAGCGCGGTATGAGATCAAGCTTAAAATACGGTGAAAGTTTGGTACAGTACTGTTCCCTCCCTTCTTCTTTTTTCTGTCCTATCTTTTATTTGGCAACGACTTCCAGTGGATGTCTCGGACTCTGAGAAGTGGAGTCAGGGGACGGCAGCAACTGACTGATACAAACGCTGCGCAGATGGCTGATATGGAAGGTGCTGCAGCCGGGCAGGACGAGGAGCAAAGTCCTGAGGGGCTGGCACAAGAAAACATCACCATGCCAGACGGTTCAGCAGGTGCCCGAACCCCAGAGGTAACTGTGCCTGGAAGGACCAGTAACCCCAGTTCTGTGGGGGTAACGGACTTATACTTGCAAATGGCCTTACAGCAGATAGACGCCAGTGACTATAGCACCCGTCTGCAGGTGATTCTCCAGTACCGAGAAGCTGCAGAGCGCCGGGTGGAGAGAGAGGCCGCTGCTGCTGCTGCAGAGCGCCGGGTGGAGAGAGAGGCCGCTGCTGCTGCTGCAGAGCGCCGGGCGGAGTTGGAGCATCAGCTTGAGCTAAAAAAGCTGGAACTTTGCCAGCAGGCGCAACCTTCCCCTGCACCAACTCCAGGAGCCCGAGCACTAAAGATCCGATCCGAGGACTTTCCAATCTTGGAAGATAACGGGGACTTGGACTCATTTTTGCGGGGATTTGAGCGGGTGTGTAAGCAGCATCATATTCCCCAGGCAGAATGGGCCCGTTACCTGTCTCCCCGGCTGAAGGGAAAAGGCCTGGATGTTTCCACGAGCTTACCAGTGGACGCGGACTATGAGACCATCAAAGCGGCGCTGATCCGGAGATACCGGCTCACGCCGGAGGTGTACCGCAAAAAGTTCCGGAATATCCAGCGGGGTCCCACAGAGAGCTATGCGGATGTTCTGCACCACTTACAGGTTACATTCTGGCAGTGGATCAAAGGACTTACTGTCACCACGTTTGAGGGAATTGGGGATCTTATGATAAAGGAACAATTTCTCCAGGTGTGCCCTCTGGAGGTCCGCCAGTTCGTGTGTGACTGGAAACCCAAAACAGCAGACAAGGCTGCAGAGATTGCTGACGACTATGTGTCCACCAGGGAGCAAGGGATCAAGAGAGGAGCCACACTGCAGAGACCCCCAAGCGGGAAGGAGGGGCAAAGTTGGAGTTCACCACAGCCTGCGGTCTCCAAGTGGGGTAAGACAAACTCTGTCCCGGGTGCCCCCTCTACTTCCCCTGTCCCAAGAACTCTGGGCGCCCCGGGGACCCCCTCCAAGTCCCAAGGAGAGGCCCGGCGGTGTCATGCTTGTAACCAGCCAGGACATTTCAAGGCGGAGTGCCCCAACCGCTCTAAGAACCCCCCTGTTTCCCCAGCCACGGCAGCTGGCTCATCTGTATACTTGGTGGGGAGGGAGGGGTTGCAATCCGATGCCAACAGTCAACAGGTCATTGTGGGGGATAAAGTGGTCATGGGATTTTGGGACACTGGGGCGCAGATTACTCTGGTGCAACCTGACTTGGTCCCTGCGGACAGTATTATCCCTGGAAAAACTCTGACCCTGAAGGGTATTGGACAAGAACGCGTAACTGTGCCCATGGCTTGCGTCCATTTGGACTGGGGTGCGGGAAAAGGGATGCGTGATGTGGGGCTAGTGTCTGATCTGCCTGCCAATGTACTATTGGGAAGAGATTTGGGGCCCTTGGTGTCCCAATATGGGGTGGGAGCAGCCCCACCTCGCTGCGACAAAATGTCTGTACTGAAGGATGATTTTAATGAGGTGTTGAAGCCTGTCACACAGGCAGAGGGAGGGGGTTAGCCTTTTGTCTCCCCTTGCTGTGCGTCCAGCTAAAGTAATCAGTGAGCATGTGAATGAGACATTGTGGAATGCTGACCTGGCTGTAGCCCCCGCCCACATCTGCGGGTGATGAGAGCCCCCTCAGTGTGACCCTGGCTCAGCCATTCCCCCATGCAGTTCACTGTGAATCAATGAATGAATGCAATGTCAATGTAATTGCTAATTCTTGCCTTGCAGGTTTACAGGGTAGCTCTTCTGAGATGCTGGGGGCAACCCCAACTGAGGACAATGTGCCAGGTGGTCAGGTGGGTCACGGGGATCTCAGGGCCGATCCAGACGAGGAACGGACTGCTGGAGTTGCGGTGGTGACCCGCAGCCAGAGTGCTAGAGGGGTGGAAGGCACTCCGACCCCTGAGCCGTTCCCTCTGTCACCCGGAGATGGCACTGAGACCGCCATGACTAACCTCCCCACACTGGAGCCGGAGGAGCCCGGCGGGTATGTGACATGCACATCTCTTCTGTCTGGTTCCAGTCAGGAGTTCAGGGACGCTGTCCAAGCTGACCGCAGTCTGGATGCATTGAAGGAGCGTGCTGGTCAACCTCCCTTGGAGTCGGACAAGGACCGCGTGTACTGGGAGCAAGGGAGGTTGTACCGGGAAACGATCCCCACAAAGGGAAAAGAAAGTCGGCTCAGGGAGAAACATTTGGTGGTACCCCAACCCTACCGGGTGGAGTTGCGGATTGCTCATGATATTCCACTGGCAGGCCACCTGGGGATCGCTAAGACCAAGGCTCGCCTCAGCCACTTATTCTACTGGCCTAAAATGGGGACAGATGTAGCTAAATACTGCCGTTCATGTGACACTTGTCAGAGGATGGGCAAGGCGGGGCAAGGCTCAAAAGCACCAATGATACCTATGCCCATCATAACCGAACCTTTCCAGCGGGTGGCTGTGGATCTCATTGGACCCCTGTCCATTCCCAGTTGCACCGGGAAACTTTTCATATTAACGGTAGTAGACTATGCTACTAGGTACCCGGAAGCTGTCGCTCTGTCTTCCACCCGGGCTGATGTAGTGGCCAAGGCTCTGGTAGGCATCTTCTCCCGTGTTGGATTTCCCAGAGAGATGCTCACAGACCAAGGTACCCAGTTCATGTCTGCCTTGATGCAAGGCCTGTGTAAGGTAATAGAGGTGCAACATCTGGTGTCCAGCCCGTATCACCCGCAGACCAATGGCCTGTGTGTACGGTTCAATGGCACCCTGGAGCAGATGCTCAGGATGTTAGTCGAGTCCCACGGGCGCGACTGGGAGCCTTATCTCCCGCACCTGCTGTCCGCTTACCGGGAGGTGCCGCAAGCCTCAACGGGGTTCTTCCCCTTTGAGCTCTTGTACGGGAGACGTGTACGTGGGCCCCTAACTCTTGTGAAAGAGTCCTGGGAAGGAGAAACAGCCATCCAAGGTGTGCCAGTCGTGCCCATGCCCAAGTGCAGATGGCATGGGGTGCTGGAGGTGGGACCCAAGAAGGGGGTGTGTCAAATGTATTACCTGTCAATGTATTGTGGAGGGATGGTTTGGGGAAGCATAATCTTAGTCATTTGCCCAAGGTATCACCATCACCCACCCAAGTACAGGAGGAACAGGGTGTAGGCCCAAAGGGGCAAGGCGTCTGGGAGGGAGGACAGGGTCCAAACATACCTGTGCCAGAACCAGAGGTGCCCCTAGGTTTGGAAGCAAAGGGGGAGGGTGCAGAATCCCCTAGAACTCTCCCAACTAGCGGCTAGTGTGGGAGAGACCCTGAGAGACTGCCGGGAAGGGGTCTCTAAACTGGTATCACAAGGGCCTGGGTTTGCGAGTGTGGATCTGCGGGATGCCAGCACTCAGCACGAGGTCCCAGTGCAGGCCGGGGGTAGCCAGGTGGGCGGAGACTGCCGGGATGGGGTCTCAGCACCGGTACCACAAGGGCCTGGGGTTGCGAGTGTGGATCTGCGGGATGCCAGCACTCACAACGAGGTCCCAGTGCAGGCCGGGGGTAGCCAGGTGGGCGGAGACTGCCAGGATGGGGTCTCAGCACCGGTACCACAAGGGCCTGGGGTTGTGAGTGTGGGTCTGAGGGACGCCAGCACTCGGGGGAGGGACCCAGAGCAAGCAGGAGGTAGCCAGGTCTACTTAATTCCGAGCCTGAACCTTAGAAGAGTCTCCATTCAGACAGGAGAGGAAGAGGGTATCAGTACGCCAGGAATATGGTCAGGGACCAGCGCAGGTCCCGGCGGGGTGAGGCAGCCAAGGTGTCCGCGGAAGGCGATCTTAGGATCGTCCTTCCTCCCGACACGCTCTAAAAGGGGGAGGTGTGATGAACCGACCCTCAGTTTTATATCTTTCTTGGAAGTGTGTTTTACTTGCTTAGGTCAGTCCTTCCCCCACTTGGAATGCGGTGCTTTAGTTGAGTCCACATTGCTGGACGATACGCTTCACTGGTTTTATGTGTGTTCATTGGAGATGGCTTGCTATAGCAAGGCACTTTTATTATCCCTGGCCAGATGGGATGGGGGATAGCAAGCCTTAACTTCACCCTTCTCTCCGAGGGTTCTGCAAAGGTGGGAGAAGGGGGGCTGCCTGGGAGCAAGGGGTGGGTGGAGCACTAGCCATATGCTGTGGGCAGACCTGGATCTGGGGTCATTCAGCAAAGAGGCAGTAAGGAGCTCTGATCTGGGAGAAGATGAGAGGGCCTGCCCTACTGAGGAATGCTTTGAGGGCCTAGTTCTGGACAGCATGTAGAAGGATTGTTTTATGCAACTTGCTTAAGCTTGCGCCCTAGGCCCAAAACTCTGCTGTGGCCTAGTGAAACGGACTACGAGCCTATGCCGGTATTTTCTCTATCTTTTAATTCCCCTGTTTATTTTTGTGTATTGTATCATTGCTCCTTTGCTTGTATGTTTATGCTTGATCGTATTAATATTGTATATTTCTGTATATGCTATTAATTCATACCGACCCACTTGGGTTATTAAACATATAAAATTTATATCGCTCATTTCATTTTATCCTATGACCCGGTCTACTCACGGTGTGTGAGTGGGAGGTTAAGAAAGAAGTTTGATCGCAGGCGTGCCAGGCGGCTGGGCGAGGCGATATTCTTCACAGTTGGCTACTTTGAACAACCTAGAATATAAGACATATTTTCAGTTGTTTCACACTTTTTTGTTAAGTATATAATTCCACATGTGTTAATTCATAGTTTTGATGCCTTCAGTGTGAATCTACAATTTTTATAGTCATGAAAATACAGAAAACTCTTGGAATGAGAAGGCGTGTCCAAACTTTTGGTCTGTACTGTATGCACTTCCTTTTCATTAACTATTAGTACCCCTTGTATTTACACACTGCTATATATTTTATGCATGGTTGTATGTTATCTTCCTCATATTTATTTATATTACTTAGCCTCTGCCTCTCTCGTGGGTTTTGTCAGCAGGCAGCGGCATTTGTGTTATGGGTATGTTTGGATCTTATACCATGTAGCTTATTTTGCAAAATACATGCATAGTCTGATACATTGGGCATTTATATAGGGGTTTTTATATATGCACTTGCTCTTTACTAACCATTAGTACCCTTGCATTTATATACTGCTATATACTTTATGCATGGTTGTATGTTATCTCCCTCATATTTATTTAATATTATTTAGCCTCTGCCTTTTTCGTTTTACATATGCTGACATAGGTATTTGTACTGTTGTTTCTGTCTTGTATTTTTATACTGTTTTTGTATTTCAATAAAATTCCTTTTGTATTTTTTATTATTTTGAGTGGTTTCTTACTTTTCCTTTTTTTGATTATTGCTATTTGTTGGTAGTAAGAGCATGATTTGTAGAGGGTTTCATTATGATAGATTTGGAGACAACACTTGTTGTTATTATAAAACTTTCTCCAAGTTTCTATCGTCATGTTATGTGCTATGAAGTTTGTATTATTCCAACATACATTGGGACTTTTAATCTGTACTCTTTATACTCTTACACTGTAATGTGCTTACTATAATATCACAGATACCAAACTTCAAGAGCCCTTCACAGGGTGATCTGCGAATGGCAAAGTTGTGGCAAAAGGGGGAGTGGCCTTTTAAGGAGTGTGGCCTTTATAAAAAGGCAGATACATATATCCAGACCCCATATAATAATATTAGACCCCATATTGTAACTAGATATAAATTCGAATATCTTTGAAACGTTTATTTCTTTCTGTAATTAAATTAAAAAAGTGACCTATATTTTCTAGATTGTTTACACACAGTGTTCTATTTCAAGTATTTTATCTCTGTAAATGTTGTTTATGGATTACAGGTAATGAAAACCAAAATCTAAGAAAATTAGAATATTGTAAAAAAGCTCAGTATTGTAAATTCAGTGTGTCACCTGCCAAGGTTTCCTAAGCCTTTAAATGGTCCCTCAGTCTGGTTCAGTAGGACACACAATCATGGAAGACGCTGATTATGAAGTGAATTACTGAATCACTGAAATGAATAAACATTTCAAACATATTCTAATTTATTGAGAGGCACCTGTACATTAAGCCTTATTTATTTATTTTTTATTAGGTATGTTTTCTCATACCAAGTTTTTTCTTTCCCTGCATATGTATGATATTAGAGAAATATCTATATGTATGCCAGTACATTGTATGCCTAGAAAATATATTTTTAAGTCTACAATGTATTGTCATATAGCGATTTCTCTAAATAACAATACATTATGTAGGCACAACACAATACTATTTCATTATTGCTTGTGAGTCAGTCAGTAGAGTAGCAACCTTGTATACTCTGTTTCCTGGGTTCAAATCCCAAATGAATAAGGTTCAACTTTAAGTTTATGGAGGGTCTCCTGGCAACCTCCTCATTAATATTCACTGCACTGAGGTGATGTCACAGTGCAGTGAATACTAATGAGCTGATAGCTGGGGAGACTCCTGGGAATCGACATGTCTGCCACCACTTCTCTTCATTGTTAAGTTATTCCCACTAACAAGACTGTACATAAGCCAAACAAGATGGTACTATTTGGCATGTGAATCATGTTGTGAGATTCCTTTTCTCCTACTTTATTCCACCTCTAGATCCCCTGAAGATTGTCCTCCCCTGAATTGCAGGACATGAATTGAATTGCGGGACAGGAGTTAATTTGTGGGACTTAGATGACACAGAGGGACATTTTACTCTGCCCCTACAATCAAGTCCCGTACAATTCCCCATCACCTCCCATTAGGACCGGGTTAAGACCGTTCCTTTTTACGAGCACGGTTTGCTATTGTGCACTATTATGTGAACACTGGATATTTGATTCTGGATTCCCTTTAATTATTTATTGAGTAAAAGTTAAGTTTTATCTATAGTTTGTGATCCTTTGCTTGAATCTATCAAGCACAAAACTGATCCCATATTGACTGGGCCATACTGGGATGAAAATTCAATGCTGGCGTTTGAGCCCACACAGACCCACTCACAGAGTGGTGAATGTGGAATATATTTATGTGCTTGTTCAGATGTAGCAGTCTTTAAAATAAATGTCCCTGGCATATAATGGTGTTGGTTATAACATAGTGGTTCACTCAGTCTTTTAGTATTGGAGTGGCCTAGCTACACAAGTATAGTATGGACATTTGCTACACTATGCTATTAAACAGTAATTTGGCGAATTATACATTTTTGGGCTAGGAGAAGGTGTGTTGAGCACAGTATGACTACAGACATATCAACTCACCAGGATTTTCCGGGAGTAACCCGATTTCCAGCCTCCTTCACCTGGTAATCTGGTAAGTTTTCACCCATTTCCCAAGGAGGGAATGCAGGTAACTTGCGTCATAATTTAATAACTAGCTCTCTTGATTGTCCGTAATTGACCTCCATCTGTAAAGGCCGCTTTATAAAACAGTTAGCTTTTCATGGTCTGCAAAAAAAATGACTGACCATGCTCAATATAATATAGGTATGGGGACATTCATGTGGGTGCTGTTTGAGCTGCTGGATTGAATTGCTGAGTGTGCTCTTAGAGCTGTTCTCTATGGTCATGTCTGACTAACCCTGCAGCTTCAGTCAGATTGACTGTATACTGTAGTTGCATACAGTATATTTATACATACTGAGCGGTGTGTGTATATACTGAGGGGTGTGTGTTTATACTGAGGTGTTTGTGTGTGTGTATACTGAGAGGTGTATAAACTGAGGTGTGTTTGTGTATACTGAGATAGACCTACGGTATGTGTAAAGGGCTGCAAGTAGAGTTTGTTTGGGGTATAAAGACATTAATAGTGTAGTGATGCTACAGGCCTAGAACTTATACAAGCAGTCACAATGTTACATGACATCATATGCACCAATATTATCAATTTATCTGCATCCCTATCATCCGCCCATTGTTTAGAGGTGCCAGTACACACTCAGAATTTTTCAGTGGCTAATGCTGATATGGCCATCTGTGCCCTCATAACAGAGCCTGCCACAGAAGCCCCATTAAATTGTAAATAAACCACCCCCCTTAGAAAAAGCCAATCCCATTTTTTTCTATGAATCACTACTCCAGTATTACCCTGTGAAGGTTTATGTTTTTGTGACTATTTTATAAAGTCATGGCTGTGCCTGAAATTACAGTTTAGTTCCCACTGTAGAGGGGTAAACAGTGAATAGAATACAGCACTTTGGGGGAAAATTTATTACGTCTTGTACAAGAGTTTTCTGGTGAAAGGCATAAAAAAATCCCAACTTTTTGTGCAAGCCAGGGTTTTGTGCAGATAAAGGTGACTTTTTATTTTTTATAAAAGCCACGGCACTTTCCTGAAAGAGGACATGGCAATGGGTGAGATATGGGCACATCATCCAGCGGTGAAGGGATTATCAAGACCAGAGTACTAAATATCCCCCTTGGTCCATGTCCAGAGCTAGCCTGGGGTGCTATAAATGTATGGCATGACTCTGTGTCACAGACCTGATGACAAACCAGCTATACATCTAACATTTAGACAGATATTAAGTTTTATAAACTACTAGCAGAAGGACCTGGCTTCGCACAGGTACATTTCTTTTTTTGTTTGTGTAATGGCCCCATAAGAATTGGCCAGTTTTGCACTTGACATCCAGTATGGCAGTCCAGTATAGTTATAGTCTATTTATGGCTGTGTTGCTATGGAAACCTGGTAAATGAAATGTGAACTTATATTTTCTGATGCACGTCATGTGACTGAATATTTAAGGACCTGCGAACTGCTATTGACTCATACAGGTCATAAATAGCTTGGTTGCTATGGAAACCTGGTGTAAAGCTGTGTGTATGTCAAGACTGAAGAACTTGCGATTTTCCATTGGTCCATAAGCTTCATATGATCACTTGTATCTCAGTTTGGATATCAGTGAAAGACTTGCGATCGGTTGTTATGGAATACCTGGAGTAAAGCTGTGTGTATATGACCTTGTGTAACAATGTCATCCACAGCGCCCGGCCCCTTTAAAGCTGACCCACAGCAGTGAAGAAAAATGGCTGGGTTGTTATGGAAACATGGAGTGCAGCTGTGTGCATGTGGCTGACAATGCCTTGTCAGATTGGACACGGGCTTGGGTCTGCTGGGTTGTTTCAGCAGCTCGCTGTTGTCTGTGACGTTCCTTTTCAGATTGGAGACGGGCTTGGGTCTGCTGAGAGTTGTCATTAGCTCGAGCAGCAGCCAGTCATTTTGCTGCAGGGGGCATGAGTAGTTTAAAAACGTTTCAATTTATAAGAATGTTGAAATCCAGTATGGCAGTCCAGTCAGTGGCGTAAATACCGGGGTAGCAGTGGTAGCGGCTGCCAAAGGGCCCGGGACATTAGGGGTCCCGGCAGGCCCCTGATGTTTTTTTGTTTTTTTTTTTTAAATAGGCCGTTACCTGCTGGTGTAGCACCAGCAGGTAACAGCTCTATTTACTTACCGATCCCCGCTCCTGCTCATGGTCGCCTGCGCTTCACTTTCTACGGAGGCGACTGTGAGCAGGAGCGGGGATCGGTAAGTAAGGTCTGCAGGCCGTGAACCCCACAAACCCCAGAGTATAATGATTGGAGGCCCCGAGGAGTTGAGGGAACATAAAAAACACTGTTACTTACCTCTCCTGCACTCCAGCAGGCTTCGTGCCTCCTTGTTGATGTCCCAGACATCAGTGGGCCAGTCCAATGTCATTATGCATCGCGATGCATGCCTGGTTCATGTGACATCTGGTCCAACATTGAAGAGGTAGCAGGAAATGCACATTATACTATATGAAGGGGCCACTATGGGGCATAATACTGTGTGTAAGGGCCACTATGGGGCATAATAGTGTGTGCTGGGGCCACTATGGGGCATAATTAGTGTGTGCAGAAATGCAGTTTGTGCGGGGGTGGGGGCGGTTGCCGGGGGTCCCATGTCAAATTTTCGCCTTGGGGCCCAACCATTCCTAGTTACGCAACTGAGTCCAGTATAGTGCAAGGGCCACTATGGGGCATAATAGTGTGTGCAGGGGCCAATATGGGGCATAATTAATGTGTGCAGGAATGCAGTTTGTGCCGGGGGGGGCGGTTGCCGGGGGGGGTCCCATGTCAAATGTTCGCCTTGGGGCCCAGCCATTCCTAGTTACGCCACTGAGTCCAGTATAGGTACAGTCTATTTATGGCTGTGTTGTTATGGAAACCTGGTAAATTAAATGTGAACTTGTATTGGCTGATACACGTGATATGACTGAATATTTAAGGACCTGCGAACTACTATTGACTAATACAGGTCATAAATAGCTTGGTTGCTATGGAAACCTGTGTGCCTGAGGAGACTAAGCGCCTGCAAGCTTCTATTGGCTGATAAGGGACATGTGACTGTGTGTATGGCAGTTGGAATATGAGTGAAAGACTTGCAGGCTTGTATTAGCTAATACTGGTCATTTTTTGGGAATACTGTATCTCAGGAACGGTACATCCTTTAAAGCTGAGACCCAGTCTAAAATATTTCCGGTCACCTGAAGTACATGTGTGCCAAATTTGGTGAGGATCGGTCCAGTCGTTTGGTCGCGCATAAAGAACAGACAGACAGACAGACAGACACACAGACAGACAGAAACTCATTTTTATATATATATAAGAGATATTCACTTTTACAGAAAAAAAGTGGAATCTGCAGATACCCCCGTGACTCACAAGTTTTTAGCTAAATACGACTCCTAGCATGTTCTAATGGTCTGCAGCACTATGTAGGTAGTTTCTGAACAGATGAGTGAACAACCCCTTTAATTATCATGAGGAATAATGCATATAATGCAGCTACCACTAGCCAAAGTGTGCCCTGCCTGAGAATCAGGGGATAATATACTGCTACAGGACAGAAGACGGGGAAAGCAGCCCACTTAGGGCATTTGCCAGATGGCTAGTCTGGCCTCATGACACACATACATACATTGGAAATATCAGGCCAAAAGGCAAGTTAAAGCGTAACTAAACTTTCGGACAAATTTTGATTTTCTGACAGTATTTGAATCATTAATAAATTGTAATATACTTTATTAACAAATTTTGGATCCTTTCTGTGAAACCCTGCCTCTCTTTATCCTTCCCCTTGCTTCTGTATTTAGAGCTGTTCCTGCCTCTCACTGAATGTTGACTGTGTATGGAGTTAGGGGTCTTTTTAAAACGTAGAGAACAAACAGACATTTTAAAATGTACAAACTGGCTTTTATTGTCATATGAAAGAGGAGATTCTCTTTTTTTTTTCTTTTTTTTTTTTTTATAAATTCTTTAGTTATAGCAAAAAGACAAATAGACAAACAATACTAAAACAGAAATGGGCCAAGAACAACAAGAGCCAGTAAACATCTCAAAAAATGAGAACAGCAGCAATGCAGCGTAAAACAGCATAGCAGCTGAACCAACTCATAATGACATTGGCATAGCTGGTAAAAGGTAAAAGAAAAGAAAGAGAAGGGGGAACAGGAGAAGAAATGGGGCGGTGTAGAAAATAAGAAAGGGATAAAGAGAAGATAGAGAATGAGAAAAGTTTGTACATTTTATAATGTCCGAGATATAACGGTTTGAAGGTGTAGCTAAGGGTTCAGCACAGCGGGGCGAACATTTCAAATGGGCCCCCAAATTGGACATGTTCATATACCGATACTATCATATCATATACGGTGATAGTGGTATATAGCGGCTCTACACAGGGCTCTGCAGACGATTTAGGTGAATACTGGGCAGTAACATTTAGTGACTTACAGGTGACGTCTCGTTAACATTCCCCATCTCTTTCATTTGGACCGCCATGACCAGTTTTTCCAGTCTCTGTAAAGTTTGCAACACAGACATCTTTGGCTCCTCACCTTTTCAGGCACCTGACCCACATTGTCCACACACTTGCACACCCATCCTGCTGCTACCCTCAATTATAAAATATATAATATAACCCCCCATAATGAATAATACCCCGAAGTGCATCTTTAAATTGATAACTTTCCTATGCCCCAGGTGTTTCCTAATTAAAAAGGAAAAAAAAAAGGGAAAAAAAAATTATTGGGGTTCCAAAACCCAGGACCCCGAGGATCAGCTGTTTGAATAAACCGTGGTACCTGTGTAAGCGCTGTGACCGCTTCTCTGTTTACACAGTTTTTATACTGGCCATGTAATGTAACTACAGCCTCGTCCTATACACATCTATGTAACAAGACTGGAATTACATCACACGGTCACTATAAACAGACAGCGTGAGATATAAACAGGCGCCATAGCCCCTTCTTACAGCTAATCAGTGGGGAATCACTTATCTCTCATTGATGTTTTATTCTTAGGATAGATCATCAATAAAAATGAGATGGAAAATGTCTTAAGGCTAAGGACCCATGTGGCGTCCCGAGCAAAAAAGAGCTGCGGGAAAGAACCTGATGGCATCATGGATTTTCCTGCAGCACTTTGCACAAAAAGTTCGCAGAGGTTTCCTCTGCAGACTTTCTGCTTCAATTATATCTATAGGGAAACCGTTGGCGTTTCCGTAGGTTTAATTGACATTCTGCGATTTCCAAAACTGCAACTGTTTTGGAAATCACTGCGTATCCGCTGCACATATTTTACTGTCAATTATACCTATGGAAACACTGGTGGTTTCCACATAGCTGTATTGAAAACAGAAACTCCACAGAGGAATCCTCTGCAGACTTTCTGTGAAAAGCGCTTCAGAAAAAACCACAATGTTACCACCGTGTTTTTTCCTGCAGCCAGCTACGTGGGGCCTTAGTCTTAATAAAGCCCAAGTGCCACTTTAATTAAATTAATTGACCCTCATATTATGCCACTGATTTCCCCTGACATAAATACTGCACCTCTAATGACCCCTTATATGTGCATAAGAATAAAAATAACCCTCCAGGAAGACTTATTGTGTCTAGGAGAGGAGGATTGTGTGAACCTATATGTTGATTTTTAGATTACTATTTGAAACCTATAGTATTTACTTTGCCTTCATTTATTCGTGACTCAACAGAGGCATTGCAGAGGCTCAATGGTATCATATTAGAAGAGTATATGTATATTGTAACTGCCGACGTTGAATCGTTATACACCTCGATCTCACATCAATTGGGATTACAAGCAACACGATTCTACTTGATTAATAACGGTATGGATCCAGCATTAATGGATTTGATCCTAATATTGTTGGAATTTGTGCTAACCCACAATTTTTTTTCTGTTCAAGGACTGCTTCTTTCTCCAGACCCAAGGTGTGGCTATGGGAGCAGCTTGTGCGCCCTCATATACCAACCTATTTTTGGGGTTCTGGGAGAGAGAGGTGGTCGAGCATGAGCCCAATGGAGGTGGTCAGGTCGTTTCTTGGATGCGATTTATAGAGGACATTCTGTTTATTTGGCAGGGCACGAGGATACAATTGGATGTCTTCTTGGCAAGTTTAAATAATCAATGGAACATCAGGCTTACTTATGTCATTACTCGGAGCGAGCTGAAATTTCTGGATCTAAAGCTCAAAGTAGATCCAAATGGATCACTTCATACCTCAAAATATAGAAATACTTCAAAACAAAAATAAAAACAACAACGCCGAGCGGCACATAGCGTAATATTGCTTAAAAAATAGGTTGTACATAGATAATTGTGTTGAGAACAGGAGGTAGTCAAATGATTGGAGAAACAACAAGGATCATCCACTGAAAGTATGGTAGAAAGCCACTAAGTAACACAAAAGCACTGGTCTATATTATAGTGAGTGTTCAACTGGCTGGGTCTGATGGTAAACAGTACCCCTTCAATTGGTGATCTCACAACCAGGATAGTTAGATATTATGAATGTTTGTATAGGTGGGTTCTCACCTTTTCAAGGTGTGCTGGCCCACAACTAACACAGTGGATGGATCCAGAGTATGTTTTGGTATATGTGAGCTGCGGAACCCCTAGGGGTGGTCCCATTTCACCATACCTTTATAAGCCTTTCTGAAAGTGGTCTCCACATTTACTTCTCATTCACTTCAGATCTCACAGCCTACCTCCTCAGGCTGGTAAGTACCAAAAAACATTGGTTTAAACCTTTTTATGTATAGTTTTTACTCTTATGTGCATTGTGATTTTATATTGCATTTATTAGCCTTTTAGCTTTACTTATTTATTATTTATTTTTTTGAGTACATTCATTACCACTATTTATTCATTTATTTATTTAATTATTTATCTATCCATGATCTGGTGGGATACTTTTCTTTTATCCCATAGAATGGTATCATTAATTTCACTGGTTCTAAATTCCAATTACTGACTCTTTACATATGTATTCTTTTATTGTTTTTATGTTTAGTCTCTTGTACACTTGATAAAGGGGATCTGATTTCCCCCGAAACGCGTTGTGTTATTTGAGTATAATAAAGCATCTTTGGTGAAGCGCGGTCCCCACACCTCATTTTTTGGGAGATTCTCCTACCAATCCATTATCAAAATATAGAAAGGAAACCAGTGTGAGCTCAGTTCTACATGCCTCCTCTGTACATCCTAAACATGTTATTCGGGCCATACCCACAGGGCAATTTATTAGAGCAAAGAGAATCTGTGACACTGAACAGGAATTTGAGGCACAGGCTCAAGACTTGAAACAACGATTTTTATGAAGAGGATACTCTGTGACTGATATAGAGCAAGGATATCAAAGAGCAAAGAATTCTAGTAGATTGTCTGTACTTAATTTTAAAAAACGTGATTTTGAGAAAACAGAGGTTAGGCTGATTACCAATTTTCATAGTCAGTGGAGAGAGTTCAGACAAGTGGTGGAACAATTTTAGCCAATACTCAAACAAGACAAGGATTTAGGACCGTTATTAACGCAAAAAGCGAGAATTACAGCTAAACGGAGTCAGAATTTGAAAGATATGCTGGTTAAGAGCCACTATATACCACCTGTGTCAAAGTTTATTTTTTCTGATAGGGGTTTTAAGTGATGCACATCATCTTGTGGTAACTGTTCTGCGTGTAGATATGTGGTGAAAACTCAAACATTTACCAATTCTCAAGGAAATCAACAATATAAAATTGTACACTCTGTGAATTGCAGAAGCAAAGGGGTCATCTATCATTTGAAATGTCCATGTGGACTAATTTACATTGGAATGACGTCTCGGGAAGCAGGAATGAGAATCCTGGAACATGTGAGGGACATCTGGAAGGCGATAGAACCATCAAATCAATTGTCTACAATAAATTTGAAACCTGTGGCAAGACATTACAGAGAATATCATACACATGAAGCTGATAATGTAAAGGTAAGGATTATTGATCAGGTTCGATTGGGAAATAGGGGTGGTGATATTGTCACTAGGCTCGTACAAAATTGAGACCAAATGGATAGTGACATTGCATACAATGTCACATCATGGTCTCAATGAGAAATTAAGCTTTAGATGCTTTCTGTAGACACCTCTGATGGCTGGACCTAGGTTTATTGGGCTTATGGTTAATACTGGTTGGTTCATTTATTTATTTTATATATGGGATATATTTTATGGTGGGGGTGGTTTATGAGGCATTAGGATTCTAATAAGATGTTTTGAGGGGACATTGTAGAGGTATTATTAATTAAAAAAAAAAAAATTATGGGAGGTCTATGGATCGATGATCTCATAGCCTCTCTATATTTACTTATGGTTAATATTTGTTGTATAGTCTTATTTTGTTTATCCCCTCTTTATAGCTTTAGCTTGCTGGACCTTTGAGGTTATCTTCATGGGATGATAAGGATCAGGAGGACATCATTACCTATATCGGAATATATTGCTGGAAAATATTTTTATGTTTTTGACTATATCATATCTTTGATATGTCTTAAAAACTTCAATGTATCATATCTTTGGTATGTCTTAAAAAATGTAAACATTTTTTTGTGTTGGGGAGGGCACATTACATCATTATTATTGCATATATTAGCCTTAAGCTTTTGCACTCATTCATATATTTACACATTTCTTACATTTTTCTGTGTAGTAGTGTTTAATAATATTATTGATGATGAACACAGTTACATAAATTATTTAGTTTACGTAGCACTTTATTTATTTCTTTTACTATATACACTTTTTGTGTTCATATGTTAGCACTTTTTTAGCTCTTTCCGGTTAATATAGGAATATTATTTATTTTATTGTCCCATTATTTTTAAGGCCATTTTCACATATGTGCATTTAGACAGTGTATCCCAATTTAGATGTTATTGCTTTACTTTAATGGAGGGATATGTAGCAATGAATCAGAGATTGGTGTGCTATCTCTGATTAATGGTTGTTTGTGGATGTCTCTGCATAGCCTTGATGGAGGGGGTGTGCAGTATTGAGTGAGAGATGTGTCTTACATTGGTATGACTGCCTTTATTTTGGATTAATGACTGTTCTCAGGATGTTTCTATATAGCTGTATGGCATTGAATGGGTGATGGGCGTGTCTTACATTAGCATGACTAGTCTCACCAGATGTGATTTTACTTTGCTGCTGATTGAGATCTCCTCCATAATGCTGTGTCTAATGGGTTCAACTGCACAGGTGCGAGACTTGAGTGAGTGTGCTCCAGTGAGAGCCGCTCATATTTCAGTCTGTGGGGATAATGGCGCCATTATCTGAAGGTAATTGTGTTCAGGTGGCTATTTTCTTATATAAGGATCCTTGTCTATGACCTCCACTGTGCAGCCCCCTGACTAAGCAGGGGCAAAACGTACGTAGGGGCTGCAGGTGGAGGTCACAGAGTTCCCTTGCATATTTATATTTGTTCATTGGTAAGACTGTCTGATTTTGGTGACTAATGTTTACTCTATATACAGTGGGGAAAAAAAGTATTTAGTCAGCCACCAATTGCACAAGTTCTCCCACTTAAAAAGATGAGGCCAGCCTGTAATTGTCATCATAGGTAGACCTCAACTATGAGAGACAAAATGAGAAAACAAATCCAGAAATTCACATTGTCTGATTTTTAAAGAATTTATTTGCAAATTATGGTGGAAAATAAGTATTTGGTCATCTACAAACAAGCAAGATTTCTGGCTCTCACAGACCTGTAACTTCTTCTTTAAGAGGCTCCTCTGTCCTCCACTCATTACCTGTAGTAATGGCTCCTGTTTGACATTGTTATCAGTATAAAAGACACCTGTCCACAACCTCAAACAGTCACACTCCAAACTCCAGTATGGTGAAGACCAAAGAGCTGTGGAAGGACATCAGAAACAAAATTGTAGACCTGCACCAGGCTGAGAAGACTGAATCTGCAATAGGCAAGCAGCTTGGTGTGAAGAAATCAACTGTGGGAGCAATAATTAGAAAATGGAAGACATACAAGACCACTGATAATCTCCCTCGATTAAGGGCTCCACGCAAGATCTCACCCTGTGGGGTCAAAATGATCACAAAAACGGTGAGCAAAAATCCCAGAACCACACGGGGGGACCTAGTGAATGACCTGCAGAAAGCTGGGACTAATGTAACAAAGGCTACCGTCAGTAACACACTACGCTGCCAGGGACTCAGATCCTGCAGTGCCAGACGTGTCCCCCTGCTTAAGCCAATACACATCCGGGCCCCTCTGAAGTTTGCTAGAGAGCATTTGGATGTTCCAGAAGAGTATTGGGAGAATGTCATATGGTCAGATGAAACCAAAGTAGAACTGTTTGGTAGAAACACAACTCGTCGTGTTTGGAGGAGAGTGAATGCTGAGTTGCATCCAAAGAACACCATGGGGGTGGCAACATCATGCTTTCGGGCTGTTTCTCTGCAAAGGGACCAGGACGACTGATCCATGTACATGAAAGAATGAATGGGGCCATGTATTGTGAGATTTTGAGTGCAAACCTCCTTCCATCAGCAAGGGCAATGAAGATGAAACATGGCTGGGTCTTTCAGCATGACAATGATCCCAAGCACACCGCCAGGGCAACGAAGGAGTGGCTTCGTAAGAAGCATTTCAAGGTCCTGGAGTGGCCTAGCCAGTCTCCAGATCTAAACCCCATAGAAAACCTTTGGAGGGAGTTGAAAGTCCGTGTTGCCCAGCGACATCCCCAAAACATCCCTGCTCTAGAGGAGATCTGCATGGAGGAATGGGCCAACATACCAGCAACAGTGTGTGCCAACCTTGTGAAGACTTACAGAAAATGTTTGACCTCTGTCATTGCCAACAAAGGATATATAACAAAGTATTGAGATGAACTTTTGTTATTGACCAAATACTTATTTTCCACCATAATTTGCAAATAAATTCTTAAAAAATCAGACAATGTGATTTTCTGGATTTGTTTTCTCATTTTGTCTCTCATAGTTGAGGTCTACCTATGATGACAATTACAGGCCGGCCTCATCTTTTTAAGCGGGAGAACTTGCACAATTGGTGGCTGACTAAATACTTTTTTTTCCCCACTGTATATAACACTTCAAAGTTGTTTTCTCCAAATCTACGTTTCTACAAATCTACTGTCGGCGTTTAGAACTGCAAAGCAACATGGTGGTGGCAGTTGAATATGCTTAGGGACGGTGGTAGACTCCCTTTATTGTTATTGTAGTAAATGAATGTTTAACTTGTGACATCACCATTAGAATTTTCTTTGCATTGTGAGTCACAAGTACAATGCATAAAGGTCATGGTGACCACTTCCAGAAGAAATAATCTCCATTGGAACTATTAGTAACACTCAACTCTAACTGTAAAATTCCATATGTATGTGTCAGTATTGGGCATTAGTATTGCCACTCCTCTTTGCTTCTAGTGGATTATGTGACGACACAGGTTGGTAATCATTAACTATATATTTACAACACAAAACTTAAGCAAGTCATGAGAGCATGGGTTGTGCAATGTAGACCTGAGGTATTTGAAGTATTTTCACAGTAAGTTCATGTTCGTCAGTCTTTGTAGATTCTTCAGTTGAAAATATTCTTAAATTATTCTTAAAATGGAATGTATTACACACTGGCTTTTAGAACTTTTTTTTAATGTTTGCTACTGTTTGTATGTTTCTCTGTTCCATTTTGTTTTCTGACTTTTGCATTCACTTCTGTGCAACTTTGTCTGTTTTCCTAGTCCTTTGGAGAACCAGAAAAACCGCCTGCAAATATAGTGGATACAAAAGGAGCCTTAAGGACCACATTGACTATATGGAGGTCAATCGGGTGTTCGTTTTTATTCCACTGAAATCGATGGATAAAAAAATAATTAACAATATCCCTGCAATTCACAAGAATAATAATAATAATAATAAAAAATTATATTTATATAGCGCCAACATATTCCGCAGCACTGTACAATTTGTAGGGTTCAAGTACTGACAAAAAAGATACATTACAAAGAAGTAGTCAATTCACACACTGGGACTGAGGGCCCTGCTCGCAAGAGCTTACAATCTATGAGGTAGAGGGGGTGACACAGGAGGTAGCAGGGCCGGCATCGGAGGTAGCATTGTTTTTACAATGGTCAGACAATTCTGTAATAGAAGTTACTGTCATTACACATATATAAGCTGTATGAGCCATCATCAGTCGTGTCCTTTAACGTGCAGACAGTGCCTGGACATATAAAGTTAGTCTGATACGGCATCATATCCTGTGAGGTAATGCGGGAGCGTGAACAGAGGAGGGTATGTTTTAGGGATTCCAACTATGGAATTGTTTACGTTAGGAGTTGTGATAGGCCTGTCTGAAAAGATATGTCTTTAGTTTACGCTTGAAGCTGTACAAATTGGTGGTTAATCTAATAGTCCGAGATAGAGCATTCCAGAGAAGTGTTGCAACTTGGGAGAAGTCTTGTATACGAGCGTGGGAGGTTCTGATAATAGAGGATGTTAGTCTTAGGTCATTGAGTGAACGGAGAGTACGGGTTGGGCGATAGACAGAGATGAGGGAGGAAATGAAGGGAGGTGCAGCATTATGGAGAGCCTTGTGAATGAGGGTGATAAGTTTATATTGTATTCTGTATTGAATAGGCAGCCAATGTAATGACCAGCACAGACCGGAGGCATCACTATAGTGTCTAGACTGATAGATGAGCCTCGCCGCCGCATTCAGAATAGATTGTAGAGGGGAGAGTTTAGTAAGAGGAAGACCGATTAGTAAGGAGTTACAGTAGTCAAGGCAAGAGTGAATCGGGGCAACAATAAGTGTCTTTAGTGTATTTGTGGTAAGCAAAGGGCGGATTCTGGAGATGTTTTTGAGGTGGAGATGATATGAGCATGCGAGTGATTGGATATGGGGGGTGAAGGAAAGGTCTGAGTCAAACAAAACCCCGAGGCAGCATACTGCCTAGGAGTTATGGTAAGACCAGAGACTGCAATGGAGATATCAGAGACAGATATATTAGATGGTGGAAACAGCAGTAGTTCAGTCTTTGAGAGATTCAGTTTCAGATAGAGCGAAGACATGATATTTGAGACAGCAGAGAGGCAGTCACTGGTGTTCTGTATTAGTGCAGGGATGAAGTCACGGGATGACGTATATAATTGGGTGTCATCAGCATAAAGATGGTACCGGAAGCCAAATCTAGTGATGGTTTGTCCAATGGGGGCTGTGTAGAGGGAGAGGATTAGGGGACCTAGGACCGAGCCCTGAGGAACCCCAACGGCAAGGGGAAGAGGGGAAGAAACAGATCTGGCAAATGATACACAGAAAGTGCGGTCAGAGAGATAAGAGGAGAACAAGGAGAGAGCGGTGTCTGTGATGCCGACAAAGCGGAGCATAGTGAGGAGGAGTTGATGGTCGACAGTGTCAAATGCTGCTGAGAGATCTAGAAGAATAAGAAGAGAGAAGTCACCTTTGGATTTAGCTGTCAGGAGATCATTGGAGACTTTTGTGAGGGCCGTTTCAGTAGAGTGCAGAGTGCGGAAGCCAGATTATAAGGGGTCAAGAAGAGAGTTTGCAGAAAGATAGCGGATTAAACGAGAATAGACTAAGCGTTCCAAGATTTTGGAGATAAAAGGACGGTTAGAGACAGGTCGATAGTTAGCAGCACAGGATGAGTCAAGGGAGGATTTCTTCAGTAGTGGGGTTATGATGGCATGTTTGAAAGAGGATGGGAAAATTCCAGAAGAGAGAGAGAGGTTAAATATTTTAGTAAGGTAAGTCATGACGGCAGGAGACAGAGACTGGAGAAGGTGTGAGGGGAAAGGGTCACTACTACAGGTTGTAGGACGAGAAGAAAAAAGTAGCTGAGATACTTCATCCTCTGTAATAGGTTCAAAAGATGAGAATGAACAGTCTGAAATGCGGCTGGTGAGGTGGTCAGTGCCACCTGGGGATTGGGCAGTTATTTCCTGATGGCTCTTATCAATTTTATCATGGAAATAAGTGGCCAGGTCATCTGCGCTATGGTCTGTGAATGGCATCTGCACCTTGGGAGTGAGTAAGGAGTGAAAAGTTTCAAATAGCCTTTTAGGGTTACAGGAGAGAGAAGAGATGATAGCGGTGAAATAGGCTTGTTTGGCTAGTTGAAGGGCAGAATTATAGGTTTTAAGCATAGATTTAAAGTGGAGGAAGTCTGCAGGTGTACGTGATTTTCCCCACAGACTTTCAGCACACCTAGAGCACCGCTGAAGAAAACGTGTCTGTGGCGTTTGCCAGGGTTGCTGCCTCCTGTGTCTAACTTTTCAAGTGGAAGGGGGAGCCACCTCATCCAATGCACTCTTAAGGGTTTCATTATAGTGACTGGTGGCTAGATTGGGGCAGGACAGTGAAGAGATGGGGGACAGAGAGGACTGTATAGTATCTGAGAGGTGGGGTGTTAATAGCACGTAAATTCCTATATGTATGATGAGTAGGTGTGTCCTGTGAAGGAGAGAAAGCACTGATGGTGAGAGACAGAAGGTTATGGTCAGAGAATGGCAGAGAAGAGTTAGTAAATTTAGAAACTGTGAGGAGTCAATGGAAGACAAGATCAATGGTGTTGCCATCTACATGTGTGGCGGAAGAGGAAAGTTGTGAAAGACCAACACAAGAGAATAACAGTTGATTCAGGTGGTCCTAACCTATCTATTGCTGGTCATAGACTCCCTTTAAATGACTTAATTTCCCTTCATCTTCCGCTATCCAGTCTCTGGTTCAACCCAAATTTTCCCCCACTCTAATTTTTAAGAATGGTGGAGGCCTAGGGAGGTTCAGCATCTTCCATCTGTGACAGATATTGCTGCTAAATTTGATGCTTTGTAATTGTTTAAAGGGGTTTTCCCATCTCCCTGTTTCAGCTGCTTTGCCTGCTGTCTCTTCTTTTCACTTCCTGTATTCTTCCACAAGCTGGTGGGAGGGCTTTGACTCTTTGATGAACAGGATACTATGTATTAGCACAACATAGACTTTGCCTTTACCATGAGAGATAATTTATTATGATTACTAGAAATCTAATATAAATGCAGATAAAATAATATGCATAGTATCTTTGTGTTTATACAGAGAGATAACAGACAATTCTCCTGGAGTCTTTATCAGCAAACTGCAATTAGTGGACCTGATTGTCCTGCAAGCAGAGCTGTAGAGAACAGTGAAAGCACTCAGCCTCCCCCAGCGAGCAGTCATTCACATCATCCCACCTGCTTATCACGTAGGCTGTGCTCCATGGATACGATGTGTAAACAATGGGAGGAATAATTTCACATAGCAGGCAAACAAATCAGCATTGCTAAAGCAATGTATTTAGGAAAACGCTTCAATTTACATAAGCTAGAAGTATAGACAGGATCATTGAGATGGGAATACCCATTTAAATATCTGCAACTGAAGTTAAGGTTTAATGTTGCCTTACCAGCTATAACATACTTCATAAATGAACCATCCCTGAATATATACGCCTTAACTCTCCATTACTGTATGACATAATTAGTCCTATTGATTCCTTTCTTATTAATTTCAATACCTTCCTATACTAATCATTAATATAAGACATAGCAAAGTTAACCAAACTTCTGCAACTGGATAAAATGCTGCAGTCATGACCCCGGGTCGCATGCTGAGAAGTAGCGCTCAGATGCCCAGGTCTCTGCCACCTACTTCCCTAATCTCATGGGTAATTAATTACCTGTGCTATGTGGACTGGCTGACTATAGTGAAGTCAGTCCCCATGGCACAGGTAATTAATTATCTGTGAGATAGGGGGAAGTAGGGAGGGGGGTGGAGTGACCCAAGGGTCGGTCCACTGCTTCTGATCACATGACCAGGGTTTGTTATTATTTGCTGAATAAGGTAAGTCAATTAAATCTCCTTAGACAACCCTTTTAATTTCTCCAGGGATGAGGCTGATTGGAATTTGACCTGATCCTATGTTGCTTCTTGGTCCAATACCATACTGACCATCGAATTGTCCTATAAGGTACTGATGAAATGGTGCTTAGTCTCTTCACTAATACCCAGGGCTGTGTAAGAGTATTTTCCCCTTGCTTCCATAGCTATAGAGACCAAACAAACCTAATTAATTAAAACCTGATGTGGATATAAAATTATATTCATACACTTAAAATGCTGATGTAATTCATAGTCAATAAAATCTTCAGAAGTAAAAAGTAAAATATTAAAAAACAATTATTTTTGCTACTGCAGTTGCAGATGACATAGGTCCACACATGATTATGCGCATATCAGAACTCTTAACTCCACTTGAATGTCACAATTTTTATCTAAGAATTAATGGACCTGACAGAGACAAAGAAAAGCTATTGGGAGACCTTTCTCCAGACAAAGAACCAAAGGAACGTAAGCGACGTGATATTGGTAAGTCAGTATTAAGGTAACGTTAACGTTATGATGGAGAGTACAACTGTTTAAGGTTTACTTGAAAATCTCATATAATGTTCAGTAAAAGTATTAAAAGGGCTATTCCCAGCTCAAGGATCATATTCAGACTTTTAGCTTATGCTATCTGAAATGTTTTACTTGATACATTGCTTTATCTATCTTGAGCTATTTGCCAGATAAAGCTAAATATGTCTCAGTGTTTACAGCTCGTTGCTTAGGTTAGAGACCACATCTTTGGTTAGATTGATGAGTCCCTATTCCTGGACACCTATATTCTTTTTCTATCTCTCTGTATGTTGTTTTCACTTGCTGATCTAATAAGGGCTAGAACTTTTATTTCATGTAAATCAAGAGATAAATGTGTGGTTTACAACAAGCAGGAGCACCCTGCTGGGCTGAGCTGAAAATCAGGAAGTACAAGGTACAGGAGAAAGGAGGGCAGTTGAAATCCTGAGATGGGAAAACTCCTTTAATAGTTTGATATACATTCCTCGATATTAAAATTGTAACACCAAAAAGGAAAAGTCTTAGAATTATTAAAACTACATGATCGATAGACTTGTTAATAATGATATGCAAGTAATAAAAAAAGAAAACAAAATATGTCAAACATCTTGAATCATTCAGTATTGAGTGTGAACACCATGGTTGTCTGAGGAATGTTATACCATGCTGAATGTTCTTGAGCACACAGATCATCAAGATTGGCTGCTGGCAGCTCCTTTTGCAATTATTGACCAATGGCGCCCCAGATGTGCTTGACGGAAGACAAGTCAAGAGACACCACAAGCCAAGGTAGCACATTCAGGCTGCTCACAGTAGCACAAGCAATGTGCAACCTAGTTTTGTCCTGTTGAAAAACTACTCCTTGGACACTTTAGAGAAATGGACATAAAACTGGTTACATGACTAAACCATTGTAACACTAAGCTGTTAGAGTACCTGAAATGAAGACTAGAGGGGTCCGGCTACCATACATTAAGCCACCCCACACCATAATCCTGGGAGTGGTAACGGTGTCATGTTCTCTTGTGATGGTCTCTTAATGATGTTGCCCATGTCGTCAGACCAATCTCTGGTTATCATTGCATTCAAGACAAAGGTGGGACTAATTGCTGAAGAGGATAGATTTCCATTCTGGTCTTCATTGCCATTTTGCTATTCACCATGATAGCCTTTGAGAGTGGTGGTGTGAGGTCAATGGAACACCTGTAGCTGTTTCATAGCCCAGAGTCATGCAAACGCCCTATCATGGCTTTTGTCAACCATATTTGCTGTCCCCTAGCCTTGGGGTGCAATGTCCAATTTAATTGTAAAACAGAATGCATCACTATGTGCAATTATTCTGAACAGATTATCTGTCTGTGCAGAGGTTCGCCTACATGCACCTCTTGCTGTTATTTCCGTTCATTGTTGCTCTCAACCTACAGTCATGGCCAAAAGTTTTGAGAATGACACAAATATTATATTTTCACAAGATCTGCTGCCCTCTGGTTTTTATGTGTGTTTGTCAGATGTTTTGATCACATACAGAAATATAATTGCATTCATATTATGAGTAACAGAAGCTTATATTGACAGTTAGAATGAGTTAATGCAGCAAGTCAATATTTGCAGTGTTGACCCTTCTTCTTCAGGACCTCTGCAATTCTCCCTGGCATGCTCTCAATCAACTTCTGGACCAAATCCTGACTGATAGCAGTCCATTCTTGCAGAATCAATGCTTTAATTTTGTCTGAATTTGTTGGTTTTTGTTTGTCCACCCGTCTCTTGATGATTGACCACAAGTTCTCAATGGGATTAAGATCTGGGGAGTTTCCAGGCCATGGACCCAAAATCTCTATGTTTTGTTCCCTGAGCCATTTAGTTATCACCTTTGCTTTATGGCAAGGTGCTCCATCATGCTGGAAAAGGCATTGTTGAGCGCCAAACTGCTCTTGGACGGTTGGGAGAAGTTGCTCTTGGAGGACATTCTGGTACCATTCTTTATTCATGGCTGTGTTTTTAGGCAAGACTGTGAGAGAGCCGATTCCCTTGGCTGAGAAGCAACCCCACACATGAATGGTTTCAGGATGCTTTACAGTTGGCATGAGACAAGACTGGTGGTAGCGCTCACCTCTTCTTCTCCGAATAAGCTGTTTTCCAGATGTTCCAAACAATCGAAAAGGGGATTCATCAGAGAAAATGACTTTACCCCAGTCCTCAGCAGTCCTCTCCCTGTACCTTTTGCAGAATATCAGTCTGTCCCTGATGTTTTTTCTGGAGAGAAGTGGCTTCTTTGCTGCCCTCCTTGAGACCAGGCCTTGCTCCAAGAGTCTCCGCCTCACAGTGCATGCAGATGCACTCACACCTGCCTGCTGCCATTCCTCAGCAAGCTCTGCACTGCTGGTAGCCCGATCCCGCAGCTAAAACACTTTTAAGAGACGGTCCTGCCGCTTGCTGGTCTTTCTTGGGCGCCCTGGAGCCTTTTTGGCACCAATGGAACCTCTCTCCTTGAAGTTCTTGATGATGCGATAGATTGTTGACTGAGGTGCAATCTTTCTAGCTGCAATACTCTTCCCAGTTAGGCCATTTTTGTGCAGTGCAATGATGACTGCACGTGTTTCTTTAGAGATAACCATGGTTAACAGCAGAGAAACAATGATGGCAAGCACCAGCCTCCTTTTAAAGTGTCCAGTGGTGTCATTCTTACTTAATCATGACAGATTGATCTCCAGCCCTGTCCTCATCAACACCCACACCTGTGTTAATGGAGCAATCACCGAAACGATGTTACGTGGTCCTTTTAAGGCAGGGCTGCAATGATGTTGAAATGTGTTTTGGGGGGATAAAGTTCATTTTCTAGGCAAATATTGACTTTGCAAGTAATTGCTGTTAAGCTGATCACTCTTTATAACATTCTGGAGTATATGCAAATTGCCATTAGAAAAACTGAAGCAGTAGACTTTGTAAAAATTAATATTTGTATCATTCTCAAAACTTTTGGCCATGACTGTAGGTGCATAGTGATCGTCCGAAATGATGTGATAAATCATGGTCTCTCAGTTTAAGGATTCTGTCCCTTGCAGTTTGTGACAAGTAGTGATAACTGGCATGTTGATGAATAGGAGGCATCACACAATCATCCCACACCACTTGATTCGATTTCTGAGGTTACATGTGGCTAAAATCTTAAAAAGATCTTAGCGAAACCTGCTATTTCCATGATTTGCATAACCTTATGATTTACCCTTCTTGGTGTTGCAATATCATTGTTGATGAATGTATGTGACACTGGAATAAAATTAGACTTAGAGTACTATATTGGTGGCCTAGCCTTAGGACAGGTCTTCAATATAAGATCATTGGGGGTTTGATTCTTGGAACACCCTGGCAATCAGTTTATTGAAGGTGTTGTATTTTTAGTAGTTGCTAGGATTGCAACTCAGTCCCATTTACTGTACTTCAATGGCACTGAGCTGCAATACCAGGCAAAACCAACAGAGCAGGAAATTGTGTCAGGAAAACAATTAAAGGGATGTAGCACCCCTACAATTAATGTAAGGCATTTAGACAGTTTGATCCCAAATTATTATATATTGATCACCTTTTCTAAGGACCATAGAGACCCTTTAATAGGTGCAAGTAGTACTTAGTTGCAAACCTTCAAATATTGCCAGCAGGGAGATGCTGTGCAGAAATTTTTAAAAACTCTGCCTTGTACTGAACACCCTATATTAACATCAAAGGTCACTTAGATCAGCACTGGTAAGTTTTTCAGTTAGAGTGATCACAGTGAACAAACACTCAGCTTTTTCCCACTTTTCCCCCTTTTAGTCGAAAACGTGACCTTTTGGCCACGGCAAAAAATGCAACATTTTACAGTACCTGCAAAGTGGATGGGATTCTGGCTATTCCCATCCACACTTTGCAGAAAAAAATCTGTAAATCGCTTCATGTCAATTATACCTACGGAAATGCTGGCTTTTTCCATATAGTTATAATAGAAGCAGAAAGTCCACAGCAAAAAACTCTGCAGACTTTCTGTGAAAAGCACTGTGGAGAAAAAATGTCATGCGTTTCCGCTGCTTTTTTTTCCACATCGCATTTGGCTTGCGGCTTGCTACGTGGGGCCTTAGTCTAATGCTAGGTTCACACTAGCATTCGGGTTTCTGTCCTTCGGGTCCGCAGGAGGACCTGAAAGACGGAAATCTTATCTGCTTAAAAAGCGGTTACACACAGAAACCCGCGGACCCCATAGACTATAATAGCGAATCCCATCCACACATTGCAGAAACATATCCGCCACATAACCTTTGCGCTTTTGGAAATGCAGCATTGTCAATTATACCTAAGGAAAACTCTGCAGACTTTCCATGAAAAGTAATGCTGGAAAACACCTGCAATGAGTTTCCGCTGCTGTTCTTCCTGCAGAGCTATTTTTTAGTCTAAGAGAGAGTTACTTGCCTTGCAATTAGATTATTGAAATTTATTGTTTATATATTTTAATTTCATGTTCAGTGACTACAGAAGACTGTACAAAAACAATGAAGAACTGGGTGGAATCAAAAGGAGACACTGTCTACTGGGATCGAGTTTTCTCTACACTATATAGAGTGGGGCGTGTTGATGTTGCTGTGGGTGAGTTTATATTCAAATCTAGGCAGGTGTATTAATAAGCATACTTTCTTTATATTTTCTCCTTACCCCTGGAATTTGCAGCTAAGAAATGGTAAATAAATACTGCCCGTAATCTAGTATAATGCGTGTATTTGAATATAAAAGGCATTTATACATTTCCTCTAAATATAAACATTTTCCCTATAATTATGGAATGATTTCAAAAATTAATTGTGGATACAATTAATGACTTTATCTAGACTGACGTGTGATGTACTAAAATTATTAAAAGGGATTCAGATTCTGGTGCATCTTGGGATGTATTTTTCACCAGAATTGAAATCCAGGCTAGTCACCAAGTCACCCTTGATTTCTGCCTCGTCCACAGAGTTAAAAAGTGGCTGAGCAGAAAAATGAGAAAAGGGGGCAAATCAGGGATAATAGAGGCACCAATTCTACGCTGGTTTTCTGGCAAGATTATTAACCTGTTTTGAGAAATATTAACTTTAGGGCTCATACATATAGACACAAAGTTTGTAAAAAAGTGTAGGAGGCTCAATAACTTCTTCCCTATTGTCCCACCAGCAACACAGTATTGGGGTATTTCTGCCCCTGTGTTCTGGTAGGACAGAATGGAATTTTTAATGAACAACAAATAGTTAACTGTAACCCTTCCCCCTCCTCAATATCCTGTGTTGGTGGGACAGTTGGAGGGAAGGTTATTCAGATTTCTGAATGAATTTCCCCTCCTCTATCCTGTTTGAGTTTGTTTTGTCTATCCTCCTATGTGAGGACTCTTTTTCTGCCTTTGGTTCCTGCTGGAACAAAATTCAAAGGTTAAAACTCCTTGTCTGTCTTTCCTGCCTCTGCTGCTTAGTCTGCTTAGCTGCAGTGAAAGGCCTTTTTTCAGCTGTTGCTTATAATGGGTGAGTGTCCATGCTGAACCCTTTGTGGCTATGTAAGCCTTGCATTGCTTGTTTTATTACGATGCAGGGCGTTTCCTGCTACTTCTCTCCAGCTCCCGTGTGTGGGGGCGCCGGAGTCAGGAGTACACTGGCTTGCATGCGCGATGACATCTTTTGAACCTCCTTCAGGTGAGCTACTAGGTAATGTTTTTTTATCTTAACTTCTGCCATTTATTTTATAAAATCTGTGTGAGGTAGCCTGTTTTCTTCCAGAAAAAAATAAATAAATAAAGGACTTTTATTTTCTGTGTAACCTGTCTCAGGTATTGGGAGAGTCTTTGCTCTCCATTTCTTCTATACAAGTCTACTGCTTCCTTTCCTCTGCCTCTTTGTTGTTTGGCAGAGAGTGTACATGCTGGGCATTCTAGCTCAACAGACTTGTACTGTTGCGTTTTTTTTTTCTGGCTTTCTTGCTATTTACTCTTAGACTTGCAGTAAGATATCTTCCTCTGCATCTGGTGGTGATGAATCCTCCAGGTAAGTCTGTGTCTAGGCAGACAATTAAACTGTCGCTCCTGTAAAATTCCCTTCCTGATGGCTGCAATTTCAATACATGCCACCAGTGCTGCTTGGGCAGCCCAGTGGCTCAATGGTTGACAGTGCAGCCTCACATTGCTGGAGTCTTTGGTTTGAATCCTGCCAGGGGCAACATCTGGGGGGAGTTTGTGGTTCTCCCTATGTTTGCGTGGGTGTACTCCAGTTTTCCTCCCACACTCAAAAGCTTGCTGGTGGGGGGTATGGATTGTGAACCCTATATGGGACAGTGACTGTCTGTGTCTGTGGAGCGCTGTGGAATATGATGGCTCTTCTGTCATACAATCTGATGAGGTATTCAGGATCATAGAGGAAGCTAATTCTTCATCTGAGGATTCAGATACGAATATAGAAAAAACACTTTTTCTTCTGGAGAAAATTCAGAAATTACGGAAGTCCATCGGGTCAAGGGACCATGATGTTGACCTTGGGGAAGCCTCTAGTTCCACCTCTAGGGGACCTAGGGCCTTCAATGTGAACGACATGCTTAAAAGAGCTATGTCCACCGAGTGAAAACACCCAGAGAAGACCTGCGTGTTATCCAATAGGTTCAAGACACTCTTCCCAATAGCTGAGGACCAGTTGGGACTTGGGTCCACCACCTAAGCTTGTCATGGCAGTTGCCAAATTGTCCAGGCGAACACTTGTTCCCTCTGAGGACGGGTCTAGCCTTCAGGACCCCATGGACCACCGGGCAGAGTGCTCCCTAAGGAAAGTGTATACGGCTTCCTCTGCACAGTGTTTGATTGGTATCGCTACTAGTGAGGTAGCTAAGAAGCTGTGCTCCGGTTTCTCTTCATTAAAAAGAGATATTGATTTGGGGGTCTCCAGGGACGAATTGTTGTCCTCTTTGAAGGGTATAGCCCTTGAGGCGGATTACCTCAATGAAACCTCTTCTCCAGGTAAAGTTAGCTGCCAAGTCTAGGGCCTTGACTTCTGCTGCCCGTCGCCCCCTATAGTTAAAACCTTGGAGGGCGGATTATGCCTCAAAATTTAATATTTGCAGGCAGAACATGATACAAGGACTAGTGGGAAAGGAAGTAAAGTCCTTCCACAGTCCTTCTGTGGACAGGGCAGACAGCGTGGTAGAGGACAGTCTCCTCAAATACTGCCACCTGCAGGAGGTCACGTGTGGACGTTCTAGGTTCCTGAGAGGGAACCCCAACCGTCTTTTTTTCCGTGATGACAGGAAAATCAGAAAGCCAAATTTCTGACTATTGCCTTCTCCCTCCCTCCAAGACATACGTTCCTGTGGGAATAACAGATCATGGATCTTGGAGATAATCAGGTCCGGTTTTGGCATAGTTTTTTCTGTGCCTCCTCAGGACAGAATTACACAGACCTCTCGCCTCCCTGCTGTCCATCACAACGTCAAGGGTCTGGAATTTATTCCTCAGTGTTTCTGGTTTCAAAACCGTCATGAGACTGGTTGATGATAATAGACCTACGATACCTCAGCAGAGCTATCTCGGGAAAAATTTTCCGTATGGTAACGTCTGTGATATCCATTCTCCAGCAAGGAGATTTTATGGCCACTCTGAACCTAAAGGACGTGCACCTCCATGTTCCTATTCTTCCTACTCACAGGAAATACCTAAGAATTGTAGTGGTTGTAGAGGGTCGGCTGAAGACCCCTCCAATTCACCGCACTTCCAGTCGAGATAACATCAGCTCCCTACGTATTCACCAAGGTGGTATCCACAGAATCCAGAGGTTCACATGTGTTCCTTATCTGGAAGTCTGGCTGTTAAAAGTCTCTCAAGGGAAGGCCTACTACAGCATCTATTCATCACGATGAATTTCCTCCAACAATTGGGGTGGATTATAAATTGGGGAAAGTCCCAAATATTACCAGCAACCCAGAAAACATTTCTAGTGTTCATATTTGATTCAGGCCTAATGTAAATATCTCTTCCTCCCTCCAGAAGGGAAAAAAATCATCAAGGCCGCAAAATTCCTGCTGGTTCCTCGGCCAATCACTATCAGGACAGGCATACATTTTTGGGATTGATGTTATCAGCTGCAGAAGCAGTCCCTTGGGAAGTCCTGTCGGCCTGGAATCGCAAAACAGTTTTTTCCTGTCTCAGGAAGCCCGCTCGTCCCTCAAGTGGTGGATTCGGCTAAAAAACGGAAAGTCCACGGTCCAGCCTCACTGGACCCTGTTGACTACAGATGCATCACTCACAGGTTGGTGAGCCCACCTGAATGCCTTTCCAGCCCAAGGGCATTGGAATTCCCTCGAGAAGATGATGTCATCCAATTGGAGAGAACTCTGAGCAGTACGACTGGCACTGCTTCACTTTGCCAACCAGTTGAAGGACAAGGCAGTCCGTGTAAGATTGGACAATATGACGACTGTCCTTTATTTAAACAAACAGGGAGGAACTTGGTCACAACCTCTTCTAAGCGAAGTGGGGAAGATCTTGAGTTGGGCAGAGAACTTAACCCATCTTTCTGCCGTACATATCCGAGGCTCACTCAGTGTAGTGGCAGATCAATTGAGTTGTGGCATCACTGTTCCAGGGGAATGGTCTCTCCATCCAGAAGTCTTTCAAGCAACAACACTGAAATGGGGTCATCCAGAGATAGACCTGATGGCAAGAAGACTCAATGCCAAGGTAGAGAAGTTCTGCTCTATACAAGGAGGGCAATCTCTTGGCTGTGGATGCCCTGTCCATCCCTTGGAGGTTCAGGCTGGCATACATATTCCCTCCAATCTCCATGATACCAAGGGGTATTGATGAGAATCAGACAGGACCAAGTCTCTGTAATCGCCATCATTCCAGTCTGGCCAAAAGAGAGCTTGGTTTTCCCTATCTCATTCAAATGAGTCACGGGATATATTAGAGGCTTCCCCCGATTCAGACCTTGGTGTATCAAGGGCCCAGGCTCTGCCAGGATCTGAAATCCTTCAATCTGACAGCCTGTCCCTATTAAGGGACTCTCAGGAGCCGTCTTAAGCATTCTCTCTCGCTAGAGCAGAGTCTACAAATAAAAATTACGTCTGGATCCGAATCATCCTCATCTCCTGGGCATCAGGTAGAGGAATTGAGAGCTTGGATCCTTCCATTTCAAAGATGCTGGATTTCCTTCAGGACGGCTTGGACAAGGGCCTTAGCCCTTTCACTTGAAAGCTTAGGTTACTGCCCTGTCAGCCTGCTTAGATAAGGAGCTATCTGCAGACCCGCTGGTTAAAAGATATTTTAAGGGTGCATTCAGGCTTAGTCCGCCTGTTACCCACCCAATCCCTCAATGGGATTTATCTACTGTTTTTAAGGGGTTATGTGATTCCCTCCTTGGAGCCTCTAGAAGAGGTTGAGATTAAATTTCTCACACTAAAGACAGTGTTCCTTTTGGCCATAACCTCAGCTCAGATAGTTGGTGAGTACAATTAAGATTTATGCCAGGGTTCCTCCCTAAGGTACCCTCATATTCTAAACTAAACCAGGTTATCTCATTATCGGATTTCTATCCCAGTTCGTCATCTCCGGAGGAAGTTAAACTTCACTCCCTGGATGTTGCCAGATGCCTCGGAATTTATATTCAGAGATCTCGGCCTTTTAGGCGGTCAGAGAATTTTTTTTCTACCATTTGCTGGGGAAAATAATGGGCTCAAGGCCTCTAAAGCCTCCTTGGCACAATGAAGCCATAAAATTGGCTTTCACTTCACAGGGGTTAGACCCCCATTAGTTTGTTCGAGCTCATTCTACAAGAGCCATTTCTACCTTTTGGGTGGAAAGAAGCTCTGTTCCTGGGGAACAAATTTGTTCGGCAGCTTCTTGGAGCTCTCTCCATACCTTTGTTAATCATTACAGATTGAACACCTGGGGTACGGAGGCCACTTCTTTTGGCCGTTCCGTGTTAAGTTCCATTCTTCAAGAGGGCCCTCCCTAGGGTTCTTCTTGCTAGATCCCCAATATTGTGCTGCTGGTGGGACGATAGGGAAGTATAGATTATGATGTTAATCTGTTTTCCCTTAAGTCCCAACAGCAGCACAAGGCTCCCTCCCTATGTATTATGTATTTGTCTTTATAATTGCACGCTGGGGGGTTGGTACCTCCTTCCTTATATTGAGGAGGGGGAGGGGTTACGGTTAACTATTTGTTGTTCATTAAAAATTCAATTCTGTCCTACCAGCCCACAGGGGCAGAAATACCCCAATATTGTGCTGCTGTTGGAACTTAAGGGAAAACATAACATCATAATCTATACTTATTGCTAAGCTGCATAGCATTTATGCACCAGTCTGTGTTGGACTCTATATGTACAGAGATAATTTTGCAGATTACGTGCTGATTTTCATGCATAAAATCATATAGTACAGTATTATTTAAATCGAATGAGATTTTTTTTTAATTGACTTGATGGTGGCTCAGTGGTTAGCACTAGGTTTGAATCCAGCCAAAGACATCTGCAGGGAGTTTGTGTGGGGTACTCCAAAGACATACTGATAGCAAAATTATATTGTGAGCCCTATATGGGACAGTGTTGACAATATCTTTGTAAAGCACTGCAGGATATGATGGCACTATATGGTATAAGTAAGCAAAATATATACTATGTACCTGATGCAGATATTTTTCACTCTCCATCAAATCCAATTTTCATGCAGATTTTAGTATGGAAAGTCCACAACAAATACTTGCATGTTTGAATATAGCTTTAGAAGCCATGCTTCTAGGGAAAAATGGCCTCTTTATATATGGAGTCTGAGGGAGCATGCCACAAAGAGCATGCCACATAAAGAGTTGTTTCTATTGGAAACCTCTATATACCTCTGCATGAAATGAGAATTGCATACATATCATGCATTCATGTATGCAGGAGAAAGGAGTTTGCTGCTCAAAGGGCAGGATCTTGTTAGAGTCAGTCCAGGAGGACGGTAGAATAAGGTAAAGGAAAATAAGGCAGCTAGATGGGAGACAGGTAAGGGGTAAAGGGAAGTGTGGCAGGGTGGTTAGTCCAGATCTTTTCACACCACAACAAGCGAACAGATAAGGAAGATGTCAGTACAGGGGTAATACTACTGCAACAAGATACTTCCTCTGACAACCAAAGGAAATGTCTACCCCAGTAAGGAGGAAAGTAGAAAAGAAGGACAGGCTAGGGAAGTGTAGTGGATCACAATTCTCAAATAGTATGTTGTTTTCCTGGTAGTAGAGTTCAACATATTGTGACAATTTGGGGAATTAGACTCAAAATGGCGGCTTCTCCTGGTCCGGACAGTGGTGGTTCATGGTACTGGGCGCCGGAAAGATAGCTTTCAGACGGTCCAAGTGTAAATAAAAATGGCTTTATTCAGCTTAACTGCAACACAGCAAAACAACAAAAAACCTAGACCACAGTTAGGGTCCTAACTCACTCCTTGAGCCCCTAACTGTCCTGACTGTTGCTCAGCTCCAGCAACAGTCCTCTGTGGACCCCAGCCCTTCTGGGACAGAGCCTATCTTTCTGTCCTAGCTGGTCCACCCCTGTGGACCCCAGCCCTTCTGGGACAGAGCCTCTCTCTCTGTCCTAGCTGGTCCACCATTTTCTGCAGGACACTCCAGCCCTTCTGGAGTTACGTGCCATCCTCCAAAGGCGTGGCTGAGAGCCTTTTCTGGCCTGGCCTGGGTCGCTCAACAGCGCCCTCTGGCTCACATACTTACAATATGGATTTGGGTGAAACATTGCTGGTGAGGTTGCAGCATTCCTGGTGCACATTAATACTTTTGTTTTCTCAAGAATGTTACTGTTGTTGCTCTGCCATGAAAGCTGCACAATCTAGCAGGATATGCTTTTTATCTAACAGTTGGAGAACCACAGGTTACAGACTCACAAATAATAATTTCTGTAAAATGTAGTATGTTGTTCCCTTTAACACTTAGACCGGGTTCACACCATACCTTTTCATTAAGAACTGCATATTTTTTATTTTTTTTTTTTAAAAGGGGCTATCCGGTTTTTAGTATTAATGGGCTATCAATAATAGATTTGAAGGGGTCCAAGACCCAAACAAACACAGATCACCTGTACTAAGACAAATCACATCTCGATAATGTATACATACTACAAGCCATGCTTCTCACTCACCTTACAAACTGTAGCCTTCAATGGGACAGAGTTGCAGTACCTACACTCACCGCTACAGATTGCACAAGTGAGTAGCACGGCTCGCGGTATGTAAACATTTCCAAGAGCTGCACTGTCTTAGTACAGATAATCTGAAGGGGTCCCTAGTGTTAGACCCACACTGATCTGGTATTGATGGCCTATGCTAATAATAATAATAGAAGCTGGATAACCCCTTTAATGCCTAGCACATTTACTATACATTTGACATGTAAGCTAAAGGCCTGTAAATTGATAGTCTCTGGTTTTCTGGCATAGTAAAAATGTGGTACTCATTACTTCAATTAAAAAGGATGCAGTTTTTAATTAAAATAAAGAATCATTGTGTGAATCCAGTCAACTATAGCTGTCTTTTCACTTGTTCATACATTTTACATTATTGCACTTGCATGCGTTCCATATAACATTCAAGTGTATAGAATAAACAGTAGAAAGATGCTAAAGAGAGATTAAAATCTTGATCATAGAACCAACTGAATTAACCCTTTCCTAGTGCAGCCATTTTTTTGTTTTTACTGCCCACTTACCAAAATCCAAAACCTTTTTATTTTTCCATATATGGTTATTTTTGTGGGACAAATTGTACTTCATCATGACATCATCCACAGGATAGGTCATCAGTATCAGGTTGGGGTCTAGAATCTGGACCCTGAGCTGATCAGCGCATTGGGAGCTAAAAATGTCCCCATTTTTTAGGCTGGGACAGTGTGAAGCATGGGATTTTCCAATGAAAAAATCAGACCTTGCTTGATGAAAAGAAATCCAAAGGAGTTTATTTTAGGCAGTCCATTTTTTATTCATTTTCATCAAAAAATATCCATACTATGTGCAAAAAATTCCTTATATTCCAGGATGTTGCAGTTCCACAGATTTTCACTATGTTAACTCCACCAACAAGGAAAAAAAAATCTCCCAACAACAACCCTGATTGTTGTTTAATTGAGTCCATTTATATCCATTGAGTCCTTTTATATCCATATCCAAATGATCCGTAATCCTATGTAGTTTTCCTTATAAAACATTAGAGTTGCTGCTGACTTGCCTCTTATAGGCTAAGGACCCATGTAGCAGCCACACCAAAAAAGTGCTGCAGGAAAAACTGTAGTGGAAATGCATCACGGTTTTTCCCGGATTGATTTTTTACAGAAAGTCTGCAGAGTTTTCCTCTGTGAACTTTCTGCTTCAATTATACCTTTAGGGAAACCCCTGGCGTTTCCATAGGTATAACTGACATGCTGGCATTTCCAAAAACGCAACGGTTTTGGAAACCGCAGCATCTCCGCAGAGCATATTTTTCTGAAATGTGTGGATGGGACTTGCTAGAATAACATCCACTTTGCAGGTACTGTAAAACACTGCAGCGTTTACACCACATGAGGCCCTGGCCATAAGATCAGGGTAGAAACACCCTGCTGCAGCTCCACTACTGCAGGTAAGGCTAGGTTCGCACTTTGTGCTCGGCTCTTCGTCGTTCTGATGTGTCGGGGTACCTGAACAATGGAGAGACCATCCGCTAAAACAGCGGTTACCCAAGGTCCCTAAAGACCAGGGGTAGGCAACCTTTTTTGTTCGGCGTGCCGATTTCGATTAAAAAAGCAAAGTTGAGGTGCTCGGAGTGCCGGTCTATAATTGTAAGTCTGATGACCCCTGCACATGGTATTATGTCCCGAGTGCCCAAACTGCAACCCAAAGCCCACTAAATTATCGCAAAATGCCAACTTGGCAATTTAACCTTAAATTAACCTGCCTCCCCTGCATACCCCATTCCACCTCTTGCTCACACACAGCCTGCACCCCTAATCCCCCCTCTTGCTCACACGCAGACTGCACCCCCATTCCCCCCTCTTGCTCTGACACAGATAGCACCCCATTCCCCCCTCTTGCTCACACATGCTGTCTCTTCTCTCCTCACCTTCCATCAGTCTCCATTCCCAGCAACTTCCTCTTTCTGTGTAATGCCACACTGTCCTGTAGTATCCAGAATAGCTCCGCCCACGTAAGAGTCTGATCACATGGTCATGACGTCATCAAAGGTCCTTTAGCCCACTAGGATTTAGCATCTACCGTGTAAGCAGCCTACACTGACAGTTTTCAGCTGTATGTGCATTTGCACATACAGCTGAAAGAAACGATCGCTCACTAACGGGGAATCCTGGACCAGATTCTCTGTTAGTGAGCGATCATGGCGACGGCACGCATGCCAACTAAAAGGGCTCTGCGTGCCTTCTCTGGCACGCATGCCATTGGTTCACCATCACGGCCATAGACCATGTAGCGTACAGTAGGTGTCCCAGTGCAACCAGATAGCATCAAATGCTTCCACTGTGTGGTTGAGAGTTGCAGTTAGAAACTCAAGGCTACATACATCCTTCATGCGGGCAACTAACTCAGACCCCGTGGGAGGGAGCACCTCCTTGCAATGTAGGTCTTTGCTGCAGTACACAGGAAGAGGAATAGCTTAGACTTTTTGCTTAAATGTCTGGAAGGCAAATTGAGTAGGTAAGTAAGAGGATATAACGGAACTCCCTGCACAAAGAGGGCAACAGTAAGAAGTTTAACTTCTCTACAAAAAGGGCGGAGGATGGGGCAGTCCCAGAACACATGGTACACAATGCCTAACGAGGTCTGGCAAAGCCAACATGAGGAGGGAATAGTAGGATTAGACTTAGCCGCTCGGGACCAAATGATCTGCCACTGCCTGGTGAGATCTGCCTATCCAGAACCTCAGCCCACTTAACCATATACTTATGAGGCGGGAGGGGTTGCCCCTCAGGGGAAGATAGGAGCCTATATATACTGGTTATGAGCCCCCTGGTATAGGTGCCAGCTCGACACAGTCTCTCAAAGGCCATGGGTAGCAAGACCCGTGTGGATCCAAACTGAGCTAAGTCAAAGTGAGTTATTTGCTGGTAGTGGAACCATTCAGTCACAGGCATGCGTAGGACCGAAGTGAAGTAGTCAAATGGCCTGAGCTCTAGTGTTGAAGGATCAACCAAATCTGCAACATGGAACAGACCCAAGCTGCTCCATGGGCACACCATAGCAGGAGACAGTCCCCCCAGGAGGAGTGGATTATACAGGAATGAGACCATAGAGGAGCAACAGGAGGCCAGGGGGAATAGCTTAGAGCAGGTGAGCCATACTGCCTGTGTAAAACCAATAGGCCCCAAGAGGTGGGTGGCAAGTGAGGGGGAGGAGCGGGACCACAAGAAAGCATTGGGGTGCACAGGGGCTAACCACAATTTCTCAATTTCAACCCATTTGGTGTAGGCCAAAACAGGATAATTCTCAGGTGGGCTGCCCAATAATAGTGGAGAATATGCAGGACCACTAGCCCCCCCTCAGCCTTGCCAGCCAGCATCACAGAGCGGGAAATACGATGGTGTTTGGTGTTCATTTGGTGTTGATCTTCTGACCACACATGTTGGCCTGATGAAGACACCAGTTTAAGGTGTCGAAACGCGTCGCCATTCCCCAAATAAAGGATCAGTATCACATTTATATGTCAGCAGTGCATTATTAAGTCCCGGTACTTTTTTATTTTTTATTTGTTCTGGCACTGAATATACCAACAACTTTGTTGTTTGGTCCTCCGGGCTATGCAGCAGCTGTTCCTGTAATCACCCAACCGGACTACCGCTACAATCCTATCAAGTCTTACAGAGGCGCTGTGTGTTTTTTCACTCAATTATTTACTATATGTAGTATGCTTCATAGGTGGGTCTTGCTACTGCACTGCTAGGGTCTCTCTACGGATAGGCATATACTACAATTCTGCTTCCTATGTACAAAAAGTTTGTATTACTGCCACCTATGTACAAAAGTTTACTATAATATTGCCCCATAAACAATAATATAACTGTTATAATGCTGCTCCTATGTAAGAGAATATAACCACAATATTTCCCCCTTTGTACAAAAATATAGTTAAAATAGTAATGGCCCAATGAGCATTATAGAACCTATATCCATGCCCATAGGAGACATTATCAAAGTAAATGTGTTCTAGTCCACAGGGCAGAATGACATGAATCATATACAACATGCCCACTAATGCCTGGCAACATTAGTCAACAATAATTAGTATACGCTCCATTGCTAAAAGTATTCCCCCATGTAACTTACCAAAATACTTCTAGCTCATTCTTTCCAGCAGGTAGCAGCAGGCCTTTCTATATGTAGTATGCGTCACCAGTGGGTCATGCTACTACACAGCTTGGCTGTCTATGGATAAGATTATAACTACTATAATACTGCCCCTTCTATATAAAAGAATGTAACTGATATAATACTGCCCCTATATTCTTTTTTATATAACTGTAATTTTATTGAAAAATTTTTCATTAACAAGGAATAAAGAAAAAACAAAAAAACAATAATAATCAAACAAACAGGAAGCATTGAGGTAAATAGAGGCTATCTGCCTCCTCCCCCTTAAGCAATATGCATTTAAATTAAGCAGTGAACAAGGGAGGGGGGAATGGAGGGGTTAAGAAGACAAGGGTAGGACCAAAGGGAAGGGGGGGGAGGGAAGGAGAGGACTAGAGATCAGAGACCCTGTAATGTACAATACATGTCCCAGGGTGCCCAAATAGCCCCAAAGGCTTCCCGTGAATTATGTAGGCCAGCAGTCAGGTATTCAAGACTCCTCACATCCTTCATTCTAGCCACAAGCTCAAGACTAGATGGGGGACTCACCTTCTTCCAGTTTCTAGCTATGAGAGTTTTAGCTGCAGTACAAAGATGCAAGAAAAGCCTGGATGACTTATTGCTCAGGTGTCTGGGGGGAAGGTTCAGGAGATAAAGAAGAGGGTCAAGAGGAACCTCTTGCAAAAAGAGAGCAGTCGTCAGAGTCCTGACCTCCCTCCAAAAACCGAGGATGAGAGGGCACGTCCAAAAGATATGGTGCAGGGTACCCACCGCAGCTCCACAGCGCCAGCACCATGGGGGAACTAATGGGTTTAAAGTATGAAGGAGAGCCGGGGTATGATACCAATGCATCAACAGCTTATACTGCGTTTCCCTAAACGTAATGCACTGAGATGATTTCTGGGCCCGAGACCATACAATCCGCCACTGTTCCTGGGAGATGGGTTTACCCACCGCCTCCTCCCATTTAAGCATATAGCGATGATTAACAGGAGAGCCTGTAGTTTGTGAGTTAAGAAGTTGGTAAATAGAGGATATAAAGCCCCTAGTGGACGTGCCTGCACGGCAAATCTTTTCAAAAGCGGTGGGGAGTGACACCTTAAGAGACCCATGGAGGGAGCGGACAAAGTGAACCACCTGCAAGTAATGGAACCATTCAGTACTTGGCAGGTTTTGATTAGCTGTAAGATAAGCAAAGGACCTGAGTTCCAAGGTTCCAGGGTCAACCATGTCAGCAATCCGGTAAAGGCCAGCTTCAGACCACACTTTAGTCATGGCAGAAGTCAGGCTCTCTGGGAGAAGGGGGTTGTATAGTATGGAGACCATAGATGAGCGCGGGGACATCAGGGAGAATCTAGCACAACAGGTAGACCAGATAGATCTAGTAAACCGAATGGGGCCCAACAGGTACGAGGCAGGGGGGGGGGGGGGGGAGCTGACCCACAGAAGCGCGTTAGGATGCATGGGTGCCAGCCATAGCTTCTCTATCTGCACCCATCTGGTGTATGCTGGCATAGCCGCCCAGAATGGGATATGGCGTAAGTGGGCCGCCCAGTAATAATGTAACAGATGTGGGACAGCCATACCCCCAGACCCCCTATCCGCCAGCATAACAGATCTAGGTATTCGGTGTCGTTTTGCTTTCCAGATAAACTGGAAGATAGCTTTCTGTAGGTTCCGTAATTCTCCCCGAGGTATCGCGACTGGGAGCGTCTCGAAAAAATACAGTAGCTTCGGGAGGAGAGTCATCTTGACCGCAGCAATTCTCCCCAAAAGGGAGATAGGCAAGGGTTGCCATTTGTCCAATAGGGCTCTTAGCTCACAAAACAACCGCGGGTAGTTTGCCGAGTAGAGGGTCGCATAGGAGGTGGATATATAGACTCCCAGGTAGCGGGTAGAGGACTCCCGCCACTGGAAATCGTAATTACTGCGGAGGAGAAGGAGAAGGTCCCGTGGGATGTTAAGTGGGAGTGCCTCAGTCTTCGCGGGGTTCACCTTATACCCTGAGAGATCACCATAGGTCTCTAGCGAGCGCAGCAAGTTTGGAAGGGTAGTATGAGGGGAGGTGAGAGTGAGGAGTACATCGTCCGCAAAGAGAGATATCTTAAATTCCTTATCTTGGACCATGATGCCCTTGATATTAGGGTCTCGCCTAATCTTGGCCGCTAGCGGTTCAATGCAGAGGGCAAATATGATGGGTGACAGGGGGCAACCCTGCCTAGTGCCATTTCGAATAGGGAAGAAGGGCGAAGATGCATGGGGAAGCTTAATTGCTGCTGAGGGTAAGGAGTAAAGGGCCTGGATAGCTGTGAGAAACGGTCCCGTAAGCCCGAACGCCTTAAGCGTAGTATGCATAAACGACCAATTTATGCGGTCAAAAGCCTTTTCAGCGTCCAGGCTCAAGAGAAGGGCCGGGGGTAGAATAATGATTGGCCACCTCCACCAAATCCACAGTCCTCCTGGTGTTGTCACCACCCTGACGACAGGGGATGAATCCCACCTGGTCCTTATGGACAAGCAGAGGGAGCCAAGCATTCAGTCTATTGGCTAAGAGTTTGGTGAAAAGTTTCAGGTCCGTGTTCAGCAAAGCAATCGGTCGGTAGTTAGCACAATCCTGCAAGTCCTTACCCGGTTTAGGGACCAATGTGAGTAGTGAAGAGAGCATAGTCGGGGGTATAGGGGAACCTGAAAGGAAGGAATTGAAGAGGGACAATAGATGAGCAGAGAGTTCACCCTGGAAAACCTTATAATAATTGTAAGTGAACCCATCTGGGCCTGGGGCTTTCCCATTTGGGAGGTCCCTCAGGACCCCTTCTAGTTCCTCCCTGGTGATGGGGGTGTTCAGGGAGGTTAGGGCCTCAGGAGGAAGGCGTGGGAGACAACAATCCTTTAAATAGTCTTCCAGTAGTGTTGAGTCATCCCCAGGGAGTAGTGCTCGTGGGGGGGGTAAGTCATACAGCTTAGAATAGTAAGAGTGGAACGCCAGCGCCACAGCATCAGGGTGATGTTGAAGAGTACCCGCGGGGTCACGGACAGAGTGTGGTGTGGAAGAGGCCCGATGATCCCTGAGGGTTCCTGCCAGGAGGGTATGAGATTTATTACCTCGTTCAAAAAACCGCTGACGGGTATAAAGGAGAAGTCGTTCCACATGGCGGGCCCCCAAATCACGGAGGTCCGCCCGGGCCAGGACCAAACGGCGAAGAACCCCCAGGGATGGATGCGCTGCCAAAGTCGTCGTAAGGGACCGAATACGGGCTTGGAGGAGCTGTTCCTGGGCCTGTCTGTCCCTTTTAAGCCTAGAAGCCAATGCGATACAGCATCCTCTCATGACCGCCTTATGGGCTTCCCAGAGAATGGCAAGAGAGTCTACCGAGCCTAAGTTGTCCCTAAAATAATCTATCAAGTGTGTGCGCAGGGTCTCGAGGGAGGTCGGCGAATTGAGCAGTGTTTCGTTAAGACGCCAATGACATTGGCGAGTAGGCACTGGAGTCGTAGATAAGGTAACCACGACTGGGGCATGATCAGACCAGGTGAGAGGGCCAATGTTCGTGTCCCTAAGCAAACGAAGAGCGGGAGCATTTCCAAAGAAGTAGTCAATGCGGGTGTGAGTGTTATGAGGGTGAGAAAAGAAGGTGTAGGAGCGCGCCGTAGGATTGTCCACTCGCCAAAGGTCATACAAAGAGTGGGCGCGGATCAGCCTGCGGAACTCCCTTGCAAGTTGGGCCAACCTATGGGGGGTTGGGCCCTGGGGTAACGCCAGACGATCCGCCCGTTCAGAGAAGACCATGTTAAAGTCTCCCCCCACCAGCCAAGCTGATGGTGGGAGAGCGCGCAGACGGGAGAATACCCGGCGCAAGAACGGGATCTGTGCTGAATTGGGGGCATAGACATTGCATAAAACAATCGGGGCACCATAAAGGAGCCCCTCCAAGATAACAAACCGGCCACCTGGGTCTATGTGGGAAGTCGTCACTGTAATTGGGCAGGATCGAGAAAGAAGGATAGCCACCCCAGCTCTGCGTCGATTGTGGAAGGCTGAAAAAGCTACGGGAAAATAATGCTTAGCGAAGGCAAAAGTACCAGCGCGGTCAAAATGAGTCTCCTGAAGAAACGCCACATCCGCTCGTAAGGAGCGGAGTTCTCTAAGGACATGGCGCCTTTTAATGTTGGAACCCAGGCCCTTGACATTAATTGTCACGCACCTAACCATTGGGACCCAGGATTGGAGGACAGTGGCGGATTGCAATAAGCTCACCCATCTCACATGACGCTGGCAAGTTTCCCTCGGAGAGGCAAAAGGGCAATCCACAAACAGGAACCCAAAGTCGAGGCAGGGTCTCTAGATCAGGGAGGGGGGGGGAAAGAGAGGGAGGGAGGGAGGCAAAAGACATCATAAATGACAAAGTAAAAATAAAAACAGTTAAACAATACTTTGTGGGCGAGGCTAAGTCACTCGCCTGGGGACCAATGAGGGCAGCCAGAGGTCCAATCAGGATCAATGGCCGCACAGTCCAAGTATCCCCTTAGGGGGGAGAGCATGGACAGGAGGTCGGAGGGGAGGCGGTGGATCCCCAACCACCAATAAAAAGAAGGAAGGAAGGGGAGTCACCGGAACCCCACCCCCGCCCCACTCCGCTAAAACAATCCAACAATAAGCATAATAGATGAGACCCGTAGACCTAAAAAAAGAAAAAAAGAGAAGCAAACATAACATTAAGGCATGCAGATTCCAAAGCACCACCGAGAAAAGGGAGAACGTCTCAAGGGGGGGCAGCCTCCTCAGGGATCAGTCTCCAGCCGGGGCCTCCGAGTGGTCACCACCGCGGAGGATGCATGACGTCGTCTGGGCTCCAATCGTTGCCAAACCGGTGGTGGGGGAGGGGGTGGAGAGAATAGCTCCCAGTCTGTTAAATCCGGCAGGGGAACATCCAATAGGTTACAGAAGAGAGGCAAATCCGCAAAGGAGCGAAGCGTAGCGGAGCGACCATCCCTACGAGCAATGAGAGCAAACGGAAATCCCCACCGGTAAGGAATTTGGTGCTCCTGAAGAATCTGGAGGAGGGGTCGGAGATGGCGGCGTTTCTGGAGGGTGATTAGCGACAGATCCTGATAGAATTGTAGTGGAGCTCCCTGAAACTCGAAGTCTTTGAGTTTGCGCACTTTGCTCATTATAGCCTCTTTAAGGGTGAAGTCGTGGAGGCAGCAGATGACATCACGGGGTGTGGCGGAAGATCCTCTGGGTCGAAGGGCTCGATGTGCCCTATCAAACTTAATTTTGTGGGACGGGGGGCTCCTGCAGTATAGTGTTGAAGACAGCCTCCAGCAGAACAGGCAGATCCTCAGATTGGTCAGCCTCTGGGAGTCCCTTGATGCGTATATTGTTGCGCCGGCCCCTGTTGTCAAGATCCTCCAAGTGGCGTTGCATGTCCCGTATAGCTGAACCCTGTTCAGTGGTAGTATCATGCAGTGAGGCAACATAGTCCCTGGTAGTGTCATGGTCATTCTCCAGCGTGTCCATTCGGTTAGCAATGGAGTGTAAATCAGTGCGGAGGGTAGCAATTTCAGATCGGAAGGATGCTGTGATTTCCGCAACCATACTTTTAAGGTCTTGTTTAGTAGTAAGTTGAGGAAGAAGGTCCGCCATGGATGATGGTGCTGAAGATGGGCCTGGAATGCAGCTCTGGGGGTACAGGACTGGAGGGGGGGAGCCATAATCCTTGGGAGTGCGGGGCGGAGGAGCCCCTACGCCAGCGCCTTCCACCGCGCCATCCCCCCCTGAGCTATGGAGGGGAGGGGCGATGGGGGAAGATAGTAGATGGGGGGCCACAGAGACCAGCTCTGTGGCCACAGGCTGCAACTCATCAGCGGTGTAGGAGGGAGCAGAGCCACTGACCTCAGAACTCCTTGAGAAGCTGGAAACATCCGGGGTCCTCTCATGCCGCTCTGCCAGGAGTGCTGGTGAAGCAGAATGTAGTTGCTGGGACATCCCAGGGTGAGGAGACTGTGGGAGTACTCGTGCTGGGGAAACTCTGGGTTGCCCAGGCGCCGACAGGGATCTCTGTTGAAGCGGCGCTCCGCTGGCTGACAGGGGGAGTGCGGGAGGAGAGAAGCTGCGCTGCGACCCCTGTGCCTGGAGAGCGGAGGAAATCCAAGATGGCCGCCCCGCAGCAGCCTGGCCCGGTAGAGAAGGCCGCTGGGCCAGAAAGGCGTCCAGGGTGGCCCCCCCAGACCTCTCCACGGGCGCTGGGGTGCCCGGGGCCACCTTCCTCGGTAAGCGCTTGCCCATACTGCGCCTGCTGAGGGGTCCACGGGTCTCAGTAGCGAGCGGAGGAGCGGAGAAGGACCTGCGCGCGTGCTACTCCATGCGCGTCCAGGCCACGCCCCAGCTATACTGCCCCTATATTCAAGTATATAACTACTGTTATAATATTGCTCATTATGGACAAAAAGAATTTCTGCAGAAGTCCTATGTAAATGATACACAGTATTGCTGCACCCGTATTCCCATATTTTACACAGAACTGCTGCAGCCTGCCACCTTTGTTTCCTTACATAGGACTGATGCCTTTCCCTTCATGTAAAGCAGACAGTCCCATGCTAAAGTATGATACTTTACTCAGAAATGCTTTAAGTGGAGCAAGGGACAGAAGGCACCACTTTCGTTCTTTACATAGGACTGCTGTCTATCCTTCCATGTAGAGATGAGTAAAGCTCGAGAGTTTTGTTTCAGATACGTCCCATTTGCACTCAATATTAGTTTTGGTTCCAATAAATTTGTTCTCATTTAACAGTAACAGGACACCCAGAGATTTCCCTATAGTGTCCTAGTGTTTTAACTCATGGTTTTGACCTACTTTCAGAAGTAGTTGAATGACTGAGAGTAACCCAAGTCTCAGTGACTCCTTCACAAAATTGTGGCACATCTCAGTGGCTCCATGTGCCAAAAAAAGCGTTACTTTGGAAAGTGTGCCAATGAAAACTAGTAACTTTGATCACATGATATAAGGAGATGTTATTAACTGGTTTTCTGCACACACACTACTTTGGATTTGGTGACCTCCATCAATGACCAGCCTGCTGCCACCCCAGTGCCCTATCATCACTGCACATGGTCGAATATTGTCAGTACCCTGACGGGGGGTAGGTAACAGGGTAATAGGGGGAAAGGGGTATTAGTGTTATCCCTTTCACTGGCTAACACTAAGCCCCCACCTTAGTGATGAATGCTGTCAATCAGTGTCCAATACTAACACACTCCTCATTGGCCTTAAAAAAAAAAACAACCAAAAAACACACTGGTCATTGATGGAGTCCAACAAATCCAAAGTAGTGCAATCAATCCTGAGAACCTGTATAAAACAAAACAAAACACACAAAAGATCACTCTATTAGCCCTGTTTTTCTGGCACATGGAGCCCCCAGCATCCACTAAAGTTGAGACTTATCTTGAGAGCTAGGGACCCCTTCCGTTACGAAGGTGTTTCTGCACTCAAGGGGTTACCTGCAGTCATTCTTCATTTTTAGGGGTTACTCTCAGACTGTCTCAGTCACTGCATGACAGAGAGTTACATGGTAGATAATGTAGGTTATATATTTTTTTTTCTGACATGGTAATTTACATAGGACTGCTGCCTATCCCTTCATGTAAAGCAGCCCTGTGTAAAATTACTGTACACAGGACTGCTTTGCACAGAGGGAGAGGCAGCAGTCCTGTGTAAAATACCATAGGACTGCTGCCACTCCTTCCATGTAAAGCATATTCTCAGAGGGAGAGGCAGCAGTCCTTTGTTACAGCTGGTAGTGAGGTCAGGACGGTGGTGTCGGTGCAGTGGAGTCCATGGCCATCTGACTCACTCCAGAGGTGGCATCTTTCACACAGCCAGCAGCACCCTTGGGAAGGAGGCAGAGAGAATGTCCAAGGAAAGCAACCATGCTGCATCAGGAAATCAGCTATCCAAGACTTGGAGCTCCCATGGCAATTCATGGCCTGTACAGCCACAGGGAATTATTTTAAAGATATAATACAGGGGAATGGCGTCTCAGCCTTGACAGATAGCTTGCAGCCCATATTCAGCATCCAGTTGGTCAGCCCACCAGGAAGATTCCCAGTGGCGCACATTACCACTTTATCCCTGGCTGGAAGCCATAAAAGAGGTATAGAACAGAGCCATATAAGAGCAGCTCTGTTCGTACTCAAGTGAATAGGGGCAGAGCTGCAGTGGGGCCACTTGTACAGTGTACGGTGAGGAAGCTGTATGCAGCATACGGAGCTCCATACATTGTAATGGTGTTGCCAGAGAACTGTAGCTCTGCTTCCATTCACTTGAATAGAAGCAAAGCTACTTGTGGCCTTATACCTTAAATGGGCACAGGGTCAGGGCAGGAATTGAATATATATAATGAAGAGCCAAACTGAATTAAACCAAATAAAATAATAAGATCACAAAAGCCACACAAGGAGTGAAGTTAGAGGCAGGCTTAAATGCAAGGGATGCAGTGGCATTTTTGGAGTGGTGAGGGTGAAGTGAGCAGGTTGTTCGCCGTTGTACCTATTTATCCTATAGCTATTAGGAAATGTCACATGGTGTGGTCAAATTGGGGTTTATTGCTAACAGCAACATCATGGAAAATGAATTAAAGCGAGATTTCACCACTTTGTTTAAATAAACTATTATGTAAACATTCATGTCAGTATACACTAACAAGCAAATGGGTAACAATGTTTTGAACTTTTGACTTTAGGCTCCATATCTCACCATCCACTACAGCTTCAAATGTGAGACTACCATCTTGGCTATCTCATACATAAAATTGACTTGCAACTATTTAGTATATGATTAGATATACAGATTCTTGTCATATAACTACATTGTTACTGTTTTGCTCTTAAAAATCTAAATTTTAATTTTTATTATTTTGTAAATCCACCTTTGACTTTCAACACTGCCTGGATCCTTCTGGGCATTCTCTCGATCAGATTCAAGCATGTCTCGACCGAAATCTGATTCCAGGTCTCTTCTACACATTCCCAATGTTGGTGCATACTGGTTGATTCACTTGGGTATGAATACAGCTTTTTCTTCAACTCTACCCACAAGTGTTCGATCAGGTTGAGGTCTGGGGGGCCCAATCCAGCATCTCTACTTCATTGTCAGTGAATCATTTCTTTGCTAATCTCGACCTATGCTTCAGGTCGTTGTCCTGCTGGAACACTATGTCATCCTTTTTATACCCATAGTATTCGAGTGTACAAAGTAGCTTGTCTTGTAGGATACTCACATATTGCTCAGCATTGAATTGTGATGAGCCGACTTGTTGAATCCAATATTTTGCTTGGGCGTCCACCTCTTGGCTTTTGAATGGATGGACAAATTTTATTTTGTATTCTTCCAACTGTCCTGGCACTCACATGATGCAATTTGGCAATTTTCTTGGCCGAGAGACCGCTATCAATGGGCTCGATGATGCTGTTCCTCTTTTCTTGGGAAATCTTCTTCATAGATGGTCCTGATTTGAACCAGTGACCTTTCACTTGGGAATCAACCTAATAACACATTGAGCTATTAGGGAATGTGAGAATAGGTTGTAATTTGCAATAAACGAGAAGAAAAAGATTTTTCCACCTCAAAATAGTAACAATGAAGTTACATGACAAGAATCTGCATAATTAATCATATTCTAAATAGTTGCAAGTCAAATTGATGTATGAGATAGCCAAGAAGATTGTCTATAAAATGATGGTGGTCTCACATTTGAAGCTGTAGTGGATGGTGAGATATGGAGCCTGAAAGTCAAAAGTTCAAAACATTGTTACCCTTTTGCTCATCAGTGTACATGCTCATGTAAAAACATGCTGCTACAACACCTGGAGGTTCTTAAATGGAGACCTGCAAATAAAAGACCTGCAAGATAAAATAAATGTTTAAAAATATTGGACTTTTTGGACATATTCCACATTATACAAGAAAGTCTAGATTGTTTACGGTATGATGTTGTGTACATGTATAATGGTATTTCAAGTTTCCTTCTCTGTATTTATTTGAACAGAGCTTGCCAAAAATTTAAACCATGACAAAACTATGGGGATGAAGAAGAGTGTGGACGAACTGAGCAAAACTACACAGAAGTTGAAATCATCTCTCATTATCTATGAAGATGAGAAAAATGTAGAACATATGCGGCAAGTAAGAGATTGTAAGTACTCAGTATTGTATTATGCTTCTAAAGAGATTTAATTCTTAAAGCATACTAACCTTCTGAACAATTTTTGATTTTCTGGCAGGATTTGTGACATTAATACATTTTATAATATACTTTATTAATTAATTCAAATTGTAATATCTCAGTTACAGTATATGCCAATTCTGGCTGTTTTTTAAAAGGTAATATATCTGGAAATAGTACAAGGTGAACTGCAATCTTGGTGTCATATGAAAGTCTATACTCTAATGAGAAGCAGTGTACAGAATAAAGAAGAGACATAAAGCGGATTTCAGCACAGGTTTTCACAGAAAACTCCTGACTGCCCTATTCCCCATTACAAAGAACATTGTTGAAAGGGGTCTCCCATCTCAGACATTTACGGTATATCCACAGGAATGCTATCATTGTTTTATAGGTGCAGGTCCCATCCCTGGGTCTGTTGAGAGTTTATTTTCCCATGTAGATTTCTAGGGGAGGTTCTCTGGCAGGTCAGAGGGGTGGTGCTACAGTATTAAAGGGATTCTATCATAAAAAAACGTTTATAAACTAAAAGCACGTAGGAATAGCCTTTAGAAGTGCTATTCATCTCTTACCTTTATTTTGCAGGTCCGCACCGCCGTTTTTGAATTTTTTGTTCTTTTTTCATTATGCTAATTGTGCTTAAAAAGCCCAAAGGGCTTTCCCACTGTGCTCAAAGCACAGCCTTGTCACAGCTTCCAGCGCCACCTCTCTCTTCTCGTCCTGACGCGTCTCCTCCTCTTCGCAACGTCAGAACCCGCTGAACGCATCTTTAGGATCCTAATCCCGCGCATGCTCAGTCGGCTCTGCCACTTCGGGTTGGACAGAGCCGACTGCGCATGTTCCGTCGGCCATTTTGATGTGGTCTCTTACACCAGCGTATTGTGTCTGTGCAGTATGCTCGTGTAGTTCTAAGGAGTACAGAGCATACTGAGCATGCGTGGGATTTGGATCCCGAAGACGCGCTCAGCGGGTGCTGATGTTGCGAAAAGGAGGAGACGCGTTAGGACGAGAAGAGAGAGGCGGTGCTGGAACCTGTGACGAGGCTGTGCATTCTAAACACAATTAGCATAATGAAGAAAGAACTAAAAATTCAAAAACGGCAGCACAGACCTGCAAAATAAAGGTAAGAGATGAATAGTCTTTCTAAAGGCTATTTCTACATGCTTTTAGTTTAATACGTTTTTTCAATGATAGAATCCCTTTAAGATAATGCAATTGCCACACAGTTCAGCTGTAATAAAGTTTAATACAGATTCTCTAATGTAAAGTGATCAGGTCCTATACCCTTTAAACACAGCGTGCTGATTTTACTTTTCCTTTAAGGTTTTTTTTTTTTTTTTTTTTATAAAACATAATTGTATATTTACTGTAGATGTCAATATTGATAGAATTATTGTTTTAATAATGTTACTGATATTACAATAACATTAATATTACTAGTTGCCAAGGTAGAATAATTGATAATATATTAGTGTATTAACTTCAAATGAATGCTGAATACTGTTTTTTTAAAAATATATATAATAATACAATAATAATAAACCCACTTACCTATTTCTTTTCAGTAAACAGTATAAAGGATGAAGATTGGGACCTAGTAGTTGAAAGACAACAGCTTCTCCCTTATAACCGCCATCTGAATGAATGGTGTAGGTCTATGGTTTATGGGGTGATTTTTGGTTTTTTTGCTGCACCACTCTTTGCCAGTCTTATTTTTCTGATTATTTTCTGCATGAATTTTGTCAACAATACTCATTATGAAATACCTATTAAAATTGAGGAATTTTAACGCTAATAATTCTAACCAACAAATGTAATGTAATACATAAGTAAGACTACAATGTCTGTAGCAAATTTATGATCCTATTACTGCTTTTGGAAAAAAGATTTCAGCCAACACTATATTGTCTTCCTACACCACTACATTATAGCACTTAACTAGCACATAAGATCTATATTTAGGTACATAACTTATGACTATTGCCTAGCAAAGGTGAAATTTGCTCTAAAATCAAAGTCAAGTGTCTTGAGATTTTCTTGAATATTTTTGGTGTAGATTTGCTTGAGTACCATCTTCCACTTTGCCACACTTTGTCTTCAGTTAGGATCAGTTATCTAGAGTGGAGAGCAAAGCCCTAGCATGAGAAGAAATATCCCTAAAGCCCTTTTCAGCTAATTTACATAAGTAAAAAACACTGATTTTCATGAAAATAAAGCTGCAATGCAGAAGAAGAAAGGCATATTTTAAAAAGTGTAGAAGCAGCTCTACAAGGTACTGTCATTAGTTTGATAACAATTTTCCGGCTGACAGACTCTCTTTAAAGTGCATTTAAAGAGTACCTCCAATTTTAAAACAACTTTTCATAAATTAATAGTACATGTGAATATGAAAAAAAACTCTGTATTATATCTTATGTAAGAAATATCTTTTCTTCTCCATTTATTAAACTAAATTACATAGTCTACGGAGAATGGGATGGGGAGGAGGAGGCTGCTGGAAAAAGACAAATAAACCAAATACAAATAATTCTTAATACAAATAACTACAGCTGCTACACACTGCTACACTACGGCTCAGGGGAACTCTTTAAAAACTGCTATGTTTCAAGCACAGAATAAAGCAATAAATCAAGAGACAGCATCCTCCCCCTCCCTGATGTTCAATAATCCACCCCTTAAAACCCAGTTCTCCTCCCCTCAATGTATTTTGCCTGCCAGGGATTAATGCCTGGGGATACATCAGGAGATTGCAGACCCTAAAGTCTTTGCAGTGAAAACTGCAGTTCCCGGAGCCCTGTTGGTGGGCATCGGGCAGTGCAGGGTGGCTCAGTGGTTAGCACTGCAGCCTTGCAGCGCTGGAGTCCTGGGTTTGGATACTGCCAAGGACAACATCTGCAAGGAGTTTGTATGTTGTCCCCGTGTTTGCGTGGGTTTCCTCCGGGTACTCTGGTTTTCTCCCACACGCCAAAGACATATTGATAGGAAATGTAGATTGTGAGCCCTATATGGGATAGTGACTGACAATGTCTGTAAAGCGCTGCAGAATATGATGGCGCTGTACAAGTAAGCATAATAAATAAATTAGCCGAGACCACAGCTGGGTACCAGCTCTTTATAACCTGATCGTTAACTCACTGACATCCACTCCAGGTGTGTGGACATTACCATCCATTCCCACTCCGAGCCACTCGTTGGACAGTGTGAGGAGTATCTGGTAGGCATAGTGAAACATATACTGTATATATATATTTTTTAATACCAACACTGTGGTATAGTGAAATGTGATGATGGACCCAGGCCGCAGGACATGTCTGGCTGAGCGGTGGCATTTGTGGTAGCTGTGGCAATGTGTGGCAGTGTGGCTGGGCATAAAATGATGGACGAGGCTGCAGGACATGTCTGCCTGAGTGGTGTTAGGAACTAGGCAGCTGTGGCAACATGTGTGGCAGTGCAGCAGGGCATATTATTATTTACCAGGCCGCAGGACATGTCTGCTTAAGTGGTGGCAGCTATTTAAGAGTAGCAACCAGTATCAGCAGCAGTACAGTAAATGGAAGATAATGATAAAGGGAGATGTTCCTTGCCTGGCAGCTGAAAAAGCTAGAATATCTGCTGAAATGGAAAGAATTCTATGACCCTAGGAACAGCACTAGGGAGGCAGAAAAGAAATTAGATGATCCTGCCGATTATCCCTTATTAAGAGCAAATGCTACATCAACATTGTGATCATTGTGTCTGTGGCTTGCTGCTACAGTGGGTATGGAAAGTATTCAGACCCCTTTAAATTTTTCACTCTTTGTTTCATTGCAGCCAGTGGCGTAACTAGGAATGGCTGGGCCACAAGGCGAACATTTGACATGGGGCCCCCCCGCCCCGAACCGGTTACGGGTCCCCAAACTGTAAAATATGCTCAACAGTGGCACCAGATAGTATTATATACTCGACAGTGGCCCCCACACAGCATTATATGCTCCACAGTGGCCCCCATACAGCATTATATGCTTTACATTGCTCCCCCTTCACACAGTATAATATGCTCCACACAGTGGCCCCCACCCTGTATTATATGCTCCCTGCAGTGGTCCCCACCCAGTATTATATGCTTCCCACAGTGGCCCCCACCCAGTATTATATGCCCCCCCACAGTGGGCCCCACCCAGTATTATATTCTCCCTACAGTGGCCCCATCCAGTATTATATGCTCCACAGTGGCCCCCACCCAGTAGTATATGCTCTACAGTGGCCCCACTCAGTAGTATATGCTCTACAGTGGTCCAACCAGAAGTATATGCTCCACAGTGGCCCCCACATAGTATTATAAGCTCCCAACAGCCCCCCTCCGCTTCGGTGCTATTATTATACTCTGGGGTCTGAGGAGACAATGGAGGCCCAGGGAAGGTGATTAAAAATAACAAACATTCATATTCACCTTGCTTTACCTTTCCTTGGCATCCTCGATCCATCCTGCCATCTTCAGTGTCTTCAGGCCCACTTCCGACGTCGCTGCTGAGGCCTGTGATTGGGACTCAGTGGTCACATGGGGGGGGGCGCACTGACGTCATTACGCGGCCGCGCCCCATGTGACCGCTGAGCCTAATCACAGGCCTCAGTCATGACGGAGGAGCGCCGGAGAGAAAGCTGTGCCCAGGAGAGGTGAGAATATGTATTTATTGTTTTCAGTCACCTTCCCTGGGCTGCAATCTATTGGAAAGGGGCCTGCAATATGCCAGGGTCCCTTTCCAATAACAGTATGTATAGCAGTCGGGGAACCAGGCTTTCCCTGACCGCCATCATAGTGGTCTGGGGCCCGGTTATCTCCAGCTGGCCGCGGGCCCCATACCATGCCGTGTCCGGTCGCGATCGCACCCCCTGCAACCACGATCGTTATGCCACTGGTTTGTGGGGTTTGCGGTAGCGGCTGCCACAGGGCTCCAGGCCCCCTAATGTCCCAGGCCCTGTGGCTACCGCTGCTACCCCGGTATTTACGCCCCTGATTGCAGCCATTTTCTAAAAGCAAAAAAGTTCATTTTATATCTCATTAATGTACATTCAGCACCCCATCTTGACAGAAAAAAAAAACAGAAATGTAGGTATTTTTGCAAATTTATTAAAAAAAGAAACTGAAATATCACATGGTCATAAGTATTCAGACCCTTTGCTGTGACACTCATATTTAACTCACATGCTGTCCATTTCCTTCTGATCCTCCTTGAGATGGTTCTATTCTTTCATTGGAGTCCAGCTGTGTTTAATTAAACTGATTGGGCTTGATTAGGAAAGGCACACACCTGTGTATATAAGACCTCACATCTCACAGTGCATGTCAGAGCAAATGAGAATCATGAGGTCAAAGGAACTGCCCAAGGAGCTCAGAGACAGAATTGTGGCAAGGCACAGCTCTGGCCAAGGTTACAAAAGAATTTCTGCAGCACTCAAGGTTCCTAAGAGCACCGTGGCCTCCATAATCCTTAAATGGAAGAAGTTTGGGACGACCAGAACTCTTCCTAGACCTGGTCAAACTGAGCAATCGTGGGAGAAGAGCCTTGGTGAGAGAGGTAAAGAAGAACCCAAAGATCACTGTGGATGAGCTCCAGAGATTCAGTAGGGAGATGGGAGAAAGTTCCACAAAGTCAACTTCAGCCCTCCACCAGTCGGGGCTTTATGGCAGAGTGGCCCGAAGGAAGCCTCTCTTCAGTGCAAGACATATGAAAGCCCGCATAGAGTTTGCTAAAAACACATGAAGGACTCCCAGACTATGAGAAATAAGATTCTTTGTTGTTAATTCTAAGCGGTATTTGTGGAGAAAACCATACACTGTTCATCATCTGCCCAATACAATCCCAACAGTGAAACATGGTGGGGGCAGCATCATGCTATGGGGGTGTTTTTCAGCTGCAGAGGCAGGATGACTGGTTGCAATTGAAGGAAAGATGAATGCGGCCAAGTACAGAGATATCCTGGAAGAAAACCTCTTCCAGAGTGCTCTGGACTTCAGACTGGGCCGAAGGTTCACCTTCTAACAAGACAATAACCCTAAGCACACAGCTAAAATAACAAAGGAGTGGCTTCGGAACAACTCTGTGACCATTCTTGACTGGCCCAGCCAGAGCCCTGACCTCAACTTAATTGAGCATCTCTGGAGAGACCTGAAAATGGCTGTCCACCAACGTTCACCATCCAACCTGACGGAAATGGAGAGGATCTGCAAGGAAGAATGGCAGAGGATCCCCAAATCCAGATGTGAAAAACTTGTTGCATCATTCCCAAGAAGACTCATGGCTGTACTAGCTCAAAAGGGTGCTTCTACTCAATACTGAGAAAAGGGTCTGAATACTTATGACCATGTGATATTTCAGTTTTTCTTTTTTAATAAATTTGCAAAAATCTCTAAATTTCTTTTCTTTTTCTGTCAAGATGGGGTGCTGAGTGTACATTAATGAGAAATGAAATGAACTTTTTTGCTTTTAGCAAATGGCTGCAATAAAACAAAGAGTGAAAAATTTAAAGGGGTCTGAATACTTTCCGTACCCACTGTACTATGGGTGTCTGTGACAATTGACATAATTAAAAAAAAAAATTGGGGCACACTATCAGTGCACCTACTTCCTGGCTGCCAGCTGAAAAAGTTTGACTATCTTCCAAAAGTCATCAATTGTGTCTGTGCTGCATGCAGTAATAATATACTGCTGTGGAAGCTCCAGCATGTGCAAAAGTGTCACTCAATGTGCGCTGCACCTTACAACCATGAAATGAGGAAGGGGAAGTGGAATCAATGGCTTGTCCTGGTGAAGTTGGGGGTGGGAAATGGTCCAGTGTGGAGAAGGCAGATGGGTCCTGTCTGGTGTTGAAATTGTGATTGTCCTGCACCTGATGTCAGTACTAGAAAAGAGAGGACCTGGCTGTGTTTCTAGACTGTGGCTAGACTGACGCTCAAAACATTGACCCAGTGGACCATGACAGCTAACGTATTGTCCCCTGCCCATAATTGATGCCCAAAGTATTGAGTGCCATGTGCACCTTTCTCCACATGGATATTTACAAGGAGAGGCCCCAGTGGCGTAGCTAGCTAGGGGGCAGATGCCCCAGGCCCACTAACTTTGTGGGGGCCCACCCCGGAGCCGACATTAATACATGCTTTACTTTTATCTAGATCTGGCTAATCATAATATTGCTCCTCTTTCATAAGTGGTTGTTACAAGCAAAGTCTCAGATTCTTTACTCCTTGAATGTTCAATAGACTTTTTGAGAGTTGGTCTTTTAAATAGGGATCACTTAGACTAAGGCTAGCTGCACAAGATTGAATTTCACAAGTAAAACTCGGTCCGTGTGTTAGCCAAATTTACCGGCTTGAACTTCATGCTGGGAGTGGGACTCCTAGCTTCCTAGTTATCTTTGATGGTAGGAATGCCTACCTTCCAGCAACATACTGTCCCGTATAAATTAGAGTACTGGACAATATGTCGCTAGGAGGCAGGGACTCCTAGCATCATAGATAACTATACTTCTAAGAGTCCCGCTCCCAGCATGAAGTTCAATCCGGTAAATCTGGCTAACACATGGACTGAGTTTCATTAGTGAAACTCGGTCGTGTTCAGCTAGCTTTAGAGGATATTTGCATGTCATTTTGATCAGTCTTTTTTCAGTTTTTTATGCACGTTTTGAAATCAAAAGGGTAGATTCAAAGACAAGGAGAAGGTGAATTTCTTGAGATCTGTTCACATGGTGCAGTCCTCTGACTGAGACCATATGGTAAACTGAATTTTTTGAAATCTGTTCACATGGTGCATGCTGTATGGTGTTTGTTGTTGCTGTTGTGCAGTAGCTATGGGGGTGGTGTGGCCCAGAGCCTGGGGGCTTAGCCTGGCTACTGGGTCTCTCTTCCTGTGTGCGCTGTATTGCATGGTGGTGGTGGCTGTCCAGTGCCACATCCAGTAGAGTAGGGCTTATACACCTTAATCAATATGTATACTATGAACCTCATGTTCAGTTTTGTAGATATTGCTGAGAAGCATACGATCAATGTATAAGGCTAGAATGTTCGGTCCATGTCTTTTTTTATTTCTAAATATTTGTGTGAGTAGGAAAGGATATTGAATTTTCATAATAGACACAAATATCCCTAACAGATTAAATGTAATACTGATGAATTTTTATTGTATTTTATCTTTATAAGTGAGTTTCTCTGGGGGTGGGGAGTCACTCATTTATTGCTGACTGTATCCAATTAGTTTAGGGGCCAGTCTCCTGCAGTGCTAGACTCAAGCTCTTCCCTTTTGCAATGAGTAAGGATACTCATGTGAAATGTTAGAAAAGGGAGATGTCCAGTCTATATTCCATTGAATTTTATTGTGTCTAATATGTTCATTTTCTATCAATAAAGTGAAAATTTGAAGTTATTGAAGTGCTGGAATTCCTTCTACTTTTTCTTCAGTATTGGACATTGTGGTACTACTACCCCAATTGGAAGCTGCAGTTGTACCTGTTCCCAGTTGCTGAATAAAGTTATCACCCTGTTCAACTCCAACCACTGGCTTTCTGAGTCGTGCCTGCTTCACCATCAGGGCCCTTCCGAAAACCATCTCACCGGCTCAGAGAGGAGAGGTCCCCTCTCCAACTGGAAGTGCCCCGGGGGAAACTACTAGTACCACCAACATCCAGGTAGTGCTGCAGGACCCCCCTCAGTGGTGTCTGGCCCAGGAGCGGGGCTGGGGTGCTTGGTTGAGTGTGCTTGGCCTAGCAGGTGGCACATCATCCGCCACTACTACTCCTATCCTTCAGTTCCCTCCATCTGGATTGGGGCATTTGTTCTTTGAAAGTTGGGAGGTATGCATTGCCATTGTCACAGTGTTATTAGCAGTAGCTTCTGCAGCTTGCAGTACCTGTGATGATGTCATCAGGAAATGGACATGACTACGGTAAACAGGAAATGGAAATGACTACAGGTAAGAGACGTTGATAATGGCATTAGCAATGGCAGATTTTCAATTTATTTCCCACTATTTTCCATAACAAAGAGTAATGCTGGAGTATTGCTTTAATCCCAGTCTGGCCTTGTATGCACACTATCTCTATAACTAAAGCTGGCCATATACATTAGATTTTAGACTGCTCAATTGGCAGATCTTAGACCAAAATCTGTTGTGTTGGATTTTTTTTGCTGTCTGTCTTGATCTGTTGTGTATGGGCTAGACTGACCAAGCTGTGGGAGATTTTTGTACTGTGGGCATATGGTTATACAGGTGTATCTCAATAAATTAGAATATCTTTGAAACGTTCATTCATTTCAGTGATTCAGTAATTCAATTCATAATCAGCGTCTTCCATGATTGTGTGTCCTACTGAACCAGACTGAGGGACCATTTAAAGGCTTAGGAAACCTTGGCAGGTGACACTGAATTTACAATACTGAACTTTTTTACAATATTTTAATTTTCTTAGATTTTGATTTTCATTACCTGCAATCCATAATCAACATTTACAGAAATAAAACACTTGAAATAGAACACTCTGTGTGTATAGAATATAGAAAATATAGGAGGTCACTTTTTTAATTTATTTACTGAAATAAATAAACGTTTCAAAGATATTCTAATTTATTCAGATGCACCTGTCCTTATAGAACACACCCACAGAGTGTCTGTCATTTACTGTTTTCATAATGTCATCACTTGTAACCCATTAATGACGCAGGGTAGTGTGTACGTTAATGCTCAGTGACTTTTTTCATATTTTCTCTCTACGTCTTCCAAAATTCCTAACTTTTTTATTTTTCTGTCTACATAGCTATGTGAGGGCTTATTATTTGCAAGACTAGTTGTACTTACCTTTGCAACCATTTTGGGATACATATAATGTTTTGATTAGCTTTTATTTACGTTTTTTGAGAGTCCATGTGACATAACACACAATTCCCTCATACTTTTCGCATTTTGTTTTTACAGCTTTTACTCTGCATGAAAAAGCACATGGCAGCTTTGTCAGGAGGGTCATTATGATTAGAGCGATACCATGTTTATATTCATTTTCATTAAAGTTTTACAGCTTTTACAAATAAAACATCATTTTTTGAATAATGAACGATTTTCCTGGGGTCACTCTATTCTGACACCTATAACATTTTACTGTACTGTTGACAGAGATATGTCAGGGCTCTTTATTTGCAGGACAAGTTTTACTTTCTATTCCTATTCTATTCCTTTCTGTTTCAATGTTTGGTATGTATGACTTTTTGATCACTTTTTATTGTTATTTTTGGGGGAAAGTAAAGTGACCAAAATACGTTAATTTGCACATTGCTGTATATATATATTTTTTTTTACGGTGTTCACCGTATGGGATAAATAACGCTATTTTTGGATAGTGGGGATACCTAACATGTTTGTTTTTTTTTATTTTTGTTTACGTTATATATTTTTTGAATATAAAGGTGTTTTTTTTAACTTTTTATTATTTGTTTATTTATTTTTGTGTTTTTTTTACTATGTGTTTTTGTGTTTTTTCATTTTTTTCCCTGTACCACAGGGGGACTTAAAGCTGGGATCTCAGATCCCCTGTCCAATGTCCTGCAATACACACTGTTGCAGAACATCGCACATTAGTTCCAATGGGAACTATGCATAGGCAGTCAGGAGTCACCGGGGTGACGATCTTGCCCGGACCCCCTGGATGCCTTGATCGCTATTGATCAGGGCATCCAGGGGGTTAATCCGCCGGAGTTTGAGTATCTTCTGACTCCGGCGACTGGTCCAGGAGCAGTATGTAATGCTGCAGGTACAGCTTCTGTGCCCGCGGCATTACAGTGTCGTACTATAACTGAGCTGAGTGTTAACTATATGCTCAGCTCAACGTAATAGTATGGCGCAGAGCGGGATAGGGTTAAACGACTTTTATCTGTTAATTTTTCAAATTTCTGGGGTAGTTGAACGCTCGTTGGAAGGCTTATGGTTGTTCATGTGTTTGGGACAGATGGCTGTATGACCAACCAACTACAGTTCATTTCGGACAATCAGTGGAAGTCTTAAATCTAAAGTGTATGGCCAGCTTAAGTTTATGCCATAGTTCTCAATTGTGTCACTTTTTAAGTAGAACAAAGAGTTGTTTTTTCTGCTTAAAACCTGTTAAACTACCACTACACCCTAAACTAATTTGGAGATGACTACTCAGCAGAACCAGTTTGAAAACCTGTTTCAAAAATTGCTAAAACAACAAAACTTTTATTTTAGCCCATAAGCAAATGATAGGGTCATGGGTCAGGAATGTTAAAACACAATATTTTTTTAATTATTCTAGTTTGGCACCTACTAGAAACCAGTCAAGTTTACACCTACTGGATATAAACAAAGGTACATGCATTTGTATGTAAAGTACTTTCATTTATTCCATTGTGCTGACATCTATAGTAGCTTGCAAAAGTATTCATACCCTTTGAACTTTTTCACATTTTGTCACCTTACAACCACAAACTTAAATGTATTTAAATGTATTTTATTGAGATATTAAGTGATAGACCAACACAAAGTAGCACATAATTGTGAAGTGGAATGAAAATGATACATTGTTTTCAAAATTTGAATCAAATAAAAATCTGAAAAGTGTGACGTGCAAAAGTATTCAGCCCCCTGTACTCTGATACCCCTAAATAAAATCCAGCGCAGTCAATTTCCTTCAAAAGTCACTTAATTAGTTAAGAGTCCAGCTGTGTGTAATTTAGTCTCAGTATAAATTCACCTGTTCTGTGAAGGCCTCAGTGGTTTGTTAGAGAACACTAGTGAACAAACAGCATTATGAAGACCAAGGAACTCACCAGACAGGTCAGAGATAAAGTTGTGGAGAAGGTTAACGCAGGGTTAGGTTATAAAAACATATACCAAGCTTTGAGCATCCCAAGGAGCACTGTTCAATCTATCATTCAAAAATGGAAAAAGTATTCTACAATTGCAAACCTACCAAGACATGCCTGTCAACCTAAACTTAAAGGGATTTTCCGGGCAAAAAATCTATTTTTAATAAGGTCTGTTAATGCTATTAATGAGTTAATAAGTACACCCATATACCTTTAGTAGTGTTTTGAGTGATTTCCGGGTTTCTCTGGGAGCTCCTGGCATCCTCTGCATTTGTTTACATGGTGTAGCTTCCTGTTGTGTAGCTTTCTGTGTAGCTTCCACACTACCTCCCTCTCATTCACCTCCCCCTTCCTCTCTCACTCCCTTACACCCCCTCACTGTCTCCCTAGCTAACCCGCCCACTACTAGCCCTTTCCAACTAACTAACTCAGCCCACCCCCCACCACATCATACTTACTTTGAGACGCCTGCACCGTAGAGACGGCACCTCTGATGGCGTGTGCACAGACCGGAAGTGCCTCTGACGCCTGTGCAGTAGAGATGGAGGAAGAGAGGAGGAGCCGCTCCCAGAGAGAAAGACACATAAGTATGATGGGGTGGAGGGGGGGAGTAATGGTGACGTTCCGTTTCGGAAACAGGGAAATGGAACGTCACCGGATTATCAGAAAGTGTTCTGAGTGTGGTCACATGACTGCCCCAGGGATATGGGTAATTATAGATTTTTTTTTTTAATGTAAGTAAATTAGAAGTTAGCCGGGGGAGGGGGTTTAGTTTAGGAGTTAATTTTTATTTCATCCCGAACAACCCCTTTAACAAATCGAGCAAGGAGAGCACTGGTCAGAGAAGTAGCCAAGAAGTCCATGGTCACTCTGGAGGAGCTGCAGAAATCCGCAGCTCAGGTGGGAGCTATCCACAGGACAACTATAAGTCGTGCACTCCACAAGTCTGGCCTTTGTGGAAGAGTGGCAAGAAGAAAACCATAGTTGAAAGAAAGACATAAGAAGTGTCGTTTGCAGTTTGCTACAAGCCATATAGGGGACACAGCAAACATGTTGAAGAAGCTGCTCTGGTCAGATGAGAACAAACTTGAACTTTTTGGCCTAAATGCAAAGCGCTATGTGTGGTGGAAAAGTAATACTGCTCATCACCCTGAACACACCATCCCCACTGTGAAACATGGTGGTGGCAGCATCATGCTGTGGGGATGCTTTGCTTCAGCAGGAACAGGGAAGCTGGTCAGAGTTGATGGGAAGATGGATGGAGCTAAATACAGGACAATCCTGGAAGAAAACCTATTGGAGGCTGTAAAAGACATGAGACTGGGAAGGAGATTCACCTTCCATCAAGACAATGACCCTAAACATACAGCCAGAGCTACAGTGGAATGGTTTAGATCAAAGAATATTCTTGTGTTGAATATGAATATTCATGGCCCAGTCAAGTCCAGACCTAAATCCCATTGAGCATCTGCGGCAACACATGAAAATTGCTGTTCACAGACGCTCTCCATCCAATCTGGCTGAGCTTGAGCTATTTTTCAAAGAAGAATGGGCAAAAATCTCAGTCTCTAGATGCGCAAAACTGGTAGAAACAAACCCCAAAAGACTTGCAGCTCTAATTGCATAATAAATAAATAAATAAATAAAATTGCAGCAAAGGTGGCTCTACACAGTATTGATATAGGGGGGCTGAATACGTTTGCATGTCACACTTTTCAGATTTTTATTTGATTAAAATTTTGAAAACCATGTATCATTTTCGTTCCACCTCACAATTATGTGCTACTTTATGTTGATCTATCACAATTTTATGTTTGTGGTTGTAAGGTGACAAAATGTGAAAAAGTTCAAGGGGAATGAATACTTTTGCAAGCTACTGTATATATCATGAGAGCACTTTAAACACAAATAGAGTCAAATAACTGGGGGCAGGGGGTGCTTGACTCTCAACCAGTGGAGGCTTTTATTAAGTACTTGGGAGGTTAAAGAGATAGGGTGCAAGAGAAGCAGGGGAGTAAAGGTCAAAGGGAGAGAAGGAAAGTAAACCGGAGAGATCGGGAAATAGGGTCTAGGGAAGAGGGGTTGGAAAAAGCTGATTGAAAGGCGGCAGAATAATGAAAAGTATTCCACAGAAGCCAGACTTGTTGTGTACTATCATCCTGTTTGAGTTCCACAAGAAGGTCATCCAGTCAGCAGATATGGAAAGCCTCCTGCAGCAATGTCGCTATGAAGGGAGGGGATATAGTTTTCCACAACCTGGGTATGACAGATCTGGCTGCGAATAGCAAGAAACCTATGAGTTTGTGAATATGTTTTTTCAGCTTACGGGGAAAATAGAAAGAAGGAAAGGGGCTGGGTTGTCCCCCATCTCAACTCTGGTGACTGTCTTAACAATATGATGGACATCATTCCAGAAGGGACGCAGCGGACCATCATTTGTAAACAGGCACGTCACAGAGCAATGTGTTTTGCACGGTCTGAGGACTTGACGTGCCATATAAGGAAGGTCGTGAGTGACCTTGTCCATCCAGTGGCATTTATGTAGCCACGGAAGGGTGGTGATAGGGAACGAGCATGGAGACCTCGCTAGGGCAACCCAGGGTTTAGAGTGGGCTGAGTGGTGCCAATCCCGGATGTGCACAGTGACTGTGGTCAAGTAATATTGTATACAGACCAGGATGGCTAGACCCCCTCTCTGTCTAGATCTAATCGTAATGTGTTTGGCAAGTCTGGGGGATTTCGAGGCCCAGATGAATTTAGAGAAGGTCCTTTGGGCCATGGAGAGAAACTCCTTGAGGAGAACAATAGGGATAATTTGAAAGAGGTAGAGTAGCCTTGGAAGGATGTTCATTTTCAAAAAGCCTTTTGTGTCCCAGTGAGTAAGGTCAGACTGAAGAATACATAGAATGGGAAGGAAATTTAGTGAGTAGGTATCACAAAGAGAATTTGGAAGGTGTACGCCCAGGTATTTAATGGCCTTCGGGGACCAAGAAAAAGGGAAGGTAGAGCAAAACGAGTGGACCATGGATGGTGGTAGCGAGATATTAAACACGGCACTTTTGGAGAGATTGATTTTATAGTTACTAAAAAAAACTGCACATGGCGATTTCGTGGAGGAGGGATGGGACGGGTGTTATGAAGATCAGGACATCATCTTCGAACACCAATATTTTGAGGTGTATATTTCCAGCGTGTAGTCCCTTTATGTCTTGGTTGTTCCTGATGTCTACCAATAGATGCTCCATTACTAGAGCAGAGAGGGCAGCCCTGGTGAGTACCATTATGGATGGTCAATGGAGGGGAGAGTGTGCCATTCATCCGTATTTGGGTCTGTGGAGAGGAGTACTAGCCACATATACAGGAAAGCATGACAGGACCCATGCCTATTTGAGCTAAGGCTGCTTCAAGGAAATTCCAGTCCACCCTATCGAAGGCCTTTTATACGTCCAAGGAATCACTGGCGTCTGTGAGCACTGAGTGTCCATATGGTGACCCAATATATTGGTTAATAATTTAGCATATAATTTCACATCAGTATTGATCAGGGAGATTGGCCTATAACTGGGGCAGAGCAGGGGGTCATTGCCCTCTTTTGTTAGGACTGTGACGTGAGCATGCAGAAAGGAAGGGGGAAAGGGCATGTCTAATGATACAGCATCAAAGAATTTCAATATGAGGGAGAGAGTTCTGTCTTTAGATTTGAAGAGTTAAAGATTTGTAGAAATGAGCCGTGAAGCCATCTGTGTCTGGGCTTTTACCCAACGGAAGGCTAGAAATCCCTAGTTCTAGTTCCTGCATTGTGAATGGCGCATCTAAGTGGGTCACGTCATCCGCTTGAAGAGGGGAATGGGCGGTATCAGCCATATGTTGAGAGAGGGTGAGTAGGAGTTCAGGCTTCTAGTTAGAGACATGAGGTGGGGACAGTTTGTAGAGGGAATCATAAAATTCATGGAAGGCCAAGTCTATATTGGGAGTGAATTGGGAGAGTTTACCGGAGGGTTGTTTAATGGAGATAATAAGGAAAGCCAAATGCTGTTCCTGGACCGCTCAGGACAGGAGATGGCTAGCTTTGTTGCCCCATTAATAAGAAGAGCATTGGTGGAGTCACTGTTGTCTATGCTCAAGAAGAGACCTGATCTCAAGGCATGTTCCTGTCAAGGTGACGAGGGTTGGAGAGTTGCAGAGTTTGTTTATGTTGGGCCTCCAGAGTTGCAATAGACTGGAGCAGGGATTTTAATTTCATACCTGCCTCCCTTTTGACCCTGGTTCCATGTTTTATTACGATTCCTCTCAGAACACATTTTAAGGACTCCCATTGAATAGGGGACGAAGTGATGTCTTGTGGGTAGTCTCGTTCAAAGTTAAGGATAGATTGTTTGAGGTCAGTCAAACATTGAGCGTCAAGCAAGAGTGACTCATTAATTTTCCAGGAGTTGGGGCGTTGAGAGGGAGGCAAAAGTTTAGCAGAGCCTTGAGAGGGGAGTGGTCAGAGAGGTAGGCACTGCCTATCCTGGCCACGGTCACCTGCGACAAAAGGGCATGTGGGAGGAGTACGTAGTCCAGTCTGTTGTACGAGTTATGGGCATGCAAGTAAAATGAATAGCCCCTCCCATCCAGATTGAGAATGCTCCAAGCATCGCGCAACAGCATGGAGTGTAAGGTTTTTTGGAGTTTAAGAGCATTGTAGGGGAGGAATTGTCATACCCGAGGAGGAATCAAGTAGAGGGTTAACGTTTAGGTTGAAGTCACCACACAGAATGAGGTGACCACGTGTGAAGGACTGGAGCGTGGTCAGAGTTGAGAAGAAGAAGTGTACCTGGCAAGTTGGGTGAATAAAGGTTAGTTATAGCGTATATGAACCCATAGATTTTGCATACAAGGAACAAGTATCGAGGATCTGAGTCTGACAGTGAGTTGAGTATTTTAATCAGTAGGTTTTTATGGGAGAAGGTGGCTACCCCCTTAGTTTTCCCCAGTAAGTTACTGCTGTGGGACTATAGAGGAAAGTAGCAGTTTTTGATCGTGGGCATACCAGATGTCAGAAAGTGGGTCTCCTGTAGGCACAAAATGTGAACATTACGTTTAACGGAATCAAAGGATTTGGGATCATTTCTCAGGTGTGTTCAGGCCTTTGACAGTAAAGGATGATAGAGATACGTCTACCATTTGGAGGGTGGTAGGAAAGAGTGATAAGAAAAATAGGAGTTCAGGAGCAGATGTGGAGAGAGGAGAAAGTAGGGTGTTTGGAGGGTCGGAATGGGGAGAAACAGTGAAAGTAGAGGGGCAGGATAGTTGCTCTCAGAGGGGCTATGGGGGATGAGCACAGGTCTCGAAGCTGGCCTACAGTGTGGGCCACCAAGCTATGTGGGGGTGTGGTAAAAGGAGTGTGGGACACAAGTATAAAGAAGTTATGCAGGCATGTAAGCAGAGGAACAGCCAGCCAGGCCCAGGGTAGAAAGGCAATGAGAAAAGATGAGAACGGGGGAGTACAGGAAGAGATTTGGAGCAAACAAGAGCAAATAAATGTGAACAAGTAAAACAGTATAACTGCAAAAGAGTACAGTCCAGTGAGTTCTGATCACCTGGTGAAGAACATCTCAGGTAGGCTGGTCTCATTCAGGAGCCGGTCTTTGTCTGCGGCGGGATCGTTGAGGTTGAGGTGGACTCAGGCGACAGCCCTTGTCAGTGTTTCCCATTGTGGAGCGGGTGTCAGTTGGATTAGAGTCGCAGAGGATAAGTTCCCAACCAGACGGATGAGAGGTAGATCCAGATATTTTAGAAAGACCGGGAGTTCCTCTGGAGAAGAGAGCGTAAATGCAACGGTGATGCCTCCCCCTAGGGCCTTCTATGTTGCTCGTGCCAGGTATAGGAATGCCGAGTGGTATGTTATGGCCTATATGAGTCTTATTGTGTGTCACGGTGCTCCTACCTGGATACAGCTAGACCCCAGGCTTTGGCTCCGATGCAATAAATAGTAGGAGTAATTGAGAGATTGAGGAATAACTGGAGTCCAGACCTTGAGATGAAGTTGAACAGCAGCTTTACTTGAATAAACGGTTTTCCAAACAAATTCAGGTTTTGTCTTGGCTCCAGCAGGCTTTAGCATATAACTGGTGAGCTGCACTTCTGTCTGTAGTCTGACTCTCAGTTGTGCCAGGGAACTTGACTCCTGGCAGCTCCAAGATGGAGTCTCAATCAGTACTCCACTAGAACTTGACTTAGCCTTAGACTAACTGGTTCTAACTGGTCCCCACCCTAGTTGCAGAGGAAAAGGAATCCTCTACTAAGCTCTAGTGGGGGATTTTTAGTGAAATGGAAGGTTCCATTCTAAGATAACTCTACCGGGGGCGGAGCTTACCGCAGACGGAGATGGCCGCTTAGATTTTCAACCTGCAGTGAACCTTTAGAAGCGACGCTCCAAGCGACGATCCAGTGGCTGAATAGGCAAAGTCAGATAGGGGAACACCCGCTGACTTCGGAGATGCCAAAAAATAAGAGGAAAACAGCGGTTAAACCACAGAAGATCCCGGATTTTTACTTCCCACACGAGGAGGAGGAGACCCAAGGTGGCGCCGGCTCCCATGCGGGTGCGGGGGCTGGGGCATTGACTCCTCCGCATACTTTCCCTGCCGAACTGCTTACCTTTTCTGGACGCCAGCGGACCCTCTCCGATACATCGCTGCCACAGCCGATGACAGCTGCGGAGCCGCGCCAGACTGGGCATCCTCCCAAGATGGCGCTGAGGAGCTGCGCGCCCTGGCTCCACTTACACACCGACAGCACCAAGGTCTCCTACTGCCAGCCCAGCTACATTGAGACCACGACTCCAGAGTGCTGCAATCTGCAATGGAGAGGTGAGCCAGGATACACAATCTAGAGCACCTTGTGTTGATTTTTTTGCTGATATACCGGCATCAGGAAACTTACTGACTGAGGCCACCATGAAAGTTATGCTGACAGCTTTCTGTAAATCAATGAACGCTGACATGTCTCTTATGATTACACCACTTGAACGAGATATCCAAGACCTGAAAAGTCACACTGTACATGTAGAATCTAAGATGGCGGAATTTGCTACGTCTCATAATGACCTTATAGATGCCCATTATGATGTGGAAAAGGATGTGACCTTTTTGAAGGCTAAAATAGCGAATTTGGAGGATCGATCCAGGAGGAATAACTTGAAATTCAGGGGCATTCCGGAGACGGTTGCTACGGGAGAAATGTCAACTTTTCTTCAGGGCCTGATGCGGGCCTTACTGCCTGACCACAAGTCTATAGATTTAACTATCGATAGAGCACATAGAGTACCCAGACCCTCGCATCTGGATGAATCGATTCCAAGAGATGTTCTGGCGAGAATCCATTTCTTTCGCACTAAAGATTTGGTGTTACTAGCAGCTCGAAAAATTGACCGACTCCCTGACCCGTTTCAAAAGATCTCCATTTTCTCGGATTTGTCAGCTGCAACCTTACAGTTATGACGTCAACTAGTCCTCATTACAGCTGCACTTCGTCAACACCGTATCCTGTATAAGTGGGGATTCCCAGTTCGAGTGATAATAACCCGAGATAATCTCATGCATGTGATCAGAAATTTAGAAGAAGGAAAACGATTGTTGAATAAATGGAACATTCCTATTGTTGATCTTCCACGCGGGAAACCGCCTGAGCACTTGTCGGATTGCTGGCATCCAGCGAAGACCCGAAAACTTCCAGCCACGGGAACCAAACGCTAAAGGCTCTTTCTTCTTTTCCATAGGAACTTCTCATGCCTGCTGCTGCTGAACTTATCCCCCTGAGATCGCAACAGCTGCTGGCCCGCTGTTCTGTGTTACTTGTTATTTTAAGCTTGACCGTTGTTGAGCTTTATGTTTTGGCTGATTTCTTTTTTACAGGTTCTGGCACCTTGGTCGAGATGGCTTCCTGGCACGGAGACAACCTCTTATTTCTGTACTTAAGTATCATTTCTATGTGTACTAGTCTATTTGTGGCGATTTTCATGGCTCTTTTAAAATTGAAAGATGGTTCTTAAGATTATGTCCATGAATGTTAGGGGGTTGAATACCCCTCATAAACGAGCCAAGTTGTGGGGTGAGATTCGGGTTCAGGGTTGTGACATAATAGCAATACAGGAGACACACCTTTTGAAAGATGCCTCCCGCGTTAACCACCCATCATATCCTCATGTGTTTCACGCTCATTGCTCCTCCAAAAGACGGGGAGTGCTGATCGGGATCAGGGATTCAGTGGCGTTTCAATTACTCTCCCACTATTCAGACCCTGGGGGACGTTTCGTCATAGTGGTGTGCCTCATTAATAATGTCACATACATGTTGGTGTCAGTTTACGCTTCTAATGAAAAACAGATAGCTTTTTTTTGGTAGACTGGTAAAGGCGATTGAAAAGTGGAAGCAGGGTTGCCTACTGTTGATGGGAGACTTTAACATAGCGCCAGATCCTTTGGTAGATACCACATCTGGTTTCTCACAGCGACTCCCTTCTTTTTCACAGGCCTTGTGGCGCCATAATTTGTTTGACGTTTGGCGAATTCTGCATAGCACTGAGCGAGATTATACTTTCTTCTCGTCCGCAACATCATAGCTACTCTCGTATTGATCTATTTTTAGTGGACCAATGCACTCTCCCCCTTGTTATGCAGTCCGACATCTCACAAATAACATGGTCTGACCACGCAGCAGTCACGCTAACTATATCGGAAAAATATGACTGTCCTAGGTCGTATGTATGGCGCTGTAGTGATTTTTTGATGTCACACCCGAAATTTAAGGCAACTCTGGAGAGTGATCTGAGGGAATTTTTTCAGATCAATACTTCATCGGTCTCTAGCCATGAAGTATTGTGGAACTCCCATAAAGCTTTCATCAGGGGGACCTTTATACGTCTTGGCCACATTGAAAAGAAAACTAGACTAGCGGAGATAGACCGACTTATACGACAAATACAAATCTTGGATACTGACAATAAAAAATCCCCTAATCCTTCAAATACAGTTAAACTGGTGGACCTACGCCGACAACTTGCTACTTGTTTGCTACATAAATATGAAAGGAACTTAAAACGGGTGAGAGCTACCTACTATTCTCAGTCTAATAAAGCGGGGAAATTGCTAGCCTCTAAACTTAAACAGAGACATATTAAATCCAGGATCCCGTTCCTCCATAGTAAGGACGGTACATATAAAATTTATGACCCTAAAGGTATAGCGGATGCATTTAGGTCCTTTTATGCTGATCTTTATAATATTGCGGGTGACCCCTCGGTGGATCCCCCTTCCCAAGCAGATATTGATTCGTTCTTGACCTCGGCCCACATGCCCAGACTTACTGAAGATCAACTAGCGTCCTTAAATGCTCCTATAACTGCTTTGGAGCTATCTGCAATTATTAAGTCGCTGCCTTCCCATAAATCTCCGGGTCCAGACGGCCTTACTAATGAATATTATAAAACATTTTCCCAGATATTGCTGGACCCGCTGTTGTCATTTTTAGGGGCCGCGGTCGAGTCTAAATCATTTCCTAGGGAAAATCAAGAGGCATTGGTGGTTACTTTGCCTAAACCTGGTAAGACCCCGACCTTGCCCCAGAATTTTAGACCCATTTCCCTGTTGAACTCCGATTTAAAAATTTATGCTAAACTTATTGCGACGCGCTTAGCAGACTGCCTCCCGAGCTTAATAAATTATGATCAAGTAGGATTTGTTAAGGGGCATCAAGCCTATGAAAATACTAGGCGGGTCTTGAATTTGGTTCATAGGGTCGGTTCGGAGGGTATGGAAGCGGTGCTGCTTGCTCTGGATGCCGAGAAGGCGTTTGATCGCATTTGCTGGTTGTATGCCTTCTCGGCTCTTAGGACTATGGGATTCTCGGGAATGATCATGGGGGCCATAGAGGCGCTCTACTCAGCACCCTCTGCAAAAGTTTTTCCAAACGGTACAGTGTCGGAACCTTTCATGATCACTAATGGGACCAGGCAGGGATGCCCACTGTCACCCATGATATTTGTCCTCTCCATGGAACCATTGGCTCAGCATCTGAGATTAGATCCTGGGGTACAGGGCGTCACTATAAAAGATAGAGTCCATCTTATATCGGTATACGCCGACGATATACTTCTCACGTTAACCAATCCGGGGGTGTCTATCCCACGTCTTATGGGTATTATACAGACTTTTGGTCAGTTGTCATATTATAAATTGAACCTATCAAAATCACAGGCCCTTCCCTTCAATGTTTCCACCTCCAAGTTGAATTCCTTACAGTCATCATACAATCTTGATTGGAGGAAAGAACAAATTCAATATTTGGGAATACATGTGTCTTCTACTCCTAGGTCTCTTTATCAACAAAATTATTTGCCAATGATAAAAGTTATGAGAGACGAAACGGAACGCATGCTCCTAACAGATGTTTCTTGGATGGGATGAGTGGCCACTTTTAAAATGTTACTATTACCTAAACTTCTCTATCTGTTTCGTACGCTGCAGATTCCACTCCCTGTTTCTTTTTTTGAATCCATACAGAGAGTGATTTCGAAATACATATGGGGGGGGGAGAAGGCCTAGAATTAATAGAAGCTTTCTGTTTAAACATAAACTGGCTGGGGGCCTGGGTGTTCCCATTGTGCGTAACTACTATCTTGCCTCCCTTGCTGTTCAGTGTGCTGGATGGGTGTCCATGGATATGTCGGCTCCCTGGATACACATGGTGCACTCTTTTGTAGCGCCTTTAAAGCTTGGGAGTGCTTTGTACTTACCCTTTTGGAATATTACTCCGCCCCCAATCCTTTTCACCGATTATGCGGGCCTCCTTGAGTGCCTGGGCAATGCTTCATGGGAAGTCAACCCCTACGAGGCATTTAGCATTTCAGATATGCCTTTATGCCTCTTATCTTGGGCGGTCAGGGACTTGGATACATTGGGTTGGGAAGCTAAGGGGATGACCCAGGTTTCGCAGTTATATTCGGAAAGTGGGACAGTCCTATCATTTACAGCACTGCGGCAGAAATTTGGACTCCCTATGAATAACTTCTACACACATTTTAGAATACTACACTTTTTGTCTAAAAACTCTTACGCCCAGACTCCTCATAGTAATATAATCTTCACATGGATGTCCAAAAAAGTGAGAGGCTTGAGGTTTTTGTATGATTTGATGGATGACACCTCCCTTTATATTAAATCTGCCCCTTTTCGCTATTGGGAAAGAGATTTGGGAGAGAGCTTTACCCCTAATGAATGACAGAGTGCAATCAAATTGATCCACTCCTCCTTGAAGTGCAGCACACATGTTGAGACGGCGATTAAGATTATGTTGCGTTGGTACCGTACCCCCTCAGTTTTACAGTTAGCCTACCCCTCTGTTTCCGGAGTGTGCTGGAGGGGATGCGGGGGGGAGGGGAACTTTACTTCATATTTTGGGACAGTGTCTGCTTATACAGAAATACTGGGTGGAGGTATTTGACATGCTCTCAGAGCTGTTCGGTCTCCAGATCCGGTACAAGCTACACTTGGCTGTCTTGCTGCTTAAAATTCCTAATGCGCTAAACCCGTATAAAACGCTTTTATGTAAAATCTTGACTATTGCCAAGCTGATGCTGGTCCAGAGATGGAAATCGGCTACTCCCCCACCTTTTGCGGCTCTAAAATCTGCCATCAATGACACTTTTGCTTATGAAAGGACTATTGCCCTGGGTAGTCATTCATATAACTCGTTCGTGAACATTTGGGGTTGCTGGATCCAATCTCATTATGTTGGTTAGGGTGGACTGGGAGCATGTTAGCCTAGGATAGTTTTGAGCCTTAAAATTGTATTCCCTTATTAATGGTATTACTATTACTATTATCTCTGGTACACCCTGTAGTCTTATCCCCTTCATTTTTTTTATGTAATCTGTTTCGTATGGACCCATATATGGGCGTATGTGTGGGTGTATGTGTGTGTGTGTATATACAGGCATATCCTTTATATTATCATCTGGAACTTTCTCCTTCCCGACCTATCCTTCACCTCCCTGACTCTGCCTATCTACAGTAGCATTCAACATATTTAGATTTAGGTATCTCCTCAAAGTTGGGTTTACGGGGTTGCAGAGAATACACTTTAAACACTTGAACAACTAATCGCTAATATTTAGATCAGGATGCCTCCAAGGTTCCGAGACTCATGTATTTCAGTGCCTATTGTTCCATTCTACTGTTTAAATGTTAGATCTCTATATTTCGGTTCTATACCAATGAGTATAGACAACATGTGTCTTTATACTATAACTGAAAATGTGACATTTATCTCACACATGCTGTTTGCCCAATATGTGCAAAACATTTCTGTTATGGTTTTTCTTTTTTTTTTTTTTTTCTGTTCTTTTATCTGTAAACTTTGTAAAACCTTCAATAAAAAGTATTGAAACTAAGACCTTTTTGCTGCCACCTGCTGTGAGCCAGGCACACTACATGTATTACAGGTACATAACATTATAATAAATGCACATTGGTGCAGGACCTGGAAAAAAATGTATAAAATGGTATTGGGTTAGCAGATAAAGATACCAGCTGGGCGTAGGAGTGGTAACACCACTCTGGGGTGTTACATAAACAGTCTGTCTTTAAGCTGAACCTGAAGGGCGAATGGAAAGCCTTAGCAGTATGGGATCCTGCTTTATTGGAGTAGGGTGAGCAGAGGTTTGAGAGTGGCTTGTTGGTACAGGGTGTGCTGGGAGAGGTCTGGAAAGGAGAGATGAGCTCCATCAAAATTAATGACTTTTTGATCTCTAGCTTTCAGCATTATCTCTTCTTTAAGGGCGTAGTAGTGAATCCTACAGATTATGTCTCAGGGAGTGTCCAGATCCGAGCTGTAAGGTCAGGTGGGTGTGGTCGATTTCCATGTGGGTAAAAAGAAGCGTGTTTCAGAAACTGGTGAGCGTGGGGATGAGGCCAAGAGGCCGCGAATCCTAATGTTGTTGTTATTGGGTGGTTTTAGAAGAGGAAAGACTGCAGTAGAGACTGTATTGTAGACACTGAGGATTGGAATCGCTCCAAGTCGTCCACCTGTTGTTGCAGAGTTGATATATCAGTCTTAACGACCTTGAGGTCCTGGCACCAAGCCCGTTTCATGTCAGAGGCCAGATCATCCATGTCTCTCTTGCTGAGGAGGAGAGTGAGCAAAGCATGTAGTCCAGGGTGTCTCTGAAGTGTGTGGGCTGCCTCTTCAGGAGGCGGTAGTTGGGAGTTGAAGGGGGAAGTTGTGGTATATCGAGGGGCATAGCCGGGGGCCCCATTCTTGAGTCTGCGGCAAGTGGGGGGAGGGACAGTGTCTTCTTCAGAGGACATATCATTTTCAGGAGGTGGCTGAGAGTGCCCAATGGAGGGTCCCATGTGCATCGAGGAATTGAATAGTGACTTTTTGGTGGGATGCTCACCTCCCAAGTGGATGCCCTTGGTTGGTATGGTGTGGTGTGTCTGAAGGGCGGTGGAGTAGCTGGGGGACTTTGTAGCTGTGCCTCCTCATGCTGTGGCTCCTGCCATGCCCGTCTACATAAGGATCTGAATTTGCACATTTTCTCCCCCCCATGAGGTAAAAAACCACAAAGACCTCTACCTTAGGGACCCCTGCTCCCACGGATCGCCCGACAGCCCAGGATCACCTCTTACTTGGTCCTTTCTTACTTAATTTGGCAACAGCCATATCCACACTGGTGGTGACCCCCTTTTGTCATATTGGTCTTCCTTAATAGGGAAGAGTCTTTTAAATCTCCTAGAAAAAACAAAAACCTTCTCTGGATGCTTGCATTCTGCCATCATAGCTCCTATTACCTTCAGTACTGAAGGTAAGGCCAGAAAAACTCGCCCTCAGCGCTGACATCACATCCTGAGCGCCACATCGCCACAAGAAGAAAAAAAGCAGCTGGACCCAGACTTCCTGAAGAAAATGTAAGCTTGGTAAAAAAAAACCCCAGGAGATTCAGAGATCTGCTAGGAAAAGAAAAAACAATAGGAGAGCGGCAAAGAGAGACCTTCTGTCCTACCACACAGGAAAAAAAACAGGTGGGGTAAGTCTCGCATTCCTATTTATAGGGGAGGAGGTAGCTATAATTAATTAATGATTCAAATTAAAAATTCCACCTGTGTTACCAGCACACAGGGGCAGAAATACCCTGTTAGTGACGTAAGGGAATGTCACTTTATATCCTATTGTGTTTTGGTGTGGCCTTTGCGATCTGATAACATGTCTGTCTTTGTAATTTGTGTGTTTAATATCAACTTAGCGGACAAATTATCAAGTCGCTAACTCTAAGTATCTGGGTCAGTAACCATACTCAGGGCTGCTTTCACCATAGGGCAAATAGTGCACTTGCACAAGGCCCTATGGTTGCAGGGGCCACTGGATCTGGGCACCAGAGTTTCTGCCACTGCCACTCACAACTGTATCGGCGTGCTATGAACACCGATACAGTTCAAGCCTATGACAGGGAGGTGTAAGTCCTTGCTCTGCCATAGAAGACTTAAAGTTTAATAGTTCTCCCTTATAAATGATTGTCCCCATGAATAATAGTTTTGCTCTTATAAGTAATAGTTCCCCCTATAAATAATAGTTCCTCTCCTTATAAATAAAGTGAAACTACTCTTTATAACGGGCATGGGCTATCATTTAAAAGGGGGAACTATATATAAGGTAGTACTACTACTATTAGTAGTAGTAGTATTATAAGAGGGAAATATTTTTAAGGGAGAACTTACTAATAATTTTGAGGTCTGTTTACCTAGATGTCTGGGGGGGGGGGATTAGGCAAATAAATGAGAGGAACCAAAGGAACACCCTGTACAAAGAGGGCATACGTAAGGGACTTGACCTCCATCCAGAAGGGGCTAATCCATGGACATTTCCAGAAAACATGGTACAGTGTACCCACCCCCGCCTGGCAACGCCAGAAAAGAGAGGGAATGCTAGAGTTGAGAGAATTAAGCGAGGTGGGGGTGTGGTACCAATGAATGAGTAACTTGTACTGGGTCTCCCGGAAAGTCACACATGCTGAGGATTTGGCTGCACAGGACCAAATAATCTGCCATTGTCCGGGCGAGATCTGCCTACCCAGAGCCCCAGACCACTTATCCATATATTTATGAGAGATGGGGTCTTGCAGTAGGTAGCGAGACCTTCAGAGAGCCAAACCAAGAGGTCACAAAATGAGCAATTGGCTGGAAGTTGAATCAATCAGAGGCGGGCAAGTGTAGAACAGAAGTGAAATAGTCAAAAGGCCTGAGCTCCAAAGTCATCGGGTTTACCAGATCAGCAATATGGAAGAGGCCCAGCCTACTCCAGGGCCTAACCATAGTCCCCGTAAATCCCTCCGAGAGGAGCGGATTATACAGGAAAGAGATCAAAGGGGAATGCGGTGAAGCTAGAGGGAAAAGATTAGAGTAAGTCATCCAAATAGCACGGGTAAAGCGGATGGGCCCAAGGAGAGGGGGGGAGTGGGACAACAAAAACGCATTAGGGTGGATCGGAGCTAGCCAAAGCTTCTCTATTTCGACCCACTTAGTGTATGCTTGAGGTGAAGCCCAGAACGGAATACAACGAAAGTGGGACGCCCAATAATAATGCAGAATATGTGGGACCGTCTACCCCACTGAGCGGGGGATACGGTGGAGCTTACCATTCCAGATAAACTGGAAAATCGATTTTTGGAGGGAGCGCAATTCCGATCGGGGCACCGCAACTGAGAGTGTTTCGAAGAAATAGAGTAGCTTCCAGAGGAGGGTCATTTTAACCGCTGTGATGCGACCTATGAGGGATATATGAAGAGGGCGCCAATTGTCCATGAGAGAGCGGAGTTCATTAAACAGATGAGGATAATTAACCGAGTAAAGGGCGGAATAAGAGGGAGACAACTGAATCCCTAGGTAACGGAGAGAACGCTCCTTCCATTGGAAGTCAAAGTTAGACTGAAGGAGTTGCAAGTTAGTGTCAGGAATATTAAGGGGTAACGCCTCTTTCTTAGTAGGATTAACTTTATAACCGGAGAGGTCACCATACTGTTTCAGCACTTGGAGAAGGTTAGCGAGAGACGTATGAGGGTTAGTAAGGGTCAGAAGAATGTTATCCGCAAACAAGCTAATCTTAAAGTCCCTGTCCCGTACCACCACACCAGTAATATCAGGGTTGAACCGAACCTGGGAGGCAAGGGACTCAATGCACAATGCAGATATAAGGTGGGATAAAGGACAGCCCTGACGCGTTCCATTGCGAATAGGGAACGGGAGTGAGAGAGAGTTAGGGAGCTTGACCACCGCCGAGGGTTGGGAGTATAGTGTTTTGACGGCCGTAAGAAAAGCTCCAGAGAACCCAAATTTTTCAAGGGTGGCAATCATGAACAACCAATCAAGGCGGTCAAAATCCTTTTTGGCATCAAGGCTCAAGAGGAGGGTGGGAATGGCAGAGCGGTAGGCAACATCTATTAGGTCCACAGTCCTTTCCTCCTTGACGGCAAGGGACGAAACCCACCTGGTCCTTATGAATAAGAGATGGAAGCCAAACGTTGAGCCTATTTGCCAATATCTTAGTGAATAGCTTTAAATCAATATTCAGGAGAGCAATAGGGCAGTAATTAGAGCAATCCTGATGGTCCTTATGAGGCTTGGGGACAAGGGTGATATGGGAGTGGGGCATGGACTGAGGGATAGGGGCACCATCTAGGAAAGAGTTAAAAAGATGGCACATGTGCGGAAGCCTTGCCATTTGGGAGATTCTTAAGGACTGTAGCAAGCTCCTCCTCAGTAACTGGAGAATTCAGGCCATTAAGCGCTGAGGAAGGGAGCTTAGGAAGAAGACAGGGGTCGAGATAAGAGCATAGGGCAGTATCTGGGGAGGCTGACCATCCAGACCCATACGGGAAGGGAGATTATATAGTTTAATATAGTAATCCTTAAACAGGGATGCTATAGAGTCAGGGTGATGGTGTAGGGTGCCCTGAGGATCGCGGATTGCGTGCGGAGAGGAGGAGGCTTGGTGGTCACGCAGGGCCTTAGCAAGCAGAGTATGGGCCTTGTTGCCCCTCTCATAATAATGCTGGTGACTATAGAGAAGGAGAGGCTTGGGTAGCGAGATCACGAAGATCAGCTCTAGCAGCTACTAGTTGGGCGAAGGATGGAGACCGAGGGGGCCTGAGCTAGACAATCCGATAAAGATCGAATCCGGACCAACAGGGCGACTTCTCTAGCCTTTTGATCTTTCTTAAGTTGAGTAGCTAGGGCTATACAGTGGCCCCTCATGACAGCCTTATGGGCTTCCCAGAGGGTGGAGTCAGAAGAGACTGAGTGCACATTATGGCTAAAGTATTCCAAAAGCTGTGTATGGAGGTTATCACAGGATGTCGGCGAGTGGAGGAGGGACTCGTTCAACCGCCAGTGGCAACATTTAGTCAGGACAGAAGTGGGGGACAACATAATCAATACAGGTGCGTGGCCGGACCAGGAAATGGGGCCAATGTCCGCGTCAGTAAGTAGTCTAAGAGTCAGTGTATTACCAAAGAAATAATCAATTCTAGAGTGCAACTTGTGGGGGTGTGAGTAAAAGGTAAAGGTCCAAGCAATAGGACTGTGGACGTACCAGAGGTCATAAAGGGCAGCGGACCTAATGAGACAGTGGAGTTCTTTGGCTAGACAAAGCTGAGGAGCACTTGAGGTCCCGTCAGATAGGGACAATTTGTCCGCACGTTCAGAGAAGACCATAATAAAGTCACTACCCAATAGCAGCGCCGAGTCGGAGAAGGCCTGCAGGCGCCGCAATACTTTCTTAAGGAAAGGGATTTGGGATGAGTTGGGGGCGTACAAGTTACAGAGAATGACGGGCTGGCCGTGCGGGAGCCCCTCCGGAATTATGTAATGTCCCTCAGGTTCTAAATGGGAAGCGGAGATAGAGATGGGGCAGGAGCGAGACAGTAGGATAGCCATTCCCCCTCGCCTACGAGTATTATAAGCAGGGTAGGCGTCGGGGAAGTAGTAGCGGGCAAAATTAAATGTACCTGTATGATCAAAGTGGGTTTCCTGAAGGAAAGCCACGTCCTTCCTGAGAGATCTAAGCTTGCGCAGAACCAAGCGCCATTTAGTGTTAGAGTCCAGGCCTTTAACATTCAGAGTAACACACTTAGCCATTAGGAAACAACAAGAGAGGAACCAGCAAATGAGTAGGAGGACATGTGCAGGCAGATCTCACCCGACCTCGAGGGAAGGAGTACAGCACAAAGGCGCCCATTCCGGGGCTTTTGGTGATCAATTGCTGGGATCGAGAGACGTCAAGCCTGAATAGAAGGAGGGGGAGGGAAGAGGGGGAAGGAATGAAAACAAACAGAAAACAATCAATCAAACAACATTATATGAATAAAACATGTCATGTGCAGGACTAAATCTCCTGACCGGGGGCTAGAAGCAAATGTCAGAGCAATTATAGGCAGACTAACCAAAAGGGTCCAAAGTCTGGACCCCCAGCTGGGGAAAGCCCCCACGGTGGGTAAGCGGGAGGGGACCATCAGTAGATGGACCAGCTAAGGATAGTAGAGGGCAGTGGTAAAAGGTACTAGGGGAGGAGGGAAAACCAGATAGGTAGGAGAGAAAGTAACCTTCTACCCAACCCGTAAGAAATAATGCAAAACCACTACAGGATAAAACAAGTTAAACAGGGATCAATACAAAATAAGCAGTAGAAAATAAACAGCACACATAAGAACGCGACCAACGGGTGGAAACACAAAGGTCGCAGGAAGCCATCAGGTACCACGGGAACAGGCTCCAATCCGGGACCTAAGGGAAAAAGAGGGAAGAAAGGAAAGTCAAAGCTGTCAAGGGGGTGGTGGGTTCACCCACTGCCTTCTGGGAGCAGCACCAGGCGAGGGCAGCTGTCTTTTCAGCTGCAGTTGAGACCACACTGAAGGTAATGGCGGAGGAGAGTCTGCTAGTTCCCAATCAGGCATATCCAAGGGGGGAGAAATGTTCAAATGTTGAGCAGAACGATTGCAAGTCAGCATGAGAACGTAAGGTAGCTGAACGTCCACTGAATCTAGCGGTTAAGGCAAAGGGGAAGCCCCACCAGTATGATATCTGACGGTCCCGTAGTAGTTGGAGGAGGGGACGTAGATATCTTCGTTTCTGCAAAGTAATCCAGTAGAGCTGTAGCTTGGCCCCACCAAAATCAATGTCCTTAAGGGCTCTGGCCTTAGATAGGATTGCCTCTTTCAAAGTGTAGTCATGCACGCAACAGATGACATCACGTGGGTTGGGCCCAGAGCCTTTGGGGCGCAAAGCTCTGTGCACACGGTCCAGCTTAATCTTATGTGTGGGAGGTTCCTGAAGGATGTAATTGAAGATCACCTCCAGAGTAACATGCAGGTCCTCCTCCTGGGTAGCCTCAGGCAGCCCCTTAATTATGATATTGTTACGCCTACCTCTGTTATCCAAGTCTTCCACATGGCGCTGTAAATTGTTGGACAGATGACATTGAGACAGAACAGAGTCCTGAAGTTGAGAAATGTATACCCGGGTCTGTTCCTGATCATCCTCCAGAGAGTCGACCCGGAATGCAATATGGTTAAGGTCTTGCCGGAGCGCAAAGATTTCAGCGCGGATTTCCGTACGGATTTCCTTGAGCAACCAGGGAGCGAGTGAGGAACTGGAGTCATTGTGGCGGGAGGGAGGATGGAGGCAAATCACCTTTTTCCAGTTGCAGTTGGGAGGCAGGAGGAGGTGAGTGAGGAGATAAGACAGCATAAGGGGACATGGAAGGAGTAGCTCCAAGCAGTGGCGTAACTAGGAATGGCTGGGCCCCAAGGTGAACATTTGACATGGGGCCCCCCCCGAACCGCCGCCCCCAGCCCCCCCGCACAAACCACCGCCCCCAACCCCCCCCCTGCATAAACCACATTCCTGCACACACTATTATGCATCATAGTGGCCTCTGCACACAGTATTATGCCACATAGTGGCCCCTACACACAGTATTATGCCCATAGTGGCCCCTGCTCTAGTCAGGGTGTCTACTAGTGACGTTGCTACTAAACTGCAAACAGATCTGTTACAGTTACAAAAAGATATAGATCCATTAACCTGGCAGAAGATTTCAAATGCTGCCCTTCAACAGGTAAAGCTTTCCGTAACTCCATGTCTCTTACTATGGCTGCCTGCAGGCCCCTATGGTTGAAACCTTGGGTGGCAGATAACACCTTCAAATATAACATTTGCTCCCTTCCATTTGAACTGAGTAAGCTCTTCAAGCAAGAGCATGATAAAATAATGAGGGGATTGGCAGATAAGAAGGGGAAGTCTCTCTCCCAGTTCTTTCGGGACAGAGCTAGGCAATTCAGGAGAGGCAGATCCCCTCAGAGATTCCAGCAATCTAGAGCTCTTTATCAGAGACTTTCCAGATTCGAAAGCAGGAGCTCTGGATGCAAGAACTCCTTATTGGTGTTTTCCAGCTGATCTTTCTTTTCTTTGTTTACATCTGTAGCCACGCCCACTGATGCGCCGTTGGTCACACAATCGTAGGGTGGATTCTTTCTTATCATTGGCCCCATCCTATGTGGGGGCATGTCAGTGGGCGGGGTTATGGTGTGGTGGCTGTAGGGTGGTATATAAAGAGCTGCGGCACCACCAGATGGCATCAGCTATTATTAGTACCAGAGCCCAACATCAGGGCTCTGGGAACTGCAGTTTTGACTGCAATTTATCATCTTCTGAACTTATGTAGCATATAGTATAGATCTCCTGATGAACTAAGGGTTGGTTCACACTTGCGCCTGGAGTGCGTCCGCCGTGAATCCGACCTAAATATCATAAAAAAGGATAGGGAAAGGTTTGCAAGCGGTTTGCTTAAAAAACCATTCACTTCAATGGGTTTTTAACCCTTTCACTGCCAGGGGTCTCCGGAAATTTTGCACTTCCGGTAGCCACAGCAATTTTCACAGTTTTGAGATGGACAAATCAAACCTAAATTGCAACATTAAAAAATCATCCAACCCCCCCATACCTATATATTTTCTTAAAGTAGACACTTGCAGTATTGTCAGAATGCCACTTGGTACTGTATGCGAACAAGCACCTTCATGCAATTTTGTTTTAAAGTGAATGTTTTACAAAAAAAAAAAAATGCAAATAAATGTACAGTATATTAGTTTCTAAAAGTGGAAACCAAACAAAATGTTATATGCACCAAACCTCCTAAAAATAAGAGATCAACATGTGCAGAGTTCATTCATATCACTAAGGCCTACACCTGCATGCACATATCTTCAGAAAATCACTAGAACTGGAAGGAACAAAAATCTGTTTTAAAGCTGGAAATGTTCAAAAAAAGTACCATTCTATAAAATGTAGGGATTACACACCGTGGAAAGCAAGTGAACCTCTAAACCCTATATATTTTTTGAAAATAGAGAACCTGAAGATTACATGTGTCTCAATTGGTTATCAATAGCCACATCCACCTTCATGTAACTTTGTGACAAACACAAATAATTTTTTGAAAAAGTGCACTAAAACATATGTGCACTTAAAACTCCTATTCAATCTTACATTCACACACAAAATACATTTAAAATAAAAGATCAAGGTGTACACAATTTATATATACCATAAACATCAGCTACAACAAGAGCTCGTACTCTCAAAAACACTGATACAGAAGACAAGCAAGATTTTGCTGTTATTCACTAATATGTTAAAAATTTATACTGCACTTAGCAAACTGTGACTGTGATACCAAAATCTAACTTTTTTGAGATTGCACAGCATACCATATATAAAAACACAACTTCATTTGTCATATATACAACCACCTTCATGCAACTTTGCAGCAAACAGAAATTGTAAGCAAAAATTGCACAAAAATTCAAATTTGCCACTAAAGTGCCGGCTCAAGCAGTCCCTTTCTGAAAACAAAATGTACTTTCCAAAAAACTGCAATATGTGAGGAATTCATACATACCACACATATATATATTTACAAGTGCGGGTGTTAAAAAAGCGGCAAAATTGCAGAAATGCGCCATCCAATTTTTTAGCATGCAAATTAAATAGTTTATCAATTTATACTTTGATCTCTAGTAATAATCGTTATTGCTATTATTTTAGCATGTAACGGATATCGCTAGAGGCGTATTTTACTCAATAGAGATCAGGTATGGACAGAACAGGGATTGGGTGAAATGTAAACTTTATTCATGACTTTGTGCATGTGTTGTGTAAGTGTTTGGTGCGACTCTTTTCAGAGGGGTATTATATTAGAATACCCCTCTAGTAAGGCTCAGAGGGGTATTACCAGGGGCGTAACTACTGGGGTAGCCGTGGTAGCGGCTGCCACAGGGCCTGGGACATTACCCGGAGGGCCCCCGATGCTTTTTTTTTTTTTAATAGGCCATTACCTGGTGGAGTAACCCCAGCAGGTAACGGGCCCTATATACTTATCGATCCCCAGGGTCCTGCTGACGTCCGCTTGTGCTTCCCATTCTGCGGAGGTGACTGTGAGCAGGAGCGGGGATCGGTAGGCAAGGCCCCACAATCACTGCTATTATTATACTCGGGGGCCTTTTCAGAACCCCCGAGTATAATGATCGGAGGCCCAGAGGAGGTGAGGGAACATAAAAAACAATATATTTACCTCTCCTACGCTTCTACACATCCCAGACGTCAGCTGACGTCATTTTGCGTTGCAATGCCCACTTGGTCCAACATTGAAGAAGGCTGAAGTAGCAGGGAGTGGACCGGAGCAAGGAACAGGTAAGCAACATTGTTTTTTTTTTTTTGTTTCTATCCTCCCCTGGGTCTCCGATCATTATACTATGGGGTCTGAACCCCAGAGTATCATAATTGTTTATGGGTGGGCCACTATGTGGCATAATACCATGTGCAGGGGCCACTATGGGACATAATACTGAGTGCAGGGGCCACTATGGGGCATAATACTGTGTGCAGGGGCCACTATGGGGCATAATACTGTGTGCAGGAGCCACTATGGGGCATAATACTGTGTGCAGGGGCCACTATGGCGCATAATACTGTGTGCAGGGGCCACTATGGCGCATAATAGTGTGCGCAGGAATGCGGTTTTTGGGGGGGGGGTTGGAGAGTGTGGTTCGGGGCAGCGGTTCGGGGGGGGCTCATGTCAAATGTTCGCCTTGGGGTGCAGCCATTCCTAGTTACGCCACTGGGTATTACATTATCCCTCTATGTGACAATCAGAGAGCAAAGGTATAGTATGCTCTCTGATTGATAGGAGAGGGGATAACTTGGACAGAAGTCCATGCTACCCCCCCTTGGGTCACATACATGTTATGCACAGATGAGGATGATGATTTTCTCAACTCTGTGCAGTCTGCATGGCGGTTCCTCCCCCCCCTCCTCCTACCGCAGCTCTTAAGATGCTTCCTGAGACAGGAGGGGGGAGGACATTTTAGAGCCCCATATCTCAGGATCCATTAGGGGTATTAAGAAGGGAATTTCATCTTTAAAAAGATACCAAGATCTTCATGATATCCCTTACAAATTTGGAGCAAATAGCTGTTAAATACGCTGTCGGGAATTGAGATCTGCAATGTGATCTCAACACCGAATAGCGTTTTCAACAGTGAATCGCTCCTAAACTGTAAGGGCTAGTATGAATAAATTGGTAACATTTTAAAGCTGGGATTCTCATCTTTAAAATGAATCTTCTTAATAGACCTAATGGATCCTGAGATATTGTCATTAGAAGTAAGGACATATTAGATAAGTGCTTGGCTACAGAAGTGCCACCCTGGGAGGAAGTACAAATAAGTGGCTGGCAGGGAAAAGGTTAAAGCAACCCGCAGGTGTCTGATTGCAGCCTCTGCGCTGCTAAGCCGCTTTTTTTGGTCGATAACAAAATCGGACATGCAGGACTTTGTGTCCGACCAAAAAAAAGCAGCTTCACGGCGCAGAGGCTGCAATCGGACACCTGCGGGTTGCTATTCATTTATCACCCCAGTGGTCATTATATCTTTGCTATCAGGTGACTGGACTGGTTATAGTCATTTACATTTCACCTCTGTTATTTCTATCATCTTGAGAGTAGTGAGGGAGCAGGACAGATTATTTATCTTATGTACATGAACCAATAAAGAGATATTTTTGGGACTAGTACCAGTTTTGGGTGGAATCCAGGGTAATACATTTATTGCGGTTGGATCTGGTGGATTAATTACCCACGGACCAACAATCATAAACATAGGTGTATGCCCTGGGAATTTAATCAAATGACCACCTGGTACTCAGTCCGCCTTAGACATTATAATTGTTGATGTGGGTATTCGGTGTCCGATATATTGACATTACCCTGATTATTGGGATACTGTGCCCTCATTTTTTAGCCTCACGTTATCATTTGAGTCTCTGTTGAGACATTTCTTATTCACGAGTTTAATAAAAGTTATATTTTAGAGCCTTATCATTTTTGAAGTGGGAACTATTTTCTTCTGTATGAAATATTATAGATTAAATCTTCAGAGTTCAGAGGCCACTGCTTACTGGGAGTAGGTCTCGCATTCCTATTTATAGGGGAAGGGGTAACTCTAATTAATTATTCAAATTAAAAATTCCACCTGTCCTACCAGCACTCAGGGGCAGAAATACCCTGTTGTTGTACTGCTTTAGGGACTAAGGGAAAAACAGATTAACAACTTAATTAACACTTCCTTCTTTGTATACCTACCATCCTTATATGTGGAAATTCCATTGTGTAATTCAATGACACTGACATTTACTCCAAAAGGCACACCCAGAAGTTACTCAACCCTTCTTACAATGCTTTTAAAGAGAGGTAGCATTCTGAAAGACAGGCTAGTATGTGCTGACGAGGGATCTCAGATTGAGGTGTGGTACCTTCTCATGTCTTAAAGAGGACCTTTCCAACCTCCACCAAGTCCACAAGTTTGTATCATTTAATAGGTGCTGCTTCACTGAATCTGGGGCATTTGGAATTTTTTTATCTAGTCCCCACTGTTCCCAAACAATGAGTAATGTTAGTTTTGGTGCCTCATGCACTACAGGGTGGGCCATAAGTATGGATACACCCGGGTGGGCCATAAGTATGGATACACCCAGATAAAATGGAAGTGGTTGCTGATTTCACCTTACCGTTTGTGGCATATTAGCACATGGGAAGGAGGTCATGTGACACATCAAACACATGGAGAATTGCACAAGAAAAACAATGGTATCTGGGTGTATCCAAACTTATGGCCCACCCGGGTTTATCCATACATATGGCCCACCCTGTATTTAAGCTTCTTAATGTTAGATGGACGGTGTTAAGCAGGAGCAGGCAGGGGGTGTGATTCTGAACTCTGACACTGTTCGTCTCTGATTTAAGCTCTGGATCACGCCAACTTTCCTGCTTCTGCCTGGCACTGCCCACCTGACTGTACAAAGCACAAGTAGCATATCAGGCATCAAAACTAACAGAACTTATTGCTTTGGAAGTGTGGGGGCTAGAGAAAAAAAATCCCAACTGCACTGGAATCAGTGGAGTGGTACCTATTAACAGATGCTAAGACCTGGAGTTGGTGGAGATGATGAAAGGTCCTCTTTAAAGCCCCACTACAGAGACAAATATTATTTCATAGCCTTGTAGTACAGGGCATACTAATGTAAAGTAAACAATGCAGTTGTTCACCAAATGCACCATTCACTTTATTCAGCTGTGAAACATCAGACTGACCTGCCTATTTACACAGCAGCCAGAGGTCACTTTTTAACATAAGACTATGAGAGCCTGGTTGTTACGCTCTCATAGACTTATTTAGAAACCAGGAACTTATGGCTAGGTTTCATTCCTGTGAAACATCATATGTTGTCTTTTTGATTAAATGCCCTTGTGACACGATTTATGTAGAGGAAACAACACAAAACATCAAGGTTTGTATCTCTTGTCACAAGTCTGACAGTAGGTGTGGACATTTCTACTTACCAATTTTTATCACTTTAACCAGAGTAAACCCAATACTGCACAGATAGGGTTCCAAGTTCTTGAGGAGGTCATGGCCTCTTGAGGAAGGGGGGACAGAGTCAAGATGCAAGACTTTCTGGAAACATACATTGCGATCACCTGAACCAAAAGGGCAAGCTGATCTATGTGGGGACGGATGTCACGCCCTCTCTGATGAGCCAAAGGATAGGCCATAAAAAAAAAATCTTAGACAGCCCCTTCACTTTCTCTGACATATACATTTTTATTCCCTGACAAAATTACATCCTTTACAGTCTTGCCATTTTTACTGATGTCACCACTTCCTGTATTCACTATTCTTTACTTGTACCTGTGTCTCAATGCCCATCACCACTAAACAGCTTCCTTTTCAACATACTTTCAACATATACATACTTTCAACAATGTCTTTCAATAATGATGTCACAATTCCACTATTACAACACTTCCTGCCTCCCATGGGTGATCTTAGGTCCCATTGCTATGCTAATGGGATTACATCACTAACATTGCGATTACCAGATTTTGTGTCTTAATCTGGCCCATGGATGCTGCTCTGTGGTATTGCCACACTTTGCATGACTTCGCCTATGCCATCTTTATGGTGGCATGTGTGGAGCAGTGTGACATAATCAAACTTTTCACCTTGAGTGCCTTCCGAGCCACTGCCACATAGTTTAGGTATATACAGTGCTGGCCAAAAGTATTGGCACCCCTGCAATTCTGTCAGATAATACTCAATTTCTTCCAGAAAATGATTGCAATCACAAATGTTTTGGTAATAATATCTTCATTTATTTTGCTTGCAATGAAAAAACACAAAAGAGAATGAAAAAAAAGTCAAATCATTGATCATTTTACACAAAACTCCAAAAATGGGCTGGACAAAAGTATTGGCACCCTCAGCCTAATACTTGGTAGCACAACCTTTAGACAAAATAACTGCGAACAACCGCTTCCGGTAACCATCAATGAGTTTCTTACAATGCTCTGCTGGAATTTTAGACCATTCTTCTTTGGCCAATTTCTCCAGGTCCCTGAGATTTGAAGGCTGCCTTCTCCAAACTGCCATTTTGAGATCTCTCCACAGATGTTCTATGGGATTCAGGTCTGGACTCATTGCTGGCCACTTTAGAAGTCTCCAGTGCTTTCTCTCAAACCATTTTCTAGTGCTTTTTGAAGTGTGTTTTGGGTCATTGTCCTGCTGGAAGACCCATGACTTCTGAGGGAGACCCAGCTTTCTCACACTGGGCCCTACATTATGCTGCAAAATTTGTTGGTAGTCTTCAGACTTCATAATGCCATGCACACGGTCAAGCAGTCCAGTGCCAGAGGCAGCAAAGCAACCCCAAAACATCAGGGAACCTCCGCCATGTTTGACTGTAGGGACCGTGTTCTTTTCTTTGAAGGCCTCTTTTTTTTCCTGTAAACTCTATGTTGATGCCTTTTCACAAAAAGCTCTACTTTTGTCTCATCTGACCAGAGAACATTCTTCCAAAAAGTTTTTGGCTTTCTCAGGTAAGTTTTGGCAAACTCCAGCCTGGCTTTTTTATGTCTCTGGGTCAGAAGTGGGGTCTTCCTGGGTATCCTACCATAGAGTCCCTTTTCATTCAGATGCCGACAGATAGTACGGGTTGACACTGTTGTACCCTCGGACTGCAGGGAAGCTAGAACTTGTTTGGATGTTAGTCGAGGTTCTTTAGCCACCATCCGCACAATCTTTCGTTGAAATCTCTCGTCAATTTTTCTTTTCCGTCCACATCTAGGGAGGTTAGCCACAGTGCCATGGGCTTTAAACTTCTTGATGACACTGCGCACGGTAGACACAGGAACATTCAGGTCTTTGGAGATGGACTTGTAGCCTTGAGATTGCTCATGCTTCCTCACAATTTTGCTTCTCAAGTCCTCAGACAGTTCTTTGGTCTTCTTTCTTTTCTCCATGCTCAATGTGGTACACACAAGGACACAGGACAGAGGTTGAGTCAACTTTAATCCATTTCAACTGTCTGCAACTGTGATTTAGTTATTGCCACCACCTGTTATGTGCCACAGGTAAGTAACAGGTGCTGTTAATTACACAAATTAGAGAAGCATCACATGATTTTTCAAATGGTGCCAATACTTTTGTCCACCCCCTTTTTTATGTTTGGTGTGGAATTATATCCAATTTGGCTTTTTGACAATTCTTTTTGTGGTTTTCCATTGAAGACAAATTAAATGAAGATATTATTACCAAAGCATTTGTGATTGCAATCATTTTCTGGAAGAAATTGAGTATTATCTGACAGAATTGCAGGGGTGCCAATACTTTTGGCCAGCACTGTAGTAGCATTGGTTGTATTGATGAGGCTGCTGTGAGGTTTTAATATCATCACACGCATACCCTTCCACATTTATACCCCCTCCTTCTCTGTAGCAATATGGTGCCATTTTCATCCATACTGCCAACCAGTGACAAGCGCTACACTACACAAGACTCTATGATATCATTTAGTAAAGTAGCATCCACTGATCAGTTTAGCACGGTTTAACAATGTATATAAGTTTTTCTTCAACGTTGTATTCTCTTTATATTTCTATGGCTATATGCACATGAATGTGTACAGCAATGAGTCCATGGAAAAATGGCACAGATGACATACAGACTATACCCGTTTGCTGTCCATGCGTCCATAGACCCATTGATTTCCTTCAGTGAGCTTGTGCAGCAAAATAGACAGGTATAGGACCTATCCTGAGTTTTGCCCCAGACTCAAGCTCTGTGATAATACATGAAATATGTGAAAATACATAAAAATCACTGTTATTACACTGACAAAGATGAAGCCTAAAGTTAATCCACTATTTTGATCTCTTATACTATTAATATCTATATGTGTGCCTGTCACATTTATGCTTTATATACAGTACCTTCCATTTCCTATAACATAGGTTTTAGTATAAAGCGTACAGTTGTTCTGATCCTGTACTGCACTACCTCCTAGTGGTCATAGGCGGGAATTCCATCTTTCTCCTTGGATGTGTGCATTATTTAGAGACTTTTCAGTGAATATGAAATCATCTGTATCCTCAGCAGAGGCGTAGCTAGGGGTTCAGCACAGGGGGGCGAACATGTCCAAGTGGGCCCCCAACTTGGACTTGTTCATATACCGATGCTATCAGTATACGGTGATCGTATAGTGGTATATAGCATCTCTATACAGGGCTCTGCAGACGATTTAGGTGAATACAGGGCAGTAGCATTTAGTGACTTACTGGTAACGTCTCTGACCAATCCTTCACATTTCCCTTCTCTTTCATCTGGACGGCCATGATCACTTCTTCCAGTCTCTGTAAAGTTTGCAACACAGACATCTTTGGCTCCTCACTTTTCCAGGCATCTGACGCACATTGTCCTCACCTGCACAAAGCCCCCATCCTGCTGCTACCCCAATTATAAAATATATAATATAACCCCCTATAATGAATACCCCCAAGTGTATCTTTAAATTAATAACTTCCCTGTGCACCCCTTTAAATAGTACCCATTATTAATAATGCCCCAGATGTTTCCTAATTAAAAAGGAAAAAAAAGGAAAAAAAAATTATTGGGGTTCCAATACCCCGGGCCACCAGGATCAGCTGTTTGAATGAACCGTGGTACCTGTGTAAGCGCCGTGACCCCTTCTATATTTACATATTGTCATTCTTTTCATAGCGGCCATGTAATGTAACTACATCCTCGTCCTATACACGTCTATGTGAGAAGGCTGGAATTACATCACACGGTCACTATAAACAGACAGCGTGTGATATAAACAGGTGCCATAGCCCCTTCATACAGCTGATCAGTGGGGGTCACTTATCTCTTATTGATGTTTTATTCTGAGGATAGATCATCAATAAAAATGAGCTGGAAAACTCCTTAAAGAGGACCTTTCACGTCCTCATGTATATGCTGTTTTACATACTGCTAGAAAGCTGACAGCACGCTGAATTCAGTGCACTGCCGGCTTTCCCGGTATGTGCCCCGGGGCTGGAGATATCGGCGGTCTTAGTTTCACGGTTTACTGTCAGAAAGGCGTTCCTGACAGTCTAGCTGCGCTGTGAGGAACGCCCTCTCTGACAGTTCTTGTTCATAGACTTGTACTGAGGGGGCGTTCCTCACAGCTCAGTGTCATCGCCGGGCAGTAAGGAACACCCCCTCTGACAGTACAGCGCTATGGGCGAGTACAGAGAGGGGGCATTCCTTCAGATAGCTATGTGAAGTGTGATGAATTTGAGGTAAGTATTTTTAGATGTGCATTTGTGTTAGCGTTCTTTGCAGCATAGGATAGGCGCAGCCACTGAGGCTGCTAGGCTAGGACTGGAAGATACTGTTATCAAAAGAATTGGTAGATGGGAATCCCAGTGTTTTAAATTGTATGTAAGACCTGATCTATTGTCTATTTAGTTGTTTTGTTTCTTTTATAGGTCATCAATTGATAATCTAGATGGTTGGTCATTCCTTTGTTTTCTGGGCCCAGAATAGAGCGCAGGGGCGCTTCTTAGCTCATTGATATTAAAAGTTCAAAATCATATGTTTACAGGCCTAATAGCGCTAACTTTACCCTCTTAAATTAAGAAAAAACCTATAAGGGAATCGCTATTCCCCAGCGATTCCCCAGTGCTGCTGCAGAACCCTGCAGAACCCTGGGAGGAGGGGCACAACAAGACAGTGAGCCCTAAGCTGAACCCCCTTTTTGTCCCTGGCTAACTTGCCTATCTGTCCTAGGTGACAGCAGCAACTGGTCGACAGGCCCTACCTAATATAGGTGACAACACAGACAGGACAAACAAGAGACAAAGGGAGGTCGGCTAGCCAAGGGGTCGGTACCAGTCGAGCAATGCAGTGCAAAATCACAATCCAAGAGACTAGTCAATAAACAGAGCCAGAGGCCAGAAATAGGAATACAGGGAATAGCGGAAAAGAAGCTAGCAGGGACAAGTCACAAAACAGAATCAGTAGCCAGCACCCATGTGAGGGCTGACAACCTGTTTATAGAAAGTCAGGATCTGCCCCAGACTGGATTGGTAGACAGGCTGTCAATCACACAGTCAAGGCTGAGATTAACTATTGAGAAGCCGATAGAAACAAGGTGCTGGAAACAGGTGTGGCAGAAAATCAATTATATAGTCTAGGACAGTGTTTAGACTGAGCAACAAGAATCTTAAACAAGGAATCAAACTGAGCACGCCTCCTGCGCCGCCGCGTGCGGGCAGAGGGTGATGCAGAGACCCGAACAGGCAGAGACGTTACAAAACCTTAGCATTAGTGAACAACTTGCAAAGAAACTAGCTGAATAAAACAAAGATATAGAAAATACACATATACATGTTTTTTAAGGAGCAATCAACCATGGGGAACTACATATACAATTCCAAAAACAAGAGAATGTATAGAATTGCATTGGCTACATCAAATCCAGTAGAGTCGGGGCTTGAGAGTCGGGCTACTCCCGGCAGCTCATATTAGAAGCCCAGGATTGCTGGTTAAATGGGAAATAGAAGCAACTAGTTTTTCCCTTAGATTATTAGAAATCCTTTTAGAGGAGGAAAAGAGTCATCTTATGGTATTAGAAAATCAATTGAAGGAACAATTTGAGATTTCAGGGTGAACCGGAGTTTACAACCAAGGAGATTCAATTACAGACCTCCTTGGAAAAGTTCCAATATCAACTTAAAGAACGAAAACACCTGCAATTTTCCCGTGATCTACAAGATTTTAGAGATAACAAAGTATATCTCTTTGTTTCCTCCACGGATATAGAGCGGTCAGATTCGGAGACATGAAATAAGATGACCCGGACTCAACCCAGAGGGAGGGGTAGGGGTCGGGAGAGAGGGGGTAAGTCCCAAACAGGAGGTTTTTTAGAACAAACTTACCTTCTGAGAAATCGGAACCCTCCTCAGACCCCACCAAATCCCAGATAATTAATCTTTCATCTAAAATAGTGGGGAAATGGAGGTTTTGAGAAAGGGCCTTTCCTTTGTCCCCAGTTCAGACTTTGATCTTTTTTGTTGGGTTAAGGATTTGCACCTCTTTACCCGCAAATTAAGATGGAAAAAGTTTTTTAAAAATCAGGACAAGAAAATCCGTTCTGAACTGGGGATTGACGTAACCCTCCTTCCAGACGTCAGACTTTTAGCAAGTCTGGAGGAGGAGGATGTCGGGTCATCAGGGCATAGCCCATTTACTGACCTCCATGTGAATAGCAACAGACTACCACCTAGTAATGACTTATCATGCATTGATGTATTCATGGATAGAGTTATATCGGATCTCCGTAAGATTCAAAATATACATGCCCCCTTTAATCTAACAAAAACAGAGTTGGCGGTTTTGGAAGGCCTAGAGCAGAGTAATGAGAATAATAAAGCCTGCAGATAAAGGGGGCAATGTAGTTGTTATGGATGTTAAGCAATATATGACCATGTGTGACTCATTATTACAGCAAAGGGATTATTATGAGATCTTGAGAGGAAATCCTACAGTGGAATATAGTAGTGAGTTATGTTCCCTATTGTTTAATGCCAAGGTTAATAAACTGATTTTGGAAAAGGAATATGATTTTTTGATGCCTCTTTCACCATTAGAGGCTACTTTTTACTGTTTGCCTAAGGTCCACAAAGTCCTGTCCCCGCTGAAAGGAAGACCAATAGTGTCTGGAATCAATGTCCTCTGTCAAAATGTAGAGGTTTATTTGGATAAAATCTTGAGACCTTTTGTGACTGCACTCCCCTTTTTTATCCAGGACAAATCTGACTTGTTGCGTAGACTGGAGGGGGTGAGCCTCCAGGAAGATGTAATATTGTGTTCCATAGACGTGGAAGCATTATACTCTTCAATACCATATCAGTGGGGTCTCAAAGCAGTGGAATATTTTCTCCACTCACGGGGGACTCAATACCGTGCCCACAGCTCTTTTATCCTGAACCTCCTAGAATTTTCTTTGACTCATAATTTTTTTGTTTTCAATGGTAGGTTCTTCTACCAGCTCAGGGGCACAGCCATGGGGAATCCATGTGCCCTTACGTAGGCCAACTTGCTCCTGGGCTGGTGGGAGGAGACTATAGTTTTTACAGAGGAAAATGGAATTTTTGTGTCCAACATTGAGCTGTGGGCACAGTACATTGATGATATCTTTGTGTTGTGGAAGGGCAGTCCAGAGTCCTTTTCAAAATTTGTACAGGATTTAAATCAGAATGACATCGGTCATTCTTTCACCCTTGAGGTGGGGGGATCTGTGCTTTCTTTTTTGGACATTTTGATTTCTAAGGAATGTGGGGGCTCATTGAGTACAAAGGTCTTTAGAAAGTCCACTGCAATAAATTCCTTCCTACAGTGGAGTAGCTACCATCCATATGCTTTATGGGTCAATATCTCAGATTAAGAAGAAACTGTTCGCGGGGACAGGACTTTGTGGACCAGGCAGCTGATCTTAGGGTGCTCTTTGCTGAGAGAGGCTACCATGATCAGATTTTGAGGGAGGCTTATCAAGCCTCCTTAAACAGTGATCGGACTCAATTGTTAAAACCTAGAGAGAAGAAGGACAGTGCTGATGAAATTATTCGTCTCATCAGTACATTTGACAATGGGGTTCCTCAGGTACGTAGAATTTTGGAACGTCATTGGGAAATTCTTACGATGGACCCCGAATTAAGAGAATGTATCGGGGAGAGACCTCAATTTAACTTTAGGAGGGGGAGCTCACTTAAGGACCGGCTGGTCCATAGTCATTTGAATGTGCCTGTTACATCTACTTGGCTCTTCCCCCCCCCAAGGGCCGCTATAAATGCAGCGGTTGTTCAGCATGTCCTTTTTTACTAACAGGATGAACCTTTTTTTCTGAGGTTATGAAAAAATCTTTTGATATCTGACATTTTATGGTGGGAATATGAATTGTGTTAGGTTTATGGGTATAGATCTGGTGAAACCACATCCGAGAGGGGGAGATTGGCAAAAGGCCACCTTACAACAAGAAGTAAAATGGATCTTTAGATTGGCGACTGAGACCCCATGTGGTCTGAATGAGCGACTACATTTTTGTTGCTTTATTTAATTCACGTAGGGTTATACTCTACTGGATTTGATGTAGCCAATGCAATTCTATACATTCTCTTGTTTTAGGAATTGCATATGTAGTTCCCCATGGTTGATTGCTCCTTAAAAAACATGTATATGTGTTTTATGATTCGCTCCATTTATTTGTTTTACATACTTCGTGTATTTTCTATATCTTTATTTTATTCAGTTAGTTTCTTTGCAAGTTGTTCACTAATGCTAATGTTTTTTCTTAATTTGAGAGGGTAAAGTTAGCGCTATTAGGTCTGTAAACATATGATTTTGAACTAGCCTTTTAATATCAATAAGCTAAGGGATTTTCTTTCCCATCATAATGTGATCATCGTAATTGGATAATGGGTTGCTTTTCAACATTATATTATTGTGCGTGATTTATCTTAGGGGTTATGGTAATTCGTTGGTATATATCTTCTCCCACGTATATGATCACTTTAAATGTTTGAATGCAGTTAAATTGGCATTTATCTATGGTAATCGGCATCTGCCGTTTCCTCTGTATTTGCGCATGTGCGGATATTGGCCGGTTGTTACTATGGAGCCGACGCTAGAAGATATCAAACTGGAAGTGACGCGATGTCTCCCCTCTGACAGCGCTGTTTAAACAGCTGTTGCACTTTAGACCTGATTAGGGGGCGGCATGTGTATTTAAATTGCCCTATGCTGCACATTCGCTGGCCACTGACATTCTATGTCATTATACGGGGGACTAGGGAGAGTGTGTAAGGGTTTGGATAGGGACCGTGTTTCCTGGCCCTGCAAAAGCTATCTCCTTTGGTTGATTCCCCTGTATTCTACAGTGTGGGTAAGATCCATCCATTTTTTTACCCTCTTTAGTGGTGATTTTTAGTGTTTTGATTATGCCTTGGTTTGAGGTATGTTTTATCTATTTATAATAAATGTTAAGTTTTTTTTTATCTTAGGTCTGTATAGAAGGGATGGTGTTCATCTCTCTGAGATTAGGATTGACATTTTTAATGTTGGCTTTCAAAATATGATTGATAAGTCCTGTGATGTGGTGGGGGGGCCATGACTCTGTGTCCTGGCCTTGTGGGGTGATAGTCTCCCAGCTATTGCTGGGAGGACTGGTTTTACTGAGTATGTATTATGTTTTGGTTAACAGTTTCTGGTTATTTTTAATAAAATTATTTATTTATTATTAAATGTATTATTAATATGATTTAATTATTTATTTATTTATTATTTGGTTAACCCCATAATAAACATCACGGCATATTTATTCCAACTTAAGCTTGTCTGTGTCTTTTTTAATTTATAGTTATACTAGAGGAAAGACCCAGCTTCGCACGGGTATATTTCATTTTTTGTTTGTGTAATGACCCCATAATTGGCACTTTTGCACTTGACATCCAGTATGGCAGTTCAGTATAGGTACAGTCTATTTATGGCTGTGTTGCTATGGAAACCTGGTAAATGAAATGTGAACTTATATTGGCTGATGCACGTCATATGACTGAATATTTAAGACCTGCGAACCGCTATTGACTCATACAGGTCATAAATAGCTTGGTTGCTATGGAAACCTGGTGTAAAGCTGTGTGTATGTAAAGACTGAACCTGCGATTTTCCATTGGTCCGTAAGTGTCATGTGATCATGTGCATCTCAGTTTGGATATCAGTGAAAAACCTGCGATCGGTTGTTATGGAAAACCTGGAGTAAAGCTGTGTGTATGTGACCTTGTGTAACAGTGTCATCCACAGCGCCCTGCCCCTTTAAAGCTGACCTACAGCAGTGAAGAAAAATGGCTGGGTTGTTATTGAAACCTGGAGTGCAGCTGTGTGCATGTGGCTGACAATGCTTTGTCAGATTGGAGACGGGCTTGGGTCTGCTGGGGAGTTTCAGCAGCTCGCTGTTGTCTGTAACATACCTTATCAGATTGGAGACAGGCTTGGGACTGCTGAGAGTTTTCATTAGCTCGAGCAGCAGCCATGCGTTTTGCTGCAGGGGACATGAGTAGTTTAAAAAACGTTTCAATTTATAAGAATGCTGAAATCCAGTATGGCAGTCCAGTCAGTGGCGTAAATACCGGTTTAGCAGTGGTAGCAGCTCAGGCCCAGCGGGCCTCTGATGTTTTTTTTTTTTTTTTTTAACACCAGCAGGTAACGGGCCCTATTTACTTACCGATCCCCACTCCTGCTCACGGCCACCTGCACTTCACCTTCTGCAGAGGTGGCTGTGGGCAGGAGCGGGGATTGGTAAGTAAGGCCTGTGTGCCGTGAACCCCACAAACACTGCTATCATTATACTCTGGGGTCTTTTCAGCAGGCTTCGGGCCTCCTTGGTGGCGTCCCAGATGTCGGTGGGCCAGTGCGACGTCATTATGCATTGCGATACATGCCTGGCTCACATGACATCTGGTCCAACATTGAAGAAGTAGCGGGGAGTGCGCATAATACTATATGAAGGAGCCACTATGATACTGTGTGCAGGGGCCACTATGGGGCAGAATACTGTGTGCAAGGGCCACTATGGGGCCTAAGAGTGTATGCAGGGGCCACTATGAGGCATAATAGTGTGTGCAGGAATGCAGTTTGTGCGGGGGGGGGCAGTTGCCGGGGGGGGGGTCCCATGTCAAATGTTCGCCTTGGAGCCCTGCCATTGCTAGTTACGCCACTGAGTCCAGTATAGGTACAGTCTATTTATGGCTGTGTTGTTATGGAAACCTGGTAAATTAAATGTGAACTTATATTGGCTGATACACGTGATATGACTGAATATTTAAGGTCCTGTGAACTGCTATTGACTAATACAGGTCATACATAGCTTGGTTGCTATGGAAACCTGTGTGCCTGAGGAGAGTAAGCACCTGCAAGCTCTTATTGGCTGATAAGGGACATGTGACCGTGTGTATGGCAGTTGGAATATGAGTGAAAGACTTGCAGGCTTGTATAGACTAATGCTGGTCATTTTTTGGGAATACTGTATCTCAGGAACGGTATGTCCAAGAGAGCTGAGACCCAGTCTATAATGTTCCCGGACACCTGATGTACATGTGTGCCAAATTTGGTGAGGATCGGTCCAGTCGTTTGGTCACGCATAAAGAACAGACAGACAGACAGACAGAGAGGAACTCATTTTTATATATATAAGAGATAAGTTTTCTTATTAGAGTATATTAGTTTAAGTAAATGAATTTGGGGCTTGTGCCACCATATCTTTGTCATTGTCTCTGTATCTTTTGGTACACAGCAGGCCTTTTAGCATGCACACTGTATGGTCACTTTCTTGAAGGGGGAGGGGAGTTCAGAAGTTGAGGCAGATAAGAGGACGGGGTACAAACAATATTGGTAAGTCTTGTTCCCTGTAATAACTCGTTGCTATGAATTCACATGGGACTGGGAGCCCAATGGAAAGTTTCCAGGCTTCTCTGCCTACTCCTATGCCATTGGAGAGGAATATACAAATAAGTTCTCTTTGATGGAAAAAGGGGACACTCTGAAGGTAGCTCCAGGACTTTTAAATTGATGACTGTTATGTATTTATGTAATTTTCTTATAGTTATAAGTATAATTTTTCCCCCCCATTCCTGAGTGTAGTTAGGAGATGAGCCTTTGTGCATTGTCTGTGCTAGAGTTCTTGTGTAAATAAAATGTGCAATCTATGAAGACCTATCTAATTGGTATCCTAAGGGCTATGCTCAGACTAATGCTAATTCAATTAGTGGTCATCTATTTAGCAAGCCAGGGATACTGATCACTGCAGACACTGTGGCAGTAGACCTGGCTGATTAAAACGTCTATATTTTGATCAAAGAAATATTATGACAGCACAGGTGGGAGTTTGCAGGAAGTGGCTTGGGGGGTCAGGGAACCATAAAAAGTGTGTCAGAGGACCCTGGTGTTAGATTTCTTGGAGCTAATGTGAAATCTGTCACAGATTTAAACAGGTCTTTATTTTAATTTAAATTTTTTGCATGTATTTATCTTCTTTATTCCATTTTTTATTGTAACGCACTGCACTTTTTATGTATATTAAATGTAAAATTTAATAAGATTGTCCTTTGGCTCTAACATTTCCCCACTTCTGAAGAGTGAATATCGCTAGCAGTGTTACTCTTTTATATGCTAGTTGTGCATGGTGTGGGCATACTGGTGTCTTGTCGTATCGTAAGTGGCCAGTGGTGGTAACTTTGTGTGGATGGATGAGTGTAAAAGGACGCTTCACTACTGTGTAGCCTGGAGTGACGTGTGAGTTGGAGGGGAGTGTGGAAGTGGAGTTCCTTTTATGATTGCATCAAATGTGTGTGGTGAGTAAGGTGAACGGATAACCTCCAGAATTGGTACACAGCGAGTGGATGTATCTGTGGGTGCAACTCTGATCTCTGACAATGACTTGTCATGTTTTTCTGTAAATACAGAGCTAAAGTACCTATTTAGTAGTTCTGCTTTTTTTGTCCCGAGTGACCAAAAATGACCATTATTTAGGGGACCATATGTTCTCACCTAGGTTTTTTTGCATTTATATATTTATACCATGGAGTTAAAAATATGGAGTTCCACAGGGTTCAGTGTTATTCCCAATGCTGTTTGCAGTTTATATGCTTCCATTAGACAAATTAATCCAGTCATGGCCTGGCCTATCAATGCTATGGAGATGATACCCAACTATACATACCCTTCCAGCTCGGAGTCAATGACCCATCTCTAGCTATAAATTCATACCTAGCTGAACTACAAGAATGGATGAATGCCAGCTGGCTAAAGTTGAACCTGTACAAAACTGAAGTTTTCATGATTTGAGGTCAGCATTCAATTGCAAAAAAATCTATATTATTTCCAAAGATATCACTGGTTGAAAACACATTTGGGATTAGGATATTTATATGCATCTGCATAATATACATGATATAAATATCCCAATCCTGACTGTGTTTTCAACCAGTGATATCTTTGGACATAATACAGATAGCACTGCAACTAAGCAAGGGTTTAAGTTTTATAATGTCTGAGATATAACTGTTTGAATTTACCCTCCCCCACCCTCATTTTCTCTACATTTTAAGCAGCCAATACTCCAAGCCCATACTCCATACACAGTAACACTCAGTAAGGCCGGTTGTAGACGACCGTGGCCGTGATCAGTGTGCTATCCGTGTATTTCACAGAGAGCACACTGACCCATTCTTTTCTATGGGCCTGTACACACGACCGTGATTTTCATGGCCCCGTGTGCAGGCCGACAGTCCGGTTTGCATCAGATAGGACATGTCCTATTCTTGTCCTATTTTGCGGCCCGTACTTCTGTGGCTCCTATTCATTTAATGAAAGGAGCCGTGGAAGCACAGCCCGTGCACGGCCGGCACATGGTGACATCCCCGCGTGTAGCCCATGCTTTTAAATCACGGCAGGCCAGTTGCAGCACGGTTGTCTACAACTGGCCTAAGAAGCATAAACAGCTCTCATTACAGAAGCAAAGGGAAGAATACAGATATGCAAGATTTCACAGAAAGGAGACAAAATGTGTTAATAAAGTATATTACAAAATTTATTAATGACACAAATACTGCCAGAAAATCAAAAGTTGTCTGAAAGTTTAGTTACGCTTTAAAAGCTCTTTCACCACTGCTGGCAGTGGCGTAACGATCGCAGTCGCAGGTGGCGCGACCGTGACCGTGCCCGGCAGGGTATTGGACCCGTGGCCAGCTGGAGATGGTCGGGGCCCCGGACCACTATGATAGCGGTCGGGTAAAGCTAGGTTCCCTGACCGCTATACATACTGTTATTGGAAAGGGGAGCTGGCATATTGCCAGGCCCTTTCCAATAGATGGCAGGGCAGGGCACCCAGGGGAGGTGACTAAAAACAATAAATACATATTCTCACCTCTCCTGGGCACAGCGTTCTCTCCGGCGCTCTTTCGTCATGTGACTGAGGCCTTTCATTAGGCCCCAGTGGTCACATGGGACGAGGCCGCGTAATGACGTCAGTGCACCCCCACGTGACCACTGAGGCCCAATCACAGTCCTCAGCAGCAACGTCGGAAGAGGGCCTGAAGACGGCAGGATGGCGCGAGGATGACAAGGAAAGGAAAGGCAAGGTGAGTATGAATGTTATTTTTAATCACCTTCCCTGGGCCTCCAATTATTATATTCCGGGGTCTGTGGAGACCCCAGAGTATAATAATAGCACCGGAGGTGGGCAGTTGGAAGCATATAATTAGAGATGAGCGAAGTATTAAAAAATTCGATTCGGCAACTTCGCCGAATTTCGTGATATGATTCTATTCGATCAGAATTAATTCACGGCAAATAAACAGCTATTTCCTGTCTGCAGCACAGACAAATTTTATTCATATGGAAGGATCTGCTAACAAGCAAAGACATGCCTACCCAATCACATCACTAGAGATTATCATGTAACCGTCTGATGTCACAAAGGTCCTTACTAAATATTCATTACCGCGAAGCATCAGGAAATCCGGATGCCATGTAAATCGAATATTTCCTGAAATTCAGATCAAATTCCACTTCTGCAGCTTCGATTCGCTCATCTCTACATATACTACTGTGTGGGGGCCACTGTGGAGCTTATAATATTGGGTGGGGGCCACTGTGGAGCATATAATACTGGGTGGGGGCCACTGTGCAGCATATACTACTGAGTGGGGGCCACTGTGGAACATATAATACTCGGTGTGGGCCACTGTGGGGGCATATAATACTGGGTGGGGGCCACTGTGGGGAGCATATAATACAGGGTGGGGCCACTGTGTGGCGCATATTATACTGTGTGGGGCCACAGTGGGGAGCATATTATACTGTGTGGGGCCATTGTGAGGAGCATATTATACTGTGTGTGTGTGGGGGGAGCAATGTGGCTCATATAATGCTGTATGGGGGCCACTGTGGAGCATATAATACTGGGTGGGGGCCACTGTGCAGCATATACTACTGGGTGGGGGCCACTGTGGAACATATAATACTCGGTGTGGGCCACTGTGGGGGCATATAATACTGGGTGGGGGCCACTGTGGGGAGCATATAATACAGGGTGGGGCCACTGTGTGGAGCATATTATACTGTGTGGGGCCACAGTGGGGAGCATATTATACTGTGTGGAGCCATTGTGAGGAGCATATTATACTGTGTGTGGGGGGAGCAATGTGGCGCATATAATGCTGTATGGGGGCCACTGTGGAGCATATAATACTGTGTGGGAGCCACTGTCGAGCATATTATACTGTTTGGGGCCCCGTAACCATCACTATCAAGAATTTGCTGTAGGGAGGGGGTAGGGGGCCCCGTACAAAAGTTTGCACTGGGGCCCACAAGAATTTAGTTATACCACTGACTGCTTGGATTCTCTCTACCAACACAGCAGACCACCTTCCATTCAGGTGCAAGCTATATGTGAAAAATAGCTTGTAACTCCAAAAAAAGTCAGCCCAGTGCTCTAGGAACCCAAATCCTTCTTTCCTGCATCAAGGCTTGAGTTATGCATTTAACTCCCTAAGCATCTGCTGCTTTCCGTGTGTTGTGCATAGCAAAGGCAGTATTCCATAGAAAACGACCCTTCAGAGGACCTTCCATTCAGCTTGAAGCTTAGTTCGTTAAAATTATTCTTAAGGAGCCTCCACCTACAGTGTATTCTTTTATTGGTACCCGCATGGACCACAACAGCTTGGTCTTCCCCAGCCCCTCCCAGCAATTTGTCCACTCGTTCCACCACATACCGAACCCAGGGAGACTGCTACAACCGAATGGTTGTTGATTTCTGACACTGACACTACTATCTGTATTCACCCAGCTCCATGCATGGTTTTCCTGGTGGTCCTTAGCTCTCCAACTTCTACATCTAACCCACTGACTGCTTGTACAGTGAGCAGCATGCGCCACTCAAGATTGTTAATCACCCTCAGTCTTGCATTCTGCTCTCCCAGATCTCTAATGTGAGCTCCAGATCAACAACATGCACACATCTGCCTTAGCGGTATTCACCCTAGAACTCTTGCTTCAGTAGTGCATACATATTACAGACTGTGCGCTGAAGTAAATGTTCAATCTTGCTAGCTATTATCCAAAGCACAATAAATAATAAAGTAGTAAAATAAGGTACTTACAGGTATGTTCACTCCTGCTTTTAACTACGCTTTTTAACTCCACTTAGTCAGAAGCCACTTAGTCAAACAAACCCCAGAAGTGAGCAAGACAGTGATTCCAGTAGGGCCGGACTTAAGGCATAGCCTGGGGAGGTGGCCAGCATGACAGGTGTTTGGAGGGACTAAAATAAGGGGGATGAATAGCCAATAAGGGTTATTGTTGTTGGATGGTGGTGGGTGGAGTAGCCATGAGGAGGGCCCCTTTGGAGGAGGAAAGTGACAGAGACGTACAGTTAACATTTACCGCCCTATTTGTGTGGTAGGCCGTAGTGGTTTGGGAACTGTGGTTTATGAATGTGATAGTTTGTTTGGTTGTTCTATGGGAGTTGAATGGATTTCTTGGCTGCTTAAGAGCTTGTTGGGAATCCTTGACATGGCGCGGAGTGGTCATCCGAGTTGATTTGGTGACATATGGTGTTTGGAGATTGGGGGAGCTAATAAGGCTCTGAACTCCCGCAATTTTCTGTTTAGATGGGCTTTTTATCTAGCTGGATATTAGGTGTGTGGAAAGGGAAAACTTTCCTCACCCAGGTGGGGTGAATAGATGCCTCCAGAGCCAGCATTAATTTTTAGCCAAGATCTGGTGGCTCCAATGACCTTCTCCATTGATACTTCGTTAGGAGTGGTTTGGTCCATAAAATGGGCTTAATAATGGGTTTATGATGGCTAAATTATGGTTATCTATTTATGTACAGTTATTATTATATGTTACTAAAAAGGCTGCTGTGGCCAATAAAATCCATTCCAGTTGTCATGTGTTTATTTGAGAGGTGTGGGACAGGGATATGAAAGGAGTGGACAATACCCCAATCATGTAGGTAGAATACAGAGAATTGCTGCAGGAAATTCTGCAGTTTGTTCACTGTGTGTGGATCCAGCCTAAGAGCGGTTTTACACATAACATCGTTTTTAACAAAAACACATCAGTTTTTATGCAGTTTCCTGATAATCTTTTTTTGAGCCAAAGCCATATTTAATATAAGAAATAGAAAATGTAAAGGAAGGGTTTATTCTTCTCTTTTCTGCTGGATACATGATAGAGCAGAAATCCTGTGTAAATGTTTTTATTGCAAAAAGTGTCATATTCGTTTATTTTCCAGGCTCAAGTACACTTATTGTGCAGGAGTTATAGGGGGCACAAAAGGTATGGTACTATTACTATGTGGGAATTACAAGGTGGCATCTGGGGCAACAAGAATAAGAAATTTGTGTAGAGGGGAAATTAGGTGTAGAGTGTGCTAGAAAAGTGACAAGCCAAATACATCTGTGTATCAAATTTTACAGAGGCAATTTGTGGTCTGCAAAAGTCACCATAAAGTTTTGTTGCAGATGAGGAAGAAGGAGGAGGAAACTGAATGACTACAATCAGACATCATTGGATATAATTATATTCACTTACATGATATGCAGTATGTCTGTGTAGAACTGTTATCTACCCTATATGGTCATTGTATGCTGGCAATGCTGGTATTGGTATAATGCAGGAACAGAGTAAAGTGCAACTTTACCTGAGGTAGAACACAAATAGAGGTATGCTTGCAATATTGCCACTGTGGATTGGAGCTGAGGTGGCAGTTGGTACACCCGGATGGCAGTCTGCGCTCTCCTTGCTAAGGCTGGTTTTGCTATCCTGTGTGCCATGCGCTCTCTCACACAAAAAGTCCCATAGCAGCTGCATAGTCTGGCTACATGGTAAGTGCGCCACTGGGCAATACCTGATATGTTTGTCTTATTTTATTTTTTTATACAGTTCTTTGACTTTTTAGGGACTGTACAATTTACTGCAAATGTATACTAGGTCCCCTATCTAGAACGGTCTAATACATTTCGTACATGACAGCCAAGAGGCCATTGATAGGCCTCTTGCCTGTCTGGCACCACTAATGATCACAACATCTAAGAGGTTATCCTGTCAGAATCTGAGTTCTCTCCAATTCTTGCAAAGAGTTCCAGATCAGTGTTCAGCCATTCAGAAAACTGTGCATAGAATTAATGGATACAATAATTCTATGCACATTCAGAAAACTGTGCATAGAATTATTGTATCCATTAATTCTACAACCTGTTGTTCTACTGTTGATGCAAAGTGCTGTAGTAAAAAAAAAAGTTCAACAAACAGAATCTGCTCCTTGAGTGGTCATGATACTGTTAACTATCAATAGTAATGCAGCTGAGCACTTCTCCTGACACTGTTCTGTATCTAGGAACATATTTGCGACAAGTACATAACTAATAAATGACTAATGTGTGGTGCAGATCCAGCATGTGTTATGCTTTCACTATGCCAGGAAGGGGGGATTATTGGGCATTTAACTACCCAAAATGGTGTCCCTTTTTAGAATGAATTTGCATACAACAGACTAGTCCTTGTGATTTGGTATGTGTAATGAAAACAGGTAGCAATGCAATTGAAATTTGAGACACACGTGTTCCACAAACCTCAAAGTGAATTATAAATGTAAACAGGAGATACCTCCCTTCCCCCCACACACATGGTTTATTATTCTGATGGATATTGAAATCTTTCAGAGAATACTGGAGTTAAAAGGAAATCTAACTGAGCTGTACTTATCTCCTGAATCCCCCACTGCTTTGGCGCTCAGTCTTCATCGCAGTCTGCTGGTGTTTGTTGTCAAGCCAGCAGATGCAACGTGATGATATGTGACTGCTGCAGTTAATATAATGCCTTAGTGGTTACTTCAGAGGCCAGCGATGGGCTGCAGCAGTCATATCCCATAGACGTGATGTCACCATTGCAGCCCCATCAACAAACACCAGCGGAGAGCAGTGAAGACAGTGCCAGAGTGGCAGGAGAATCAGGAGTGCCTCATGGTTTGTTTTGTAAAACCCTTCCCTGCCTTTCTGATCTCTTCCGTTTTCGACTGGCATTCTGATGAAAGCATTGAATTTAGCATTCTTGGACTTCTTTTAGATTATTGAAGAAGAAAGCGTCTTATCCTTCTGGTGCTCCAAAGAAGATAAAATATATACATTTCTGGAGTAAACATAGGTTTATTAAACACACCTGTATAAGACAATATTCTAGAACAATACAGACACAAGGACAACATAGTAATTGATTTTAGATTTACCACTATAGATATATATGTGTTTTGGATTTACTACTATATCCGTGAATTTACTTACAATTAATATTGATACATTTTATCACTTCAAAATGTGTTTTTGGCACTTCAAAATTAATACCTAGAAAAATAATATAATGGGGGGAATTTATCAACCTATATATGCTAGTTTTCTGGCATAGATGGGTGTTAATATAGCCTTTTCTTGCGCCAAAAATGCATAACATTCCCTGTTCTGCACCTCTCTTATCACTTTCTATGAATGTGGACAGAGCAGGTTGGACTGGGGGAGGGAAGCCTCAGGACCAACATATTACTTGCACCAGAAAACTGCCATGAATTATATAGGAAAGCTAAGCCAGTTCCTGACCAGCGCAGATTTCCATTGTGACACACAGGAGTACACCTGATTTATTAAAAAGCCACAGCCTCTTGATGACTCAGGCGATTGCACCAGTCAAGCCTTTTTTAAGACTGGTGTAGGAAATGCCAGTATTAATAAATTCCCCCTACTGTTAAACCTATATCCTGTTATTAGTATAGAATGAAAATATACATTTAGCGATAAATTAAAGGGGTTATCCGGTTTATTAAAATATAGTTAATTTAATAGGATTCCTCAATATAAATAACTTACTAATATACATGATGTTAAAATTCTGCACTTAATTCCATTAAGGAAAGATCCAACATCTCTTATGTTTGCCAGTTTCCTGTAAGCACTGAAGCCTGCAAATGAAATGTCTCACCACCAACATGACCTGTTGGAAGCCAGGTGTCTATAACCCCACTTTCCCTTGCCTATTCCATTTATTTGGACTGAGTTCAGAAGGAAGTGTATGCCTACTGCCTCTAGCTCCACCCCCTCACTAATCGCTGCAGCAGCACACACCAATGTCATAGGCACACTGCTTCTTACTCCTCCCTATTGCTGTGGTGGTCTGTCACATTCGTTGGTACCTGTTGCACAGCTCTGTGAGCCTCTCACTTGGCAATGCCACTTCACAGTTTCCTTCTTTGAGCTGCAGCAATATGGAGGAGAAAGTGGTAGTGTGCATACAATGTCCCTTTTACTTTGATGCATGCGGCTGCCTCGATAGGCAAGTGGGTGAAACTAGAGGCAGTAGGCATACACTGTCTCTCTGAGCTCAGTCTCAATGCACATTTCATACATGACAGCCAAGAGGCTATTGATAGGCCTCTTGCCTTCCTGGCACCACTTAGGTGCTGTGATCACTAATGATCACAGCATCTAAGAGGTTATCTTGTCAGAATCTGAGTTCTCTCTAACTCTTGCAAAGAGTTCCAGGTCCCAGCCTGGAAGAAACTGTTGGTGTTCAGCCATTTATAGACTGTGCATAGAATTATTGTATCCATTAATTCTACAACCTGTTGTTCTACTGTTGATACAATGTGCTGTAGTAAAAAAAAGTTAGAGTTCAACCAGAGAGTATGTGGCAGTGTCTATACAATGTCCCTTTGACATTAATGCATGCGGCTGCCTCGATAGGCAAGTGGGTGGAACTAGAGGCAGTAGGCGTACATTCACTCTCAGTGCACTGGAATAGGCGACGGGGGTAGTAGAGACAGACACTTGGCTTCCAACAGGTCACATGGTGCTGTGATGTTTCGTTTGCAGGCCTCAGTGCTCTCAGGGAGCTTGCAAACTAAATATCACAAATATGGTCATATGACCTGAAGGGAAATCAGGTAAACAGCACTGAATTTTAACATAATGTATATTAGTAAGTTGTATATATTGATGAATCCTATTATATGAATTATATTTTTATAAAATGGATAACCCCTTTAAGACTTAATGCAAATCAGTGTCACATATGCAGTGTTATTAGATCTGATAATTCATACAGACTTCACGTTCTGAAAGAAAAAGCAAAAAACATTATGCAAAACACAACATATTATTTTAGTGTAAAATATTCAAAAGGCATGGAAACATACATTGGCACAAAGGTGGAATGCCATTCCAAACACCATCTGTGGTACATTTTCTTTGTAAATTTCCAGACAAAATGTACCTGTAAATAAACAAATAATGCATTAAAAAGTTCAGCACTAGTTATGCAAGCTTTAATATGGATACATTTTAAACAAATATATGCCTTATAATTACTATATAATATATATTATTTCAACAATGTATACATTCATCAACAATGTTTTCATGAAGAATAACAGACACTGCACTGGTTAAGGAAAGTGTGGTAAAAAGGAATGTTAGAAGGGGCACTTAGGGCAGCGTTAAAATTCATATTATTTATCTCCCCCTTCTTTTGTTACTTGAGTTTTTGTAGGACCAGGAAGGGGGGGAGGTGAAGCAAGGGGTATATAAGTCTGGGTCACATGTTTAGCACCCTCATGCTTTCCCGTCCTACCCTCCCTCGTGCTCTGGTTTGAGGTGCATGGGTGCAAGGTAGGAGGAATTGTAAAATAAAATTTTGTAATTCTCTGCTGTTTGATATCTGTATTCAGATTTCTGATACGACTTGGCCTGTAATGCACTATGTGGAAAGACTACTACCAACTGCTGTGAGCATATTTCTCAGACCTTCTATGGTTACTTTTCTAGCCACCCAGCAGTTATGTACCAAGCAGAGGCCCACACTGCAGTTAAATGTAACATAATTATGTACAAATCTATCTGAATGATCCTTTCAGTATGAATTTTTGAAGTGTTTGTTGTACTCACCCTGTGTTGCAGCTGTAAATAGCTATTGAACCAAAATCTGTTCCTGTTACTTGTACTTTCCCATTTTTGATCCGCTCAGGTTCCCCACATTTGACCTCTATAAAAAAAAAGAATCTATTTAGTTCTTACCATATTGTTTTGTTAATCTATCAATAAGACAGAACTGAATGTGCTTACATTTACATGACATTAGTATAGTCATCGTTATCTACCTCCACATTCTTCATTCTTTGTGTGATCTATATAAAAAATTGTTTCCAACATATGGTTCTCCTAGAACTTCTAGCATGCTTGACAGCCTGGAATATTTAGTTTATCAACAGCTCAAGAGCCATAGTGTGATGATTCCACTTAAATATGGCTATAACTCAAAGCTGTATTTTGATCTACTCATAATGTGCGCAGCCCTAATCCTAGTTGTATGTTATCAGTAGAGGCAACAATATAACAATAGGGCTTTGTATCCATCAAAGGATAGCTCTATTGAATTCCTACATAGCCCTGAGTGATCAAACACACCTACATTGTTCAGTCTGGGCTGTTAGATCAGACATGGTTGATAACATTGTATCCTTTCACTTGGTCTCAGCTCCTTACAAAGCATCTGGACTTGAGTGCATTAATCAATCAGACTTTCCGTCGCCGGTGACCTCATTCTGGGTGGTGTAATCAAGGGTATAAAAGATGAGGTAAGAGGTCAGTGGGAGGAGATTGGGCTGAGACTACAAGGAGAATACTTTGATGAGACTACAGAGAGACTATTGGAATATACTGTGAAGAGCATGCAGGCTGTGATGCTGCTGCTAGAAGCCTCCACTGGTTATTCACACATACCAGAGCATGTGTGAGTGTTGGACTACAGAACCACATCAAGGAGATGTGTGGTAAAGTAATCATTTCATCTTTATTCCCTTTTATTTTATTGTACTGTATATTGTAACTAGTAACTGTTAATGCTTGCATATATCTACATATCTGTTCTGAACTGCATGTGTTAGATGTTAATACCAACCCATTTAGGGGTTAATAAATATATAAAATTTAGAAAGCTTGTCTTGTATTTATCTTGTGAACCCAGCACTCACTGGCGGTGAGTGTGTTTTTTTATGAAAGAAGACTCAGGTGTGGGCCAACACGGTGTTGGCGCACTGAGGATCTTTCACATTGGTGGAAGCGGTGGGATCTTAGGATAAACAGCATGTGTTGGTGACCTTTATCACTCAGACGCTGGGGATTATGGTAATCCTATGAGACAAGCTCGGTATTGAAGCAAGCATTAAGATACAGTGAAAGTTTGATACAGTGCTGTTCCCCTCCCTTACTCTTTGTATTCTATCCTATCTTTTATTTGGCAAATACCAGTGGATGGCTAGTGGGCTCAGAAGCAGATCTCCAGAACTGCAGAACCAGGCTTTTGGAGATCCTGAGTGTATGGCTGAAATGGAGGCAGCAACAGCCATGCAGAGAATCGAGCAGAGTCCTGATTTTGGGGCTAGGCCAGGAAGTGCGGCAAGCAGCCCGGTCCCAAGGATTATTTCACCAGGAGGGTCCATTAGCCCCAGCCTTGTGGGGGGAATGGCTTCATACTGGCAAATGGCCCTGCAGCAAATAGGCACCAGTGACCCTAACATATACCTGCAGGTGATGTGCTATTTTCAGGAAGCTGTAGAACAAGAACAACAGGCTGCTGAGCGACAGGCAGAGAGAAAGAGGAAGGCTGCTGAGTGACAGGCCGAGAGGGAGTATCAGCTTGAGCTGAAGAGGCTGGAAATCTCCCAGCAGGCGCAAATTCCAACAACCCTGCAGAGACCCTCAAGTTGGAAGGAGAAGCCAGGCCGGAGGTCACCACATCCATCTGTCGTCAGGTTGGGTGAGACAAACTATGCCCCGGGTGGTCCCTCCCCTGTCCCAAGAACTCTGGGCGCCCGGGTGACCTTCCCCAAACCCAAAGGGGAGGTGCGGCGGGGCCATGCCTGTAACCAGACAGGACATTTCAAGGAGGAGTGCCCCAACCGCCCTGAGAACTTCCCTGCTTCCCAAGCCACAGCAGGTGGCCCATCTGTGTATCTGGACTGGGGTGCAGGAAAAGGAATGCGGACTGTGGGACTATTGACTGATTTGCCTTCTAATGTACTGTTGGGAACTGATTTAGGACCTATGATGTCCCAATATGGGGTGGGGAGCACCCCAATTTACTGTGATAAACTGTCTATGACTAATGTTGATAATGTGTCTGTCATATCTGCAGAGAGGGCCCGTAACACCCCCTCTGAGATACTTCCCATGGCAGTTAATGTAAATGCTAATGAGTTGCCTTCAGCTGAGAGCAGGGAAGATGCAAATGAGCTTCCTGCAACCCAGCTCAGCAAAAAAGTTATTGATGCTTTGTTCACCCCCGTGCTAGAAGTCAATGAGACCTTGTCTGTAGACACACCCACATCTGCGGGGGCGTCTCCCTCCCAGCTTGTTAATATGTCTACCACAGATCTCATTGAGGCCCGCTGTGAATTAACAATTGCTAATGAAGGTACTGTCAATGTAATTGCCAATGCTTGTTGTGAAAGTATACAGGGTAGCTCTTCTGAGTCACTGGAAGCGACTTCTACTATTTCGCCCAGTGCATCCGATAAGCACCCAACTGCTGACCATGTGCCAGGTGGTCAGGTAGGCTATGTGGATCTCATGGCTGATCCAGGTGAGGGACGGACTGCTGGTAGTGCGGTGTTAGCCCGCAGCCAGAGTGCTACAAGGGTGGAGGGCGTTCCGACCCTTGAACCGTTGCCTACACCACCTGGAGTCGGTGCTGAGACCGCCATGACTAGCCTCACTCCCTTGAAGCCAGAGGAGTCCGGCCGGTATGAGACATACACGTCTCTTCTGTCCAGTTCTATTCCAGGAGCGCCCATGGCCCAAGTGCAGATGGCATGGGGTACTGGAGGTGTGATCCAAGAAGGGGGTATGTCAAATGTATTACCTGTCAATGTATTGTGAGGGGATGGTTTGGGGAAGCATGATCTCAGTCATTTGCCCAAGGTATCACCATCACCCACCCAAGTACAGGAGGAACAGGGTGTAGGCCCAAAGGGGCAAGGCGTCTGGGAGGGAGGACAGTGTCCAAACATACCTGTGCCAGAACTAGAAGTGCCCCTAGGTTTGGAAGCAAAGGGGGAGGTGCAGAATCCCCTAGAACTCTCCCAACTAGCGGCTAGTGTGAGAGAGACCCTGAGAGACCGCCGGGATGGGGTCTCTGAACTGGTATCCCAAAGACCTGGGGTCATGAGTGTGGCTCCACAGGATGCCAGTACTCAGAAAGCGGACCCAGAACAGGCGGGAGGTAGCCAAGTGTACATGGCTCTTGCCCTGAGCCTTAGAAATGACCCTAGTCTGGACATATTGAAGGCGAGTGGCGCTCAACCACCCTCGGAGTCTGACAAGGCCCGAGTCTGCTGGGACCCCGGGGGAGGTGGGGAAACCTTGGGGCCAGAGCCTGAGAAGCGGAAGCGGCAGAGGTGCTCTCAGAAGAGGGGCACAAGCCCCTACTTCCTACAAGCCCCATCTAAAAGGGGGAGGTGTGATGATTCCACTTAAATATGGCTATAACTCAAAGCTGTATTTTGATCTACTCATAATGTGCGCAGCCCTAATCCTAGTTATATGTTATCAGTAGAGGCAACAATATAACAATAGGGCTTTGTATCCATCCCAGGATAGCTCTATTGAATTCCTACATAGCCCTGAGTGATCAAACACACCTACATTGTTCAGTCTGGGCTGTTAGATCAGACATGGTTGATAACATTGTATCCTTTCACTTGGTCTCAGCTCCTTACAAAGCATCTGGACTTGAGTGCATTAATCAATCAGACTTTCCGTCGCCGTTGACCTCATTCTGGGTGGTGTAATCAAGGGTATAAAAGATGAGGTAAGAGGTCAGTGGGAGGAGATTGGGCTGAGACTACAAGGAGAATACTTTGATGAGACTACAGAGAGACTATTGGAATATACTGTGAAGAGCATGCAGGCTGTGATGCTGCTGCTAGAAGCCTCCACTGGTTATTCACACATACCAGAGCATGTGTGAGTGTTGGACTACAGAACCACATCAAGGAGATGTGTGGTAAAGTAATCATTTCACCTTTATTCCCTTTTATTTTATTGTACTGTATATTGTAACTAGTAACTGTTAATGCTTGCATATATCTACATATCTGTTCTGAACTGCATGTGTTAGATGTTAATACCGACCCATTTAGGGGTTAATAGATATATAAAATTTAGAAAGCTTGTCTTGTATTTATCTTGTGAACCTAGCACTCACTGGCGGTGAGTGTGGTTTTTTTAGGAAAGAAGACTCAGGTGTGGGCCAACGCGGTGTTGGCGCACTGAGGATCTTTCACACATAGGTTGGAGATTACTTCAATAAAAGAACATTGTTTATGCTTACTTGAAGCTTATGTGTGCTGTAAGGGGCATCTTCCTGGTCATTTATGCTTTTACTGTAGCTCAGAACATCTAATACAATGTGTTAATTATCAATATTGTCTTTATATTATGAGAATATAATAGCACTTAATGCCACTAAGACTTGTTCTTACTTATGCAAATTTTTTTTCTTACTTATGCAGAATTCTGAGGAGTTTGACCATATGAATCCTTCCAGACACTGAATGGTAGGTGATGCAAATAGGTCGTGTTTATATCCAGGGAGACACTTGTACGCTAGAATTATTCCAACTGGAAAATACTCATTATCAGGCATCTGAATAATCTGTACATAACCAGGAAGAATGGGGTCGGGACAGCTTCCTGTTTGAAAGGATAAATAAAGTTGCTGATATTACTTTAATATTGTACAGTAATAAGTAATACCATAGAAACAGATGGTAAAGACTGAAACTCAATCATGTAGCATTTATGAACATTTATGACTCTGTTATGTTATATGTGTAGTGTTTTAAAGTAATATACTGTACAAATTGATGTTTGCTCATATTTAAAATAATTATATATTAGTGCAGAAATGTTATTCTATTTAAATTTTTTGGCTTTTATTGGATAAACTAAGAAAGGTTGCTGCCTTTCTGTGAGATCAGGCCCAAGCCTAGGACAATGACCCAAGTTTCAGGCCATTGGTGGCAGGTGATATGTTGTATAGGTCGAACATCTTTTACAGGCACCAATGATATAGGATACTCTCATTAAGAGCTGGGTGATTTTGCCTAAAAATAAAATTATTATTTTTTTCAAGCTAATGGGCAATTCTCTATTTTAATTTAAATTTTTTTGTTTTTTGCTTAAAGAAACTAAAAAAAGTTCAATAAGCTGGCACAGGAACAAGGATTCAAATATAGGAAGGCTTCCTCGTTCAGGCTTGGACTGGCCCACAGGGGAGCAGGTAAATGCCTCGGTGGACCCCTAAGTCAGAGGTAGGCCTCTAATCCACACAAGCGCTGCGTTACTCATTGCACACTAAGGCAGGGTTCACACTACCGTTGGAGTCCGTTAAGAAGGTGTCCGTTAAAAAAAAAAAAAAACAACGGACACCTATCATAACGGACACTAACTGATGTTAATGTGTCCGTTTTTTTAACTGATCCAATTAATGGTTCAGTTAAAAAAACGGACACATTAGCATCATTAGTGTCCGTTAGCATCAGGTAGTGTCCGTTTTTTTAAAGAGGACCTTTCATGTCACATACCGCTAGAAAGCCGACAGCGCGCTAAATTCAGTGCGCTGCCGGCTTTCCCGGTATGTGCCTCGGGGCTGGAAATATCGGCGGTGTAAGTTACATGGTTTACTGTTAGAAGGCTTTCCTGACAGTCTAGCTGCGCTGTGAGGAACGCCCTCCCTGACACTGACACTTCTCGTTCGTTCATAGACTTGTACTGAGGGGGCGTTCCTCACAGCTCAGCGTCATCGCTGGGCTGTAAGGAACGCCCCCTCTCTCTGTACTCGTCTATAATGCTGTACTGTCAGAGGAACGCCGGGCAGTAAGGAATGCCCCCTCTGACAGTACAGCACTATAGACGAGTACAGAGAGAGGGGGCGTTCCTTACAGCCCAGCGATGACGCTGAGCTGTGAGGAACGCCCCCTCAGTACAAGTCTATGAATGAACGAGAACTGTCAGGGAGGGCTTTCCTCGCAGCGCAGCTAGACTGTCAGGAACGCCTTCTAACAGTAAACCATGTAACTTACACCGCCGATATCTCCAGCCCCGGGGCACATACCGGGAAAGCCGGCAGTGCCCTGAATTCAGCGTGCTGTCGGCTTTCTAGCGGTATGTAAAACCGAATGTGCCTGAGGACACAAAAGGTCCTCTTTAACACTGTTAGTTTTTTTTTTTTTTTGGTTTGTTTCTCCTTTCTGAGTATGCTCAGGGAAAATAAACGGACATAAAATAACGGACAGAAACTGATTAGTTATTGTCCGTTATAAGTCCGTTACCCATAGACTTCAATGTTAAAAAAATAACGGACACTTGCTGTCCGTCAAGAATCCATTTTTTTCAAACGGACAAAAAGTCCTGCATGTAGGATTTTTTTGTCCGTGAAAAAAAACGGACTTCTGACGGATTTGGTGTAAACGGACACAAACGGACACTAACGGACACAATATAAAAACCAATTGAAATGAATGGAAATTTTAACGGATTTCTGACGGTTCAGCTAATGTCCGATGCTAAAATCTTGTAATGGACAATAGCAATGGACACCACTGACGGTCACCAATGGTAGTGTGAACGCCCCCTAACAGTGTTACATACAATTAGGCAGCATACAATATAGCCAGCCTATACGTCCATATAATAAACTGGGTAGATTATTTAACAAACTAACCAGTTTATTATATAAACACTGAAATTACATCTAGGCACAAAGGAGGACAGACTAGTATCTTCCCTCCATTGTCTCACATCATAAACATTGCTACAGGACACCCAAAAATAAATCATCTTGCTGCTGCCTGCAACTTGCTGCTGTGTGACTCACAGAACAGGATCCAGGTCCCAGGACAGAAACAGTCTGAGGCAAGGATGAGGCAGCAAGCTACCTCAGAAACAAAAGCAATGTTGATGCAGTTCTAGAAATTTGTAATTGTCAGGTAATATTTGCATATACAGTAGTTGTACAGTGGTTCCACAGAATGAATATTACTGATGGGCCATAGGCACACCAGTCCAACACTGGACTAGAGTGAAAAATAAACTGTTGGTCATAGCTTGCAGTAGGAATAGAACGCCTTCATACAAAATATCAGATTCTGGGGCAAACATTGATTTCACAATTCTGATGAAAATCAGAATCAAACTTTCTTGAAATGGAGAATTAGTCAATTTAATGTGATTAATTGTCCGACCCTACTAGGTGCCCAACTACTAGGTGCCCAATCCTCATGGGTCAGCAAAACAAGGTGCTGTTCCTAACCACTGCATGACTGTGGTGAGAAGGAATTTAATTGGAGTAGTGCTTGAACAATCATTCTACAGCTCCATTCAGTATCTATAGGTCTGAGCCCAGCACGGCCTTGCTGTATGCTATAATGTGAATTGCACAAAGGAAATGATAGGCTTGTCTGATCGGATATACTCTCTTCATAGAGATTGACTGGAATATCCATTTTGTATTGTAAATGAATGAGAGGAAGGCTCCAACCTGACTTCATATTCAAACTTCCAGTGTGGAGAAACATGTCACTAAACACATGTATAGTGAAGGATAGAGTTGGTAGTACATCATATATGTAGGTGAGAGGGCCTGTTAATAGTTAAAGAGTACCTCCAATTAGAAAACAATGTTTTATAAATTAATACAAGTGAGTATAGCATAAGTTACTATAGGTTTTCATACAAGCTGAGTTTCTTTTAACAAAGAAGTTTATGGAGAGGGGAAGGAGAGGAGGAAATTGTTGGAAAAGACAGATGCATACTGCAGCTGCTAAACTGTGCTACCCTTAGTAGCTGTTTTGACTAGTAGGAAAATGCTCTACTATTGTACAGACTTATAAATCAGTTACTAGCTGGCAGCAGCCTCCGTCTCCCTGTTCCCCTTTCCATAGACTTCTGTGTGTAAGGCTGGATACCAATACTGTGCTATTAGAGATAAGGGTCAGAGTAAAGGGAAGGGGCTGAAAAACTGACTGAAAAGTGAAGACGGAAACATTATTCTTAAACAACATATAACACAAAGTTTCTTATATCCACCTGTACTATTCATTTATGAAAGTTGTTTCATAATTGGAGGTATGATGTAATACAATGATATGATATGTAGGTGTTTTAGTATACATGAGCTAATCTGGTTTCTTACTCTGACATGTTGGAATTTCACCACTCCAAGTTCCATCTTCCATGCATTCTCTGTAGGTATCTCCCACTAACTTGTAACTAGAAGAAGCAAACAAGAGGATACACAACATCCAATGTACTTGCAATCTTATCAATCAACAAGAAATTGCTTCAATAATATTCTCAAAGTACAATATGGCAATAGAACAAATCAGTAAATACTATTACAGCCATTCTGGTTCACATTCAGCAAAGAGGATCCCCTTTTTGGGACCAATCTCTATGGTCCATAACAGAAAACCACACTGGAGGGCCTGCCTAGTCTAGTGTTGCATGACTGGACTTTGAGGCTGTGGGGGAAACCTATAGCCAGATGTAGTTTCCACCAGTGATAACAGCTGAACACCATGGCTTAGAGAAACCAATTACCTAATTTCCAGAGAAACCACCTCTGTGGACTTGCTGCTTCAATTATACCTATAGTGAAACCGCCGGCATTTCCGTAGGTATAATAAATATGCAGCGATTTCCAAAACCATGACGGTTTTGAAAATCTCAGCATGTCCGCTGTGCTTATTTTTCAGCAAAGTGGAGATGGAATTTGCTAGAATCCCATCCACTTTGCTGTGACTGTAAAACGCAGCATTTTTTTTCCACAGCGTTTCCGCTGTGGGCAAACCGTGGGGCCCCGGCCTTAAAATGTATTACATTAGATTAAAGAAATTAAATGATATTCAATGTTCAGCTGTTTAGGCGGGGCAACCTGGCAGCAAGTGTTTAAATCCCCCATTGCTCCACTATGTAATTTATGTAGGTGCTCTAAAGAGGGAAATGCACTCTGTAACAGCTCTCTGCCCTGGCTTATAAATGGTGGTCTCAACCAGGTAACTCATTATTGACTCAGAATTCTCTATTAGGGTACATAAAAATGTGTTGCCTGAGCCTGACTCCTTTAAAGCGTAACTAAACTTTCAGACAACTTTTGATTTTCTATCAGTATTTTTGTCATTAATAAATTTTGTAATATACTTTATTAACAAACTTTGGATCCTTTCTGTGAAATCCTATATTTTTTCACTCTTTTATTTGCTTCTGTATTGAGAAATGCTTCTACCTCTCACTGAGAGGCAGGCTGTGTAAGATGTAGAGAAAATAAGGGTAGGGGAGGGTCACTTCACACAGCTACAGTGGGGAAAAAAATTATTTAGTCAGCCACCAATTGTGCAAGTTCTTCCACTTAAAAAGATGAGAGAGGCCTGTAACTGACATCATAGGTAGACCTCAACTATGAGAGACAAAATGAGAAAAAAAAAAATCCAGAAAATCACATTGTCTGATTTTTAAAGAATTTATTTGCAAATTATGGTGGAAAATAAGTATTTGGTCAATAACAAAAGTTCATCTCAATACTTTGTTATATATCCTTTGTCGGCAACGACAGAGGTTAAACGTTTTCTGTAAGTCTTCACAAGGTTGGCACACACTGTTGCTGGTATGTTGGCCCATTCCTCCATGCAGATCTCCTCTAGAGCAATGATGTTTTGGGGCTGTCGCTGGGCAACATGGACTTTCAACTCCCTCCAAAGGTTTTCTATGGGGTTGAGATCTGGAGACTGGCTAGGCCACTCCAGGACCTTGAAATGCTTCTTATGAAGCCACTCCTTCGTTGCCCTGGTGGTGTGCTTGGGATCATTGTCATGCTGAAAGACCCAGCCACATTTCATCTTCAATGCCCTTGCTGATGGAAGGAGGTTTGCACTCAAAATCTCACGATACATGGCCCCATTCATTCTTTCATGTACACGGATCAGTCGTCCTGGTCCCCTTGCTTCACAGTAGGTATTGTGTTCTTTGGATGCAACTCAGCATTCACTCTCCTCCAAACACGACAAGTTGTGTTTCTACCAAACAGTTCTACTTTGGTTTCATCTGACCATATGACATTCTCCCAATACTCTTCTGGAACATCCAAATGCTCTCTAGCAAACTTCAGATGGGCCCGGATATGTACTGGCTTAAGCAGGGGGACACGTCTGGCACTGCAGGATCTGAGTCCCTGGTGGCGTAATGTATTACTGACGGTAGCCTTTGTTACGTTAGTCCCAGCTTTCTGCAGGTCATTCACTAGGTCCCCCCGTGTGGTTCTGGGATTTTTGCTCACCGTTCTTGTGATCATTTTGACCCCACAGGGTGAGATCTTGCGTGGAGCCCCTGATCAAGGGAGATTATCAGTGGTCTTGTATGTCTTCCATTTCCTAATTGTTGCTCCCACACTTGATTTCTTCACACCAAGCTACTTGCCTATTGCAGATTCAGTCTTCCCAGCCTGGTGCAGGTCTACAATTTTGTTTCTGGTGTCCTTCCACAGCTCTTTGGTCTTCACCATAAGGGAGTTTGGAGTGTGACTGTTTGAGGTTGTGCACAGGTGTCTTTTATACTGATAACAATTTCAAACAGGTGCCATTACTACAGGTAATGAGTGGAGGACAGAGGAGCCTCTTAAAGAAGAAATTACAGGTCTGTGAGATCCAGAAATCTTGCTTGTTTGTAGGTGACCAAATACTTATTTTCCACCATAATTTGTAAATAAATTCTTTAAAAAAATCAGACAATGTGATTTTCTAGATATGTTTTCTCATTTTGTCTCTCATAGTTGAGCTCTACCTATGATATCAATTACAGGCCTCTCTCATCTTTTTAAGTGGGAGAACTTGCACAATTGGTGGCTGACTAAATACTTTTTTTCTCCACTGTATATCTCAGACATTATAAAACGTACAAACTTGCTTTTGGTGTCATCAGGGCCGGTTTTAGACAAAGTGGGGCCCTGGGCAAAATTAAAAGCGGGGCCCCAAATGCTGATATGCAAACAACACCATCGTCTTGCAATGGCAACCCCTATAATAACGCCTCCTTTCTGCCAACAAAAAAGTAAGAACAAGCGCCATTTTACCACACATAATTCAAATGAGCACCTTTGTACCACCTAATAGATTTTTGCACCCAGTCATCAGTTATTATCGCGCCTCCTTATAAATATTACAGCTTTTATCAGTAATAGCTCCCTTATAAATGATAAATAGTGCCCTGTATCAGTAATATTTCCCCTTATCAGTAACAGACACCCCGTAAAAATAATACTGCTCCCTTATAAATAATAGCCCCCTCATAAATAGTTACCCTTATAAGTAATAGTCCCCATTATCACTAATAGCCCCCTTTATAAATAAGCCCACTTAACAATTATACCCCTTTATAAAAAGTTCCCCTCTTATAAATAATAGCTCCCCCCTTATAAATAATAGCCCATCCTATAAATAATAGTTCCTCCTTATAATAGCCCCCTCATACTTAAGTTTCCCAATTATATATAGTAACCCACCCTTATATATAATAGTTCTCCGTCATACAGTGTCGGACTGAAGGGCCTTAGGCCCACCAGAGGATCTTGTTCTGGGGCCCCACCCAACATCTTCCTGCTAATAGCCTACACCACGGCTCCTTCACTGAAGTCTTACATATGTGCTGACTATCCTGTGTTACTGAGTATGTTCCCCGTATAGTCAGCCCCTATAGTACTGTGCAGGCCCCAATAACTCCATGGCCAGCTCATGCAAAGTACTGTATGGGGAATGACATGGCCATGGGGCACTATACGTATGTGCAAGATTATAGTGAGGGAGCTGTGATGCAGACATAGCACAAAGGGCTGCCAGCAGGAATTGTGAGCCCCCCCCCACCACAGTATAATGCTCCACATGGTATATAATGCTCCACAGTATAAAATGCTCTCCTGAGCCCTCCAGTTTCCCCACATGGTATATAATGCTCCACAGTGACCCCACACAGTATAAAATGCTCTCCTGAGCCCCCCATAGTGGCCCCACATAGTGTGTAAGGGTCCACACAGTATAATACTCACAGTGGCCCACACAGTATACTACCCCTTAGTGGCCCCAGACAGTGCAATATGCTCCCTAGCAGCCCCACACAATATAATATGCTCCATACAGTATAATATGCACCCCACAATGCCCCCCCAGTATAATGCTCCAGTGGCCTAACACAGTATAACATGCTCCATAATGACCTCCACACAGTATAATATACTTCCCAGAGGGGTTCCCCCAGTATAATGCTCCACAGTGGTCCCCCACAGTATAATATGTTCCCCACAGTCCCCCCCAGTATAATGCTCTACAATGGCCCCACAGAGTATCATATGCTCTCGAAAAGCCCCACACAATATAATACACACCACAGTGGCCCCAGACAGTATAACAGGCTCCCCACACTGCCCCTTCCCCTAGTATAAAGCTCCACAGTGGCCTATAGTATAATATGCTCCCCAGAGGGCCCCGGCTAGTATAATGCTCCACAGTGCTCCCTCCAGTATTTTGCTCCACAGTGGCCCCACGCAATATATTATGCTCCCCAGAGCGTCCCCCCAGTATAATGTTCCACAGTAGGCCCCACGCAGTATAATATGCTCCCCAGTGGGCCCCCTAGTATAATGCTCATTAGTCTCCCCCGAATAATGCCCCACAGTGGCGCCACACAATATGATATGCTCTGCTGATGGCCCCCCCAGAATAATGCTCCACAGTGACCCCACTCAGTATAACATGCTCTAGAAATGCCTCCACACAGTATAATATACTGTCCAGAGAGGTTTCCCCAGTATAATACTCCACAGCGGCCTAAAACAGTATAATATGCTCTCCAGAGGCCCCCCGAGTATAATGCTCCACAGTGGCCCAAAACAGTATAACATGCTTTCCAGAGCCCCCCCCAGTATAATGCTCGACAGTGGCCCCACACAGTATAATATACTGGGGGGCCCCTCTGGAGAGCATATTATACTGTGTGGGGCCACCATGGAGCATTACACTGGGGGGGCTCTGGAGAACATATTATACTGTGTGGGGCCACTGTGGAGCATTATACTGGGGAGGGGGCCCACTGGAGAACATGTTATATTCTGTGGGGCCTCTATGGAGCATTATAAAGTGGGGGGCTCTGGAGAGCATGTTATATTCTGTGGGGCCACTTTGGAGCATTATACTGGGGGGCCCCTCTGGAGAGCATAATGCTCCAAAGTGGCCCCACATAATATAACATTATTTCCAGAGCCCCCCCACATTATAATTTTCCACAGAGGCCCCACAGAATATAATATGCTATCCAGAGGGCCCCTTCCCCAGTATAATGCTCCACAGTGGCCCCAAACAGTATAATATGCTATCTAGAGGGGGCCCCCAGTATAATGCTCCACAGGGGCCCTACAGTGTTATTATTATATTATACTCTGGGGTCTCTTCAGACCCCAGAGTATAATAATCGATATCCGGGGGAGGTAAGGGAAAATAACAAACAGTTATAATCACCTTGTTCTTACCTCTGCTGAGCCTCCTCGCGCTGTTCCGCTATCCCCGCCGGCGCCGGCTTCCTCTTCTCTGCGGCTGACGTCACGCGTTGTGGACGTCACCGCTGAGGTCTGTGATTGGGCCTCAGCAATTACGTGAGGCACGCTGTCAGCGCGCCCCACGTGATCGCTACAGTTGAGGCCTGGCCTCAGCGGTGATGTCCAGAACGCCAGAAGATGACATCGGACGCATGGACAGGTGAGTAAAAATGTTTGTTATTTTTACTCACCACAGAAAGGGGCCCTGCGGTCCCTTTCTGTTATTGTTTTGCCCAGGCCTGACTCCGGGATCTGGAGTCATCAGGTTCCGGATCCCGGGGGCCCCTTTGGGGACGGGGCCCTGGGCAATTGCCCAGTTTGCCCCCCCCCCCCTAACGCCGGCCCTGGGTGTCATATGAAAGAGCACTAAGGTTGCAGTGCTATCTATATTATTTCCAGAGATATCACTGGTTGAAAACACAGTCGGGATTGGGATATTTATATCATATACTGTATATTATGCAACTGGATATAAATATCCTAATCCCAACTGTGTTTTCAACCAGTGATAACTCTGCAAATAATATACAGTCATGGCCATCAGTATTGGCACCCCTGAAATTTTTCCAGAAAATAAAGTATTTCTCCCAGATAATTATTGCAATTACACATGTTTTGTTATACACATGTTTATTTCTTTTGTGAGTATTGGAACAACACCCAAAAACAGAGAATAAAAGGCAAATTGGACATAATTTCACACAAAACTCCAAAAATGAGCTGGACAAAATTGTTGGCACCTTTTCAAAATTGTTATGCTCATTCAAACTCACCTGTGGCAAGTAACAGATGTGGGCAAAATAAAAATCACACCGGAAACCAGATAAAAAGGAGAGAAATTGACTCAGTCTTTGCATTGTATGTCTGTGCGTGCCACACTAAGCATGGAGAACAGAAAGAGGAGACGAGAACTGTGTGAGGATTTGAGAACCAAAATTGTGGAAAAATATCAACAATCTCAAGGAAACAAGTCCCTCTCCAGAGATCTTGATGCTCCTTTGTCCAGGGTATGCAACATGATCAAGAAGTTTACAACCCATGGCACTGTAACTAATCTATCTGGAAGTGGACGGAAGAGAAAAATTGATGAAAGGTTTCAACGCATGATAGTCTGAATGGTGGATAAGCATCCCCAATCAAGTTCCAAAAAAATTTAAGCTGTCATGCAGGCTCAGGGTGTATCAGTGTCAGCGCGAACTATCCATCGACATTTTAATAAAATGAAACAATATGGCAGGAGATCCAGGAGGACCCCACTACTGACACAGAGACATAAAAAAGCTAGACTGCAGTTTGCCAAAATGTACGTGAGTAAGCCAAAATACTTCTGGGAAAACGTCTTGTGGACAGATGAGACCAAGATAGAACCTTTTGGTAAAGCACATCATTTTACTGTTTACCAAAAATGGAATGAGGCCTAAAATGAGGAAAAGAACACAGTTCTAATATCCAAATATGATGGATGTTCAAAGATGTTTTGAGGTTATTTTGCTGCCTCTGGCACTGTGTGCCTTGACTGTGTGCAAGGCATCATGAAATCTGAAGATTACCAAAGGATTTTGGGTCTCAATGTAGAGCCCAGTGTCAGAAACCTGGATTTGCATCCTAGGTCATGGGCCTTCCAGCAGGACAATGACCCCAAACGTACTTCAAAAAGCATCCAGAAATGGATGTAAACAAAGAGCTGGAGAGTTCTGAAGTGGCCAGCAATGAGTCCTTATCTAAATCCCATTGAACAATTGAACACCTGTGAAGAGATCTTAAAATTGCTGTTGGAAGAAGGCGCCTTCCAAATATGAGAGATGTGAAGTAGTTTGCAAAAGAAAAATGTGGTCCAAAATTCCAGTTGAGAGGTATAAAAAGCTTGCTCATGGCTATAGGAAGTGATTGTGTTACGTCTGCAACCATTATAACTTCTGAGCCATCCGCTCGCACGCTGCGGCACAGGAGGCGTGTTCAGTTTTGATTCCTTGCTTAGGGTTCTTGTTGCTCTGTCTGAACATTGCTCTCTTACCTCTTTTCTGTAATTGATTTTCCACCGCACCCATCTCCTACACCTTTGTTTCCCTCCGCTCCTCAAATAGTTAATCTTAGCCTTATCTGTGTGATTGACAGCCTATCTACCAATCAAGTCTGGGGCGGATTCTGGACTTTCTATAAACAGGTCATCTGCTTAAACATGTTTGCTGGATATTGAGACTTGTCCCTTGCTAAGCGCTGCTCTGGCTGTTTTGTTACCTGTATTCATATTCTTGACCTCTGGCTTTACCTTTGACTATTCTCTCAGATTTCGATTTGGTACTGTTTGTCTCTCTGGTTTGACCTTGGCTTGCCAACTCTGCTTCTGTGTTGTTTCTCTTGTCCTGTTCTGTGTAACACTTATCTTAAGAAGGGATTGCCGCCCAGTTGTCGCCTGTTGTCTAGGACAGTTCAGGCAAGTAGACAGGGACAGGGGGGTTCAGCCTAGGGCTCACTGTCTCTGTCATTCTCTTCCTTCCTGGTTTCAGAAGCTACCTTTGGGGAATTTCTCAACAGGAAATTCCATAACAGATTGATTGCAGTTATTATTTCCAAAGGTTGTGCAACCAAATATTAAATTAAGGATGCCAGTAATTTTGTCCGGCCCATTTTTGGAGTTTTATGTGAAATTATATAATTTTTGGCTTTTTTTCCTCAGTTTTTTGTGTTGTTCCAGTACACACAAAGGAAATAAACATGTGTATAACAAAACATGAGTAACTGCAACAATCTTCTGGGAAAAATATTTGATTTTCTGGAAAAATTTCAGGGGTGCCAACACTTACGGCAGGACTGTAGATAGCACTGCCACCTGCCACAGAAGAGAATCTCCTTATATGACAACAAAACCAAGTTTCTCCGTTTTTTAATGCCAGAGATATAACTGTTTGAAGTGACCCTCTCCTACCTTAATTTTCTGTACATTCAGTGACAGACAGAAACAGTTGTCAATACAGAAGCAAGGAGAAGAATAAAGAGATGCAGGATTCCACAGAAAGGATACAAAATGCGTTCATAAAGTATATTATAAAATTTATTAATGACACAAATACTGGCAGAAAGTCAAAAGTTTATGCTTTAAGCTTTCCATAGACATAAAGTAGATTGTTCTAGTAACAGTTTTCTTCTATATTGCCACTAATAACATGCCCATTTACTAACCATGTTATTAAAAGCTGTAATTTTTTGGTTTTATCGTTTTATCTAAACTTACCCATCATTACAGACAAAAGATGCTTTTGACTGAAACTTATCATCATCCATTAGTACTTTTCCATTTTCCAGTGTTCCTGGTGAACCGCACGACACTCCTAAAAAATACAATAATTTCAGAAAATACTAAAGGTGGTTTCACACCGAAACTGGGCCGATTTATTAAAACCAGTGCTTTGTGTGTAAATCTCAACTACTTTTGTGCACAGTTGCAAGATGTACTAGAATTATTAGGAGATTCTAGCCTTTTAATAACCCAGGTTGCATAAAGGAAAAATCCCGCACTTACAATAAAATAGATAAATTTATTAATAATTCTTAAAATCACATAAAAACACATAATAGACATACATTTAATAATAAGGGGATAGGACTGGAAAGGTCAGTACTGGTAATACCTACACACATGGACAAAATTGTTGGTACCCCTCGTTTAATTAAAGAAAAACCCACAATGGTCACAGAAATAACTTGAATCTGACAAAACTGGAATTTGCCAAACTACATGTTGACAAACCACAAAGCTTCTGGGCAAATGTCCTATGGACAGATGCAGGGTCGGACTGGCCCACCGGGGAACCGGTGAATCCCTCGGTGGGCCCTGAGCCCCAACTATTAGTCCACATTTTACCAATGTAAATGCATTGGTCAGGGGCCCGATCTGGATGGTCAGGGGCCCGATCAGGCCCCTGACCAATGCAGTTACATTGACAAAATGTGGATTAGTAATGGTCAGGGGCCGGACTTTACTACCATAAAGATGGCCGCTGCCGGCGGAGCGCAGCGGCGGGAGACTGTCCCTACCTTGTCATGAGCCCGCCTCCTGAAGCCTGCATCCTGATTGACAGCTGCTGGAGCCAATCAAATTGCAGCGCATTGCTGCACGCATCAATGACGTCATAACGTTGTGCGCGGCGGCGGGATTCAGCAGAGGAGCCCAGAACAACAGTGTGAAGATAAGTACAAGTTACCACACACACAAAACAACTTTCCCCCCCTATTTTGCCCCCAAATCTTCCAGCTTCACTGACCCCCTCTGAGAACTACAACCCCCAGCAGCTCCAGATGTTCTGGATCTGTTGAGAGTTGTAGTCCCCCCCCCCCAAAACGAATATTCCATTGTACTGTTATGCTGGTGCCTGCTCTAGGGCTCCAGCATAACAATACCTAAGTTGCAGAAACCGCTGAGGACTTTTCTGTCCGTCACTTTCAGTTTGAATATGGCGGACACCGGCGGACCTCATTATAATGGGGTCTGCCGGTGTCTGTGTGTAACCGCCATGTTAACAGTCCTTCTCTGTCATTCGGGTCCCATGGCGGACCTGTATGACAGAGAGCTTGCTGCGGATTTGAACCTAGCATAAGGCTATGGCTACACTACAACTTCCGTCATGGAACCAAAAATCGCCGTGTCGCCTTGGGACTCTTTCACACATTAGTGAATGGAGTCTCGTTGGGACCCTCAGGTTTCAATGCGACTCCATTCACTAACATAAGTGAAGGAGTTACAAGGCGACACGGTGATCCACATGACAGGAGTCACGGCTTATTCATCAAAAACAATGTTTTCCACCGGAGTTTTGCACCTAATTTATAATGAGGTGCGCAGATAAATTAGTCGCGTCTTCCGGAGTCCGTGCACCTAAACAGAACTCCACACCAGCTCCTTGCTGATGTAGATCTCTGGGATCATTAACACTAGAAAACTGAAGTAAATGATGATAAAATGACAGGGCCAGAAAAGTGGTAAAAAACTCAAAAAGTCTTTTTTTTTGCAAAAATTTTCACTTGCGCAAAATAATTGTTACTTTTTTAATGGCTTGTACATCACTTTTTTTTTTAGCACACAAGCTGTGTTATATCAGCTCCATTTATTTATTTATTCTGCTTACTTGTATAGCGCCATCATATTCCGCAGCACTTTACAGACATTGACAGTCATATGTAGATTGTGAGTCCTATATGGGAGAATGACTGACAATGTCTGTAAAGCGCTGCGGAATATGATGGCGCTATATAAGTAAGAAAAATAAATAAATAGTATTTACACTGTACAAATAGGATGCATGATAAAAAAAAAAAATGTCATGCATCCTATTTAATGTCATGCATCCTATTCATACAGTGTAAATACTATGGGGCTGATTTAACACGGCTTATTTATTTATATGGCAGATATAACCTTTTTAACCAACCCCCAATACAATATAATTTTGTCAATATGTTGTTAATTTTTTATTTTTTTTTTTTGTTTATGCCAGGGGAGGTGAAAAACAACAAAAAATACCCTACTCACCTGTCTCCGATGCTGCAGTGTCCTCCCAGTGCAGTCCGATCCTGCTACTTGGCTGTCTTCTGGCGGTTATGTCCCGGCTCCCTTCCGCTGAGGCCGTCATGTGATTACTTAGGTCAATCAGCGGCCTACAGAAGGGACCCAGGGACGTCACAGATAGTGACGTCCCTTCGCCGTGGCTGCGGATTGGCCTTAGCAGTCATGTGTGGTGGGGACATGCGCCAACAGAGCTGAAGGACTGGGGAACACATGAGCATCGGGGACAGGTGAATGTGTTTTTTTTTTCTCGTTTTTTTTCACCTCTCCCACTCTAATTAAAAAATACATTTTTGCCTGGACAACCCCTTTAAAGGGATTATCCACATTCTAATATTGTTATACCACCTGCAGGGTACTAACACGCAGGACCCCCTGAAGATCAGCTGCATTGGAATAGCATGGCTCTCAGTAATGTTACCATACCAGGAGCCACGCTGCTCACTAGCCGTATAAAGTGTAGTGGTGGCTTTAGGTACTGCAGCACTGTCCCATTGAAGTCTATGAGGCAGCACTACGGTACCAAAAGCCGCAGCTGCACTTTGTACAGTGAGTGAGCAGTGTGGCTCCTGGTATGTAATCATTACTGGGAGTCATGCTGTCCTGGTGCAGCTGATCTGCAGGGATCCAGGTTGTCAGACTTCCACAGATCTAAGGGCTCATTCACACAACAGGATTCCAAGGCTGTGTGCTGGCTGTTGTATTAGCAGCACACGGTCCGATAGATTTTAGTGGATCTATTCGCACTACCATTGTTTTCACACATCGTCTGTGTGAATGATCCAAGAAAGAAATAGAACCGGCTATTTTTGGTTATTTTATGGATCCCTCAATAGACTCATGTCAATGAGGGATCCTTGAAAACAGATTTTCTTAGGGTGTACACTGTGCTGGGCTCTGTCGTGTGAGTGTAGCCTAGAATATTAGAAGGTGGATAACCTTTTTAAAGGGGTTATGCCATGAAGAATAGTTATCTGTTATCCACAGGATCGAGCCCTCAGAATTGGGGTGTTTTTCTTCTAACTGAATCCAGGCTGAATATAGCCGTGCCCAGCTGGACGGGGAGGCGACCGTGCACCTACAGTCATGGCCAAAAGTTTTGAGAATGATACAAATATTAATTTTTACAAAGTCTACTGCTTCAGTTTTTCTAATGGCAATTTGCATATACTCCAGAATGTTATAAAGAGTGATCAGCTTAACAGCAATTACTTGCAAAGTCAATATTTGCCTAGAAAATGAACTTTATCCCCCAAAACACATTTCAACATCATTGCAGCCCTGCCTTAAAAGGACCACCTAACATCGTTTCAGTGATTGCTCCATTAACACAGGTGTGGGTGTTGATGAGGACAGGGCTGGAGATCAATCTGTCATGATTAAGTAAGAATGACACCACTGGACACTTTAAAAGGAGGCTGGTGCTTGCCATCATTGTTTCTCTTCTGTTAACCATGGTTATCTCTAAAGAAACACGTGCAGTCATCATTGCACTGCACAAAAATGGCCTAACTGGGAAGAGTATTGCAGCTAGAAAGATTGCACCTCAGTCAACAATCTATCGCATCATCAAGAACTTCAAGGAGAGAGGTTCTATTGGTGCCAAAAAGGCTCCAGGGCGCCCAAGAAAGACCAGCAAGTGGCAGGACCGTCTCTTAAAAGTGTTTCAGCTTCGGGATCGGGCTACCGGCAGTGCAGAGCTTGCTGAGGAATGGCAGCAGGCAGGTGTGAGTGCATCTGCACACACTGTGAGGTGGAGACTCTTGGAGCAAGGCCTGGTCTCAAGGAGGGCAGCAAAGAAGCCACTTCTCTCCAGAAAAAACATCAGGGACAGACTGATATTCTGCAAAAGGTACAGGGAGTGGACTGCTGAGGACTGGGGTAAAGTCATTTTCTCTGATGAATCCCCTTTTCGATTGTTTGGAACATCTGGAAAACAGCTTATTCGGAGAAGAAGAGGTGAGCGCTACCACCAGTCTTGTCTCATGCCAACTGTAAAGCATCCTGAAACCATTCATGTGTGGGGTTGCTTCTCAGCCAAGGGAATCGGCTCTCTCACAGTCTTGCCTAAAAACACAGCCATGAATAAAGAATGGTACCAGAATGTCCTCCAAGAGCAACTTCTCCCAACCGTCCAAGAGCAGTTTGGCGCTCAACAATGCCTTTTCCAGCATGATGGAGCACCATGCCATAAAGCAAAGGTGATAACTAAATGGCTCAGGGAACAAAACATAGAGATTTTGGGTCCATGGCCTGGAAACTCCCCTGATCTTAATCCCATTGAGAACTTGTGGTCAATCATCAAGAGACGGGTGGACAAACAAAAAACAACAAATTCAGACAAAATTAAAGCATTGATTCTGCAAGAATGGACTGCTATCAGTCAGGATTTGGTCCAGAAGTTGATTGAGAGCATGCCAGGGAGAATTGCAGAGGTCCTGAAGAAGAAGGGTCAACACTGCAAATATTGACTTGCTGCATTCACTCATTCTAACTGTCAATATAAGCTTCTGTTACTCATAATATGAATGCAATTATATTTCTGTATGTGATAAAAACATCTGACAAACACACATAAAAACCAGAGGGCAGCAGATCATGTGAAAATATAATATTTGTGTCATTCTCAAAACTTTTGGCCTGACTGTATTAACTTGAATGGAAGTGCCTGAGATAGTGAAGTACAGGACTTCGGCTATCTCAGTTACTCCCATTAAAGTAAAAGAGGGCATGGATGCTTCCTATCCAGCAGGACACGGTTACATTCACCCTGGATTCAGTCAGACTAAATTCACTGTGGGGAGAAAAACAACCCCATTCTCAGGACCAGGAACCTGGATTCATTATGGTCTGTCCTATGGATACAGTAGTAGTAGTTCGGTGACTCTGACCTCGTAATAATCCTGGAGCATGTAAGGGATTCAGGTGCAGGAAGTGTAGGTCAGCGGGGACTTGTGTCACCACATTTCAAGAGCCATAGTCGGGGCACTTCTCTGTCCTTAAGGCTGGGGCCCCACGTGGTGTAAACGCCGCGGTTCACCTGCGGCATAAACGCCGTGGAAAAAAAAGCGGCGTTTTACAGTCACAGCAAAGTGGATGGGATTCTAGTAATTCCTATCCCCACTTTGCGTTAATATACGTGTTGCAGACATGCGGCGATTTCCAAAACCGTTGTGGTTTTGGAAATCGCAGCATGTCAATTATACCTACGGAAATTCCGGCGGTTTCCCTATAGGTATAATGGAAGTAGAAAGTTCACAGAAGAAACCTCTCTCTATCAAAAGCGCTGCAGGAAAAACTGCAATGCGTTGCTGTCGTGGTTTTTCCAGCAGAGCTTTTTTGCTGCAGGACGCCATGTGGAGCTTAGTTTAAAGGGATTTTCCAGGGCTTTCCTTTTTTTTTTTTTATTGCTGACCTATCCTTAGAAATGTCATCAATTGGAGATCTGTTGGGGGTCTGACACCTTGTCCCCCTGTGGTTCAGCTGGTTAAAGAGGCAGTGACCCTCTCTGAGTGCTGCTTCTACTTCACAGGACATGTGACATTATGTTCATTGATCACAAGGCCTGATCACAGCTCAGTCCCATTCAAGTGAATGGGCTGAGCTGTGATACCAAGCACAGTCACTATGGAGCTGTGCTTGGTAAGTACTGAAGAGGCTGCAGCACACACATCACGTGAACAGGTGCTGATCCCTTTCCAATTTTTAATTGATGATTGCATAGGTCATCAATTACTCAGCCTTAGAAAACCCCTTTAACCCCTTAACCCCTTCAAGACCGAGCCCAAAAATGCATTAAGGACCAGGCCTTCTTTTTCAAAACTGACATGTGTCACTTTATATGGCAATAACTTTGAGACGACTTAACTTACACAAGTGATTTTGAGATTGTTTTCTCGTGACACATTGTACTTCATGTTAGTGGTAAACACTAATGAATATTTTTGTATTTATTTGTAAAAAAATAGGAAATTTGATGGAAATTTGGAAAAAAAAATCACAATTTTCAAAATGTGAAATGCTCTGCTTTTCAGACAGATAGTTATACCACCCAAATACATTAATACATATTTTCTACCATATCTCTGCTATATATCGGCATCATCTTTTAATCGTCCTGTAATTTATTTTGGATGTTAGAAGGCTTACAATTGTAACAGCGATTTTGCAGATTTACAAGAAAATTTCCCAAACTAATTTTTTAGGGACCACTTCAGTTCTGAAGAGGATTATAATGGCCTATATATTAGAAACCCCCATAAATGACCCCATTTTCAAAACTGCACCCCTCAAATAATTCAAAATAACATTTGGGAAGTTTGTTAACCCTTTAAGCATTTCACTGGAATTAAAACAATATGGAGGTGAAATCTAGACATTTAATTTTTTCCCACTAATTCCTTAATTTAGCCCTAAAATTAACACATTCACAAAGGGTTAAAGGAGAAAATGCATCTCACAGTTTGTTATGCAATTTCTCCCGAGCACGGAAATACCCCACAAGTGGGTGTAAACTGATGTTTGGGCGAATGGCAGCGCACGGAAGGGAAGGAGCGAGACTGGGGGTCTGAAAAGCAGATTTTGCTGGAGTAGTTTTCAGGTGCCATGTCTCATTTGCAAAGCCCCTAGAGTACCAATACAAAGGAAAACCCCAAAAAGTGACCCCATTTTGGAAACTACACCCCTCACAGAATTCATCAAGGGGTATAGTGAGCATTTTGACCTTACAGCCGTTTCACAGATTTTGCTAACACTGGGATGTATAAATGAAACATTACTAAAATGTTACTTTATCCCCAAAGTTTTCATTTTCACAAGGGGTTAAAGGAGAAAAAGCACCCCACAGTTTGCAAAACAATTGCTCCTGAACACGGCAATACCCCATATGTGGTCGTAATCTGTTGTATGGGTACATGGCAGGGCTCAGAATGGAAAGAGCGCTATTTGGCTTTTGGAAGGCAGATTTTGGTGGAATAGTTTTCAGGTACCATGTCGCATTTGCAGAGCCCCCAAAGTACCAATACAGTGGAAGCCCCCTAAAAGTGACCCCATTTTGAAAACTACACCCCTCACAGAACATATCAAGGGGTATAGTGAGCATTTTGACCCTACAGCTGTTTCACAAATTTTATTAACATTGGGACATTAAAATGAAAAATTACTTTTTTTCCAATAAACCGTCAATTTAGCCCCAAATTTTTCATTTTCACAAGAGGACAAAGGAGAAAAAGCTCCCCAAAGTTCGTTACACAATTTCTCCTGAACACAGAAATGCCCCATATGTGGTTGTATTCTGCTGCATGGGTAAATGGCAGGGCTCAAAATTGAAAGAGCGCTATTTAGCTTTTGGAGGGCAGATTTTGCTGGAATAGTTTTCGGGTGCCATGTCGCATTTGCAGAGCCCCTAAAGTACCAATACAATACAAACCCCCAAAAAGTGACCCCATTTTGAAAACTACACCCCTCATAGAATTTATCTAGGGGTATAGTGAGCATTTTGACCTCACAGCTGTTTTACAGATTTTATTGACTTAGGGACGTAAAAATGTAAAATTACTTTTTTTCCAATAAACCGTCCATTTAGCGACATATTTTTAATTTTTGCAAGTGGTTAAAGAAGAAAAAACACCCCACAGTTTGTTACACAATTTCTTCTGAACACAGAAATGCCCCATATGTGGTTGTAATCTGCTGTATGGGAACATGGTGGGGCTCAGAATGGAAAGAGTGCTGTTTGGCTTTTGGAGGGCAGATGTGGCTGGAATAGTTTTCAGGTGCCATGTCGCATTTGCAGAGCCCCTAAAGTACCAGTACAATGGAAACCCCCTAAAAGTGACCCCATTTTAGAAACTACACCCCTCAAGGAATGTATCAAGGGATATTATGATTTTGAGCCTAAAAATGCTTCCCGAAAATTAATGTACAAAGTGAAAATTAAAGTTTTTAAAGAAATATCCAAATTCAGTGCCTAATACGTTGCGGCCACTTTGTGGCATCAGAGACATGAACTCCTAAAACTATTAAGTGGGCTATCCCGGGGACAAAAAAATTATATATGTTTGTGTAACCTGCTGCTTGGGCACACAGCAGGGCTCAGAAGGGAAGGAGCACTGTGTTTTTTTAGCTTTTGGAGTACTTTCTCGTCGCCATGTTGTTTTTGCAGAGCCCTGGAGGTGCCAGTAAATTGGAATTCCCCAAGAAGTGACCCCCATTTTGTAGGGGCGATTTTAGGGTCTCTGTAAATGTGACATGGCGTCCAAAAAAACAACAATCTAAATATGCGCTCCAAAAGCACATAGCGCTCCTTCACATTTACGCCCTGCTGTGTGCCCAAATGACAGTTTATGCCCACATGTATGACACTGGTGTACCCAGGATAACGTACTTAACAATGCCATATGTGGGTATAAACTGCTGTTTGGGCACAGCCGGGCACAGAAGGGAAGGAGTGCTATTTCGGTTTTTGGAGCACAGTTTGCTTTTTGGACACCATGTCACTTTTGCAGAGCCCATGAATTGCCAGTAAAGTGGAATCCGCAGACATGTCACCCCATTTTGGAAACTATACCCTTCAAGGGATTTATCAAGTGGGGTAGCGAGCATTATTAACCCTTAAGTGTTGCATTCTTTTAATTTCCAGAAATGAATGCGCAGCTGATAATGAAAAATTAAAAATGAAATTTTTTCCAGAGATACGCCATTTCAGTGCCCAATATGTTGTGCCCAGTTTATGTCTGCACAGACACAAACTCCAAAAACTATGAGCGGGGATCCCGGGCACAACAGCTTTTGGAGCGTTCATCTCTGATACAAGCCAGGCACAACATATTACGCACTGAAATGTCGTATTCCTGGATAAATTGTCATTTTCACCTTTCACCATCAGCTGCGTATTCATTTATGGATAATAAATTATAGCAACACTTGGGAGTTAAAAATGCTCACTGTACCCCAGGATAAATTCCTTCAGGGGTGTAGTTTCCAAAATGGGGTGACATGTCAGGGGATTCCACTGTACTGGCATTTCAGCTCTGCAAAAGTGCAATGGCGTCCAAAAACCAAATAGCACTCCTTCCCTTCTGTGCTCGGCTGTGCCCAAACAGCAGTTTATACCCACATATGACATTGAGTACGTTATTCTGGGTACGACAAGTGTAATACATGTGGATATAAACTGCAGTTTGGGAACACAGTAGGGCGCAGAAGGGAAGGAGCACTATATGGCTTTTGGAGTGCAGATTCAGATGTTTGGGATCTGGACGAAATGTCATGTTTGCAGAGCCTCTAAAATACCAGTAAAGTGGAATCCCCTAGGGAATGACCCCATTTTGAAAAGTGCACCCCTCAAAGAATTTATCAAAGGGTGCAACAAGCATTAGTATCCCAGACGTGACTGCACAGCGGATGGGGAAAAGTGAATATGTAAGCTGTGCGGAGTACATTGGGTACACTAAATTCCCTACTATTTCCCCAGTAGTTCATATTATTGGGGAGGTCACTCTGGGGGTCACTTCTGGTTTATTATCCCTCGTAAGCTCTAAATCTGGTTTGTACCCTCATATATGCTTGCACAGTTTATACATTCCCTTCCTGCCGCAGCCAGTTATGTTCTAATGATTTGGCGATTTTTTTTTGGTTTTTGTCTTCACATTGTACGAGCTATATTTTCTTTATTTCTCTGGTGATGTAGCCATATGAGGGCTTGTTGTTTGCAGTATGAGATGTATTTTTTAATTACATCATTTTTAGGTGCTTACAACTTATTAAATACATTTTATTAACTCTTTCTTGGTGGATTAAAAAACAACCCCATCAATTCTGGCACTGCGTTTTACCGTTTAAATTTTTCACCATACAGCGTAGAGCGTAAGTAACATGTTATCTTTATTCTGCGGGTCGGTAGGATTACGGCGATACCTCATTTATACTGTTTTTTTATGCAATAACAATTTTGCAGAACAAAAACCCATTTGGGGACATAAATCAATTTTTTTTGCATCGCCATCTTCTAAGATGCGTAGCATTTTTATTTTTCAGTTTAGAGAGTTGGTTTAGGGCTTATTTTTTGCGGGACAACCTGTGCTTTTTATTGGTACTGTTTTGGGGTACATATGCCTTTTTGATCACTTTTTATGGCATATTTTGTAAGATGAGATGGCGAAAAATCATTACTTTTGGCGTTTTTTTTCCCCCGACGTTCACTGTGTACATTAAATATGGTTTCAGTTTTATTGTACAGGTTGTTACGGACGCGGCGATACCAAATATGTATTGTTTTTATTAATTTTTAGGTTTATTTTTTATATAATTCATTTTATATAGGAAAAGGGAATTTTTGGGGCTTTATTCTTTTATTAATTTTTTTTCACATACTTTATTTATTTATTTTTTCACTTTTTCATGTGTCCCATTAGGACACCTGAGCTAGAGATGCTTTGATCTCTGGCTCAGTACTATAGACTGCAAGACACAAGCATGCAAGTGTCTTGCAGTCTATACAGGAAGTCAGCGCTATGGAAACACAGCGCTGACTTCCGCAGGTCTCGGCAGGATCAACCAGGTAGTGGGGTCTCCAGGCAGCCTGGGGTCACTTGGCAGACTCCAGGCTGCAGATTATAGATATCGGCACCCCCCGATCTCGCCGCAGGGGGTGCCGGGGGGGGGGCGGCAAGATGGCGGTACCCCTTGGATGCCGCGGTCATGTTTGACCGCGGCATCTTAAGGGTTAAACAGTGGGGATCGGTGTTACCACTGGTCCCCGCTGTTGCAGCGGGAGCCTGGCTGTCAAATACAGCTGGGCTCCCACGGTGATCGCACGGGCTCTGCTTCTGAGCCCGCTCGATCACCGTCACGTACCTGTATGTGGGGATGCGGTAACTAACCACATTCTCCCATGTACATGTACGTGAGAATGCGTGAAGGGGTTAATGACCGGGCCATTTTTTGTTTTTGCATTTTCATTTTTCCCTCCCCACATTCCAAGAGCCATAACTTTTTCATTTTTCAATTCACAGTTCAATTCGAGTCACATGATGGCTTATTGTTTGCAAAACAAATTGTACTTTGTAATGGTACCATTCAATATGCTGTGCAATGTACTGGGAAGCTGGAAAAAAATTCAGAATCAGGTGCAATTGGAGAAAAACTGCATTTGCGCCAAATTCATATGGGTTTAATTTTTACAGCATTCACTGTGTGGTAAAAATGACATGTTACCTGTATTCTGCGGGTCAGTACGAACATGGCGATACCAAATTTATATAGTATTTGTAATGTTTGGATACCTTTTAAAAAAATTTAAAACTTTGCTAAATAGAAAAAAATTTTTGCGTCGCCATATTGTGTCACCTGTAACTTTTTCATATTTACATGTATGGAGCTGGGTATGGCATCTTTTTATGCGGGACAACATGACGTTTTTATTGATACCATTTGGGGAAAGATCTGATGGTTTGATCACTTTTTATTCAATTTTTTATAGGAGGCAAAGTGTTGAAAAAAACGCTATTTGGCCATTTTGATTTTTTTTTCCCCGCTACGCCGTTCACCGTATGGGATAAATATTTTAATATTTTAATAGTTAGGGCCAAAAACTGGATGGGCGATGCCAAAAACTGGATGGGCGATATTTCATATGGCAGTAGGGTGGGCCCCTAGAATCAATCCCACTGGTGGGCCCTAGGCACCCCAGTCCGACCCTGGACAGATGAGACAAAAATCGAAATTTTTGGCAAGGCACATCAGCTCTATGTTCACAGACGGAAAAATGAAGCATATCTTGAAAAGAACACTGTCCCTACTGTGAAACATGGAGGAGGCTCTGTTATGTTCTGGGGCTGCTTTGCTGCATCTGGCACAGGGTGTCTTGAATCTGTGCAGTTTAAGAAAGCTTGGTCTCAGTCGCAGGTCATGGGACTTGCAACAGGATAATGACCCAAAACACACAGCTAAAAACACCCAAGAATGGCTAAGAGGAAAACATTGGACTATTCTGAAGTGGCCATCTATGAGCCCTGACCTAAATCCTATTGCGCATCTTTGAAAGGAGCTGAAACACGCCGTCTGGAAAAGGCACCCTTCAAACCCAAGACAACTGGAGCAGTTTGCTCATGAGGAGTGGGCCAAAATACCTGTTGAGAGGTGCAGAAGTCTCATTGACAGTTACAGGAATCGTTTGATTGCAGTGATTACCTCAAAAGGTTGTGCAACAAAATATTAAGTTAAGGGAACCATCTTTTCTGTCCAGGCCCGTTTCATGAGTTTTCTTTTTTTTTAAAAATTCTGTTGAAGCATGGTTGAAAAGCAACGGCTCACTTTCATTTGTTCATTTTCATAGAATTTTTATATATTATTACTTTTGTCAGATTCAAGTTATTTCTGTGACCATTGTGGGTTTTTCTTTCATTAAACAAGGGATACCAACAATTTTGTCCACGTGTGTAAGTACAGGTATGGTGTATAGTAGAACAAGTATATATGCTAAGTTATTATGCAAGATGGTATTTACAATATGAGTAACATACCCCACAAGAACACACCTGGGTGTAAACAATAAATATACATAGAAAGCTAGCAATATGAAATAGACCCACAAGTAGAAAGAGGAGGCATACATATAGTCTTATAATACCATACCAGTATGATCAGCGAAACACCCTGGATTTTTCCTTTTTGCAATCTATAGTTTCCACGTCCCATACATTGTAATATATTTGTTTTGTAGTTGCACTTTTAATAAACCAGGTGTGTCAGAAATGAAATTGATTTCTGGTATAACCCACAGCAGCTTTCTGGCATGACCTATTGTAAAATGGATCCATTTCTGGTTTTGGCTTAAAAATCTGCATGAAAAACTGCTATATACTACAGAAGGATACTGTACGTGGTGAGCTCCATGCAGAAGAAGAAGTTCCATCCCATGCATGAGACTGTGATTGCGCTGGGCAGTACTGTCAGTGACCGACTGCTCCACCCTAGGTGTGAGAAGGAGCGCTATCGGAAGTCTTTCCTCCCCACCGCGGTTAGGCTGTACAACCAACACCGACCTAAGCGGAGATCATTACATACAGAGAACTGAAATATCTCTCTGCCTGTTAAATCCCCCCCCCCCCTCTGCTACGTCCTATCTGTCTGTCTGCTATTAATGTAATGCCTCTCACCTTGGAACATTCCTGTACATGTTGTATTTGTATTTGTATCTGCTTATCTTATCTTATCTTTGCTGCTGTAACACACTGAATTTCCCCATTGTGGGACTATTAAAGGACTACTATTATTATTATTATTATTATTATTATTATTATTATTATTATAATATTATTATTATAAAAATGCTTTGTGTGAAACCTCTCTAACTGCATTGTCTAGATGCATAAGGGTTTTCCAAATTCAGGATATTTATGACCTATCTTCAGGATAGGTCAAAAATATTAGATTGGTAGGGGTCCAGATGCCAGTCAGCGGCTGTGAAGAGAAATACTGCTTGGTACCATTCAGTTTTTCCCATTTATGGCTTTTGGAACATAGTGATGAAAATAAATAAATAAATAACTTCTGTGTGCTCAAGGGTTAAATTTAATACGAAAAATAGTATATTTAGAAGAGGTTGAATGTGGCCTATTCTGTGTTTTGTCATGGGCCCCTATTTCTGTGTGTGTTCTTTATGCAAATGTCATTTTTTTTTTTAGCATATTGTCATATGGAGACAAAAGCTCAACTACTGATAAATTCTGAGTAATAAAATATTGCAAAATCTGCATATAAAGCTTAATTCATTTCAACATGATAATTTTTTAGGGTGCTACCAGACAGTGTTTTGGCCACACTACAGCTGTATTCAGTGCTGGGGCACTGGTGCTTTCACTTAAAGATGAACTGTCATCAGGCCTGCAAAGCCCAATGACATACATTATCTGATGTTACTCTGAGCATTTAGGTCTTTTGTTTATCCCAATCCATTCAGTCATTCCAAAAATATAAGCCTTTTAGTGTTCATCGAAATTAGGATATACAGTGATGGCCAAAAGTATTGGCACCCCTGCAATTCTGTCAGATAATACTCAATTTCTTCCAGAAAATGATTGCAATCACAAATGCTTTGGTAATAATATCTTCATTTAATTTGTCTTCAATGGAAAACCACAAAAAGAATTGTCAAAAAGCCAAATTGGATATAATTCCACACCAAACATAAAAAAGGGGGTGGACAAAAGTATTGGCACCATTTGAAAAATCATGTGATGCTTCTCTAATTTGTGTAATTAACAGCACCTGTTACTTACCTGTGGCACATAACAGGTGGTGGCAATAACTAAATCACAGTTGCAGACAGTTGAAATGGATTAAAGTTGACTCAACCTCTGTCCTGTGTCCTTGTGTGTACCACATTGAGCATGGAGAAAAGAAAGAAGACCAAAGAACTGTCTGAGGACTTGAGAAGCAAAATTGTGAGAAAGCATGAGCAATCTCAAGGCTACAAGTCCATCTCCAAAGACCTGAATGTTCCTGTGTCTACCATGCGCAGTGTCATCAAGAAGTTTAAAGCCCATGGCACTGTGGCTAACCTCCCTAGATGTGGACGGAAAAGAAAAATTGACGAGAGATTTCAACGAAAGATTGTGCGGATGGAGGCTAAAGAACCTCGACTAACATCCAAACAAGTTCTAGCTGCCCTGCAGTCCGAGAGTACAACAGTGTCAACCCGTACTATCCGTCGGCGTCTGAATGAAAAGGGACTCTATGGTAGGATACCCAGGAAGACCCCACTTCTGACCCAGAGACATAAAAAAGCCAGGCTGGAGTTTGCCAAAACTTACTTGAGAAAGCCAAAAACTTTTTGGAAGAATGTCCTCTGGTCAGATTAGACAAAAGTAGAGCTTTTTGGGAAAAGGCATCAACATAGAGTTTACAGGAAAAAAAAAAGAGGCCTTCAAAGAAAAGAACATGGACCCTACAGTCAAACATGGCGGAGGTTCCCTGATGCTTTGGGGTTGATTTGCTGCCTCTGGCACTGGAATGCTTGACCGTGTGCATGGCATTATGAAGTCTGAAGACTACCAACAAATTTTGCAGCATAATGTAGGGCCCAGTGTGAGAAAGCTAGGTCTCCCTCAGAGGTCATGGGTCTTCCAGCAGGACAATGACCCAAAACACACTTCAAAAAGCACTAGAAAATGGTTTGAGAGAAAGCACTGGAGACTTCTAAAGTGGCCAACAATGAGTCCAGACCTGAATCCCATAGAACACCTGTGGAGAGATCTCAAAATGGCAGTTTGGAGAAGGCACCCTTCAAATCTCAGGGACCTGGAGAAATTTGCCAAAGAAGAATGGTCTAAAATTGCAGCAGAGCATTGTAAGAAACTCATTGATGGTTACCGGAAGCGGTTCTTCGCAGTTATTTTGTCTAAAGGTTGTGCTACCAAGTATTAGGCTGAGGGTGCCAATACTTTTGTCCGGCCCATTTTTGGAGTTTTGTGTAAAATGATCAATGATTTGACTTTTTTTTTTCATTCTCTTTTGTGTTTTTTTCATTGCAAGCAAAATAAATGAAGATATTATTACCAAAGCATTTGTGATTGCAATCATTTTCTGGAAGAAATTGAGTATTATTTGACAGAATTGCAGGGGTGCCAATACTTTTGGCCAGCACTGTATTAGCCACTTTCTCTGGGGACTGGGTCTTGGTATGTCATGCAGTTTTTCCACTCACTTGGCTAGTATACCCTATGACTGGACAAGGGGAAAAGTGGTAGAAGGAGTATACATTTCTCCCAGGTTCTTGTCATACATATTCCTTCTAAAAGCACCTGGGAAAGTTGTGTTCCTTGCTTACTTAAACCCTGGTAAAAGGTCTGGCTGCTGGAATAGGGAGAGTTGGATGTGTCTCTACTCCATTCAGCCATTTCAGGTTTTGGGATGAGTAGGGTTAGTTCCTTTGTTTCCTGAAGTGTGTTTATAAGTGGAAGAGTGAAGAAATCAGGCGATACCTTTTAGAGGCTAACTGAGTATATATGATGGTAAGCTTTCAGGAGTACTAGCTCCCTTCTTCAGACATGGTGTTATACAAGAAACTGAAAATTCACAGACTTTTTATACACAAAAGACATGGACCTTCAAAGGATCTTAGAATCCTTAAAAATAACAAAATGCAATATAAGTAGAGAAGTTATTTACAACAGGTCAAGAAATAAACAATCTGGAAACTTGTGGGGAGTGATGGAGGGATCAGTAATTCTTGCTGTTATCTGTTTGCTATCAGATTGCTGCCTGAAGTTTGTAAGTATATTGAACAAGTACTTACAGCTTCCTTGGCATTCTAGTTTATCTTATCTTTGTGCTTCACAGGGTTATAAATTTTCATGGGAAAGCTAATGGCCACAGCACGAGCTGACAAATCTTGTGGATGGAGGAGATGGTTAATGGTCTACATAGTAGTATAATGTTGTACCGTGTTAGCCATTGAAAGTAGTGGAAGAGTGAAGTAATCTGGCGATACCTTTTAGAGGCTGAGTAAATTTGATGGTAAGCTTTCGGGAGTACTACCTCCCTTCTTCAGACATGGTGTTATACAAGAAACTGAAAATTCAAAGATTTTCTATACCCTAAAGACATGGATCTTCAAAGGATCTTAGAATCCTTAAAAAAACAAAATGCAATATTGTGTGTTTATAAGGGCAGACAGCACCCAGGTAGATTTCTCTCTGCTCTGGTAAAAACCATGTATGATTACACTGCTGTGAATTGTGTTTAGGGAGCTGTGCAGTAGGCCCAGCTCTCGGTAGTTAGATACCTGTGTTAAAGGTTGTGACCTGGATGGCTAGGAATTTATTTTGCATTATTATTGTTTTGTTTGCCTGGAAGAACTAATAAAACTGGTTGCGGCCAGTTGCACCATACTTGGCTGGACTGGACTCTTATTGGTGTGCCAAAAGTGCTCGTCTATCTGAAGAGACGACGATCCCCAAGCTAATCTTGTTACAACCCCAATTTGCATCTACACTTTAAGGGTGACTGTGCCTTTAATTTGATGTATGTCATTGGGATTTTCAGACCTAACGACAGGTTCTCTAAAAAGAGTTGTTCCCAGGTTGACAAATGACTGCCAAGATGGGAATAACTGCTCCCAGTCATCACCCCAGGACAGGAATTATGTAAACAGATAGGGAGTGCTGCTGCTTTACGCTATAATTGTAACTCCTATAAAGGAGAATACTGTACATGGTTTCTGTATGTAACCACCCTTTTCTGTTAGTTATGGGAACAGTGTAGCATGTGATGAAGCAGGACATATTATAGTAGTGCGGGGCATAGCAGTTTGGAGAAACAGTGCTGCCCTCAGTGCTCCAGACTGCTCATTTGCATATTCTGAAATAAATGGAGTCACAAATTTTTATGGGGAAAAAAACATTACATTGGGTGTGTCTGACCTATCTAACTGTGTCGTTGATTTAATATACTTCATCCTAGGGACAGACCCCCTTTAAAAGTAAGCACTGACAGTCCTAGCAGAGTGGCCAGGACACTGTGTGGCTTATAGGATTGTGATCATTTTATATTACTAAGATCATTGGATAATGGGGTTAATAACTTAAGGAACTCTTACTTTGATACTTAAAGAGGTTGTCCAGGCTAAACCATATTTTTTAATTAGGCCGGGGGAGGTAAAAAAAAACAAAAACATACTCACTTGTCCCCGACGCTCCGGTGTCCTCCCAGGGCGATCCGGTCCGGTCGGCTGCCTTCTTGCTGAAGTATTTCTCGCCGGCTGTGACCTCCTGGTACCCTTCCACTGAGGCCACTGATTGGCCTCAGCAGTCACGTGAAGGGAAGGGAGCTGGGGACGTCACAGATAGTGACGACAGCGCTGGGAGGCGCCGGGGCATCGTGGACAGGTGAGTATGGTTTGCTTTTATTTTTTTTTCACCTCCCCCGGCCTTATTAACCCTTTTGCTGCCAGGGGTCTCCGGAAATTTTGCATCTCCGGTAGCCGAAGCAATTTTCACAGTTTTGAGATGGACAAATAAAACCTAAAAAATCATGCTAAACCCCATACCTATATATTTTCTTAAAGTAGACACCTGCAGCATTGTCAGAATGCCACTTGGTACTGTATGCGAACAGGCACCTTCATGCAATTTTGATTTAAAGTGAATATTTTATTTAAAAAATGCAAATAAATGTATATTAGTTGCTAAAAGTGGAAACCAAACAAAAAGTTATATGCACCAAACCTCTTAAAAATAAGAGTTCAACATGTACAGAGTTCATTCATATCACTAAGGCCTACACCTGCATGGACATGTCTTCAGAAAATCACTAGAATTGGAAGGAACAAAAATCTGCTTTGTAGCTGGAAATGTTAAAAAAGTATCATCCTATAAGATGTAGGGATTACACACCATGGAAAGCAAGTGATCCCCTAAACCCTATATATTTTTTGAAAGTAGACAACCTGAAGATTATATGTGTCTCAATGAGTTATCAATAGCCACATCCACCTTCATGTAACTTTGTGAAAAAACATAATTTTTTCAAAAAATACACTAAAACACATATTTGCACCTAAAATTTATATTCAATCTTACATTAACACACAAAATACATTTAAAATAAAAGATCAAGGTGTACACAATTTATATATACTGCAAACATCAGCTATAACAAGAGCTTGTACTCTCAAAAACACTGATACAGAAGACAAGCAAGATTTTGCTGTTATTCACTAATATGTTAAAAATTTATACTGCACATAGCAAACTGTGACTGTGATACCAAAATCTAACTTTTTTGAGCTCAGACAGCATACAGTATATAAAAACACAGCTTAATATTTCATATATACAACCACTTTCATGCAACTTTGCAGCAAACAGAGATTACAAGCAAAAATAGCACAAAAATTCAAATTTGCCACTAAAGTGCATGCTCAGGCAATCCCTTTCTGCAAACAAAATGTACGTTCCAAAAAACTGCAATATGTGAGGAATTCATACATACCACACATATATACAGTACAGACCAAAAGTTTGGACACACCTTCTCATTCCAAGAGTTTTCTGTATTTTCATGACTATAAAAATTGTAGATTCACACTGAAGGCATCAAAACTATGAATTAACACATGTGGAATTATATACTTAACAAAAAAGTTTGAAACAACTGAAAATACGTCTTATATTCTAGGTTCTTCAAAGTAGCCACCTTTTGCTTTGATTACTGCTTTGCACACTCTTGGCATTCTCTTGATGATCTTCAAGAGGTAGTCACCTGAAATGGTCTTCCAACAGCCTTGAAGGAGTTCCCAGAGATGCTTAGCATTTGTTGGCCCTTTTGCCTTCACTCTGCGGTCCAGCTAACCCCAAACCATCTCTATTGGGTTCAGGTCTGGTGACTGTGGAGGCCAGGTCATCTGGCGTTGCACCCCATCACTCTCCTTCTTGGTCAAATAGCCCTTACACAGTCTGGAGGTGTGTTTGGGGTCATTGTCCTGTTGAAAAATAAATGATGGTCCAACTAAACGCAAACCGGATGGAATAGCATGCTGCTGCAAGATGCTGTGGTAACCATGCTGGCTCAGTATTCCTTCAATTTTCAATAAATCCCCAACAGTGTCACCAGCAAAGCATCCCCACACCATCATACCTCCTCCTCCATGCTTCACGGTGGGAACCAGGCATGTAGAGTCCATTCCTTCACCTTTTCTGCGTCGCACAAAGACACAGTGGTTGGAACCAAAGAACTCAAATTTGGACTCATCAGACCAAAGCACAGATTTCCACAGGTCTAATGTCCATTCCTTGTGCTGTTTAGCCCAAACAAGTCTCTTCTGCTTGTTGTCTGTCCTTAGCAGTGGTTTCCTAGCAGCTATTTTACCATGAAGGCCTGCTGCACACAGTCTCCTTTTAACAGTTGTTGTAGAGATGTGTCTGCTGCTACAACTCTGTGTGACATTGACCTGGTCTCTAATCTGAGCTGCTGTTAACCTGAGATTTCTGAGGCTGGTGACTCGGATGAACTTATCCTCCGCAGCAGAGGTGATTCTTGGTCTTCCTTTCCTTGGGCAGTCCTCATGTGAGCCAGTTTCTTTGTAGCGCTTGATGGTTTTGGCCACTGCACTTGGGGACACTTTCAAAGTTTTCCCAATTTTTCGGACTGACTGACCTTCATTTCTTAAAGTAATGATGGCCACTTGTTTTTCTTTACTTAGCTGCTTTTTTCTTGCCATAATACAAATTCTAACACTCCATTCAGTAGGACTATCAGCTGTGTATCCACCTGACTTCTGAACAACACAACTGATGGTCCCAACCCCATTTATAAGGCAAGAAATCCCACTTATTAAACCTGACAGGGCACACCTGTGAAGTGAAAACCATTTCAGGTGACTACCTCTTGAAGCTCATCAAGAGAATGCAAGAGTGTGCAAAGCAGCAATCAAAGCAAAAGGTGGCTACTTTGAAGAACCTAGAATATAAGACATATTTTCAGTTGTTTCACACTTTTTTGTTAAGTATATAATTCCACATGTGTTAATTCATAATTTTGATGTCTTCAGTGTGAATCTACAATTTTTATAGTCATGAAACTACAGAAAACTCTTGGAATGAGAAGGTGTGTCCAAACTTTTGGTCTGTACTGTATATTTACAGGTGCAGGTGTTAAAGAAACGCTAAAATCGCAGAAATGCGCCAACCAATTTTGTGCATGCAAATTAAATAGGAGCTTACATAAAAATATAATTTTCTATCCCCCTATAAAAATTGTAGCAATTTATATGTTTATCTCTAGTGATAATCGTTATTGCTATTATCTTAGCGTGTAATGGATATCGCTAGAGAGGCGTATTTTACTCTAGAAAGATCAGGTATGGACAGGGTGAAATGTAAACTTTATTGATGACTTTGTGTATGTGTTGTGTAAGTGTTTGGTGCAACTCTTTTGGCGCTGCGACCTGGACAATGGTAAACGTCTGGGTCACAGCGCCAATAAACTTCCTGGTTATGTTTAGAGGAGTATTATATAAGAATACCCCTCTAATAAGGCTCAGAGGGGTATTACAGTATTACATTATCCCTCTATGTGACAATCAGAAAGCAAAAGTATAGTATGCTCTCTGATTGATAGGAGAGGGGATAACATGGAAAGAAGTCCCTGCTATCCCCTCCTGGGGTCACATACAGGTTATGCACAGATGGTGGTGATGATGAGGATTTATCATCTCTGTGCAGTCTTCAGGGCTGCTCAACCCCCTCCTCCCCCCTCTTTCTTCTTACCACAGTTCTTAAGATGCTACCTGAGGCAGGAGGGGGGGACTTTAGAGCCCTATATCTCAGGATTAGTTAGGGCTATGAAGATGATTTTGGATTCATTTTAAAGATGAGTATGAGAAGATGAGAAGATCTTCATGATAGCCCTTACAGATTCAGAGGGAATTGCTGTTAAAAACGCTGTCAGGAATTGAGATCTGAAATGGAATCTCAATGCCGAATAGCATTTTCAACAGTGAATCGCTCAGGATCTGTAAGGGCTATGAAGCCCCCCCATGAAGAGCTTGGTATCAAGCTTGGTATATTGGATTCTCATCTTTAAAATGAATCCAAAATCATCTTCATAGCCCTTACCAATCCTGAGATATTGGCATTAGTAGTAAGGACATATTAGATACGTCCTTGGCTAGGAAAGTGCCACCCTGGGAGGACATATAGATACATGGTTGGCAGGGAAAGGGTTAATAGATAAAATTTTAGGATGGACAACCCCTTTAAGGATATGTCAATTCTTTTTGGTTTATTATTGTAAAATTCCAAAAGTCATAACCCTAATTTTATAGATTTTTATTTTTTTTTTTGTGGGATAAGTTGTATTTTTCAATTGCCTCCTTTTGGGAAACATGGCTTATTGATATAAGTTTATCAATTCATATTGGGCGGAGTGGGAAAAAAGGGCAATATCTTTTGTAGTTTCTATTGGTATTATTTTGGTGTATATATTAGTTTTTGATGACTTTTTATTGCATATTTTAGAGGCAATCTGACCTGAAAGCTTTTGTTTACAGTGTTCTCCATGTAAGATAAATAATACATTGTTTTATAGTATGGATCACTATGGTTATCAACAATTGCATCACTATTTGTTACAGCTAATACAGTGGGTGATAGTGCAAGTTCAGCTCCTGAGTTGGCACCTTGATTATGCCATACCAGGATGGCATATCATGATAACCACTGGCTAGAAGACTGAAGCTAACTGATTTCAATTTTGTAGCATACTGCTATAAAGTCTTAATCCTCATGCACACAAGAGTATTTGTGATCTATTTTACTAGGAGTATGTTACCAATAGAATTCAATGGGTTCATACCGTACCTCCATATGCTTTAAATTTTATTCTTCTGAGGAAGAAAAAGGTTCCACAAAGCAAAGGTATAGTGGCTACAGTTTATGAACTGCCTTAGAGGTTTGTGCATTTGGGATTGCTGTGTGCATGACTCCTTTTATTGAGTGCCAAGGGAAATGGAGGTAGCTAACTGGTAAACTGGTGAGCACTGGACACAAAACAAGTGTGTTTGCTGCTTGATTTCAGTAAGTGGTTAATAAGTTAATAAGTTTACTAAGAAACAGATCATAATATTGTGTATACTCACTTATGCAGAAGTCTACGATGTGTGACCACGTGAAATCATTTTGACATATGGTTGATGATTGCAATAATGTATCAGCTAGAAAACCAGTCATGCATGTATAGACCACCTTAGTTAACTTTGGGTAAAAGTGGTCAGATTGACTTGTGGCTATATTTGATATAGCAAACTGTAGGTTTGGTGGTTCAGGACAGGTTCCTAAAATGGAGCAAAAAGAACTATAAATGAATGAAAACATATCATCCTAAAGAGAGATGTATACACTATTGTGTAAGAAAAACATATGGATATAAAGGGCAAATTATGTTAGTTATATAATAAATAATCTTGTTACTTTGACCCTTCATGTGTATGTTTATAGTTTCCAATCACAGTGTCTAATATTCCTATGCTATCCTATTCCCTAAATTTTCCCTAAAAAATATATATATACTGACCCCAAATATGGCAAAATAATTCCATAAATCAATACCCCATTGTCAGTAATTTAGAACCCATAACCTGTAATATTATAACACTATAGAAAAAAAAAAATTCCATTCCAGTACACTCTTTTGATGAATTCCGTTCCCTGTTCCACTTTAAAAATGCGGACAGAAAAGTCCTGGAAGCAGGATTTTTCTCTCCGCATTTTTCAGGCGGAAATCGGGGAAACCTGGTGGACCCCATTATAGTCTATACAATAAATTAAGTTCTATAAGATTTCAAGAATTTCCACATTGCAACACTTGTCATGGTTTATTTTTATCCTACAGTGATCACAGTGAATATTAAGGCTCAGGCCCCACATGGCGGAAACACAGCTTTTTTATGTTACAGATTTTGCTGCAGTTTTTGAGCCAAAGCCAAGAATGGCTACAAAAGTAATGGAAAATATATAGGAAGCTCTTATACTTCTACCTTCTCTTTAATCCACTCCTGGCTTTGGCTCAAAAAAACGCAGCAAAATCCGCAACAAAAAAAGTTGCGTTTACGCAACGTGGGGCCTCAGCCTAAAAGGCTTGGCCACTTTCAGACCAATCTCTGATTGATTTCATTCATTTTGCTTATTTCCAGTGGATAAAAATCAGTTCATGGTCATGTGATGGACACAAGCAGAGCGCTAGAAAATCATGAGGAATTGAGACATAAAATATATTGGAAAATTGGATAACTTTTCATATACCAAGCAATAACATTTGGCTCTCAATATTGATCTGAAAGTGGCCAACCCCTTTAATAGCTCACGCACCCAGCAGTCTAATACAGTGCCTTGCGAAAGTATTCGGCCCCCTTGAACTTTTCAACCTTTTGCCACATTTCAGGCTTCAAACATAAGGATATAAAATTTTAATTTTTTGGTGAAGAATCAACAAAAAGTGGGACACAATTGTGAAGTGGAACGAAATTTATTGGTTATTTTAAACTTTTGTAAAAAATAAAAAACTGAAAAGTGGTGCGTGCAATATTATTCGGCCCCTTTACTTTCAGTGCAGCAAACTCACTCCAGAAGTTCAGTGAGGTTCTCTGAATGATCCAATGTTGTCCTAAATGACTGATGATAAATATAATCTACCTGTGTGTAATCAAGTCTCCGTATAAATGCACCTGCTCTGTGATAGTCTCAGGGTTCTGTTTAGTTTCAATAGTTTTTATTTGCATTTTCAAGAAAATAAAGGTAAAGAACAAAATTGACATATATTGCGGTGTACCTTGGTATACAGTATAATATAATTTGCTAAATAATATAATGCTTTCCTTTCCAAAATACATCTTCGGGTTATACATCAATAAGACATATATTCAAAATATTAACATAGTAAACCATAACTATAACAATAACTTTCAGGCACATTCAACGGGCTATCATGAATCACACCTAGGACGTGTTCCTCATTTCCGACCTTCCCTTGGTTATAAGGCCTCTGTTTGTGTGTATGTATCGACACTCAGCTTCGTCATTTCTTATTCCCTACTCCTCCTCTGTTCCGTCTGCCCCGAGGATAGCAGGCTAAACCCCCATCCACCCGGCACTGCATCCTCCCTCCCGGATTTCCTGTAACAGCTTGGTCCTCTCTCACAGCGAACCGGGAGTAGATCCATGCTAACCAGATTTTCTCAAAGCTATGGAAGCAGTTATTTCCCAGTGCGAGTACTCTTTCATATGTGTATGTGTTGTTTACGGCCAGTAACATATCCGACATGGGCGTAGGAGCTACTGTCTTCCATCTCTGCACCAACATCAATTTGGCTATGGTCAAGATTTTGCATATAAGTTTTTTGTGTGCTTTCAGTGCATTGGGAATTCCGATTATCAGAATAGCCATGTTAGGGGGTATATTGGAGTCGGAAGTCGAATATCTCCGAGAGCATCTCAAAGACCCTGACCCAGTATCGTTGAATTATGGGGCAATTCCCCAAAATATGGAGAAGGGTTCCTCTTCCTCCACATCCCCTCCAACAATTCCCTGATTCGGAGGGATAAGCTAACTGTAACATAGTCGGGGTCCTATACCATCGTAATATTATTTTCATGGCTGTCTCTATATGTGTACTACACTTTAAGGACATATGGATCAGCTTAATTGTCTGCTGCCATTCCTCCAGGGTGATGGCTATCCCTAAGTCTCTCTCCCAATAACGGAATGGGGTAGATCTCGTGAAGGTCGAAAGTTCGTCCATTCTGTCATATAGAAAACGCAATCCTCTCACCTTGGTTGACAGCCAAGTGAAAAGTGCACCACTATGGGGCCAAAGCGTCACAGGATGTTTAGACACGAAGTGCCATATTTGAAAGTATTTAAGGAAGTCACCATTAGGGATTCCATATTGCTGTCTTAGATCTGCAAACAGTATAGGTTGTTTAGTGTCGGAATATAATTGAGAAATCTGCGTGATTCCTCTCGATTCCCAATCCGAAATTCCTAAATCATCGATTACCCATGCCATTAGCGACAAAGGCATTTCAGAAATATGAAAATGTTTCATAGGGTTAGCTTTCCCGTGCATTAACTTCCATGCCGCCAATGAGGCAACCATGACCAGGGAGAAGGATCCAGGAGCTGAAATGTTCCAGAAGGGCAACCACAGCGCATCTTCCAGTTTTAAAGGAGCTATAAATGCCTGCTCTATGTGCAGCCATGGGACCGCGGTGTCCATTGATTTCCACCTAGCGCACTGAGTGACCAGCGAGGCTATATAATAGTTTCTTATCATTGGAACTCCCAGCCCTCCTGCCTCCTTTTGTTTAAATAGGAAGCTTTTGTTGATTCTGGGTCTCTTCCCATTCCATATATACTTTGAAATCACCCTTTGTGCTGTTTCAAAGAAGGAAACAGGAATGGATATCGGGAGCGTGCGGAACAAGTATAAAAGTCTAGGTAGTAGCAACATTTTGAAGGCCGCTACTCTGCCTATCCAAGAGGTATCTGTTTTTGACATTCGCTCCGTCTCCTCTTGCAGTAGTTTTAACATTGGTATATAGTTACTTCTATAAAGGGTCCCTGGGGATTTTGTCATCTGAGTCCCCAGGTATTGGACATTGTCTTCCCTCCAATCAAAGTCATAGTTCGACTTCAATTGATGAAGCAAAGAAGGAGGGACATTCAAAGGTAGCGCTTGTGATTTGGCCATATTCAATTTATAAAACGATAATTGTCCAAACTCAGCAATAGTATCCATTAAGCGAGGGATAGATGTTTGTGGCTTAGACATGGTGAGAATAATATCATCAGCGTAGAGTGATATGAGTTTTATGCCTTATATCAATGCCCCTTATTCCCGTATCTAGTCTAAGTGTTTGGGCTAATGGTTCCATGGAAAGAACAAATATCAAGGGCGACAGGGGGCATCCCTGTCTGGTCCCATTTGTTATCAGAAAAGGGTCCGATACCACTCCATTGGTGAACAATCTCGCAGAGGGTGCAGAGTATAGCGCCTCTATCGCTCTCAAAATAGCCCCAGAGAACCCCATAGTTCTGAGCACCGAGAAGGCATACGACCAGCAAATGCGATCAAACGCCTTCTCAGCGTCCAATGTGAGCATCACCGCCTCCACACTCCTACAATCAATGTGATGTATGAGGTTCAGAATGCGTCTGGTATTATCGTAAGATTGCCTCCCTTTGACAAATCCCACTTGGTCATTATTTATCAAGTTCGGAAGACAGGCTGCTAATCTGCTTGCTATTAATTTAGCATAGATTTTCAGGTCAGAATTCAATAAAGAGATAGGTCGGAAGTTTTGGGGGTTAGTGGCCGGTTTTCCCGGCTTTGGCAGCGTACTACTTAGGCCTCTTGGTTTTGTTTTGGGAGAGTACCAGATTCAATCGCGGCCGCCAGGAAGGACAGCAACGGGTCCTTCAGGATTGGGAAAAATTTTTTGTAGTATTCATTAGTAAGGCCATCCGGGCCCAGCGATTTATGAGAAGGCAGCGATTTAATAACTGACAACTCCTCCGAAGTAACGGGTGTATTCAAAGAGTCCAGTTGTGACTCAGTGAGCTTAGGCAATCGGGTAGCTGCAAGAAAGCGCTCAATGTCGCAGCTCGTTGGGGGAGCTACCGCTGTATCTTCCGCGATATTATAGAGACCTTCGTAAAATGATCTAAAGGCGTCAGCCATGCCTCTTGGGTCGTATATTTTATATGTCCCATCCTTACTGTGAAGGAATTAAATTCTGGATTTCGCATGCTTTTGTTTACGTTTTGAGGCTAAGAGTTTGCCTGCTTTATTGGACTGAGAATAATATGTAGCTTTGGTCTGTTTTAGATTTTTCTCGTATTTATGCAATAAACAGGCTGTCAGTTGATGGCGTAATGTCATCAATTTCGCTGCATTGGATGGAGAGGGGGACTTTTTATTACTGTTGTCAATGGATTTTATTTGGTGGAGCAATCTATCTATCTCTGCCAATCTATTTTTCTTTTCTATATGCCCCAAGCGAATGAACGTTCCTCTTATAAAGGCCTTGTGAGAGTTCCACAGTATATCAGGGCCAGTGGCAGAGGGGGCATTAATCAGAAAGAATTCCTTCAAATCATTCTCTAAAGTTGCTCTTAATTTCGGTTGTGACATTAAGAATTTGTTACACCGCCATACAAACGCTCTTGGGCATTCATATTTTTCTGCTAAGGTCAAGGTTATTGCTGCATGGTCTGACCAAGTGATTACTGAGATATCAGATTTTAAAGCCATGGGGAGGCTGGATTGCTCAAGTAGAAATAAATCTATCCGCGAGTAACTATTATGTACAGAAGAGAAATATGTATAGTCTCTCTCAGTATTGTGGAGGATACGCCAGGCGTCAAATAATTCATGGCGCCATAGCGCTTGCGAAAAAGAAGGGTGGCATGTCGACACACCCGAAGTGGTATCCACCACCGGGTCCGGAGCCATATTAAAGTCTCCCATCAATATGAGACATCCCTGCTTCCTCTTTTCCACCGCCTTTACCAGTCTCCCTAAAAATGCCACCTGTTTCCTGTTAGGGGCGTAGGCTGATACCAGCGTATAAGTAACACTGTTGAGAATACAAGTCAGTATTATAAATCGCCCCCCCGGGTCTGCATATTGTGACAATAGTTGAAACGCTACCGAGTCCCTAATTCCAATCAATACTCCTTTACGTTTCGAGGAATAGTGAGCATGGAATACATTTGGATATGTTGGATGCGAGAAGCATCTGCCTTCAAGAGGTGGGTCTCTTGTACTGCAAGAATGTCACAGCCTTGGTCTCGTGCCTCGCGCCATAAGTTGGCCCTTTTTTGAGGAGAGTTCAACCCTCTGACATTCATAGACATAACTTTAAGTACCATAATATATAATTAGTAATGCATTAAGAGTCTTACCACACTTGCCCATACCAAAGGATGTCCCTGCATGGTGGAGTTCCACCATTTGTATTCATTTCTCCCAGTGTGCCAAAACCAAAAAGGAAACAAACCATAGAAACTACAGAACCGATGGACAACCCATCTTAGCTGTATCAAAGAAAAAAAAAAAGAGAAGGAAAAAGAACAAAGTACAGCGGATCAGCAGCTGTCGTGATCTTGGGGGGATAAGTTCAACAGCAGCGAACATATGGAATCCAAGATAGGTGAGTCTCTAGCTTTGTAGCCCTCTTTGCGGACGTCTTTGGGTTTTCGCTTGGCGCCAACCATCTGACACTGGACCGGGTGGATTTTTGAGTGGAGGATCAACTATCGGAATATTCCATGCAGTTAGCAATTTTTTCCCTTTCTCCAGAGTCTTAATTACATGTACGAGATTGTTGCGAGAGACGATCACACGGACCGGGAATCCCCATTTATACAAAATGTGATGTTGACGTAATGCTGTAGTAATAGGGATGAATTGTCGCCTAATTTGCAATGTCGTAGCTGAGAGATCTGAATAAATGGAAAGCTTGTGGTATGGTTCAGGTAGGCGGCCTGTCTTCCGTGAGGTCAGCAGAACCAGCTCTTTAGTGCGGTAGAAATGTATCTTTGCCAGAACATCCCTGGGTACGGTTTAATCTAAATGTGAGGGTCTCGGAACTCTGTGGGCTCTGTCAATAGTTAAGTCCATTTTCGTGAGATTCGGTAGTAGCGATCTTATCATGTCTTGGAGGAAAACAGTTAAATCTTTTGGAGGTATTGATTCTGGGATCCCTCTAAATTTTAGATTATTTCTTCTGCATCGATCTTCTAGGTCGGCTATCTTAGCTTTAAGAAAGGACACATCCCTTTCCACGTCGTAGTGCGCATCTATAAGCACATTATGTGATGCAGCAAATTCCGCCATTTTAGATTCAACATGTACCGTACGGCTTTTTAACTCTTGAAGATCTCTATCTAGCGGTTTCACCATAAGGGACATGTCTGTCTTTAATGACTTACAAAAGGCCATGAGCATATTTTTCATGGAAGCCTCAGTTAGCAAACTCTCTGTTGCCAGTATATCTGCAAAGAAATCAATAGATGGAGGTGTAAGTTGTATAGTGTCGCTCACCTCTTCTCCCTGCAGATCAGCGTTCTGAAGCCTGGGCTTTTGTTTTACCGGGCTCGCGGTAGACGAATGCTGCATCCCTAGGTTGAGTGCAGCTGCAGGCCCCGCGGCGCCATTTTGTGTAGACCTGTGGTCCGTGTCCGTCCCGGCCCGCCGGGAGGGAGACCCAGGTGATCCTGAGTTTGCACTTTCCAGGAGTTGTGGCACCGGGAGAGAAGAAGAAATCCAGGAGTTTTTGCGGTTTCACCGCCGATTTTCGCTTCCTGGGCATCTCCGAGGGTGAGGACTCGTTTCTAGGGTAAGTTTAATTACTCACTCCGCGGGCTTGTCGCTGGTAAGCGTCGCTTAAAGAGACTCAGGCTAGGAGCTCTTAACTTATGCGACCATGTCGTACCGCGGCTAGGCTCCGCAGGGTTCTGTTTAAAGCGCAGAAAGCATCATGAAGACCAAGGAACACACCAGGCAGTTCCGTGATACTGTTGTGGAGAAGTTTAAAGCCGGATTTGGATGCAAAAAGATTCCCCAAACTTTAAACATCCCAAGGAGCACTGTGCAAACGATCATATTGAAATGTAAGGAGTATCAGACTACTGCAAATCTACCAAGACCCGGCCGTCCCTCTAAACTTTCATCTCAAACAAGGAGAAGACTGATCAGAGATGCAGCCAAGAGGCCCATGATCACTCTGGATGAACTGCAGAGATCTACAGCTGAGGTGAGAGAGCCTGTCCATAGGACAACAATCAGTCATACACTGCACAAATCTGGCCTTTATGGAAGAGTGGCAAGAAGAAAGCCATTTCTCAAAGATATCCATAAAAAGTCTCATTTAAAGTTTGCCACAAGCCACCTGGGAGACACACCAAACATGTGGAAGAAGGTGCTCTGGTCAGATGAAACCAAAATCGAACTTTTTGGCCACAATGCAAAACGATATGTTTGGCGTAAAAGCAACACAGCTCATCACCCTGAACACACCATCCCCACTGTCAAACATGGTGGTGGCAGCATTATGGTTTGGGCCTGCTTTTCTTCTGCAGGGACAGGGAAGATGGTTAAAATTAATGGGAAGATGGATGGAGCCAAATATAGGACCATTCTGGAAGAAAACCTGTTGGAGTCTGAAAAAGACCTGAGACTGGGACAGAGATTTATCTTCCAAGAAGACAATGATCCCAAACATACAGTAAAGCAAAATCTACAATGGAATGGTTCACAAATAAACGTATCCAGGTGTTAGAATGGCCAAGTCAAAGTCCAGGCCTGAATCCAATCGAGAATCTGTGGAAAGAGCTGAAAACTGCTGTTCACAAACGCTCTCCATCCAACCTCACTGAGCTCGAGCTGTTTTCCAAGGAAGAATGGGCAATAATTTCTGTCTCTCGATGTGCAAAACTGATAGAGACATACCCCAAGCGACTTGCAGCTGTAATCGCAGCAAAAGGTGGCGCTACAAAGTATTAACTTAAGGGGGCCGAATAATTTGGCACACCCCACTTTTCAGTTTTTTATTTTTTACAAAAGTTTAAAATATCCAATAAATTTTGTTCCACTTCACGATTATGTCCCACTTGTTGATTCTTCACCAAAAAATTTAAATTTTATATCCTTATGTTTGAAGCCTGAAATGTGGCAAAAGGTTGAAAAGTTCAAGGGGGCCGAATACTTTCGTAAGGCACTGTAAATACCAAATTATCTGATTACTCTATGTATTAGCTTTAACACATTCTGGGGCTCTTCAACTGTCAACTGTCAACTGGTGGCATGTAGATGTCTGACCCTTCAAAAACTCCAGTATGTTATGCAAATATAGCAGCTATAAATAACACGGTTCTCTTGCTATATGGGAACAACGTTCTAACAGAAATCAAAGCAAGGTTCACAGGTACACTGAAGTTGTAATCCATAAAAACATGAATGTGACAAATGTCACTCAATAGAGAAAAACTTTAAAAGCTAAATTTTTTGCATTTTATCTAATATAACTTTATAAATTGTATTAAGAAAAAGTCTACTAACGATTACATGTAGGGACTATCCCACTCCACTTTTCATCAACTAAGCAGTTTCTGGTATTATTTCCAAACAGTATATATCTGTAGGAAAAAGACAATATTAAATTGTAAATGGAACATCAGAAGTGGATTAGCATTTCACAAACATGACACAATTTGTCTGGCATCTTCGAGTCACCCCATAAAGTAGGCGTCACCTCAAAGGGTTGTGGAGATATACAGTTGAAACAAGAAGTTTACATACACTATATAAAAAGACACATATGCACGTTTTTCTCACTATCTGACATGAAATCAGAATAAACCTTTCCCGTTTAAGGTCAATTAGGATTACCGAAATAATTAATATTTGCCAAATGCCAGAATAATGAGAGAGAAAGAATTTTTTTAAGGCATTTTTATTACTTTCTGCAAAGTCAAAAGTTTACATACATTTCATTAGTATTTGGTACCATTGCCCTTAAACTGTATGACTTGGGTCAGACGCTTTGGATATCCTTCCATAAGCTTCTCACAATAGTTGGCAGGAATTTTTGGCCCATTCCTCCTGACAGAACTGGTGTAACTGAGCCATGTTTGTAGGCCGCCTTGCTCGCACCTGCCTTTTCAGCTTTGCACATAAATTTTCAATAGGATTGAGATCAGGGCTTTGTGATGGCCACTCCAAAACATTGACTTTGTTATCCTTAAGCCACTTTGTAACCAGTTTGGCAGTATGCTTCGGGTCATTGTCCATTTGGAAGACCCATTTGCGCCCAATCTTTAACTTCCTGGCTGATGTCTTGAGATGTTGCTTCAGTATTGCCACATAATGTTCTTTTCTCTTTGCCATCTATTTTGTGAAGTGCACCAGTCCCTCCTGCAGCAAAACAACCCCACAACATGATGCTGCCACCCCCATGTTTCACAGTTGGGATGGTGTTTTTAGGCTTGCAAGGTTCTCCCTTTTTCCTCCAAACGTAAAGGATGGTCATTATACCCAAACAGTTCAATTTTAGTTTCGTCAGACCACAGTTCCTGTGTGCATTTGCAAACATTAATCTGGCTTTTTTTATGTTTCTTTTGGAGTAATGGCTTCTTCCTGGCAGAGTGGCCTTTCAGCCCATGTCAATACAGTACTCGTTTCACTGTGGATAATGACACACTCTTACCAGCTTCAGCCAGCATCTTCACAAAGTCTTTTGCTTTTGTTCTTGAGTTGATATGCACATTTCGTACCAAAGCACGTTCATCTCTGAAACACAGAACCTGTCTCCTTTCTGAGCGGTATGATGGCTGGACTTTCCCATCTTGTTTGTACTTCGATATAATTGTTTGTACAGATGAATTAGGCACCTTCATGTAACTGGAAATTGCACCCAAGGATGAATCAGACTTATGCTAGTCCACAATTCTCTTCCTGATATCTTGGCTGATTTCTTTAGACTTTGCCATGATGTGACACAAAGAAGCAGTATGTTTCAGATGTGCCTTAAAATACATCCACAGGTGTATCTCTAATTAACTCAGATGTTACCAATAAACATATCAGAAGCTTCCAAAGACATGACATCATCATATGGGCTGTCCCAAATTGTTTAAAGGCATAGTAATCTTAGTGTATGTAAACTTTTGACTTTGCAGACTGTAATAAAAATGCCTTAAAAAAATCCTCTCTCATTATTCTGGCATTTGGCAAATATAAATAATTTTGGTAATCCTAATTGACCTAAAACGGGAAAGGTTTATTCTGATTTCATGTCAGATAGTGAGAAAAACACTAGTGTGTATGTAAACTTCTGGTTTCAACTGTAGATGTTGATGACCTATCCTTAGCATAGGTCATCAATATCAGATCAATTGAAGTCTGACATCCAGTACCCCTACCAATTAACTGATATCAGGAGCTGCAGCCACCAAAACTAGCACAGTGTACGGGTAGCAGATAGCTCTGTTCATTGGTTAGTGGCTGTTCCCGACTACTGCAGCTCTGCTACCATTAAAATGTGCTAGTTACTATTCAGTTGTGTACATCAGTTCCAATGCTGCAGGTGTCCATATCAGCTATGTGGGGTATTGGATATCTGGCCACCACTAGTTGATATTGATGACCTATCCTGAGGTAAATTCCAGAAAATCGCTTTTATGCATGGCTTTAAAATCTTGCTGTGACAAAATTAAAGCAGGATGCTGCAGTGTGCTTTTCCCTATATGTATACTCTTTAACCTTCTCCCTCCCTGGTTTGTCCTCTTGTCTGTTCCACAGCACTGTGATCACGTAATGAACATATGATTACAAATGATTTGCAAAATGGTAATACATGTGCATTTCCCCTTCAGCAGGTACTCTTTTTACTGATACTGTGCTTATAGTTCTGGCTGAGATGGAAATACGATGTGAAATGGTCTCAGCTACCTAGTCAGGAGTGATGGGAACAGCCAAGTAGACTGTGCTACACTGTTTTCATAACATTTGACAATTGCATGTGCTGTTTCTGTACCTTTGAAATCAGCGAATCTCACCCATCATATCCAGATAGGACTGTGCTGTTGCGGTAGTTTTATTGAGAATGTTGTGGGTCCAAGAGGTGAGACTGCATGGATAAGTATTTAAGATGGGAATAACCCTTAAAAACTGGATTTGAATTTTTTTTTTACTTACCCTTCCATACATTTATAAGATGCACTGGATCCAAGCCCAGTATCTACAAATTCAACTTTCCCATTTTCAAGAATGTCTGGGATGTCACAGTTCAATTCTAAAAAAAAAAAAACATTATTCAACAGTAATAAAAGATTTCATGTAAGAGTGTGATATGATGATTACTGACATTGGGTTATACATCAACATACATTTTTCCCTCTTTCAAATGCATTGACATTTTTAGGTGATATTGATCATGACATCATGACATTCGGCACTTCCCATGTGACTGATGAGGACCACTCATAGGCCTAAGTGGTGACCCTGGGTGCGTGACATTAGACGGAGGCTTGAAGAGGATGGCGGTGACGCTCAGATGCCACAAAGGTGCCCAGGAGGGATGAGGCAAGGTGAGTATAAGTGTTTGATATTTTTCCTCACCTACCCTGGGCCTCTACTTATTATATTCTGGGGTCTGAGATTAATAATAGCACTTTTGGTTCTATCTGAACAAGTTTGGAATTAAACGAACCTCACATATATTCACAGATCTCGTGAGTTTTGCCTATCTCTTAACTAGCGCACTTTCTCAGTACTAGTCAACGTTTCAGATGCCAAAATTTTGGGCAAACTGCTGTTTTAATAAATAACCAGACTAGTTCAGATGTGACTAAACTTCAGATGTTAGAATCAAATTTACCAGTTGTTTGATGTTGAGATATACAGTATAAACATCATGTTTGTTCTGTTATATACTATATGTATAGTATATAACAGTACTAAGGGTGGGTTCACACTTGCGGCGGCACTCCGTCCGCCACGAATCCGACCTAAATGTTGGAAAACTGGATAGGGGAAGGTTTGCGACGCATTGCTTAAAACCCCATTCACTTGAATGGGGTTTTAAAGCAATGCACGGGTGTGCGCTTATACCCTCTGCGCCGCGAAGCCGGTTTTTTTTGCTGGAAACAAAGTCGGACATGCAGGACTTTGTTTCCGACGTAAAACAGGGGGTGTAAGTGCACACCCACGCATTGCTTTAAAACCCCTTTCAAGTGAATGGGGTTTTAAGCAATGCATCGCAAACCTTCCCTTATCCAGTTTTCCGACATTTAGGTCGGATTCGTGGCAGACTTAGTGCCGCCGCAAGTGTGAACCAACCCTAACTAGATAATATAAGGAGTTTTCCCTCCAAAAAAGTGTAATAGTGCCTAAAAATTAGAAAAGTTTACTTATCCTCCCATGATTTTGTGCTGTTTTGGCCCAGGCTGTCCCAGTCCCTGCAGAGCTATGTTTCCGTTGTCTCTTGACACCAAAGGAAATACTCTGAGATGCCCATCTAGTCAATCACCAGTAAAATGGAGCCTATATTAGGTGAGTATGGTTCATTTTGTGAAAAATCTACCTTCTGTTAAGCTCTTTCTGCACCATGACCTATAATTCTGCCCTTCACCTAGGCAAACAAGCCTATTTCACTGCTCTCATCTCTTCTCTCTCCTGTAATCCTAAAAGGCTATTTGAAACTTTTCACTCCTTACTCACTCCCAAGGTGCAGATGCCATTCACAGACCTTAGTGCAGATGACCTGGTCACTTATTTCCATGATAAAATTGATAAGATCCATCAGGAAATAACTGCCCAATCCCCAGGTGGCACTGACCCCCTCACCAGCCGCATTGCAGACTGTTCATTCTCATCTTTTGAACCTGTTACAGAGGAGGAAGTATCTCAGCTACTTTCATCTTCTCTCCCTACGACATGTAGTAGTGACCCTTTCCCCTCACACCTTCTCCAGTCTCTGTCGCCTGCCGTCACGACTTACCTTACTAAAATATTTAACCTCTCTCTCTCTTCTGGAATTTTCCCATCCTCTTTCAAACATGCTGTCATAACCCCACTACTGAAGAAATCCTCCCTTGACCCGTCCTGTGCTGCTAACTATTGACCTGTCTCTAACCTCCCTTTTATCTCCAAAATCTTGGAACACTTAGTCTATACTCGTTTAATCCGTTATCTTTCTGCTAACTCTCTTCTTGACTCCTTACAATCTGGCTTCTGCACTCTGCACTCTACTGAAACGGCCCTCACAAAAGTCTCCAATGATCTCCTGACGGCTAAATCCAAAGGTGACTACTCTCTTCTTATTCTTCTAGATCTCTCAGCAGCATTTGACACGGTTGACCATTAACTCCTCCTCACTATGCTCCATTCTGTCGTCCTCACAAACACTGCTCTCTCCTGGTTCTCCTCTTATCTCTCTGACCGCACTTTCTGTGTATCATTTGCGGGCTCTGTTTCTTCCCCTCTTCCCCTTGCCGTTGGGGTTCCTCAGGGCTCGGTCCTAGGTCCCCTGCTCTTCTCCCTCTACACAGCCCCCATTGGACAAACCATCACTAGATTTGGCTTCCGGTACCATCTTTATGCTGATGACACCCAATTATATACATCATCCCGTGACATCACCCCTGCACTAATACATAACACCAGTGACTGCCTCTCTGCTGTCTCAAATATCATGTCTTCGCTCTATCTGAAACTGAATCTCTCAAAGACTGAACTATTGCTGTTTCCACCATCTAATAGATCTGTCCCTGATATCTCCATTGCAGTCTCTGGCCTTACCATAACTCCTAGGCTGTATGCCCGCTGTCTCAGGGTTTTGTTTGACTCAGACCTTCCCTTCACTCCCCATATCCAATCAATTGCACGCTCATGTCATCTCCACCTCAAAAACATCTCCGCCCTTTCCTTACTACAAATACACTAAAAACACTTATTGTTGCCCTGATTCACTCTCACCTTGATTACTGTAACTCCTTACTAATCGGTCTTCCCCTTACTAAACTCTCCCCTCTACAATCTATTCTGAATGCGGCGGCCAGGCTCATCTATCAGTCTAGACGCTATAGCGATGCCTCCGGTCTGTGCCGGTCACAACATTGGCTGCCTATTCAATACAGAATACAATATAAACTTATCATTCTCATCCACAAGGCTCTCCATAATGCTGCACCTCCCTACATTTCCTCCCTCATCTCTGTCTGTCGCTCAACCCGTACTTTCCGTTCACTCAATGGCCTAATACTAACATCCTCTATTATCAGAACCTTCCACGCTCGTATACAAGACTTCTCCCGAGTTGCACCACTTCTCTGGAATGCTCTATCCCGGACTATTAGATTAACCCCCAATTTCCACAGCTTCAAGCATAAACTGAAGACATATCTTTTGAGACAGGCCTATCACAACTCGTAATGTAAACCCTTCCGTAGTTAGAATCCCTAAAACATACCCTCCTCTGTTTATGCTCCAACATTACCTCACAGGATATGATGCCGTATCAGACTAACTTTATATGTCCAGGCACCATCTGCACGTTAAAGGACACGACTGGTGACGGCTCATACAGCTTTATATATGTGTAATGACAGTAACCTCTATTACAGAATTGTCTGACAATTGTACAAGCAATGCTACGTCTGCTGCCGCCCCTGCTACCTCTTGTGTCACCCCCTCTACCTCATAGTTTGCAAGCTCTTGCGAGCATGGCCCTCAGTCCCAGTGTGTGAATTGAATATTTCTTTGTAATGTATCTTTTTTGTCAGTACTTGAACCCTACAAATTGTACAGTGCTGCGGAATATGTTGGCACTATATAAATAAAATTTATTATTATTATTATTACCATGATGGGTAATAATACATCATGGAGTGGTGTAACTTCCCACACCATGAGCATCTATTATGTCAAGATAATGGCACCAGCTAACACCCACCGGTAACACCCACTATTGGAACTGAGCTCTGAATCTTGGCATTAACCCCTTATATTCCGTGGTCAATCATCACTGCAGTAACTATTTGGTTTCCCATCGTGTTCCACACGTGATCACCCCCCCCCCCACACACACACGCAGCGTGTTTGGGGTGTGCCGATATGTTGCCATGTGTATTGCAGTTTATATTACTGAACCAGCATCTATATCTGCGCTCTTTAAGCCAAACAGCACTTCTTCCCTTCTGCCCCTTGCTGTGTGCTTAAATAGCAGTTTATGACCACATGTCATAGTTGTATCGAGGATACCCAACTTAACAATGTCATATGTGGGTATAAACTGCTTATTAGGCACACAGCATAGCACAGAAAAGAAGGAGCGATATTTGTTTCTTCAGCACAAAGTTAGATAGTTCGGTTTTAAATGCCAAGCCACTTTTGCAGCGCACCTGAAATGCCTGAAATACAAGGGGTGTAGCGTGCCTTATTTTTACAGATCTGAATGCACAGTGGATGGTAAAAGTGAGTACGTAAGCTGTGTGGAGTACACCAAATTCCCCACTGACAAGTAACCCCGTTTTGGAAACTGCACTACTCAAGGAATTTATCCAGGGTTGTAGTGACCTTTTTTTGCCCCTCAGGAGTTGCATAAATTTTTTTCCAGAAATAAATGTGCAGTTAATGGTGAAAAGTCATTTCAGTGCTCTATATGTTGTGCTTAGCTTGTCACTTCAAAAACAGTTGTACTTGGGATAACCTGCTTAACAGTTTTTGGAGGGTATCTCTGCTGACACAAGCTGGGCACAACATATTGGGCACTGAAATGGTGTATCTCTGGAAAAATTGCCATTTTCACTTCTCACCATCAGCTGCTCATTCATTTCTGGAAAATAAATGTATGCAACACTCTAGGATTAAAAATGCTTACTACGTCCCTTGATAAATTCCTTGAGGGGTGTAGTTTACAAAATGGGGTCATATCTTGAATTCCACTTTACTGGCACTTCCGGGGCTCTGCAAAAGCAACATGGGGTCCATAAAAGCAGTCCCTCTAAATCTACACTTAAAAAGCGTGGCACTCCTTTCCTTCCAAGCCATGCTGTATAACCACCTGTACAACTTTTTTTACCCAGAATAAACCGCTTAAAAAAAATTTAGGAGTGTTTGTCTCTGTTGACACAAAGTGGGCAGAACACATAGGGCACTGAAATGGCATTCATTTTTGCAAAGCACACTTGGGCTCAAATGCTCACCATACCCATTGATAAATTCCTAGAGGTATGTAGTTTCTAAAATGGGGTCATATTTTTGGTGTCAATTTTTAATTTTACCTCAGGGTCTCTACCTCAACTGACTGCCAATGCAGTGTAAACTACCAAATTAGGCCTCAAATATGCATGATGCTTCTTCACTTCTGAGCCCTGTCGTATTTTCAGGTAAAAGATTACTTTCCAAAATCTGGAAACAGAACATAATAACTGAAGTCATAATAGTCAAAGTAATAATCTGACTTTTCATGGTGCCATAAGCTGGCCATGACATATCAGGTACTGAAATAGCATATATCTGAGAAAAATTTTCATTTTGCACAATTCACATCTGCGCTGGAGCCTCCTTCTAAAAATCAGTTTTAAAACAACGGACAACTCTCATGTGGGCCAGAAAACCGTTTTAAGGTATTGTTTGAGGGAAGAGTCCTCATAGTCTAGCTCAGGGGTGTCAAACTAAGTTTTACAGAGGGCCATATCAGCCTTACGGTTGTCATCAAAGGTCCGTTAGTAATGCTGCGACTGTATAAATGTAGCTATGCCAGTTAAGCGTAGTTACATTTATAGCCCATTTAAGGCAGCCATAAGGCTGATGTTAATATATTGTTTAAGAACACAAAACAGGTTTGTAAAAATGTTGACCTATTATGTTTTCTGTATGGATGTCTCCCCCATAGGCAGGGGCGTAACTACCGGGGTAGCAGTGGTAGCGACTGCCACAGGGCCCGGAACATTACGGGGCCCGGAGCCCTGTGGCAGTCGCTACCGCGAACCCCACAATCACTGCTATCGTTATACTCTGGGGTCTTTTGAGACCCCGGAGTATAACGATCGGGGGCCCAGGGGAGGTGAGCGAACGTAAAAAACACTGTAACTCACCTCTCCGCCGCTCCGCAGGCTTCGGGCCTGTTTGGTGACGTCCCAGACGTCAGCCGACGTCATTATGCATCGCGACGCCGGCCTGGATCGCGCGAGATCCGGTCCGACACTGAAGATGGCCGGAGTAGCGCACGGGAGTGCACCGGAGCGAGGAAGAGGTAAGTTGCAGTGTTTTCTATGTTTCTATCCTCCCCTGGGTCTCTGATCATTATACTCTGGGGTCTGAAAAGACCCCAGAGTATAATAATCGTTCATGGGTGGTCCATTATGGGGCATAATACTGTGTGCAGGGGCCACTATGGGGCAAACTACTGTGTGCAGGGGCCACTATGGGGCAAACTACTGTGTGCAGGGGCCACTATGGGGCAAACTACTGTGTGCAGGGGCTACTATGGGGCAAACTACTGTGTGCAGGGGCCACTATGGGGCAAACTACTGTGTGCAGGCGCCACTATGGGGCAAACTACTGTGTGCAGGGGCCACTATGGGGCATAATATTGTGTGCAGGGGCCACTATGCTGCATAATACCGTGTCCAGGGGCCACTATGGGGCATAATACCGTGTGCAGGGGCCACTATGGGGCATAATACCATGTGCAGGGGCCACTATGGGACATAATACCGTGTGCAGGGGCCATTATGGGGCATAATAGTGTGCGCAGGAATGCGGTTTATGTGTGTGGGGGGGTTGGGGGCAGCGGTTTGGGGGGGTTGGGGGCGGCGGCTTGGGGGGGCCCCATGTCAAATGTTCGCCTTGGGGCCCAGCCATTCCTAGTTACGCCACTGCCCATAGGTAATAGTGTCCTAATTATTTCTCCTGTACAGGTAATAGTCTCTCCCCCCCCCCCACACACACACATAGAGCAGGAGACAGTATGTCTGTCACAGCCCAGTCCCTATCAACACTTTGCAGGAAGAAGAGGTAAGTATGAAATTCCCTACAACTGGAGACAGTAGTGTGGCAAGGGGGCCTATGAGCCCTGCTGGCTTAGAGGCCTGGTCACAAGGGCGACTGCCCTGACCCCTATATCTGTAAGTTCGGTCTTTGGCCAGAAGTTCCACAGCAAAAGACTTTACAAAACACTCTACACTTTGGCTTTACAGGGCCCGGGGCAGCTGCACCACTAAAGCCAGTCCTGGGCCACGAGCCACAAAACACAAAGGCTGCAGGGCGGATTTGGACCATGGCCTTGTGTTTGACAGCTGTGGTTTAGCTGTTCTCCTTCTTTCATGTTATTTTAAATCCCGTAAGGATGCACATATATAAAGAATATATGTGCTAAACTACATACAATCTTATTTGGAGATGTGCAAATTAGAATCCATACTATAATGGGTGGCCCAATTTTGTAACCATTTTTTTTTTTCCAACGCCTCTTAGATTGTTTTTGTGCATTACTAGCAAAAAGAGACATGCAGGCTTGACTAAAAACTCCTACTGTTTTGAGTCTACAGCCCTTCATAGTTACAAACTACAAAAAAGCATTGACAGGTCAAATCGTGCAGTAACACCCTCTTGATGTCTTGATAACATGTCCAGTTTATGCTAACAAAAGCTAACTATGCAGAATGAGTGCCCTATTACATATTTTTTCACTAGGGCTCAGGAGCTCCTTGTTATGTACATAGTAGGGGACAAACATAAGATAGTATGACGGCAGTATCTGACTATGCTAGATTTGTGGTTTGTAATCATGGAGACAAATAGGTTTGCATAGGAACTGCAGACATAAACCTGGAAAAATAGGATGTTTAAGTAAATAGACTGTAAAGATGCTTTATTTTCTATTTTTAATTACCATTTTCTAAAAATATAGCAGAAAAGTTATTAAACATTGTGTAAAATTTTGGATATGGGCAGCATTCGGCATTCTATGTTAACACACGCCCTGATTCAATAAACTACTGTACCAAGCTCAGTAATGTCACATCATTTCTGTGAAAGCCTAAATACTTTGTCTATCACCAATGAACAGAATGATCTAAATTACTGCAGATTTTTCTTGAATTAAATATACTTACTACGACAGAAGGCCTGTAAAAATGTTGACCACGTTTCATTATCAAGACAAGTTGCAACGTTACTTAGGGATGGAATTTTTGTATAACCCGATAAACAATTATAGGTCACATTGTCGCCTGTTTCGTAGGTTTCATTATCAAGATTGGGCATAGCATATGGCAGATCTGATGGTTTTGGGCAAGCACCTGTTTTAAGAAATAACAAATCCTTAGATGTGACTCAATCAGTTACTTTACTGTCCAAAATAAAATAGTTAAAAAGTTTCTTCATCCAAAATGATTTATGTATATAACAAATGGGTAGGGTAGGTTAATATCCTTACATAGTCATTTTTCTGTTGAGTAAAAATTCTTTTTTTGTTTTTTGTTTTCAAAGCTTGGTAAAAAAAAAAAAAAAAAAAAAAAAAAAACACAGAACCAGCTTTCTCAATGGATTTCCTTCTCTGTTGTCAATAAATTGTCACAGTGCATAAATGTTCCATTCAGTAACTGTGCTGGGCCGCAGGTTCCCTCATGTGACTTCCCCCATGCTGTACAATTATTGTACTTACTGAGCAGTGATGGGGTGAGCGGAACCTCCTCTTGCACACAGCCTGTGTGCTTCTTCTATTTTCTTCCCAGTGATGTCATAGAATAGGGGGTCAAGAGGTGGTCCTGCTTGGAGCCTTAACTCCTATTCTATGTTTTCAATGAGAAGAAAATAGAAAATGCGCACAGGCTGTGTGCAAGAGGAGGTCCCGCCCACCCCAGTAACAGCATTACTTATGTGGGGGAGGGAACTATGACCTGTGGGGGGGGCGCTATTAGAAAACTGTTATAGTAATAGTGCCTCCCACAGGTAATAGCATTACTTATGTGAGGAAGCTATTACCCATGGAAGGGGGCACTATTACATGTTAGGTGGCCCTGCAATCCAAATCCTGCCCCCAACCTCAGCACCACCCAACACTAAATTCATTGTATAATGAATTTTTTTAAACCTTCAAATGGGTTTTCTGGGATAAATGGCAAAACCAGGGTGGTGTAAAATAAAAAGAGAATTGATACTCACCTATCCTCCAAGTCCTCCTTTCAGTCAGTGTGTCCCCCATTCTCTCCAGTGCCACTGGCTGGAAGCGAAGAGACTCAGGTGACTGCTACCTCCAGTTAAAGGTCACATGTTGGGTACTGATCATTTCACTGCTGGTACATCATTGCTACCCAACATATGACCACATATGCCAATGATTGGCCATAGCCAACTGGTCATTGGACATTGGTCAACTGAGCCTCTTCACTTCCATTCCAGCCAATCCAGGCACTGGAGAGAACAGAGGATGCACTAACAGAGGACTAGGGGTAGGTGAGTATCACATTTTTTTTTTTTTTTTCATTTTACACCACCCCCAGCCCACTGGCTTCACCATTTAGTCCAGACAACCCCTTTAAGTATCAGTTCTTTAAGGTTTTCAGCATCTCATCTTGTAGTTATAGAATTGGACACTTCATTGCTTACTTCAAGGGGATGGAAATATCACACATTTGCATTTCATTATAGTGCAGTTATTATAGCTCTTTTGTAAAGAGCAGTGCACCTTGGTGGTCATTTTTATCCTCTGGTTTTACCATGAAGACAAAGTATAACCAGCAAAGACGTATTATATATTAAAACATAACTTTTAATAAATAGATAATAAAAATTATACCACTTTTCAAAAAAAAAAAAAAAAAAAAAAAAAAATATATATATATATATATATATATATATATATATTCAAAAGTGCCAAAATGAGTACCACCAATAACATTACATATAGACCTCTAATTTATCGGATCTTATGTAAAGAAGTTCTATATTTCAATACCTTATATTTCATAACTCATACTAAGCATTTTAACATTAGCAGAGAATAGTGAATTTTTTTTAAAAACGAATAAATCAGTTTGATCCCACCACTCCAATAATGGAGGAGAAGCATATATACTGATCATCATTGTATATAGACCAGTTCACAGACAAAAAACAGCAGCCTCCTGATCAATACAGTGGTAAGGTCAGCAGTTGAGCTACTCTGATTATAAAAAACGTTGGAGGCAAAGTTACCTGTCATCTGACATGTTTAAATACACCCCCTTATAAATTAATCATTGTACACCTGCAGGTTCCACAAATTAAGTAAGGAGTGAGTGGCAATATCCACCCACGTGTATATGATGTCGGCGTCCATAGTTTTTTTTTGAAAAGTGGTATAATTTTTATTATCTATTTATTAAAAGTTATGTTTTAATATATAATACGTCTTTGCTGGTTATATATATTTTTCTTGGACGTTTCATGCTGATGCAGCATTGTATCAGCTTTTTTGCTTGATTCATGAAGACAAAGTACCCCCTATCCTCAGGGTAGGAAAGGATAGTTTACAAAATACCAAATATATTAAACTGCATCATTTTTGTAACATAAAATAAACAAGCTGTACTTGTGCAGCAGAATCACCCCTAGAAAGATTTCTTTTTAATGGCAGATTTCCTTTTTTTAATTACATGTAATAGCATATGTTCACACCACATTTGGAGTGTAAGACAGCAGTATACCCAGTCATATTCACTAAACCAGGGGTCGGCAACCCAAGTCCTCGCCCAGCTGTTTTGATCAGACCAAACACGGCCGAAACGAAACTACTATTATTATACTCTGGGTTCTCTTCAAACGTAGTGCAAGCGATGGTGTGAACCCAGCGTAAGAGACCGCTAACAGGGCCTCAGGGGTCACGTCCAGCGTCATTATGCATAATGACGCCGATGTGACCCATGAGACCCAATCAGCAGTCACTGACGTCAGGGAGAAGTGCCGAAGAGAACAGTGCTGCTCAGGAGCGCAGGTGAGAGTCCCTCCACTTATTATACTCTGGGGTCTGAAGAGACCCCACAGTATAATAATAGCTAGTGAGTGGCAAAAATTGGAATATTCTCAAAGTTGGAATATTATATGGTTTGGAGAGGCTGCTATGGGACATAATACCGTGTGCAGGGGCCGCTATGAGGCATAATACCATGTGCAGGGGCCACTATGAGACATAATACCATGTGCAGGGGCCGCTATGAGACATAATACCGTGTGCAGTGGCCGCATTGGGATATAATACCGTGTTCAGAGGCCGCGATGGGATATAATACCGTATGCAGAGGAAGCTATGGGATATAATACCATATGCAGAGGCCGCTATGGGACATTATTCTGTATAACAGAAAACACAGGCTTTTTTTTTTTTTTTGTGCAAAAATGCACCATGTGAACGCAGTTTTACATCAAAGTAAAAGTTCCAGTGGCCTAAGAAAATAGCTGTATCCAAATACATAGTGTGTTTCCACCATAAGGTGCTGCCATACGGTGCTCCTGGACACATACATTTACCACTAATTGGGGGCTGCACATGTGCTGTCATTGCTTCTAATTGGAAAGTACAGGAGCGTCCCAGGAATTAGCAGTAAACGCATGCGTCCTAAAGCATCTGGTGGTAGCACTTCTGTGTTATGGTTTGTGGTATATGACTTTAATTTAGGGGTCGTCAGACTTACAATTATTGACCGGCACTCCGAGTACCTCATCTTTGATTTTTTTTTAAAATCGGCACGCCGAACAAAAAAGGTTACCTACCCCTGCACTAGATGTATTCATAGACTTCTCTGGGCAAGAATGTGTGCTTTTTTCCAAATGTATTGGAAAGTGAAGCCATCTATTTTTTCTAATACAGGGGCATTGATCCTTAAGGGGGTTGCTCAACAAACACATGGATACCCAGACCATAGGTGATAAATGTTTGAACACTGGGGGTCTCACTGCGGGTACCCCCAATGACAATTACAATCCTGAATGCCCTGTGTCTTGTCACCAACTTGACTCTAAACTCCTTCACACCATACAGAGGACTTTGAACCCCTGTTTCAGTGAACAAATGGAGCCCACTGCTGGTGATGATTGTATTTAATGGAAGAAACCTCTGTAACGTCGGGGCCCCATGTGGCGTATATGGTTTTTGCTTCTGCGTTTTACAGTCACTGCAAAGTGGATGGGATTCTAGCAACTTCCATCCACACATTGCAGAAAAATATGCACAGCGGAAACTGTGATTTCCAAAACCGTTTTGGAAATCACAGCAGCCTAAGCCCCACGTAACGGGCCACAGTGAAAAAGAGCTGCAGAAAAAACCGCGGTGGAAACGCATTGCGGTTTTAATTGCATCGCTTTTCACTGAAAGTGGACTGCGGACTTTCTGCTTCTATTATACGCATGGGGAAACCGCCAGCGTTTCCGTAGGTATAATTGACATGCTGCGCGTATTTTTCTGCAATGTGTGTATGGGATTCACTAGATGGATGGGACAATAAAATGCTGCGGTTTTTGCTGAGGCATTTACGCCACGTGGGGCCCTGGCCTAATAATTTCAGGTTTGATTAATGTCTTTATGTCAGCATAAGATAAATAGGGATCATACACACGTGGACAAAATTGTTGGTACCCCTCATTTAATGAAAGAAAAACCCACAATGGTTACAGAAATAACTTGAATCTGACAAAACTGGAATTTGCCAAACTACATGTTGACACGCCACAAAGCTTCTGGGTGAATGTCCTATGGACAGATGAGACAAAAATTGAAATTTTTGGAAAGGCACATCAGCTCTATGTTCACAGATGGAAAAATGAAGCATATCTTGAAAAGAACACTGTCCCTACTGTGAAACATGGAGGAGGCTTTGTTATGTTCTGGGGCTGCTTTGCTGCATCTGGCACAGGGTGTCTTAAATCTGTGTAGGGTACAATGAAATCTCAAGACTATCAAGGGATTCTAGAGAGAAATGTGCTGCCCAGTGTCAGAAAGCTTGGTTTCAGTCGCAGGTCATGGGTCTTGCAACAGGATAATGACCCAAAACACACAGCTAAAAACACCCAAGAATGGCTAAGAGGAAAACATTGGACTATTCTGAAGTGGCCTTCTATGAGCCCTGACCTAAAGCCTATTGCGCATCTTTGGAAGGAGCTGAAACATGCCGTCTGGAAAAGGCACCCTTCAAACCCAAGACAACTGGAGCAGTTTGCTCATGAGGAGTGGGCCAAAATACCTGTTGAGAGGTGCAGAAGTCTCATTGACAGTTACAGGAATCGTTTGATTGCAGTGATTGCCTCAAAAGGTTGTGCAACAACAACAGTTAAGGGAACCATCATTTCTGTCCAGGCCTGTTTCATGAGTTTTCTTTTTTTTTAAAAATTCTGTTGAAGCATGGTTGAAAAGCAACGGCTCACTTTCATTTGTTCATTTTCATAGAATTTTTATATATTACTACTTTTGTCAGATTCAAGTTATTTCTGTGACCATTGTGGGTTTTTCTTTTATTAAACGAGGGGTACCAACAATTTTGTCCACGTGTGTATCTAACAGTTCAAAATATTGAGGTATAGCATTGTTTCATCTATTTCAGGGTTAAATATAAGCTAACATGTTAGGTTTGACTGTAACTCAGAATATTCTATTTGCTTCCACCTTAGAAAAGCCTAAATCTGACCCTTAGAGGACCTAACACTTGTGGAAGCATCATGAATATTTTCTTCATTAATCATCTCTTTATTTGTGTTTAATATGTTTATTACATTAGGAAAAAAAATACATTTTTAATATTACAATCTAATTGACAAACATTGGTATTGATAACAATCTATTAATATAATTGTTAGGATACAATCATACACATATCCAGCCACATCTAGCAATTGTCAGATTGCACCTGTATTGTCAATGTAAAGCAATATCAAGTGGTGTTGCAGTCATGGGGCCACAAATTGCCAGCGTGCACCTGTGCTATTGCTATTGTTTCAAATAGAAAGTACCTGAACATTTAGTGCTGCTGGATGCAACGGGGGCCACACATTGTGTGGACCCTAACAGTGAGAAAATAAAATGAGATTAAGTTGATAAAAAAAAATATGTATCAAACATACATGGAGTTAAACTTACTGTAAACAGTAATGGCCAGCGCTGAAAATAACATAATCCTGATGAAGTTCCATTGAATGATTTGTGTAGATGACATATTGTTTTGTCGTACTGTAATGCTAGTAATAAAAAACAAAAATAATATGATTGATAACTGGTGAACATACTATTAGTTTAAGCTCAATGTAAGGGCAGAGCCACATGGTGTGACATCCACAATGCAGTTGATGCAATTAAATATTGCATGTGGTTCACCTGCGGTTCCTGACCGTGTGTTTGATGACTAAGCTCTAGTTACCACAGTTTGAACATAAAGAGGATGTTTCACCACCTCCACCATCTCTAATTCTTTGTATCCTTCAATAGATGGCGATCCACTGATTCTATTGAAGTTAGGATTTTTATTATGTAGCCCCTTATAAATCATGAAGATATTCTGCAAACTTCACACAAAGACGCTAGGTTCACACTAGAGCCAAGCTTTCCGTCGATCGTTGGGGGACCCAAACGATGGAGAGCCGAGCCGCTACAACAGCAGTTACACATGGACACCGGCAGACCCCATTGAGTATAATAGGGTCCGCCACTTTCAGTTTGGACTTTTTTTTCTCCAAACCAATCCAATTTTCAGTGGTCTCTACGATGGAGTCTCCAGTGGAGACTCCGACGTAAATGTGAACCCAGCCTTAGTTGTATGGCTCTATGGTACACTGCATGTGTTTTTCATGGCACAAAAGGGGTTACTAGGCACAGGCAGCAAGGCATTAATTATCTCCAGGAGACTGGCCACTTCACAAGGGTATTACATAGCCATCAGCCACAAACCCCAGTCTCTACAGGACATGGGTAATATGACCTATTGGAAGGATGTGGATCTGGCATAGAACGTCTATGAAAGGACTGTTCCTGAGCTTAGAAATGACTTTGTCCTGAAATGAGTCAAATATGATGTAAAAGTCACCAGTTATTTATAAGTTGCATACATCAATGTGGGGGTCTCACTCTTCCGGTGTGGATGTCCACATGAACATACAGTTTTGATTTTTCTAGCATGTTTCTGGGGGTGGATACATTAGAATAGTTAACTATCATGTTTTAATTCTATAGTCATGGCCAAAAGTTTTGAGAATTATACAAATATTAATTTTTACAAAGTCTACTGCTTCAGTTTTTCTAATGGCAATTTGCATATACTCCAGAATGTTATAAAGAGTGATCAGCTGAACAGCAATTACTTGCAAAGTCAATATTTGCCTAGAAAATGAACTTTATCCCCCAAAACACATTTCAACATCATTGCAGCCCTGCCTTAAAAGGACCACCTAACATCGTTTCAGTGATTGCTCCATTAACACAGGTGTGGGTGTTGATGAGGACAGGGCTGGAGATCAATCTGTCATGATTAAGTAAGAATGACACCACTGGACACTTTAAAAGGAGGCTGGTGCTTGCCATCATTGTTTCTCTTCTGTTAACCATGGTTATCTCTAAAGAAACACGTGCAGTCATCATTGCACTGCACAAAAATGGCCTAACTGGGAAGAGTATTGCAGCTAGAAAGATTGCACCTCAGTCAACAATCTATCGCATCATCAAGAACTTCAAGGAGAGAGGTTCCATTGGTGCCAAAAAGGCTCCAGGGCGCCCAAGAAAGACCAGCAAGCGGCAGGACCGTCTCTTAAAAGTGTTTCAGCTGCGGGATCGGGCTACCAGCAGTGCAGAGCTTGCTGAGGAATGGCAGCAGGCAGGTGTGAGTGCATCTGCACGCACTGTGAGGCGGAGACTCTTGGAGCAAGGCCTGGTCTCAAGGAGGGCAGCAAAGAAGCCACTTCTCTCCAGAAAAAACATCAGGGACAGACTGATATTCTGCAAAAGGTACAGGGAGTGTACCTGCTGAGGACTGGGGTAAAGTCATTTTCTCTGATGAATCCCCTTTTCGATTGTTTGGAACATCTGGAAAACAGCTTATTCGGAGAAGAAGAGGTGAGCGCTACCACCAGTCTTGTCTCATGCCAACTGTAAAGCATCCTGAAACCATTCATGTGTGGGGTTGCTTCTCAGCCAAGGGAATCGGCTCTCTCACAGTCTTGCCTAAAAACACAGCCATGAATAGAGAATGGTACCAGAATGTCCTCCAAGAGCAACTTCTCCCAACCGTCCAAGAGCAGTTTGGCGCTCAACAATGCCTTTTCCAGCATGATGGAGCACCTTGCCATAAAGCAAAGGTGATAACTAAATGGCTCAGGGAACAAAACATAGAGATTTTGGGTCCATGGCCTGGAAACTCCCCAGATCTTAATCCCATTGAGAACTTGTGGTCAATCATCAAGAGACGGGTGGACAAACAAAAACCAACAAATTCAGACAAAGTTAAAGCATTGATTCTGCAAGAATGGACTGCTATCAGTCAGGATTTGGTCCAGAAGTTGATTGAGAGCATACCAGGGAGAATTGCAGAGGTCCTGAAGAAGAAGGGTCAACACTGCAAATATTGACTTGCTGCATTAACTCATTCTAATTGTCAATATAAGCTTCTGTTACTCATAATATGAATGCAATTATATTTCTGTATGTGATAAAAACATCTGACAAACACACATAAAAACCAGAGGGCAGCAGATCATGTGAAAATATAATATTTGTGTCATTCTCAAAACTTTTGGCCATGACTGTATATCAAGAAGTTGTTTCCTATATTCAATGTAGTTAAATATATTTTATGTAACATTGTTTTATGTAAGTTTATATGTAATTTGTAGTAACACCTTATTAAATATCAAATTACGATCCCGGAGCACCAGAGGCGTTCCCCCTGTGCTCCAAGCACCCTCCGCATCATAACTCTCCACCGCCCCTTAGCTGCTTATGCTCACTCCCCACCTCCTCTTCGCCAGTTCTTCTGGCAAAGCGGAGGAGGGGAGTGAACATAAGCAGCTAAGGGGCGGTGGAGAGTTATGATGCAGAGGGTGATCGGAGCGCAGGGGGAACGCCCCAGGTGCTCTGTTATTGTAATTAGCATAACAGAAGAAACCAATTTTATCAGAAACAGTGGGGAGAAGCTTAGAATGAAAGGTAGGAGTAGAATAGCCTTTTTAAAGGCTATTCCAACATGCCATTAGTTAAAAATGTGTTTTTCTAATGATAGACTCCCTTTAAGTTATTTTATCTAGAAGGGATAAAATAGGAAACGAAGAGGACCTACTTACAGTCCCCGCTGTTTCGGAGCAATCAGTTCTATTTGTTTCAGCACCCAATATGCTAATTAGGCTGTCTACTGTCAGGTAGGCAGTAACTGTCTGTCTGCTCCATCCTTGACTCACCCACCTGCTACCAGGAAAGTCTTAAATTGCATATTGGGTGCAGTTGTCCTAAACTAAAGCCAAAGCCAGGAGTAGATTGAAAACAAAGAACAGGTGCAAATCTTTAGCTTTACCTTATCTCTGTGTCAGGGGTGCACAGCTGAGGGTCCCTGTGCAAGAACAGTTATAAACCCCTTGTTTTCCAATATCTCAGCAAAAAGCACTCCCTTGTATCTTTATAACAATCCACTAGTAATTGTTGGCTATGAAGTTCATTAGCTTAGGCATTTACCTGCAATCTAATTGACAGTAGAAAGCTGTTGTTAATGTGATAGGGCCCCCTGACCTACTGGACCCCTGTACTGTACAGCTGCACCAATGGCATGCCGCCCTGCTGTGTGGATCTGCCACTCCAGACTGCAGTGTGAATGAGGCCTAAGTTTGTTTGAAAGAAATGAATAGAATTATAGTTGACAAACTACACTATCAACACTGAGCTGATAAGTATACTATGTACATAAAGTAAACTTGGCTTATTTATACCACCAATATACGTCACTGAAAAACAAACAATACCAAAACTATTTGAGAAAACACAATTCAATATATAGTATTACATCCTTATATTATAAGATACTTTAAAAAAAGAACAAAAAAACGCCAGTTGAAGTGAACAAGCCAAATGTACATCAGGGTACCTGGTGGCTGACTTTGTTGTGTATATCCAGTATGAGGTTTATACTATTTGCTAAAAATTCAAATATAAAATATTGGAAGTAATCCAAAGAATAAAGGTAATGATATGGTATGGGTAACAATAAAGGTATGTAATTTTTACTGCAAAGTGCATGTTGTTGAAGCAAAACCCCAAAACAATGGCTTTATTTAATTTTATTCCCAATCCACCTCACAAATACACACATTTTTTTACCCTTTTGCTTTAAAATTAAAAATTGGTGAATGTTGACAATAGAAAATATAACATATCCTAATAAATACCCTCATACAGCTTTGTTGACTGAAAGAAAAATGATATATATTTTGGAAAATGGGAAAACAGACAATCACTCTGTCCTCAAGGGATTAAGAATTTCTTTCCGCCTTCCAAAAGCCATAACGTTTTTTATTTTTCTGCTCACAGAATTGTATAAGATTGTTCTTCGCAGGATAAATTACACTTTATAATGAAACTATAATATTCTATACAATGTGGGAAAAAATCAGAATGTGAAAAAAAATGCAAGTGTGACCATTCTTTTTAAAGGCTTTACTTTTACTGTGTTAACCAGTTGGTAAAAATTACGCATTATCAATATTCTTCGTGTCAGTATGTACACATCAATACCAAATTTATATAGGTTGTTTTTATATTTTAATACCTTTCAAAAAAATATTTCTTTACATCGCTATATTGTGATGTGTGATTTTTTTTTCTGAGGCAAAGCAGTAAAAAAACAGCGATTCAGCCACTCTAACTTTAGCTATGATTCACTTTTTTCACAACTATGCCATTCACAATATATGATAAATATGTCTATATTTCAATAATTTGGGCATTTTCAAATGGATAATGTGTTTATTTTTATTTTTGCTTATTTTGTTTTATACGTAATTTAGGGAAAAAGTGATTTATATCTTATACATCTTTTCATTAATTAATGATATTTCACCAGTCATTAGTTACAAAGTGGTTGTCTTATCTGGGGTCTGTAATTTATTGTCTCATCAGGGGTCTGTATTTGGCACTGTTCTGGGGGCATTTATTTTACATCTGGTCGAAGATCTGTATTAATTTGGAGTCTGTGGAATATGTCATCTGGTCAGGTGCCTGCATGAATTTGGTTTTTCATCTGGGTTCTGTGTTAAAGGCATTGTCCCGTCATGTAATTAAAAAAACTGCTTAGAATTTTATCAAATTATAGAAAAATACTTACTTACCTTACTGACTCTCTACCACTTCCAAAACTCTCACTTTGTCTCTGTGCTACCTGGTCCCACTAAAAAACAGACATATGCTCACTGCAGCCAATCACTGACTACAACAGTGAACTCATGGTGTTGAAAGACTGAAGTTAGGGATTGTCCGGAGCATAGACAACGGGGGATTGATTGGGTGGTGTCTTTCATTGTTTTAAAACATTCTAAGCAGCTAGACATCTCCATACCTGGACAAACCTATAAATTTTGGGCTCTGTTTTTATTTTAGATTATTGGGTTTGATTTCTACCCTGTCCTGTCTTGTGTTTTCTAAAAGTTCACTTTGCTTTGGAGCCAATCGTTTTCTGTATCTGTGTCCCTGGGCTCATTAATTTTAGCATTATACTATTTTGGGCATTGAGCAGCACTTTAAGCACAATAATGGGGTCACATGGCCAAAATTCTGAAGTGTCACCTGAATTTAATACATTTTAAAAATTCTAAATTTGAAAAAAGCAAATATTATACTGTAACCTGTGGCTGCTTTATTTTAAGTGTTTAATGTTTTGATCACTTTTTATTTATTATTTTTAGGGACATTGATTTAGCCATTTTGATTTTTTTTTTCACAGCTACAACATTTAACATCTGGGGTAAATATATTGATAATTTGCGCATTTTCAGATGTAGGAGTGACTAATGTGAATTCCCACCCTTGAACACCATTTTCTTATACATTAAGCTCAATATTTAAACTTAATCTGTAAGCTGTTAAAGGGATTTTCCAACTAAAGATACTCCACTATAAGTGACTGATCAGTGGGGATCCAACTGCTAGAAACCCTCGCAATCTAGAGAACTGTGTCTTTGGGTGAGCATGCTCCATTCACCACTATGAAAATGCCCATAGTCCTGCACAGAGAAATGGAGACAGACATGCACATTATTCACTCTGTTCTTCCACAATGACAAGACCCCTTTCACCTAAACTCCAACGGATAAGTTTCCCCACCATAGGGACTTCTTTAGACAGCCAGAATTCTATTTTACTCTGCGTGAGGCATGCGGAGCTTTTATCACTATAAAAGTATTTAATGAAATGCATCAGGTTAAACTCTTGCACCTAAAATAGCATTAAATGGTGGAAATGATATATATATATATATATATATATATATATATATATATATGTGTGTGTGTGTGTGTGTGTGTGTGTGTGTTGGTTAAGTGAACCATAGCATACAGTCATGGCCAAGAGTTTTGAGAATGACACAAATATTATATTTTCACATGATCTGCTGCCCTCTGGTTTTTATGTGTGTTTGTCAGATGTTTTTATCACATACAGAAATATAATTGCATTCATATTATGAGTAACAGAAGCTTATATTGACAGTTAGAATGAGTTAATGCAGCAAGTCAATATTTGCAGTGTTGACCCTTCTTCTTCAGGACCTCTGCAATTCTCCCTGGCATGCTCTCAATCAACTTCTGGACCAAATCCTGACTGATAGCAGTCCATTCTTGCAGAATCAATGCTTTAATTTTGTCTGAATTTGTTGGTTTTTGTTTGTCCACCCGTCTCTTGATGATTGACCACAAGTTCTCAATGGGATTAAGATCTGGGGAGTTTCCAGGCCATGGACCCAAAATCTCTATGTTTTGTTCCCTGAGCCATTTAGTTATCACCTTTGCTTTATGGCAAGGTGCTCCATCATGCTGGAAAAGGCATTGTTGAGCACCAAACTGCTCTTGGACGGTTGGGAGAAGTTGCTCTTGGAGGACATTCTGGTACCATTCTTTATTCATGGCTGTGTTTTTAGGCAAGACTGTGAGAGAGCCGATTCCCTTGGCTGAGAAGCAACCCCACACATGAATGGTTTCAGGATGCTTTACAGTTGGCATGAGACAAGACTGGTGGTAGCGCTCACCTCTTCTTCTCCGAATAAGCTGTTTTCCAGATGTTCCAAACAATCGAAAAGGGGATTCATCAGAGAAAATGACTTTACCCCAGTCCTCAGCAGGTACACTCCCTGTACCTTTTGCAGAATATCAGTCTGTCCCTGATGTTTTTTCTGGAGAGAAGTGGCTTCTTTGCTGCCCTCCTTGAGACCAGGCCTTGCTCCAAGAGTCTCCGCCTCACAGTGCGTGCAGATGCACTCACACCTGCCTGCTGCCATTCCTCAGCAAGCTCTGCACTGCTGGTAGCCCGATCCCGCAGCTGAAACACTTTTAAGAGACGGTCCTGCCGCTTGCTGGTCTTTCTTGGGCGCCCTGGAGCCTTTTTGGCACCAATGGAACCTCTCTCCTTGAAGTTCTTGATGATGCGATAGATTGTTGACTGAGGTGCAATCTTTCTAGCTGCAATACTCTTCCCAGTTAGGCCATTTTTGTGCAGTGCAATGATGACTGCACGTGTTTCTTTAGAGATAACCATGGTTAACAGAAGAGAAACAATGATGGCAAGCACCAGCCTCCTTTTAAAGTGTCCAGTGGTGTCATTCTTACTTAATCATGACAGATTGATCTCCAGCCCTGTCCTCATCAACACCCACACCTGTGTTAATGGAGCAATCACTGAAACGATGTTAGGTGGTCCTTTTAAGGCAGGGCTGCAATGATGTTGAAATGTGTTTTGGGGGATAAAGTTCATTTTCTAGGCAAATATTGACTTTGCAAGTAATTGCTGTTCAGCTGATCACTCTTTATAACATTCTGGAGTATATGCAAATTGCCATTAGAAAAACTGAAGCAGTAGACTTTGTAAAAATTAATATTTGTATCATTCTCAAAACTTTTGGCCATGACTGTACATAAAGATATTTGACTAATTTGGTAATAGGCTTCTATCAGAAAAACATACAGCACGTAATTACTGATATATGAAGAATCAACTGGTTGGAATTGTTCTTACCTCTGCTTATCTCTTGAGTAGCTGGAACCTGAAATGGAAGGATGTAAAAACTTTTACCTATTTAGTAGATAACAACCCCTCCTCACCAGGTGGCATGATAACATTTTATTGTTGATTCAAACACCTATAAAGTATGGACATATTGCACAGATACCAGTATGACACTAGTTTTTGTTTCAACCAAACACTATTAACACTTTATATTTCAAAGCGTTTTACCTAATCTCCTTTGCCTTTAGTTTTGTCCAATGACTAGATTTAACAGCCTTTTAACCTTGAGATTTTTGGAAATTAGACCTTATATGAATTAAAAAATATGTAAAAATATGACAGTATACAGTCTACAGTATTTTGTACTTTGTTTTAAATTTCTTGCATATCTCTTACATTAAAGAAAATAGTTAAGATCTTAAAATTTTCATAAACTGCTTTGGGCCATTTTAAAATTGGAAATGAGCCGGTGATGTCACATAGGTCATCGGTTCTTTTCCATCATTTTTGGGGATTTTTTTTGTGTTACACTGAAAACACACAAATGCATGCACACCACATATAGCACATCAAGGTATACAAACCCATGGTTACCATATACATTAACAAACAAATTTACAGGCTTACCACCTGCATGGATGCATTCACATGCTCACAACATAAATGAATAAGTATGCATGCCTAATATAAAACATGATAAATAAATACATGAATAGTTGGAAATATATGCAGTAAAGAATAAGCTTGTCAAAAATCACACTTTAGTAATAATATTTCTTTGTGTTTGTACATAGTTGTATATGTATTGCACCATTGCCAGTACTAACCAATGAGTGCTTTCATCAGTACATCAATAATAGAAGCACTCATTGGTATCCTGGTTAGTGGTGAGTATGGATGACAATGTCATCATTCTCTGCTCCCCTGTCCTCTCCTGCTTCATGCGGCAGGATGTAGTCAGCAACAGGAAATAGGTGGCACAAGCAACCTGTGTCAGGATTCAGCATCAGTAGTGTAACAAGTATAGTGGGGAAATCTGCCAGAGCAGAAGAGGGTGAAAGAGGAAAGAATGGAATTGGAGAAAAAGTGCATTTCTGTGACGTTCGTACAGGCTTTGTTTTTATGGCATTCACTGTGCAGCCAAAATGAAATGTCACCTATATTCTGTTTCAGTACGATTCCGGGAATATCAAATTTATATAGTTTTATTTACATTTTAACTAAACAAAAATCCAAAACTTTGCAAAAAAACTTTTGATTTTTTTTTCCTGCTACAGGCAGGCGTTTTCGGACCCAGGGATACCTAATGTGTACAGTATGTGTTTCACAGTATTTAAGTACTTTTACAAGTGTTCTGGGGTAAGGGGGTGTTTTGAATTTTTCATTCTTTTTATTTTTTGAATATATATACATTTTTAATATATTTTATTTTATATATATATATATATATATATATTATATTTTTTTTTTTTTTTTTAGACCCCCTGGCGGTCTTGAACCCCAGGGGGTCGGATCACTAATGCTAATACATTGCAAAATGACAGCATTTGTATGACAGGCATACAAATAAATGCCAGACAACCCTGGGAGCCTTCAATAGGCTTTTGGCTATCATGGCAATGGAATGCCGGCCCCGGGTGCTGGTGATCCTATCCAAAATGGTAGCACCCATGCGCCACCAGGAAAATGGTGCCTCAGTCACCTTTGAATGAGGTGCCAGGGGCCTTAATGCCCACAATCAGTGCGGGTACTGTTTTCGGGCATTAGCGCTGGGTCTCAGCTGTATAATACAGCAAAGACTAAGCAGCTATGGTGGCCGCTCAGCTCCTAAGTGGCCGCCATATTTAAATACCCAACATCCGCTGTACTATTACGACAGATGTCGTGGAAGGGGTTAAAATAATAGAATGCTAAAAGTAAAGCTGGTCAAATACAAAGACACATTGCAATCAATACAAAGACAAGGGACTTTTACAAGTACAAGTAATATTTCAAAAAAAGTTTAAACCATAGTAATAAAATTCAACCTCTTGGGGCACCTTGACATACATGGAACATCATGTAATCTTTGAGCACCATGCCACAAAAAAAGGACCATATTCACCATTTTCTTACCAGTATAAAGTTGCAGGCAATATTTTAAAACAGTATTGTCAATAAACATTCAATAATTCTTAGCAGTTATCACTTATTTAAAGGTGTTCATTAGTGTCTAAACCCATAAAAAGGACTATATTCGCCATTTTGTTACCAGTATAAAGTTGCAGACCATTTTTAAAACAGTATTGTCAATAATAATTCAATAATTCTTAGCGGTTGTCACTTATTTAAAGGTGTTTATTAGTGTCTAAATCCATAAGGAGGACCATATTTGCCATCTTGTTCCCATTATGCTGATGGAGCCGATACTGCTCCTGCCACCCCCACCCCCCACACTGCCCCCCCCCCCCCAGCTCCCCCCCCCACGCCCCCCTGGTCAGACATGCGAGAGGATGGACGATGGCGCAGATAGGCAGCAGCCAATTTACTACATAGGATATCTCTATAGTAGTTCAGTTTGTCCTCCCTCTCAGCGGGTGTAAAAAAGGCCCCCATTTTTCCCCGGGAGCGATGGTCTAACATTGTGGAGAGCCAGTAGTCACCCCTCTGCTGAATGCTGACAATTTGGCTGTCACTGCGCAAGGAAGTCAGCATGCTTTGGGCTATTTGCGCAAGTGACTCCGAGGGACTCCCTGCATCCATCTCCACTGCATACTGCCAACGGTGTGTCTGGGTCATCTGCCTCATCATTCTCATCTCCCTCTGGCTGTTCTGGTTGCTCCTGTTCCTCCTCTCCACCCATTTGGCTACACATTGTTTGTGCTCCAATGTCCTCCTCATCCTCCTCCTCCAGTTCAGCCCCCACAGGGCTCATGTGGCCTTGAGATGTAGACGCCACATCTCCAGTCCCCTGACCAGTCAGATTGAAAAGCATCTTTTCCAGGATGTGAATCAGTGGAATGACGTTGTTCATCCCGTAGTCCTGGCGACTGACTAACAAAGTGTCCTCCTCAAAGGGAACGAGCAAACGGCAGGTGTCAGCATGAGCTGTCACTGGCTAATGTTAAAGTTACAGTTGTGCTAAAGGCACAGGAAACTTGGTCAAAGTTGAATGCAGCATATTATCAGCAAATACTGGAGGCAAATCTGCACTCATCAGCCTGCAAGCTGCACATGGGACGTACTTGGACATTCCAACATGACAACGATATAAAACACAAGGCCAAGTCGATCTGTCATTGGCTACAGCAGAAGAAAGTGAAGGTTCTGGAGTGGCCATCTCAGTCTCCTGACCTCAATATTATTGGGCCACTCTGGGGAGATCTCAAGCGCGCAGAACATGCAAGAACAGCCCAGGAATTTACAGGAACTGGAGACTTTTTGCCAAGAAGAATGGGCAGTTTTACCATCTGAGAAAATAAAGAGCCTCATCCACAGCTACCACAAAAGACTTCAAGCTGTCATTGATGTTAGAGGGGGCAATACACGGTTTTAAGAACAGGGGTATGTGAACTTTTGAAGAGGGTCATTTTGAAGTTTTTGGTTGTCATCATTATGATTTAAAATGAGAAAACACAGAAGTTTGACAATAAATGGGTTCAACCAACCACTAACCATGAGTGGAGAAAAAGTTTTTGTGTTATCATTCATATTTTCTGAAAAAAGGCCAAAAAAAATCTGCCGGGGTATATAAACTTTTTATGGTTTTTCTCTGTTCATATAGTCGATCCAACATATGGAGGGTGGAATTCCAACGGGTGGAAACATCGCATATCAGCCTATGTTGTGGGAGGCCATTCTGCCGCTGCAGCTCAAGGAGGATGTGCTTGGCGGTGTACGAGTGGTTGAAGTGCATGCAAAGTTTCCTTGACATTTTTAGGATGCCTTGCAGATGGGTGGAACACTTAAGGAAATGCTTTACAACCAGATTGAACACGTGCGCCATGCAGGGCGTATGGCTTAGCCCTCCTGACAAAGCGTCGACACCGTTGTCAGTCACCATGGTTCCGATTTTGAGGTGTCGTGGAGAAAGCCAGAATTCGATTTCTTGAGGAAGGACACAGAGCAGTTCCTCCCCTGTGTAACTTCGTTCGCCCAGGCAAACGAGGTGTAGAACAGCGTGACACCGCTGTGCCCTGCACATGTGGTATGCTGGAGGAGCACTGTGAATTGTCCCTGCAGTAGAGGCTGAGGAGACAGTGGAGGATGAGGCTGACATTGTTGCAGGACCAACGGTGTGAGAACGTGGAGGCTGAAGCTGCGTCACCTGTCCAAGTTGCTGGTGTGTCTGGGCAGGCACCACATTAACCCAGTGGGCCGTAAATAGCATATATTGTCCTTGACCTTAGTTACAGCTCCACATGGCGATGCCGTGAACTTTGGCAGACACCAACAGGCTCAAGGACTGGCCCACCTTCTCTTCTACATATTTGTGCAGGGCTGGTACTGCCTTTTTGGCAAAGAAACGACAAATTGGGACTCTCCACCTCAGCTCGGTACAAGCCATGAGTTCTCTGAAAGGTGCAGAGTGCACCACTTGGAAAGGGAGTGACTGCAGCACCAGCAACTTGGACAGGAGCACGTTCAGCTTCTGCTCTGTTGGATGAGTGCACGCATACTGTTGTCTCTTCAAAATTGCTTCTGTGATGGAATGCTGATGCAATGACTGACTAGGAGGAGGAGGAGGAGCATGAGCATCATGACCAGCAGATGATGGGAAGGACACACAGCTTCGTTTAGCTGAGGTGGTGGGGCCTTGACTGCCTGAAATGGCGTGCGTGCCTCTGGGTGGTGCTGCGGTTGCTGTGGCAGGCTGGACCACCACATTGGAGCCACAGCTCTCCCAGGCCACTTTATGATGATGCTGCATATGTTGACGCAGGGCTGTAGTGCCAACATTGGCACCATGGCCACGCTTCACCTTCTATCCACAGACTGAACATATGGCCATGTTGACCTCCCCCCGGCGGCTTTACAAAAAACTGACACCGCCGAGTAGGTGATTTTATTCCCAACACTCCGGGCTCACTGACTGCTACCGCCACTGACTCCGTGAACCCCTGCACCACTGCTTTCGAGGCAGGTAGGCTGCTGCGAAGCGGGTGGTCTACCCTGGGCACATTTAGCTTCCGACCTCCCACTGCTGCCACCATGCTAACTCCCCCACTGCCTCATGCACAAGCTGCAACCCTCTTTTCCTGATGATGATGAAGCCCCTCCCAATTACGATTGGCTACATCGTCATCCACTACAGTCTGCAGTTCACTGATGTCCTCCTCAACACCAGCTCCCATGCCACTCTCCTCATCACTACTTGCCCGCCTACTGGAGGAAGCAGCGGATGTCTCCTCCAGATCATAGCTGAGCAGTAGCTGCTGACTGTCCCATGGGTCTGCTGCCTTGGGATAACCTTGGACTTTGACCTATCCTTCAAGCCACACATCCAAACCCTCAACACCTCCTGCCACCTCCAACTCAAGAACATCCATCGAATCTGCTCCTTCCTCACCCCAGAAACGACAAAGATGCTAGTCCACGCCCTCATAATCTCCCGCTTAGACTACTGTAACACCCTTCTCCATAGCCTCCCAGCAAATACTCTCGACCCCCTCCAGTCCACCTTAAATTGCACCGCTCGCTTAATACACCTCTCCCCCTGTTCTTCATCGGCCGCTCCCCTCTGCCATTCCCTTCACTGGCTACCTGTTGCCCAGCGAATAGAGTTCAAATTAATAATGCTGACATACAAAGCAATCCACTACCTGTCCCCTCCATATATCTCCGGCCTAATCTTCCACTACCTGCCCACATGTAACCTCCGATCCTCCAAAGACCTCCTTCTCCGCTCTGCTCTTATCCGCTCTTCACACAACCGTCTCCAAGACTTCTCTCGTCATCCGCCATACTCTGGAACTCATTACCAAGACACATGAGACTGACCCCCACGATCACAAGCTTCAAAAAGACCCTGAAGACTCACCTATTCAGGAAGGCCTACAACCCCAATAACGCTACTGTCTCCATACCACCACCTGAACAGTCTCTACCTTCACCTTCTGTCTCTATCCCTCTTCCCTAATAAATTGTAAGCCCTTGCGGGCAGGGCCCTATATCCCACTGTGCCAGTTGGTCACTGTTAGTATTATCTCTTTTGTATATCTTGTGTACCGTATGTAAATCCTCAAATGTAAAGCACCATGGTATAATGGTGCTATATAAATAAACAATAATAATAAATAATAATAATAATACCTCCTCCTCACTGTACAGTGGATCTGAGCCCACAGCATAGAGTACTTCTCTAGCTGAGGGAACAGAAAAGGACAGAGGCAAGTTGAGGACAGGTGAGGGCACAGGGCCTGCTGCCGGGCCATGCCAACTAAGGGTTGTGTCTGACGAACCCACCGACTCTTGGCTGGGGGTGTCTGATGTGACTTGGCATGAATTGGATGACCGAGTCAACCAGTCTACAACCGTTGGGTTGCTGGTCAAGACACGACCGCTACTTGACACTGGGAGCTCAGGCCTCTGTAACTGACTCCTGCTGCCACACCCCCTTACTCTGCTGCAACCTGTGCCTGCGTCAGAAACATTTAGGCCTGTGGCCCTCCCCTGTGCATGGCCTCTCACTTCTCTTTCTGACATACTGTTCGATTAAAAAACTTAATTGTAAAGGGCAAAAAGGCCTGTTATTTTCTACTTTGAAGAGAACGGCAAATATGCCCCTTATTTATTTCCTCTAATGAACACCTATAACAAAAGCGTGATAAAGGCAGAGATTTGTGGCTCCGAATTATTGAACTATTGACAATACTGTATTGATAAATGGCCTGCAACTTTATACTGGGAACAAAATGGCGAATATGGTCTTCCTTATGGGTTTCCACACTAATAAACACCTTTAAATAAGGTGTATGCTCCTCCAGCATACCACATGTGCAGGGCACAGTGGTGTAACACTGTTCTACACCTCGTTTGCCTGGGCGAACAAAGTCACACAGGGGAGGAACTGGGTCACTGTATGTCCTCCTCATACTGCTTCCCACTGGGTCACTCTGTGTACTCCTCATGCCGCAGCCACTGGGTCATTGTATGCTCTCCTCATGCCGCTGCCACTGCTGGGTCACTGTATGTCCTCCTAATGCCGCTTCCACTGGGTCACTTTATGGTATCCTCATGCTGCTGCCAACTCCACATTATGTCGCCTTGCCACTCTGTAGACATCTATGTGGAATCTGCAAATTAGGGTGTAAAAGGAGTGCGCTCTTTCATTTTACAGTAGGATGTTGGGCCTCTGTACGGTTCTTTCTATCTGGCACTAACATGGACCTGTAAGGCTGGGTTCACACTTGAGTTAGTTGGACAGTTTTGGCCCCATAACTGTCCAAATAAGTGAAGTGTGCATCGATTCTAAGAGCGACGCCTGTCATGTGCGTGTCATTTGACTCACAGTATTGTTTGACTACCACAGTAGGCTCCCTATGTGTGTTACTGCAAGGCACACTGTTCTACACCACTATACAGGCTCTCTGAAGCTAGGAAATAGGTGTTTTTTAGCGATATTCGACGCAAAGTAATTTGGATCGAAGCAAATTTTTTTTGAACTTCGAATAGAAGTTTATTGAGATGCACCTGTATGTTTAAATACCTGGAATCCCTATAGTTCCCATATTTTATGACTACATTCCTTCAGTCCTTGTTTGATAGTAAATATCATTCTTCATTTTGTTTGTTGCATAAACATTTTATAAATTACGATTTTACATATCGTGTGTAAAGGTCTACAGTCATGGCCAAAAGTTTTGAGAATGATACAAATATTAATTTTTACAAAGTCTACTGCTTCAGTTTTTCTAATGGCAATTTGCATATACTCCAGAATGTTATAAAGAGTGATCAGCTTAACAGCAATTACTTGCAAAGTCAATATTTGCCTAGAAAATGAACTTTATCCCCCAAAACACATTTCAACATCATTGCAGCCCTGCCTTAAAGGACCACCTAACATCGTTTCAGTGATTGCTCCATTAACACAGGTGTGGGTGTTGATGAGGACAGGGCTGGAGATCAATCTGTCATGATTAAGTAAGAATGACACCACTGGACACTTTAAAAGGAGGCTGGTGCTTGCCATCATTGTTTCTCTTCTGTTAACCATGGTTATCTCTAAAGAAACACATGCAGTCATCATTGCACTGCACAAAAATGGCCTAACTGGGAAGAGTATTGCAGCTAGAAAGATTGCACCTCAGTCAACAATCTATCGCATCATCAAGAACTTCAAGGAGAGAGGTTCCATTGGTGCCAAAAGGCTCCAGGGCGCCCAAGAAAGACCAGCAAGCGGCAGGCCGTCTCTTAAAGTGTTTCAGCTGCGGGATCGGGCTACCAGCAGTGCAGAGCTTGCTGAGGAATGGCAGCAGGCAGGTGTGAGTGCATCTGCACACACTGTGGGCGGAGACTCTTGGGCAGGCCTGGTCTCAGGAGGGCAGCAAAGAGCCACTTCTCTCCAGAAAAAACATCAGGGACAGACTGATATTCTGCAAAGGTACAGGGAGTGGACTGCTGAGGACTGGGGTAAAGTCATTTTCTCTGATGAATCCCCTTTTCGATTGTTTGGAACATCTGGAAAACAGCTTATTCGGAGGGGGTGAGCGCTACCACCAGTCTTGTCTCATGCCAACTGTAAAGCATCCTGAAACCATTCATGTGTGGGGCTGCTTCTCAGCCAAGGGAATCGGCTCTCTCACAGTCTTGCCTAAAAACACAGCCATGAATAAAGAATGGTACCAGAATGTCCTCCAAGAGCAACTTCTCCCAACCGTCCAAGAGCAGTTTGGCGCTCAACAATGCCTTTTCCAGCATGATGGAGCACCTTGCCATAAAGCAAAGGTGATAACTAAATGGCTCAGGGAACAAAACATAGAGATTTTGGGTCCATGGCCTGGAAACTCCCCAGATCTTAATCCCATTGAGAACTTGCGGTCAATCATCAAGAGCGGGTGGACAAACAAAAACCAACAAATTCAGACAAAATTAAAGCATTGATTCTGCAAGAATGGACTGCTATCAATTAGGATTTGGTCCAGAAGTTGATTGAGAGCATGCCAGGGAGAATTGCAGAGGTCCTGAAGAAGAAGGGTCAACACTGCAAATATTGACTTGCTGCATTAACTCATTCTAACTGTCAATATAAGCTTCTGTTACTCATAATATGAATGCAATTATATTTCTGTATGTGATAAAAACATCTGACAAACACACATAAAAACCAGAGGGTAGCAGATCATGTGAAAATATAATATTTGTCTCATTCTCAAAACTTTTGGCCATGACTGTAGTTTTCTCACATAAGAAAAAGATTATGGAAGGACTTCTGTCTCAGTTAAGCTACATTTACACTTAAATCTAGGTTTCATCTATAACAAAAAAAAAACCCATGGCTAGATCTGTCACAAGACAGATACTATTGGTGCCTGACGGACCCAGTCACTCATTGGGTTATTAATTCTTTACGGAATGGAGCATCCAATACAGATGTTGAGTGTTGATTAAAATTAAAAAAAAAAAAAAGCTACCTTATCATTCTTTGGTTTATATTTTTTCTGACCTTTGTATTAGTGCCAGTGTTTGAATATCAGTCACAATATCCTGGGTGTGCCATTTTGATAAGAATACTACGGTTATCATACCAAAAATCTAATAAAATAGTTGCTCAAAAGTCATAAAACTATAACCTGACGTGTGCAATAAAAAAACTGTGTTGATTCCAGCTCAGACTGATCTGTGTGAACTTTTTGAGATCATTTGTTTGGCATTACCTGAAAGGGGTTTTCCGGGCAAAAAATAATTTTTCAAAAAATCAGATCAGCTATTAATAGGTTAATAAGTTCACCCAATATACCTTTAGCAGTGAAGACTCCAGGAGAAGAGAACTCAGACAGAGCAGCAGGGAAGCGAGGAGAGGTGAGTATCAGTGTTTTTATGTTTGTTTGTTACCAGCAGAAAGACCTTAAACTGTGGGGATTCAGATGAGGGAGACAATAAACTCGGGGTTCAGATGAGGGAGACATTAAACTGAGGGTTCAGATGAGGGAGACATTAAACCGAGGGTTCAGATGAGGGAGACATTAAACTGGGGGGTCAGATGAGGGGGATATTAATCTGTAGGCCAGATGAGGGGAACATTAAACTGGTGGTCAGATAAGGAGGACAATAAACTGTGGGGGACAGATGAAGAGAGACATTAAACTGAGGGAAGATAAAGTGGGACATTAGGGGGGGGGGACTGTGGGGCCAGATGAGGGGGACATTAATCTGGGGGGGCCAGATGAGGGGGACAATAAACTGTGGGGGCAGATGAAGAGGGACATTAAACTGAGGGAAGATAAAGTGGGACATTAAACTGGGGGGCCGGATGAGGAAGACATTAACCTGGGGGTTCAGATAAGGGGGACATTAGACTGTGGGGCCAGATGAGGAGGACATTAAACTGGGGTTCCAGATGAGGGAGACATTAAACTGGGGGGGGGGGCCCAGATGAAGGGGACATTAAACTGGGGGGGCACAAGGGGGACATTAAAGTGGGGGGCAGATGAGGGGGATATTAAACTGGGGATCAGGTAAGGGGGACAATAAACTGTGGGGGCAGATGAAGAGGGACATTAAACTGAAGGAAGATAAAGGGGGACATTAAACTGTGGGGGCAGATAAGGGAGACATTAAACTAGAAGGCCAGATGAGGGGGACATTAAACTTGGGATCAGATGAGGGGGACATTAAACGGGGGGGTTCAGATGAAGAGGGACATTAAACTGAGGGAAAATGGAGGGGGACAGTAAACTGTGGGAGCACCTGGAGGATGACATTATAATGTGGGGGTGACTGTAGGGGCATTATACTGTGTGGGGGTACAAGAGAAATGGATGGGAATGGGCGGAGTCAGAGTAGAAGAGGGTGGGGATATTTTTCCGCAGTGTGAAGTGCGTGACGCACATTCTGTTCCTCTTTCTGTTCATTGAAAGTTGAGAGGTATGCAAATGGCATAAGGGTACACTTTCTTACCATATTACTATAGTTCCATATTATTCAGTCACCACTTTGCTTGTATTGTGCTCCAAATCTGGCTCTAGTGAACCATGATAGGTTGGGGCATTGCATCTTAAGGGCCCTTTCACACTGAAGTGATTCCCGTCCATCTTTGTCATTTTTTAGAACAGACAGCACATGGACTGAACACTTTTCTCTACAGACATGATGACATTTAATGGAAAACAGAAAAACAGACCAAAATAAATAGAGCTTGTCTCTCCTTTTTTCAATATCCAAAGGGCCATAAAAAATTGGATGACTGTTAATACCCATTCAAAATGAATAAGATCCATGGAGAACACAGTCAGCATGTGTCTGTAAAAATGGACTTACAGTGGGTACAGAAAGTATTCAGACCCCTTTAAATTTTTCACTTTGTTTCATTGCAGCCATTTGCTAAAAGCAAAAAAGTTCATTTTATTTCTCATTAAATGTACACTCAGCACCCCATCTTGACAGAAAAAAACAGAAATGTAGATATTTTTGCAAATTTATTAAAAAAGAAAAACTGAAATATCACATGGTCATAAGTATTCAGACCCTTTGCTCAGTATTGAGTAGAAGTACCCTTTTGAGCTAGTACAGCCATGGGTCTTCTTGGGAATGATGCAACAAGTTTTTCACATCTGGATTTGGGGAGCCTCTGCCATTCTTCTTTGCAGATCCTCTCCAGTTCCGTCAGGTTGGATGGTGAATGTTGGTGGAAAGCCATTTTCAGGTCTCTCCAGAGATGCTCAATTGGGTTGAGGTCAGGGCTCTGGCTGGGCCAGTCAAGAATGGTCACAGAGTTGTCCCGAAGCCTCTCCTTTGTTATTTTAGCTGTGAGCTTAGGGTCATTGTCTTGTTGGAAGGTGAACCTTTGGCCCAGTCTGAGGTCCAGAGCACTCTGAAAGAGGTTTTCTTCCAGGATATCTCTGTACTTGGCCGCATTTATCTTTCCTTCAATTGCAACCAGTCGTCCTGTCCCTGCAGCTGAAAAACACCCCCATAGCATGATGCTGCCACCACCATGTTTCACTGTTGGGATTGTATTGGACAGGTGATGAGCAGTGCCTGGTTTTCTCCACACATACCGCTTAGAATTAACGCCAAAAAGTTCAATCTTCGTCTCATCAGACCAGAGAATCTTATTTCTCATAGTCTGAGAGTCCTTCATGTGTTTTTTGGCAAACTCTATGCGGGCTTTCATATGTCTTGCACTGAGGAGAGCCTTCCTTCGGGCCACTCTGCCACTAAGCCCTGACTGGTGGAGAGCTGCAGTGATAATTGACTTTGTGGAACTTTTTCCCCATCTCCCTACTGCATCTCTGGAGCTCAGCCACAGTGATCTTTGGGTTCTTCTTTACCACTCTCACCAAGGCTCTTCTCCCACGATTGCTCAGTATGGCTGGACGGCCAGGTCTAGGAAGATTTCTGGTCGTCCCAAACTTCTTCCATTTAAGGATTATGGAGGCCACTGTGCTCTCTCTTAGTAACCTTGAATGCTGCAGAAATTATTTTGTAACCTTGGCCAGATCTGTGCCTTGCCACAATTCTGTCTCAGCTGCTTGGGCAGTTCCTTTGACCTCATGATTCTCATTTGCTCTGATGTGCACTGTGAGCTGTGAGGTCTTATATAGACAGAGGTGTGTTCCTTTCCTAATCAAGTCCAATCAGTTTAATTAAACACAGCTGGACTCCAATGAAGGAGTAGAATCATCTCAAGGAGGATCAGAAGGAAATGGACAGCATGTGAGTTAAATAAGAGTGTCACAGCAAAGGGTCTGAATACTTACAGTGGGGAAAAAAAAGTATTTAGTCAGCCACCAATTGTGCAAGTTCTCCCACTTAAAAAGATGAGAAAGGCCTGTAATTGACATCATAGGTAGACCTCAACTATGAGAGACAAAATGAGAAAACAAATCCAGAAAATCACATTGACTGATTTTTTAAGAATTTATTTGCAAATTATGGTGGAAAATAAGTATTTGATCACCTACAAACAAGCAAGATTTCTGGCTCTCAAGACCTGTAACTTCTTTTTTAAGAGGCTCCTCTGTCCTCCACTCATTACCTGTAGTAATGGCACCTGTTTGAAATTGTTATCAGTATAAGAGACACCTGTACACAACCTCAGACAGTCACACTCCAAACTCCACTATGGTGAAGACCAAAGAGCTGTGGAAGGACACCAGAAACAAAAAATTGTAGACCTGCACCAGGCTGGGAAGACTGAATCTGCAATAAGCAAGGAGCTTGGTGTGAAGAAATCAACTCTGGGAGCAATAATTATAAAATGGAAGACATACAAGACCACTGATAATCTCCCTCTATCAGGGGCTCCACAAAAGATCTCACCCCGTGGGGTCAAAATGATCACAAGAATGGTGAGCAAAAATCCCAGAACCACATGGGGGGACCTAGTGAATGACCTGCAGAAAGCTGGGACTAACGTAACAAAGGCTACAGTCAGTAACACACTACGCCGCAAGGGACTCAGATCCTGCAGTTCCAGACGTGTCCCCCTGCTTAAGCCAGTACATATCCGGACCCGTCTGAAGTTTGCTAGAGAGCATTTGGATGTTCCAGAAGAGTATTGGGAGAATGTCATATGGTCAGATGAATCCAAAGTAGAACTGTTTGGTAGAAACACAACTCGTCGTGTTTGGAGGAGTGTGAATGCTGAGTTGCATCCAAAGAACACCATACCTACTGTGAAGCATGGGGGTGGCACCATCATGCTTTGGGGCTGTTTCTCTGCAAAGGGACCAGGATGACTGATCCGTGTACATGAAAGAATGAATGGGGCCATGTATTGTGAGATTTTGAGTGCAAACCTCCTTCCATCAGCAAGGGCATTGAAGATGAAACTTGGCTGGGTCTTTCAGCATGACAATGATCCCAAGCACACCGCCAGGGTAATGAAGGAGTGGCTTGTTAAGAAGCATTTCAAGGTCCTGGAGTGGCCTAGCCAGTCTCCAGATCTCAACCCCATAGAAAACCTTTGGAGGGAGTTAAAATTTCGTGTTGCCCAGCAACAGCCCCAAAACATCACTGCTCTAGAGATCTGCATGGAGGAATGGGCCAACATACCAGCAACAGTGTGTGCCAACCTTGTGAAGACTTACAGAAAACATTTGACCTCTGTCATTGCCAAAGGATATATAACAAAGTATTGAGATGAACTTTTGTTATTGACCAAATACTTATTTTCCACCATAATTTGTAAATAAATTCTTTAAAAATCAATGTGATTTTCTGGATTTGTTTTCTCATTTTGTCTCTCTTAGTTGAGGTCTACCTATGATGTCAATTACAGGCCTCTCCCATCTTTTTAAGTGGGAGAACTTGCACAATTGGTGGCTGACCAAATACTTTTTTTTCCCCATGGTAACGTCCATTTGTCCAGACACAGTCATGAAAACCCCTCCTAGTTCAAATTGGTATAAAGACCCCTAAAGGTGACTGTGCCACATAGCCTTAGCATGGACCATGAGTAAGTGCCCTGCATGTCTGGAAGTCATCGAACGATGGGTGTACAGTAATGGGCAAAAGTTTTGAGAATGACACAAATATTCTGTTTTCACATGATCTGCTGCCCTCTGGTTTTTATGTGTGTTTGTCAGATGTTTTTATCACATACAGAAATATAATTGCATTCATATTATGAGTAACAGAAGCTTATATTGACAGTTAGAATGAGTTAATGCAGCAAGTCAATATTTGCAGTGTTGACCCTTCTTCTTCAGGACCTCTGCAATTCTCCCTGGCATGCTCTCAATCAACTTCTGGACCAAATCCTGACTGATAGCAGTCCATTCTTGCAGAATCAATGCTTTAATTTTGTCTGAATTTGTTGGTTTTTGTTTGTCCACCCATCTCTTGATGATTGACCAAAAGTTCTCAATGGGATTAAGATCTGGGGAGTTTCCAGGCCATGGACCCAAAATTTCTATGTTTTGTTCCCTGAGCCATTTAGTTATCACCTTTGCTTTATGGCAAGGTGCTCCATCATGCTGGAAAAGGCATTGTTGAGCGCCAAACTGCTCTTGGACGGTTGGGAGAAGTTGCTCTTGGTGGACATTCTGGTACCATTCTTTATTCATGGCTGTGTTTTTAGGCAAGACTGTGAGAGAGCCGATTCCCTTGGCTGAGAAGCAACCCCACACATGAATGGTTTCAGGATGCTTTACAGTTGGCATGAGACAAGACTGGTGGTAGCGCTCACCTCTTCTTCTCCGAATAAGCTGTTTTCCAGATGTTCCAAACAATCGAAAAGGGGATTCATCAGAGAAAATGACTTTACCCCAGTCCTCAGCAGGTACAATCCTGTACCTTTTGCAGAATATCAGTCTGTCCCTGATGTTTTTTCTGGAGAGAAGTGGCTTCTTTGCTGCCCTCCTTGAGACCAGGCCTTGCTCCAAGAGTCTCCGCCTCACAGTGCGTGCAGATGCACTCACACCTGCCTGCTGCCATTCCTCAGCAAGCTCTGCACTGCTGGTAGCCCGATCCCGCAGCTGAAACACTTTTAAGAGACGGTCCTGCCGCTTGCTGGTCTTTCTTGGGCGCCCTGGAGCCTTTTTGGCACCAATGGAACCTCTCTCCTTGAAGTTCTTGATGATGCGATAGATTGTTGACTGAGGTGCAATCTTTCTAGCTGCAATACTCTTCCCAGTTAGGCCATTTTTGTGCAGTGCAATGATGACTGCACGTGTTTCTTTAGAGATAACCATGGTTAACAGAAGAGAAACAATGATGGCAAGCACCAGCCTCCTTTTAAAGTGTCCAGTGGTGTCATTCTTACTTAATCATGACAGATTGATCTCCAGCCCTGTCCTCATCAACACCCACACCTGTGTTAATGGAGCAATCAATGAAACGATGTTAGGTGGTCCTTTTAAGGCAGGGCTGCAATGATGTTGAAATGTGTTTTGGGGGATAAAGTTCATTTTCTAGGCAAATATTGACTTTGCAAGTAATTGCTGTTAAGCTGATCACTCTTTATAACATTCTGGAGTATATGCAAATTGCCATTAGAAAAACTGAAGCAGTAGACTTTGTAAAAATTAATATTTGTATCATTCTCAAAACTTTTGGCCATGACTGTATATCAGTGTCTGATATACAAGAGGCTTCCCCATCCAGTGAACTATTGCATCCAGTGAACTTATTATTTTATTATATTCTGGTGTGATTATAGTCATTCTTTGACAGTCTTTACCCTGTTAAACCTTTTTTTAAACCCCCCCCCCCCCAAAAAAAAAAACAAAAAAAAAACATTTGCCTACGCTTTCCCAACCATTATGATTGAGGATGGAAAACTGAGTTGGCTTTTGGAAGGTTATATATAAATTTGCTCTGATTCTCCAACTGTGCAGCAATCTTTTGCATTTCTCTGAGAAACATAAAAGGTTCCCGCCAACCTGGAAAGTCAGATCCATTTTACATAGAACCTTCCAGGGGCCATATCTTTTGATCAGAAGGACTGATTTTAATAAGAACACCATGGAGCATAAAATGATTTATGTCATTTAGCCCTGAATTCAGCGCACTGTCGGCTTTTCTGATACGCTCCGTGATTCTGAAGATATTGCTGCCGTTGGGGGTGTGGGGATGAGTGAGTTAGTTGGGAAGGGCTAGTAGTGGACGGGCTAGCTAGGGAGACAGAGAGGGTGTGTGAGGCAGTGAGAGAGGGAGGTGGTGTGAGTCAGCTCTTAGTGAAGTGCAATGCACCATGGTAGTTGTAGGCTAAGAAAGCAGGAAGCTACTCATTTAATCAAATGCAGAAGATGCCAGGAGCTCCCAGAGAAACCCAGAAATCACTCAAAACACAGCGAAAGGTATATGGGGTGCACTTAATAACTAACCTATTAAGAAACACTAACAGACCCTTTTTTAAATAAATAATTTTGCCTGGAAAACCCCTTTAATCTTCAGAAATGAACTGAAGTGAAGCAATAGGACTGCTTGGCCTGAATGATCTTAAAGATTTTAGTGCGCTTTGCAGCATTTTTTTTTTTTTTTGACGTCCACTCACATATATTTGTGTAATTTCTATCCCTTTGATATTTCTAATAGATTTTTAAACTGACTGCATCAATAAAGTTATGTTTTGTGTATAAGGGTCAGGGCTTAGGGAGATGCAGATAAGGCACTGGGGCATGCAAAGGACTGTAGGCCATGTTCTTCCTCATCCTTGGACTTGCATTGCTGGTGAATGCTGTGGAATTTATTCTTTTGTAAATGCCATCACCTGTTCATGTGCTGTGTACACTACAGAGCACACCACCTGAGTGTCATATGCAAAAAGAAGTAGCAACCGTTTGAGCTACACATCGTTTATTATAAGGTACATTGCAATGATTACTACTAGATGGATACAAAGAGAACTTTCACATACGTGTTAACGCCTTCAGAAATGAAAACATTTTATGAACCAGTCATTGATTCTGTTATTTAGTCTGTCCCATACCAGACCAAAAAGCTTTAGTTTACTAGCTATAAACTGAAAAAAACAAAAAACAATTTTTCTCGATTTTAACCTTTAGTTCATGTGCTAGTGTACATTATACCAGTTATTTATTAAATAACAAGTTTTAAATAAACAAGTTTCAGAAACCATATTTTCATTAATGAAAGGGTTAATCAGACAGATTCACAAGAAATTGTGCGTATCCAGCTTTAAAATGCATACAAGTGTTGTCTTCTTTTGTCTTTACCTACACCTTGCAATATGGTGCAGCCTTTGATGCTTTTTCACTCATAACCAGGAGAGAATACTAAACACAAGAAAGTAAAAAGGAAAGAACTATAGGCGTATTTACACAGGTGTTTGTAGTTTTATCACTTTTTGCTGCAATTCTCTGTAATCACAGTGAAACCATTTTTTTTTTAAACACAAAAACTGACCAAAAAAAAAAAAAAAGAAATCAACTCATCTAAATACACCCAAACGCTTAAGGAAGAGGCCCCAGAATTGCAGCTTTTTTTGTTGCTTTTTTGAGGCCATGGCTACAAAAGGAATGGGAAATATATAGGAAGTCCTTACACTTCTACCTTCTGCTCAATCCACTCCTGGATTTGGTTCAAATAAACGCAGCAAAATCTGCAACAAAAAAAAAAGCTGCTTTCTGCAATGTGGGGCCTTAGCCTTAGAGAGGTTTTGACTGTAAAATTAAAAAAAAACAAAAAAAAAAAAAAACACAAAAGTTACAAAGCCTTTCAACAATTTTTGCACATTTTTCTTTCTATCACGTTAAAGGATTATCCAAGTTATATGAAAAATAAAGCTGTAAATAGCAGAAAATAAAAATACTCACCTCTCTGTTCCCCCAATGATTCGGAATTGGCTCTCTGATGGTGGCCACAGAAGTCACGCACCGTACTACTGGTATCATGGCTACTGTTACTGAGTCACAATGGTAGTAATATGGCATGTGACTGACCACTGCGGCCAATCAATGCCCAGAGAAATCACTATCCAAATGTCAACACAGTGGGAGAGACCATCAGAGAGCTCATGCTGGATGGATTGTTGGAAAAAGGAGAGGCTTGTACCGATTATTTTTGGTTTAATGCCATCTGAAGCTATTTTTTTTATAGGATGGATAATCCCTTTAAATGCAGTCAAGACTCACTTAACAGATATGACAAATGGACAGCTTACATTAGACAAATTTTTAAAACAGCTGTATAGTGCTGAATCGTATCGTTTACTGAATGAAAGGGGCAGATTTCTGTTTTCTACATAAATTTTTACAATAAGAAATACACTGCTGTAATTTGTGGGCTATAACAAGTGCTTCTAAAGCAAGTAGGTGGAGGCAGCACATTTGACCAACTTTAACCACCATATTAACAATTTTTGTGTAAATGCAACTATTCTATTACTTAAAGAGGACCTTACACCATCTCTACCCACTCCAACTCCGCATTCTTTAACAGGTGCCACTCCACTGACTGCAGTTGGAATTTTCCCTCTAGCTCTTACCATTCCTGAACAATAATTTCCGTTACTTTTAGCACAATTATGCTTTCTGCCTGTCACTGCCCACATGACAGTAGAGAACATAACTGTACTGAAGCTAACTGCACACATTATGCTGCAATGGCAGGAGCTAGAGAAAAAAATCCAACTATTCCACAATCAGTGGAGTGGCAACTGTACTTGGTGGGGGTGGTGAAAGGTCCCCTTTAAAGTGACTTAATCACAGTTATTATAAAAAGAGTATTCCATATGGAGTTCATTTATGGTTAGAAAAATTGGTCTACTGTCCAGAAATTTGCTCTTTCCATTGACAGTAGTTATGAGACATAGTAATAGAGAGGAAATCAGTGTAACTCAACAGTGAACACAACAATTACAGTATATTACATTTTATCATAATCACTGACAGTCTTACAAACACACGTCTTAGGACCAGTGGCATGATATTTAGTACAAACATTATAAATACCCAACAATACACTCACCTTCCGTACTTGGATTTCACCTGCATTATAAATTCATACATACATACATACATACATAGTACATGTCTTTTATCCTTCTTAAGCACACAAACCCTACTGGATCACATGCCACTGGTCCATATCAAATAGGTACAAGGGAAACTAGAAAGACTTCACCGTTACTGTATCAATCGATAATCTAGTGTTTAAAGCAAATTCATTAAAATGTGCGTATCTGTATTAAACATATACAGTAATTAAAACATTTGACATCATGAGGTTGTAATGGTCTATTCCAATAACATTTTCCACAGTCTAAAATTAATAAATACATTCTAAAAAAGAATCAGAATGGCACATGTTGAATTAAGGCCACACAAGGACATTTAGATAGTAATATGAAAGCGGACAAATGGCAATAAAGATAAAAAGTCTGCAGGAATCAGCAACACATATGGCACAGTGAAGGCTTGTTTTGTGTAGCAATACAACTGCAATGAAAGGAACAAAAAAAAAAAAAAAAAAAGGAAAATGAAATAAAAAAAGTGTATAATCTGGTTTAGAAGGCAATTTGTGGAATGACTACCCAAGAACCAAGAAAACTAGATGACCATCTGCCTAAATGTACACATATATAGTAGAAACCAACAAATCTACATGGAAAAAAAAAATTTTATAATATGTAGGTACAGTGGCCAACAGGTCCCATAATAAAATTTGGAAACGCCCTGACTAACACTGTAGATAATGGTCAGGGAAGAAATTATTTATATATCACTCCAGATGTATGGTAATGCAGGTCTACACTGACTAAAGGCATTTCTGAATATATCCTTATGATCTTTTTAGTATTCAGAAATCTTTATATACTGTTTATTTTGTATTGGATTTTTAGTATATAGCACGGACTATAATCCAGCACAGCCATGCAACATCAGGCAGTAGTATGTGCAACATTCCATTAGATTTCCTCAGTAGTTCTGCTTCGTTCAGGAGACATTTCCGCAAAACAGTGAATTCCCACAGCCAACTATTTTTTAAATAGCATAGTGAATTTTTTATTCCAACCTACTAACCGTGGCTGTAGTTTTATATATTTAGCCATAACAGCAATTGGCACTAGAATTTAGTTTCTATTTGTTTCAAGGGAATTTGTTGGGAGTTCTGTAGGCTCGGCGTCCTAGAAAACTGTTTAAATATACCTATGTGGGTGACTGTAGTATCAGCATTGCTTTTAAAGAAACATTATAATCTGGCACTCTGTTTCTGCAAGTGGCTTGAAGGCAGTTCCTCACATTGAAGAGCTTTCGGCTCTCTGCAGTGAATTGTGAAATCGATGTCAGCCCATCCTCAGAGTCTGACATGTTCTATGCAGGCTTACCTCTCTCACCACAAGCTATGATCAAGAGCTTACTTCACTCTTTTCAGTAGTTGGGTGGTAGGACAAGAAAGCCTTGAGATTTTATTTATAGTTGACAGACTACCTTTAAAGACAGGGTAACAGCATTTATAGTGCTTTGTTTGACAAACGCAACTACAAAGCATAGGGTGTTTTCTATAAGCTAGAATGAAAAGAAAAAGAAAAAGAAGATATTATACAATGTCATATATTAACAGCTTGCAGAGATTTTATGAATGCTATATCAGAGTCTGTCCTTCACAAGTCATTCTTCAGTCTTCACACACTGCCAACGGAGTACAACAGAGCGACAACAGGGACAACACACAAATAGATCCCTTTTAAGCGTCTAAGAGGAAAGCTGTGTGTACTAGACACCTCTTCAATGGGAAGAGATATATGCAGCAGCTACAGCTATGAACCACGGAACAGATAAAATGGACGAATATTCTGTAGACTCTTCAGCTATTTACACAGCAGCAGAGATAGAATGAAAGGCATCACAACCATTAGTATCAGCTGATCCCCTGTGGAGGAAGAAATACTACTTTAACCCATTTATGTTAGTCATCATATAACCACATACAGTGCAAAAAAAGATTCATCCAGTAAACATTAGCTCACTCCTAGAATAAGGTTGGAAAAGTTTACAATGTTTTTTTTTTTTAATGCAAGACTGCACTGCAGACTATGCTATTCTTACCATGTAGTTGGAACCACATGGAATGGAAAAAATATGCCAAATCACTAGGAGCATGTTCTGTACCAATATTAATTAACCTATTAGTGACATCTTTCTACGTCTGTCACTAATGTTCCTTTTTCCACCGCAATTGACTTTCTATGCCACTTGCGGCGGAATGATGTGGAGATTGAAACGCGGGTGCCTGGCACAGCCTAAGAAAATGCCCGTCAGAAAATGACAGGCAGTATAATGCACTGCACTATATAGTTAGTGCAATGCATTATAAAAGGGATCAGATGATGGCAAATTTAAATAGTATAAAAAAAAAAAAAAAAGTGAAATCAAGTCTTAAAAAAACAACAAAAAAACACCAGTTAAAATCACATTATTAATCATTTTGGAAAGGGGTAATTAATGTGCTAAATGATACAACATAAAACATAAAAGCATAACAAAAAAAAAAATTACACCAGAAATGCTATTTTTTGGCCACTGAAGAAGTGTTACAAAAAGTGATCAAAAAGCGTTATGTTTGGAGGGGTCCCTGAGCCCACTCCCTCTCACTGCTCTCCCATGACTTCATAAGTGCTTTTGGTCAGACAGTACGACTCATGTGCTCCCTTGTGTAATGCGCCAGATACTCGGTTCTTGCCGACTCTATGGTGCTGTGCGGAGACTCATCCGTAATGATGGCCCTATGACCCCAATCTTGGGCAACCCAGACTTCCCTGCTGTGCTTCACTCCTCTTTCCTCTTCCACACTGTGGGTCAACCCACCTTTAGATTCCATCGAATTATGTCGGTCTCCTCCCTCGCTTTGAACTACTCACTGCAACCCCAAACCCTGACTCCGTTGCCTCTCACTGGCAGTATGACCAGCTTTCCCATTTTTATACTACTCTTAAGACTTCTCACAATCTTCATAGGGCATTGTTGTCTTTTGAACATTTGTGCCTCTCATCTAGTGCGCCAAACCCATACTGTCTCGCTTATCTATGACATGCTCATGGAGGATTCCGCTAACAGTTTACCAGCATTCACTGGTAGTTGGAAAAGGGAACTGGGGTCTCGTTCACACCAGACGTGTGGTCATCAGCTTTCCAATAGTGTCACAAGTTCTCTATATCTTGCAAAGCGCAGGAGACAAACTATAAGATCCTCTCCAGATGGTACAGAGTTCCCTCTGTCCTTCATGAGATTTACCCCTCCACTTCGGGCCGATGCTGGAGATGTCGGTTGTCTGTCGTATTATTCAGGCGGTCACTGGCATTGTTTTGGAAAATGACCCTGCTCTCCTCTATCTTCCCATGTAAGTTTAAGAAGCACACCCACAGGCTATTAGGTTTCCTATTAGTAGCGTGAGATCCGTTATGCCTAGACAGTGGAAATCCCCCGACACCCCCCTCTCTGCTGTCTTGGCTTCAGGAGGTCTTATGCATACACAGCATGGAGATTCTAAATCTGCTTGCAGAACTGAAGCATGATGATAGAGCCCACCAGCAAACATGACTCCTGTGGAACCACTTTTACTACTCCGCTGAATTCCAGTCTGCCTTCACCTCTGTCCTCTTGATTTTTCCTTTCCTCCCCTCCACTTGTTACCTTTCTTTCTTCTTTTTCAAAAGGACATGAGGTATGTTTACCACTTTTTTTGTTTCTGTATTACGTACTTGACTCTGCTGCGACAAGAGCTATTGTTTCCCTCCTTCCCCTAGGTTCCTCCCCGCTCCTCCACCTGACATTTCTTGTTCTCCCTGACCTTCCCTCTGCCATGTTTATCCTTCTTAGTTGATACTTTGTTTGACTTGTTCTTTGTGAGATCACAAAAATTTCAATAAAATTTCTAATGTTAAAAAAAAAAAAAAAGCGCGTTATGTACCCAAAAATGACATCAACAAAAATGTCAAAGTATTCCTGCAAAAAATCCCTCACACATGGACAATGGACAAAATGGTTGTGTTTTTTTTTTTTTTTTTAATTTGTTCCCAGAAAAGTTAATAAAAATTAATCAATGATGTATATCTACCACAAAAAGTGCCTTTTAACACTACCACTTGCTCTGCAAAAAAACATTTGATAGAAAATTAAAAAATGCTTGGTATGGGAAAGTGGAAGAATGCAAAAAAATAGTTTGGTCAGCAAGACCTAGAAGAGGCCAATCACTAAAGGGTTAAAAGCATATATTTCTTCTGAAATCTGTTATGATCAATGTGATATAGTCTTAGGAATAAGAAATCAAACTATAATAATTGGATAATACTCACATGCAAGCAGTTTCCAGAGAACGCTGTAAGGTTTACAAAAAACAAAAACACAACATTAGATCAATTTTGTTTATGAATCGCTACTTTATACAGCCTTCTCTAACCTTTTTGTTGAAAGGATGTGAAATTTGCCATTTCAACTGGTTTAGATGAGGATCTCATTTCTAGGGACAGTTCACATGGCAAAAAGTGACTTTCGCCTTAAATTCCTCTCCACTTTCTGAACAGATTAATCTTAGAAGAATGGGGCCAAGAAGCAGAGTATCTCACACTGAGATTTATGTGGCTAAATCAGCCGTGGAATCTGCAGCAAGATGGACCACGCTGCTTAATTTTGCATCTTGCTTTTGTCTCTGCCTCCCATTGAATACAACAAGAGGCAGATTTAGGACGGAATTTGAGGTAGGTGTGAACAAACACTTACACTGTACACTTTTTTTTTTTTTTTAATGTTTCCTGTTCATGTGAAAAACCTCTTTAGGCAGAGGCCCCACATTGAGGAAACTCAGCTTTTGTTGTTGCAGATTTTGCTGCATTTTTTTGAGCCAATGCCGAGAATGGCTACAGAAGGAATGGGAAATATATAGGAAGCTCTTCTACTTCTACCTTCTGCTCAATCCACTCCTGGCTTTGGCTCAAAAAACCACAGCAAAAACTGCAACAAAAAAAGCTGCATTTCTGCAACGTGGGGCCTCAGCCTTAGGCTAAAGCCCCATGCAGTAAAACACTGCAAAAAAAATGCTGCAGAAAAGACAGTGGTGCAAATGCATTGCAGTTTTTTCCACAGGGTTTTTCACAGAAAGTCTGCATAGTTTTCCTTTGCGGACTTTCTGCCTCTATTATGCAAGCGTTTTGGAAGTCACAGCATTTCCGTTGCAAATCTTTTTCTGCAGTTTGAATGGGATTAGTCAGAATCTCATCCACTTTGCAGGTAATGTAAAATGCAGCTTTTTTTTTTTTTGCCGCAGCATTTCCAACGCGGCCAAAACGCTGTGCTTTCGCAACGTGGAGCCCCAGGCCTCAAAGTTTCTACCTCCAGTTTCCTACCATGTAGTTAATTTGTTCCATCTTTATAAACCAACAGACTCAAGACAGGAACACAGTTAGTGGAGGGGGAGGGGCAGGTGTCTCTTCACTCAGTGAATGGAGGGGAAGTAATGCAGCCTCTGCACTTTTACAGGTTTCCGCACAGGAGTCTGCAGGTTCTTAAAGCCTGAAGTGTGTGTATTTACTTCTGACTAGCTATTTGTGTTATTGCTGATGGAACGTTACCACAAGCAGCTTTCCTGTTGTGTTCAGATTTCTCTTTCTCTAGATCTTTTTAGCTGCACCACAACTTGGATTTGCAGTCCACTGTCCCTCAAATTCCTATAGTATGTTCATTTGGGTTTCTTTGCCATTTTACAGTTACTCCTGGCAGAATTAAATGTAAAGAAACTAGTAGTAGTAGTAGTAGTAGTAATGATGTATGGGGGGGGGGGGCAGACATCTCTATATTGTACTGTACGTGACCCCTGTCTCAAAGACAAAGCAAAATGTTTTACAGCCATGAGGATACAAGCTTCAGAAAAAGTTACAGGACATGAGGTATAAAGCCATAGAACAGACTGTCCAGCAAGACCCTGCACATATATCAACTTTTCATGAAAACTCAGGTACCCTTTTTAAAGAGGACCTTTCAAGTCTTCTACAACGTAACATTTTATACTGCTGAAAAGTTGACATTTAATTTTGCAGATATGGGCCCACAGTGTCATTCGTTTCAGTTACCAATATCACTGCACTATCAGAGGGGCCTTTCTCACAGCTCAGTGTCATCGCTAGGCGGTGAGGAATGCCCCCTTTACAATATAAGTATTTAGAAGTGTACCATCAGGGGGGAGTTCCTCTGACACTGCCCCTCTGCAGTGATATCAGTAGCCAAAACTAACAGCACCAACATCTCTGGCATCGGGGCAAATGCCTGCAAACCTGAATTCAGCACACTGTCAGCTTTGCAGCAGTATATATGATGTCACATCGTAGAGGACATAAAAAGGTCCTCTTTAAAGCCAAAAAGGCGCATGGTGGTGTTGGGGGATTGGGGGGGGGGCGGCATGTGCAGGGACAGCAGCTTCATCTGTGTCAATAAATCATTCCATCACCAGTTCCCAGAATGGAAAGCGTAATTTTAACAAATGTTTTGTGAATAGTAAAAATATCCAGGTACTCTATCTAATCACTTGTTACTGTGGGACCCATTATGTGGGTAAAACTATTAGGGAATTCCAAAAGCTGATAATCCTGTTGCTTACCACATCCGGAAATCATGCAGGCAGTCCCCAACATCTGAAGTTCCAGGTGGTGAAGTGGTACAACTATACCCAGGGTAGGGGTGGATTTTGACATGAAAGTGTCTCAGTGACAAGCAAGCTAGATTTTAATCCTCAAGATGACAAAATTGTTGGGGGTTGAATGATATTTCTTTTGCCTGCTTTATTTGATGTATCTGATAGTTCTGTCCCGGTTGACATATATGGGTGTTCTGCAGTGTATCTGCACTAGATATATTCTGCCCACTTCTTTAACTTCCCTCCAGTCGTTCATGTTTGTCTCCTTCCCCTTTCCCTCTTCTCTCGTCTTACCCCATAGTTGATTCTGCATTTTATGATGGGCTGAACTTATATGAAGGTGTAGGTGTAAGCTGACTTGGTGATTTAAGAGGATAGTGCTTGGCTTGGGTGGGGGTTTGGATTGGGTGGTTATAGTTTATTTGAAGGTGTGTCAGTCAGAATGCATCTCTGTTGGTAGTGGTGCATGATAAGTGGCATGTGCACCTTGTTCCAAACCAGGGGGTGGGGCAAATAGTTTAATAGCTGGCATCTGGTTTTCTTTGCACAGCCATGCATTAGAGTTGGGGTAGGTGAAACGAAACAAACATGTGGGGGAATGTGTAAAGTACGCTACAGTGCAAATTTATCCTACACAACAAATATAAAACTAAATACATATCTCTGATAAAGCATTGGCATGAATATTTAGCTAACATGGAAAAGTGTCAGCTGTTTCTATTAGTGTTCATGTATTTGAGCTATTTGGAGCCGAAGTATAGATATATTAATGGAAGCGAGTTATCAGACAATTTACCTGTGCTAAAGAGTGATACTTATTTGTGTAGCAGGTTCTATATAGCACATTAGGTTTACTGGGCTGGCTGTGTTAAGCCTTCTTTTTAATCTAATAAACTATATTTTAGTTATTATTCTGAGAACGCAAATGTGCATTATCTAGATATAATTTTTTTGCGCAGAATGGATGCGGCTCACCAAAGTGTAACAGCACAGAAATGGAAATAAGGGGTTTTCAGAATTTTCACATGAATGGCCCATCCCTAGGATCAAGTATCATTGTCCAACACCAAGCGCACCCTCAACTGGCACAGCTTTCACTCAACTTTACACAACTTCTAGTTGCTCCTCAATGAAAATTAACTTCATTCCTAAAGTATCACACAATTTAAAATAGTGATACAGTAAGCCAAAGTATCTAGAAATTATGAAGGAATCATGAAGTAACATGAAAAAAGACACTGACTTGTTTCAGAGTGCGATCAGACCCATCGGGAGCCATTCTGAATCTTTCCAGCCCTACTTGATCAAGTGGGCGGCTCCCAACACTGTAGTTTCGAGGTCGTCTGACTGTGTCTGAACTGGACAGAGGAGTAAAACTGTTTCGTCTCATTCGCATAGGTGCATGGCTCACATCAAAAATGCCCTATAAGAATTTTGAAATAAACATATTAAATGCATATGTCTACTTTTACATAACATATGGATTATGAAAATAATCTCCAAATGGTGCTATTGTAAACATTATACCCAAACAACCACTTTATCAGCAAATCTATAAATTGGGAATTATACTGATAATACATGAGATAAGGGATTAAAAGGGCCAAGTTTTGATTATCCATGTACCAGATCAGTCTTACAGATGCAAAAAAATGGATTCTAAAAATAGATGAAAAGGGATGCAAACAGATGTCTGATTATATAAAGTCAATGTAATTTTTTTTTTTTTTTTTGTAGGAAATAAAACCATTATGTTCTGGGGAAAAAAAAAAATTACAAAAGAAAATTTATTATGCGATCATAACATCAGCAGTTGGGGAAGCGTGCTGCTTCACAGGAAAGGCAGGATTTAAGCACTTACCACAAGGCCTCTATACTCAACTTAACATCCTGCTACTTTCAGTCCAGTAATATGGCCCCTTTCAAAGTCTGTCAACTGGGCAAAATGTCTGAGTGAATCAGAGGCATGTTTAGTAGTCAAAAACCTCCCACCAAGGAGGTAAACTACCCAAAAGTAGCATCTGAGAGGTTTTTAAAGGGCAGTGGGAGAAGCACTTTTATGTCCTCTTGTGGCAAGAACCAGTGCCTGATCAGACCACACCTAATCATTTACATGTCCGTCTATGGCATAACTGCATGCCAAGTATTGCACAAGTGAGACATTTCTGGGTGCAATATTATTGTCAATAAGTGTACAGTAGTAGATACTTTAGGGCATGTCAGAAGTTTTTTTTTTTTTGTTAAGACTGGTAGTGGTTACAAAAAACAAATGCACAGAACCTTGTCTTCTTTGGGTCTCTCCTACTATATTACACATCTAAAAAAGCTTGTGTGAACTATTGTTTATATATGTTCCGATTGTACTTTCTAACAATAGACCAAGTGATCAACTTCCAAGGTTTAAAACTTACTGCTGGCTTTTCTCTATGTGTGTCCACTGCATCCACATTTAGCTTGATCATTTCAACTTTACAGCCTTTAAAAAAAAAAAAAAAAAAATTTAAAATCAGTAACCAAATCAAATTAAAGTTGACATTTTACTATGCAACATAACAATTTCCCAAAATATTGCAAATAAAAATACATTGTACTTCGTGAATGAGACCTACCATAAGCCACTGGTGTCAACTTCAGCACTGTGTGCAGTGGACAACGAAGGTATGGCAGGTCATCTGGAACAAAAGAAAGGGCTGGTTCAAAGAAAAATCTTTTGGGTGTTGGAACAGTAGTTTTGTATTAATAGAACTGCTTAATTCCAGAGATTGACACAATTACTTAGAAGTTAACCAATAACAGGCTAGTGCTGTAAAAGTATTGTATGTCTCCTGGTTATAGGCTTTAATCCCATGCCATTGTAGATGTAACTCACCGGGTGAAAGCTCCTGCAATCTAGCATTAGCAGGTTGAGCACCCATCTATCAGAGACAACAAGAGACCCTGAGGTGTAGATAGAAGTGGTTTGATAACATGAAGATCAAGTGTGGGTAGTCATAATACAACTATTGCTTCAGAGTAATAGCTTGTTACCTGCACTTTTATCCAGAAAGTAAGCCAAAAGGCATCTCAAGACAGCCTGGTGACAAATAACTAGAATGTTCCCCTGACGTTCCAATTCCATTATGACAGGTTCCAAGCGCTGTACAAGATCTTGATAGGACTAGACACAATATTATAATATATTAGTAAGCTGCCAAAGCAAGATAAATATGTAAAGGAACTCTTCACAAATATGGAGCCTCTTAAAAGGAACCTGTCACGTTGAACATGGCAACTGATATGCCAGCAGCATGTTATACAGCAGGAGGAGATGAACAGATTGATATATAGATTTGTGGAAAAAGATTTAGCATGACTAGTATTTTAAGTCCTACCCATTCCGGGCTTAGGATTTCAGTGGGCCGTCTGAGTGACTGACAGCCTTTTCTGTGAGTGTGCGGTTAAGACTGCCCACTTGACTTCTGAGCACAGAAACAGCAGAAATATAAATTATTAAAATACCAACTATTCTGAATGTTTTCCCACAAAGCTACATTTTGCAATAGACTGGCAGAGGCCCATTACTGACGATAGATCTGCGAGCATGTGAACTGAACTGCACTGAAAATAACACTTAACAAAAAGTGCAAAAAAAATTAAATATCTCAGGACTTTGTGCATCTCCTCTTTTTCTTTGATCCTATTTTGTTGAACCCCATCCCCTCAGACAGTCTCACGCTTTAGGGCCAAACATATAAAAGTAAGCTGCAAGTATATATTTGGTTGCCATAACATTCAAACTGAAGCCATGTCTTCATGTTTGTTCAAGAGCTACATTTACAGAAATATAAGATGCTGTTATAGGAATTGCAAATTGACAGTTTTTCCTTCCAACAGCCACAACGTTTTGATTTTTCTGTTAACATATGGCTTACTGTATTTTTTTCAGACTACTGTATAAGACGCACTTTTTAGCAAGAAAAAAATCTTGCTACAAAAAAAAAAAAATATATATATATATATATATATATATATATATATATATATATATATATATATATCCTGGATCCCACTGACTTATAGTCTTAAGTCAGTGGGATCCAGCAATGCTAGATCCCCCAGATCTTTTGCTAAATGATTCAGCAGAGCATTCAGAGACCTGCCTTCTAACTCCATCGAGATGATTTACTGCTTGCTGGTATAATGAATGCTCTGTGCTCTGACTGCTCAGTGCCCGCTGCTTCAGCCAAGGTTAATGCTTCTGAAGCTACCGGGACACTAAGCTGTGAGTATGGAGAGTAATTCATGCAGAGCATTGTCCTGACAGAAAAACAACTTCCTTGACTGCTCAAAAGTCTGGTGAGTCGCTTCAGCTGCTCCAGAGCAGAAAAGGAGTAGCTACACATCACTTATAGCCATGTTCTTATAGTCTCCTATCATACCCAGCAAGCTTAACCCTTCCCTGTCTTCTGGCCCTTGTCACACACTTGACGCACTGTAATCCTTGCTGGGAGAGCACTTAAAACACCCTAACTCCTCCAAACCTTACAAAGTGCCTGCATCCACAAAGGGGTTATGCAATGGAGCAATCATGGCAGGCTACATAGAGGTGCCTATACTAGAAGAGAGGGTATGGCTGTGTTTTACACAATGCATTTTCACTCAAAAACGCATACAAAACATTTTCAGAAATGCCTATTTTAATATAAAAATGCATATATTTTTGAGGAGTAAAAGTATTGTGTAAACCAACCATCTCTCCTAGTAAGCAGGAAGGGAAGAAGGCACAGAGTAAAGGGATGACACAGCTGCCCCCCCCCCCCCCATGGTTATGAGCTCGCTACTTACGAGGATCCCTATTAATAATGATGACTGACCGCCCCCCAAAGTAGAAAACCTGTATCACTGATTATAGCTGCTATTTCAGTCACCTAAACATATACAGGCTTTACAATTCCTTAGATAATCAGGTAAGTTTTAATTCGAATAACTGTATTTTTCCTATTTTCTGCTGTATAAAATCTGGGTGCCTCTTATGGTCTGAAAAATATGGTATTTTTGTGGGAGAAGTCTTTTGTAATGGCACCATTTAACCCCTTCCTGTCGCAAGCATTTTTTGATTTTCATTTTTGACTCCCTGCCTTCCAAAGCCCATAACTTTGTTATTTTTCCGTTCACAGAGCAATGAGGGCTTAATGTTTGCAGGACACATCGTACTTTGTAGTGGTATCATTTAATATTCTGTACTTTGTACTAGGAAGCTGAAAAAAAAAATTCTGAATGGGGTGTAATTGGAAAAAAAACTGCATCTGTGCAACTTTCTTACAGGCTTTGTTTTTACGGCGTTCACTGTGCAAGCAAAGTGACATGTATTCTAAGGGTCGGTAAGATTCTGGGGATACCATATTTATAGTTTTTTGTTTTTTTAAGTTTTAAGCCCTTTAAAAAAAAAAAAAAAAAAAAAAGGGGAGTTTCCATATTCTGACACCTGTAAATTTTTTTAGATTTCTCTGTACAGGGATGCATAAAGCTTCATTTTTTGCAGGGCCAGATGTACTTTTTAGTTATACCATGTTGGGAAATAAATGTCTGATGTTTTGATAGCTTTTTATTCAAATTTTATGGGAAGCGAAACAGCGAAAAAACGTCGGTTTGGCCCTTTTTTTTTTTCCTGGAATGGTGTTCGCCATATGGGAAAAATATTTTTATATGTTTGTAGACTGAGCATTTTAGGACGTGGGGATGTATAATTTGTTTGTTTATGTTTGGTTGTTTATTTTTATTTCAAGTCTAGGGAAAGGGGGGTGATTTGTTTTTTTTGTTTTTTTTTTTATTGTTATATATTTTAAAAACTTTTTTTTTTTTTTTTAACTATTTCATTAGCTACCCTAGGGAACTTGAACCTGCGTTCCTTCGATTGCAAGTCCCACAGACTGTAATACAACTGTACTGCAGTGTATGGGAAAGGCTAAGAATGACATTTTATCTTTATTCTGACTGTCAGTGGAATTTTGGCTAAGGGAGACGAAAAAAAAAAAAATTCTGCTTCCCATTCATTTCAATAAGAGACAGAAACACCAACTGAAGTTAAAGGGGTTTTATAGAAACAAAAGTTTTAAAAAAGGTCTGAGTGCGCTATTAATAGGTTAATAAGTGCTCCTACATATCTTTAGCAGTGGGTTCTCTGGGAACTCCTGGCATGCTTTGCATTTATTTACATCTGCTGCTTCCTGTTCTGTGCATTTACTACAAATGCCAACCCACTCCACCTCCCTGTTTCCTTAGCTAGCCTACCCACTACACCCTAAGCAGCGAGAGACACACACATATAGGGATGTTTTTGTGTGTATGTACATATCTCTTTCTCAATGTAAAAACATAGAGATCATTTATTGAGTGTCTATATATTGCTGTTCTTATATATCAATATATGTACACACATCTAAATCTACAGTAGTATTGCTAAGCATGTGTATATTACACACAGTCACATACATACATACGGAGGATATGCTTGAGTACATTTGAGGCCATTGTGACCCTGAGGCGGGTGATGTCAGTCAGAGGCCGAAAAAGGACACAAGGGGACCACTGGGCACAGCAAGGATGCCCAGGAGAGGTGAGACAAGATAAGTATAAACTTTATTTTTACTCACGTCCCCTGGGTCTCCAATTGGTTTCACCACTATAGATGATATGGTTCCAGTCTGTAGCAGTTTAAGTTTCTCGTAAACACCACCAGGCTGTTAATGGCAAAACATGTAAATGGGCGCCATGACACCAATTTTCCTTCTGCTAAGCACCTGGAAATGGTCTGAGCAGAGACGGGTGTGTAATGAAGGCACCACCTGTATCTGCATGGTGGAGAAGTAAACTGTAGGAGCTGGTTCAACGTGTTTGTGGATCAAATGCCCTCTTCCTAGCCTCCACCTGGTATAATGCAGTGTTTACTGGCCCCCTACATGGTAGAACACCACCTTACTTGAATCCACACATAGTATAATGCCAACTTTACGGATTCCCCACACAGAATGTTGCTCCCTTTAATGATCCCCCCCACAAGGTAAATTGCCCTCTTTATTGTAACCTATACACTATATTGCCTCCTTTATAAGTCCGCATACAGGAATTGCCCGCTTTACAGGTGCCCACAGAATATACTGCCCTCCCCACAGATTGACATTTGGCCACTGCCTACTGGATTAGTTCCCATAGGTAACAGCCGATATTCACTTACCCATCCTTGCTCCAGCCCAAGCCTGCCACCACTTCAGCCACATATGTCCTGATGCAAAGCAACGTAAGGACCTGCTGTCTGGATAGTGTTCAGCATTGGCATGCAATGTGTGGCACCCCCTAGAAGCTGAAGTGGAGGAGGCCATGGTGCAGAGATGGGTAAGTGATTATCGGACGTTACATGTTGAGAGAAGAGAGTGCAGTCAGTGAGAGAGAGTGCGATTGAGAAGAGAGGGGCGATTGTTGCCTAAATTGGATGGAATAAAAGAGAGAGTGCAAGTGAGAAGAGAGCGGTGACTTGTGATGAAAGAAGTCCACTTGTGTATAATTCAATATTGAATTCTATGTTAGTGAATATGTTTATGCATGTTTCATCAGTATATTAAATTGGTAAGTATGTTAAATTGGTAGTGTGTCACTATGCATGAACCATGAACTGAACTCAATATTCATGCCAGCTTCAAATCACACTATGTGTGACCTGTGAGGGTCACAAATCACCTCCTGATAGCAAACAGATAACAGCAAGAATTACTGATCCCTCCGTCACGCACCACAAGTTTCCAGACTGTTTTTTTGACCTGTTGTAAATAACTTCTCTACTTAGATTGCATTTTTTTAAAGAATCCAAAATGCTTTGAAAACCATGTGTATAAAAATCTGTGAATTTTCAGTTCTTGTATCACACCATGTCTGATGAAGGGAGCGAGTACTCCTGAAAGCTTACTTATAAATATACTCAGTTAGCCTCTAAAAGGTATCGCCTGATTTCTTCACTCTTCCACTACTTTCAATGGCTAACACGGTACAACATTATACTACTAACGAAGATCAGACACCAAACAGTGACCTTAGCCATCTGTAGGGTACTCATCTTTTCATGGTGCGGGTGAAACCAGTCATTTTCTTACTTCCAAGATGAGGTAAGGAGGAGGAGGGGGGACCCTGGCAGGAAGCATGGCTAAGCACAAGCCAGGAGCTTCACTTTACAAAATACTGAGAACTAGAACTTTGTCACACTTTGGAAGGCAGCGAACCAGCTAATTGTTGGCCATATTTCTTCTCCATGTTCAATGGAACAAAAGGACTCTAAGTTATAAGATTCTTCTATCTTTCTTCCTTTTATTTTTTTAAAAACTTTTTTTTTTTTTAAACTAAAGCACTGAACCTCCTGGGTACTAAATTGGTAATTTTAATGGTACTATGTGTGTGCAATATGAACCCATTACCTTTTTTGAAGTATGTTTGCTGTCTGACTGCTGGGAGAAATATGCCTGGGATTCCAATTGATCCTGATTCTAAATACAACAGGTGGTGGTAGCATGTATTTGGGGTATGATTTACACTCAATTTGCAGCCTGAGTGAAGAGCGAGTGTAAGATTGAGTGAGTGGAGTGACTTAAGCTCCTACAGACGCACCCAAGTCATGTGCTAGGACGATCTGTACGTGACAAATTGGGGGTAGTGGTGGGATAATTTTTTTTTTTTACTAATAGAACATTAAGTGCTAATTGCACTGAAGGACTGGTTTGACCCTTGCGACCCCTACACCAGTTCTACACGAAGTGAGCAGAGAGGCATCGAAACAGCTGACACCTTCTCCTGGAGAGGAGCAGCTCTAGCCTTCTGGGGACAATGGACTTTGCAAATGGTTTTACAACAGCCAGGCCCCAGTGATTCTTGCATATTCCTACAGCTGTTCCTCCAGTATAAACGGGCTAAGAAAGAGGCTGCAGGGCGTCAGGCTGAGGCATAGGCTGCAGAACACCAGACAGAGTTCCAGCTAGAGATGGCCTGGCTGAAGACGAGTACCAGTTCTCCTCAGACACAAGTCCAAGATATCCATCAAAAGTTTTTGTGTTGTTCCAATACACACAAAGTAAATAAACATGTGTATAACAAAACATATATAATTGCAATAATTTTCTGGGAGAAATACTTCATTTTCTGTAAATATTTCAGGGGTGCCAACACTTATGGCCACAACTATAGGAAATAGGTGAAACATACTGACCTATGGTTTTGGTCACTTGATAATAGTTGAGTTTGGAAACTTAAAAAAAAAAAAAAAAAAAAAAAAAAAAAAGGCGTTTTCCAAACATGGTAATGTAGATGGGTCTATACCACCAAGGGGAGCCAAAGGTAGGAAGCTGCTTGGGATATGACAAGTGAGCCAGTCTCCCACGCAGTAACAAGGGGGAGATGTGACAAAAGGAGATCCTTGTTTATGCATGCTTCATCAGTATATTACATTGGTGTGTTATAATTAATGTTGAATGGGTCAGGGGTGAGACTGTTTATCACAAGACCAGATATCCTGCTAAACCAGGTTTATTGCTTTACAACTAGTTGTTTCTATGGAATGTCCATCAGGCATCAGAGAGGGGGGTTGTAACTGGACAGTGACCTCAGCCATCTGTAGGGTACTCATCTTTCCAAGGCGTGGATTAAACCAGTCATTTCCCAGCTTCCAAGATGAGGAAAGGAGGAAGAGGGGGGGGGGGGGCAACCTGGCATAAGGCTTTGTCACACTTTGGAAGCCAGCGAACAAGCTGAGTGTCGGCCATATTTTTTCTCGAAGCTCCATGGAAACAAAAGAACTCTAACTTACAAGGTTTTTCGGTCTTTATCCCTTTTATTTTTGAAAAACTGTTTTGCTTGTCTTGTCATCTTTTATTTGTCTTTTTTACATATTGCACTAAATTCTTTGGGTTATATAGTACCATTATGGGTTATATAAGGCTTTTATTACATTTTTGTCAGGGGCAAAGTGACCAGAAAACTGATTTTCAGGCGTTTTGATTTTTTTCCCCATTACAGCAGTATATGTACTTTTATATCTTATCAGTTCAGCCATTTTTGATCATGGCAATACCAATTATATAGGAGTTGTTTTTTTTGTTTTTTTAACTTATGTTTTTAGTGCCCACAGAGGACTGGAACATGCAAGCATTTGATCACTCACATATTGCAATATGTTGTAGTTTTACTGGTGTTGGGCTGCCATCAGAAATTTTGGAGCCTCATGCAGGCAAATTTTGTGGGCCCCCCCAGTATATATTTCAGTTTTCCATCATGGTTAAGATAGACAAGCTACATGAACTTGGTTGGGAAGGGGAGGTATGGGTTTATGGAGCGGGCGCGCTGCCTGCCTGCCTGGGTAGGTGGGCCGGACTGAATCATCAGAGAAGCAAGACCAACCTTTTCAGACTTGGGCAGCCCTGTACAAAAAAAAAAAAAAAATTTCCTTGCGACGCTTGTACCAAACAATGACTCAGTCTGCACCATCAGTAGTGGCCCCACACAATATAATGTTCCCCAGTGGACCACATGCCCAGTTTATTGCTCCCTATTGGCCTCCACACAGTTTAACGGTTCTCAGTATCATGCTCCACAGTGGCCCACACACCCAGTATAATGGCCCCTATTGGCCACCAAACACATTAAAATGTTCCATGGACAGTATCATGGTCTTTGACCAGTGGCTGCAACAAAGTAAGTTCTTCAATGGTCCCTACACATAATAATCCTAATAAAGCAAGCAGCGTTGCACTTGCAGACTGTTTGTGCACTTAAATGACCACATCCTCCTGCAGATCTCTGCCAGGTAGACAGGTGGGCAGAAGTGAAGTCAATCTGCAAGCAAAGTGTTGCCTGCTTCATTAATAGTCAGTTCACTGACGTCAGTGGGTGGGAAGTGAATACTAATGAAGTGGAGAAGAGTAGCAGGGCTAGAGTGGGCAGGACCCGGACCCAGAGCACTGTCTGTAGCACAACTCTAATAAAGAAAGGGCACAGTGCTGGCAGCATGGACAGAGTAAACTAGTTTAAGATAGCAGCCTTTAGATTTCTGGGGCTGGACGCTGGGCCACTTTCTATTAGAGTTCAGACTGTGCCAATGACGGTAGTACTGCCCTAATGGCGGTCCTGACACCCCCTATGATATTGGTGCCAATCAGTAAGAGAACAACCCTTTAGGTGCCACAGTCGCAATCATCCCCTGGATCTAACGGGATAACAGCTGCGATTGGTACCACCTCCAATTTGCAGCTGTTAATGGCGGATATCAGTAGTACAACACAGTCAGCTCCCGAGTAATATGACCTGACCTCAGCTCCTGAGCCATATTTCCCTTGAACACATCCTTCATACATGTACATTAGGCGGTCATGAAGATATTCATAAAGCTCACCTCTCCTCCAGGGTAACGATAGAGATATTTATCCTGATCTCTCAGTGAAAACTCTTCTGGGTATTTGTCTTCAATCTCCTTGTAAGTCATCTCCTCACAAACTCCCTAACAGAAAAGCAAAAAATGAAAAATACTATTATTACTGTAATAATATTGTGTCAGGATAATACAACTGCATATTGTAAGCAATTTTTGAACATAACACTGAAGTTGTGGCATGCCACACCCACAAACTAGTGGACTGAAACTATGCGACTAGCTTATTCTTTCAGCACATATTTTAATGTTGTTTTGGCTACTAGGAATACAGACATAGTTGGTAATGCTAGCAGCCAAAATTGCATAAAAGAAAGAAATACTGCGCTGTTTATCGACTAAGAGTGCTAATGTATTTATGTGAAGAGCATCCCACAACCCCCCTTCTGCAGCGACTGACAGGTTAATTCAAAGTAAACTTCAGTAAGGACAGAAGACAAGATCAAATATCTTATGTGAAAATATCCCACAATGAAGAATGCCATTGGTGAGGAAACCCTGAGGGAATTGTTGCATTCACTAAATAACAGATCATCAAAAGTCTAGACCCACATCGGAGCAGTGGGCTATATCTAATAGACCAGGGGTACACACTGTGGAGTAGGAATAAGGGTTATCTAAGAAAGAAAAGAAAACTTTACTAATATGGTTGTAAATATGACCCATCAATATGAAAGCTGTACCATGTCAGGTTATTCAAATCCACATACAGTATACCAAACAATGACTCACAGCATCAATCTCATTGAGAATTTTCCACTGTTCATAAGCCACACCAAGCGCCTCTGCTGTCTGAATTGTTCTCTTCAGCTGACTGGTCCAAACTTTTAGGTCTACAATTTTCTGTTCTTCAATAAACTTCCTTAGTTCCTGGGCAAACTAAATTGATATAATTCACTTTAGTAAGATGCAATTGGTTAACATGGCTCCATTTTTTTTTTTTCATTCAGATCAACACTAGTGCAACTGCAAACACAGGGTATTTTCATAAGTTTCTGCCACATTAAGCCATTTCATAGATTTCCTACTTGCTGACCTATAAGTAACTAAAGTCCTTTCCTTTACTGGTCGTTCTACCTTACCCCTGATGCTTCCCTTCCCCCTCCTTGTCACCCTCATGTGTCTTCCCAATTGTTGTTCCCGTTATGTGTTCCCCTTGTCTGTTTTGCGCGTCCCTCGGTTCTATGGAGATGTTGTTCATAGGATCTCATATACCTGGGCCTTTGCCCCATTGTTAGTATATTGTGTTTCAAATCAGTGGGCGGGGTTCTCTCCTAGCCTTTTGTGTCTCTGCGCCTTTGTTGGTTTATATTGCCTTTTGGTTTCATTTCTTTTCCTCCTCCCTCTTATTTTGTATTGTACTAAAAATTCTTTAATAAAACATTGATTATACATAAAGTCCTTTTCTTCAACAACTAGGTTATACAAGAATACTGTAACTGTACGTACTTGTTTGCCTCGTGTGGACAGGCCAGAGTCTCCGCCAATCCTTCCAGCTAGATTACATTCACTTTCGCCATGTCGGCACAGGTAGATGGTACGAGGCTGGACATGAATGTTCATGAGGTAGTAGACAATTTTACTCTGTATATAGTCCTGCACCTTGTTTACCAGGAATCTCTGGCCAACATTGATAACTTTAATAAGAGAATGGTCCCTATAAGAGCAAAAAAATAAGTAGGTCACACACGCTAATACTGTCAGGAAAAAAAAAGCTGACAGATGGGGAGGGTGTCTGACAGGTTGCGTGCCAGACACACACATACACACAATCCTCCAGTACCAGTTACAGCTATTCACTTTCACAAAACAATGTCAATGTTGAAAGGGTTGTCTCATATACTCACAAATTCATAATAGTCCAAACTCCTATTAATAAAACGTGTAAAACAAACAAGACACTTAGTGCCGATTCATTTGGCTCTCATTTGGAAATAAACTGATGTTACAATGGTATGGGAATTATCACTGTGCGTAGACAGAGCAAGCAGGACTCTTAGTCTCTTCTAGGAGTCACATCAGGCTTTCAGTCATATAAATATATCTTAGGTTCTCTCTCTATATCATATGCTACTCTTAGACAGAGCAGCAGATATCATCTTACAGAATTTTTTTTTTTTTTTTTTTTAGAGTGAGTCTACAACCATCAAAATCACTTCTAAATAACTGTAGGGGCACTTAGTGACACAGTGATCATATCTTTTTTTGTGTCAAAGTGTAGTCTTGTTGCCCAGTAAATCAATATTTAATCCATATGCAAATGAGCAATATGGTGCATCCGTTTTCACCTATGGACATGATCAAAGTGCCACATCACAACATACAGGTTAAAAGGATTTTATTGGCAAGGAAGATGGCAGCGAGACAAAAAATATGTTCACTGCGCCTACTGCCACTAACTGTGCCTACATTATATAAGTCGTTTAGAAGTAATTTTGCTGCTAGAAGGTTCCCTTTAAAATAAGCCTTGCTGCATTTCAAATTGGTTTGGTTTATACCCCTTCTCATCCTAACTTTGCTACCTTATGCAGTGGAGAAAAATAGCTATAAAGGACATTTTTGGCATGCATACAAGAATGTTTTCATCCCATGACAGCAAACAAATCTTAAAAATCCAAAAAGTGTATTAAAAAGGGTTTTCCTGGAATTTAATATTAATAGCTAATCATTATGGTGGAGGTCCGACTGTCAGCATCACTATCAGCCAAATGAAAAGCTGCCATGCCATATGTCTATCGTTTAACCAGACACAACTTTGTAAACTATGCAAACTGTGCCTGGACCTGCCACTCAGTCCCATTTAAATGAATAGAACCAATTTAACATGGATGTCTGATGAAAAAAAAAAAGAAAATGACGCTCCAGTAATCAGAAGTGATGCCAGGAGTTGGAACCACACTGATATTTTTAAAGGGTTACATGGTCTAAAATAGACAATTTGTGAAAACGTATGTGCAAATAATATTATCAGCTCTGGTGTGTATGCAAATACTCAGGAAGCAGTAATTATGGAAGGCAATTTTTTTTTTTTTCAGACCCTGTTAGGTTCAGTGATCCTTTTAATAATGTTTTTGTTGTAGAAATTTCTGCTTACGGCAAGAGATCACCGGTTCAGTGTCTGTCGTTATACTAATATTTA